>QXEO01000553.1:17513365-18113365 GCA_007115705.1 Dactylis glomerata
CTGGATGTGGCACCCCTGGCAGGTCCCCCACCCATGAAAAATAGAGTGGTTGTTTTGCACACTGCCCTTGGTGGCCCCTTCACAAAAAAGCACCTGTTTCGACCCCTCTGGGCACCCGAAAAATGGGAAATGCATTTTTTATGTGGAAACTGGAAAAACACTAGTTGCAAAAGTGGTTGGGAATGCAAAGATGCACATCTCCACCAAAAATGGGACCATGGTTCCAAAGTTTGCTGTGGAACTTGCACAAACCATGGTCATCTGCCAAGGAAGACCAAGAGAACTCCTGTCTGGAAGCACCTCTCTGTGAGAGAGTCCACATGTGAACCCTTGGGATGGCATGTTTGGTATTTTTCCTAGGTGATGCATCACTCACCATGACTCCATGCACTGTTTTTCCATTTTTTTGATTTTTTCTGAATTCCCTAGGTCCCCCTCCGAGATCTAGGACAAACTCGCGTGCCATCGATGTCTGCCAGGTGGGGTGGGAACCATGGTTTGGTCTCGGTTCTAGGGTCCCACACCCCCAGGGGACCTCCTTGTATTTTTCCCCAATTTTTCTGGTGTGCATTTCTTGTATCCCAGTGCAAAATTGGATTAAAAAGGATTTAGGGCAAAAATAATTCATTATATGGCAGCAGGCCGAGATAATTCCTAGCCTCCTGGATGTGGCACCCCTGGAAGGTTCCCCACCCATGAAAATTAGAGATGTGATGTTTTGCATATTGCCCTTGGTGGCCCCTTCACAAAAAAGCACCTATTTCGACCCCTCCGGGCACCCAAAAAATGGGAAATGCATTTTTTATGTGGAAACTAGAAAAACACTAGTTGCAAAAGTGGTTGGGAATGCAAAGATTCACATCTCCACCAAAAATGGGACCGTGGTTCCAAAGTTTGCTGTGGAACTTGCACAAACCATGGTCATCTGGCAAGGAAGACCAAGAGAACTCATGTCTGGAAGCACCTCTCTGTGAGAGAGTCCACATGTGAACCCTTAGGATGGCATGTTTGGTATTTTTCCTAGGTGATGCATCACTCACTATGACTCCATGCACAGTTTTTCCATTTTTTTGATTTTTTTTCTGAATCCCTAGGCCCCCCTCCGAGATCTAGGTCAAACTCGTGGTGCCATCGATGTCTGCCAGGTGGGGTGGGAACGATGGTTTGGTCTTGGTTCTAGGGTCCCACACCCCCAGGGGATCTCCTTGTATTTTCCCCAATTTTTCTAGTGTGCATTTCTTGTATCCCCAGTGCAAAATTGGATTAAAAAGGATTTAGGGCAAAAATAATTCATTATATGGCAGCAGGCCCAGATAATTCCTAGCCTCCTGGATGTGGCACCCCTGGCAGGTCCCCCACCCATGAAAATTAGAGTGGTGATGTTTTACACACTGCCTTTGGTGGCCCCTTCACAAAAATGCACCTATTTCGACCCCTCTGGGCACCCGAAAAATGGGACCATGGTTCCAAAGTTTGCTGTGGAACTTGCACAAACCATGGTCATCTGCCAAGGAAGACCAAGAGAACTCATGTCTGGAAGCACCTCTCTGTGAGAGAGTCCACACGTGAACCCTTGGGATGGCATGTATGGTATTTTTCCTAGGTGATGCATCACTCACCATGACTCCATGCACAGTTTTTTTCTGAATTCCCTAGGCCCCCCTCCGAGATGTAGGTCAAACTCGTGGTGCCATCAATGTCTACCAGGTAGGGTGGGAACCATGGTTTGGTCTTGGTTCTAGGGTCCCACACCCCCAGGGGACCTCCCTGTATTTTTCCCCAATTTTTCTGGTGTGCATTTCTTGTATCCCCAGTGCAAAATTGGATTAAAAAGGATTTAGGGCAAAAATAATTCATTATATGGCAGCAGGCCGAGATAATTCCTAGCCTCTAGATGTGCCACCCCTGGCAAGTCCCCCACCCATGAAAATTAGAGTGGTGAAGTTTTGCACACTGCCCTTGGTGGCCCCTTCACAAAAATGCACCTGTTTCGACCCCTCTGGGCACCCGAAAAATGGGAAATGCTTTTTTTATGTGGAAACTGGAAAAATACTAGTTGCAAAAGTGGTTGGGAATGCAAAGATGCAAATCTCCACCAAAAATGGGACCATGGTTCCAAAGTTTGCTGTGGAACTTGCACAAACCATGGTCATCTGCCAGGGAAGACCAAGAGAACTCCTGTCTAGAAGCACCTCTCTGTGAGAGAGTCCACATGTGAACCCTTGGGATGGCACGTTTGGTATTTTTCCTAGGTGATGCATCACTCACCATGACTCCATGCACTGTTTTGCCATTTTTTTGATTTTTTCTGAATTCCCTAGGCCCCCTTACGAGATCTAGGTCAAACTCGCGGTGCCATCGATGTCTGCCAGGTGGGGTGGGAACCATGGTTTGGTCTTGGTTCTAGGGTCCCACACCCCCAGGGGACCTCCTTGTATTTTTCCCCAATTTTTCTGGTGTGCATTTCTTGTATCCCCAGTGCAAAATTGGATTAAAAAGAATTTAGGGCAAAAATAATTCATTATATGGCAGCAGGCTGAGATAATTCCTAGCCTCCTGGATGTGGCACACCTGGAAGGTCCCCCATCCATGAAAATTAGAGTGGTGATGTTTTGCACACTGCCCTTGGTGGCCCCTTCACAAAAAGCACCTGTTTCGACCCCTCCGGGCACCCGAAAAATGGGAAATGCATTTTTAATGTGGAAACTGGAAAAACACTAGTTGCAAAAGTGGTTGGGAATGCAAAGATGCACATCTCCACAAAAAATGGGACCATGGTTCCAAACTTTGCTGTGGAACTTGCACAAACCATGGTCATCTGCCAAGGAAGACCAAGAGAACTCCTGTCTGGAAGAACCTCTCTGTGAGAGAGTCCACATGTGAACCCTTGGGATGGCATGTTTGGTATTTTTCCTAGGTGATGCATCACTCACCATGACTCCATGCACTGTTTTTCCATTTTTTTTATTTTTTCTGAATTCCCTAGCCCCCCCCCTCCGAGATCTAGGTCAAATTCGCGGTGCCATCGATGTCGGCCAGGTGGGGTGGGAACCATGGTTTGGTCTTGGTTATAGGGTCCCACACCCTAGGGGACCTCCCTGTATTTTTCCCCAATTTTTCTGGTGTGGATTTCTTGTATCCCCAGTGCAAAATTGGATTAAAAAGAATTTAGGGCAAAAATAATTCATTATATGGCAGCAGGCCGAGATAATTCCTAGCCTCCTGGATGTGGCACCCCTATCATGTCCCCCACCCATGAAAATTAGAGTTGTGATGTTTTGCACACTGCCCTTTGTGGCCCCTTCACAAAAAAGCACCTGTTTCGACCCCTCTGGGCCCCCGAAAAATGGGAAATGCATTTTTATGTGGAAACTGGAAAAACACTAGTTAGAAAAGTTGTTGGGAATGCAAAGATGCACATCTCCACGAAAATGGGACCATGGTTCCAAAGTTTGCTGTGGAACTTGCACAAACCATGGTCATCTGCCAAGGAAGACCAAGAGAACTCCTGTCTGGAAGCACCTCTCTGTGAGAGAGTCCACATGTGAAACCTTGGGATGGCATGTTTGGTATTTTTCCTAGGTGATGCATCACTCCACATGACTCCATGCACTGTTTTTCCATTTTTTTGATTTTTTCTGAATTCCCTAGGCACCCCTTCGAGATCTAGGTCAAACTCGCGGTGCCATCGATGTCTGCCAGGTGGGGTGGGAACCATGGTTTGGTCTTGGTTCTAAGGTCCCACACCCCCAAGGGACCTCCCTGTATTTTTCCCCAATTTTTCTGGTGTGCATTTCTTGTATCCCCAGTGCAAAATTGGATTAAAAAGGATTTAGGGCAAAAATAATTCATTATATGGTAGCAGGCCAAGATAATTCCTAGCCTCCTGCATGTGGCACCCCTGGCAGGTCCCCCACCCATGAAAATTAGAGTGGTGATGTTTTGCACACTGCCCTTGGTGGCCCCTTCACAAAAAAGCACCTGTTTCGACCCCTCCTGGCACCCGAAAAATGGGAAATGTATTTTTTATGTGGAAACTAGAAAAACACTAGTTGCAAAAGTGGTTGGGAATGCAAAGATGCACATCTCCACCAAAAATGGGACCATGGTTCCAAAGTTTGATGTGGAACTTGCACAAACCATGGTCATTTGCCAAGGAAGACCAAGAGAACTCCTGTCTGGAAGCACCTCTCTGTGAGAGAGTCCACATGTGAACCCTTGGGATGGCATGTTTGGTATTTTTCCAAGGTGATGCATCACTCACCATGACTCCATGCACTGTTTTTCCATTTTTTTGATTTTTTTTGAATTCCCTAGGCCCCCCTCCGAGATCTAGGTCAAACTCACGGTGCCATCGATGTCTGCCAGGTGGGGTGGGAACCATGGTTTGGTCTTGGTTCTAGGGTCCCACTACCCCAGGGGACCTCCCTGTATTTTTCCCCAATTTTTCTGGTGTGCATTTCTTGTATCCCCAGTGCAAAATTGGATTAAAAAGGATTTAGGGAAAAAATAATTCATTATATGGCAGCAGGCCGAGATAATTCCTAGCCTCCTGGATGTGGCACCCCTGGCAGGTCCCCCACCCATGAAAATTAGAGTGGGGATGTTTTGCGCACTGCCCTTGGTGGCCCCTTCACAAAAAAACACCTATTTCGACCCCTCCGGCACCCAAAAAACGGGAAATGCATTTTTATGTGGAAACTGGAAAAACACTAGTTGCAAAAGTGGTTGGGAATGCAAAGATGCACATCTCCACCAAAAATGGGACCATGGTTCCAAAGTTTGCTATGGAACTTGCACAAACCATGGTCATCTGCCAAGGAAGACCAAGAGAACTCCTGTCTGGAAGCACCTCTCTGTGAGAGAGTCCTCATGTGAACCCTTGGGATGGCATGTTTGGTATTTTTCCTAGGTGATGCATCACTCACCATGACTCCATGCACTGTTTTTCCATTTTTTTGATTTTTTCTGAATTCCCTAGAACCCCCTTCGAGATCTAGGTCAAACTCGCGGTGCCATCGATGTCTGCCAGGTGGGGTGGGAACCATGGTTTGGTCTTGGTTCTAGGGTCCCACACCCCCAGGGGACCTCCCTATATTTTCCCCAATTTTTCTTGTGTGCATTTCTTGTATCCCCAGTGCAAAATTGGATTAAAAAGGATTTATTGCAAAAATAATTCATTATATGGCAGCAGGCCGAGATAATTCCTAGCCTCCTGGATGTGGCACCCCTGGCAGGTCCCCCACCCATGAAAATTAGAGTGGTGATGTTTTGCACACTGCCCTTGGTGGCCCCTTCACAAAAAAACACTTGTTTCGACCCCTCCGGGCACCCGAAAAATGGGAAATGCATTTTAATGTGGAAACTGGAAAAACACTAGTTACAAAAGTGGTTGGGAATGCAAAGATGCACATCTCCACCAAAAATGGGACCATGGTTCCAAAGTTTGTTGTTTGAAAGTTTCATTAATTTCTGTGAGATTCAGTCAAAATGTGTGAAATTTTCAAATTTTTCATAAAGATCGAGACACGCTAAATGATGTCATGTGTACATGCAATGCCACATCAGCACTGACTAGTGGGCCCCTGGCATTAGATGTCTTGTTAATCTGCTTAAGTTGTGATTTAGACCTAGTTGCAAGCTATTACACGAATAGTTGGTGGTTTGTGCAACGATGACAGCAATAGTTGGTGGTTTATGCAATTTCCTTCATTTATTCATTTGTTTACCCATGGAAGGGAACTCCTCCATCTACTGAACTAGTCGCTAGAGTAGAGTGAGCAATGATGATGCTACTGAGATCTCTTGAGTACGCCTTGTCAGACTGCGGCGTGTCTCGTCAATTTACTTGCCTTTCAAATCTCGATGCCCTGTCAATTCTCATCCCGCTGCTATGCACAATTTCCACTGGCCACGAATCCTAACCCTAATGACATGTGGCCCCACGAAGGCCCAAAACACTATTGTTAAGTGGGGCCCCAGACACATGTCGGACCAAACCTTACCCAGACAAGTGGGTCCCCACACGCTTCGGATGCTAAACCTAGACTAGTTTGTCTCACTCGTTTGGCTCATGGAGCAGGTGACCTCGATGAGAAGCATTTCAATGGTAAGATTTTGTTCTCTATTCCTTCCGCGAGTCAGATGAGACCGGATTTATTCCCCCTTGCACGCTATCTCCTTTTTCAGACTGTCGCTCTCCTGCCTGTAGTCAAACAACGAGGGGACCCAACAACGAGACACTTTAATTGCTGCCTGGCGGTAAACTTACGTACATCCTTACCCATGATACCAGCCTCTCACTTACAAGTGGGCCGGTGTACCAGGGCCCGCGGTGACACGTCGGTCTAGCGCTCTCTCAGAAATGAAACGAAGCGACTGGTTCAATTTCCAAAGCGCTAGACTGGCATTTACCGTGGCGTGCCTGCAAAACAATTGCTTCCCCAACTTCCTCTTCTCTCATAAACGAAGCGACGGGGGCTCGCGTGGGGGTTCAACTTCCAAAGCACCCCCAAAGCGCTACACTGCATTTACTTATGCGGCGTGCCAGCGACACGTCGCGCACTATTTATCCCACGATCTCGCGGCCTGGAAAACAATTGGATCCCAAAACAATTGCTTCCCCAATTTCCTCTTCTCTCATAAACGAAGCGACAGGGGTCCCACATGTCATGCACGTGATGAGGACATCCATACGGTTGATACAACCGTTGCACCTACAGCCACACTTCCTCACATTCCACAATTTCAAGGACCTCTCACAAGAGCTCGTGCACGCCAACTAAATTATCAGGTACTTTCGTTTCTAGGAACTATTCCTAATATTCATGAGAATATGATGCTGCCTAAATCAGATGTGTTTATGTTACTTAGGAATGATGGGCCTAGCATGGATGAGAGGGACAAACATTGGAGCATGATCATGCATGGAGATGATGGCAGCAATCATGTGGGGATTCAGGATGACGCTGCAAGTGAAGATTTCCGAACTTTGAAGCCGCCATAATGATGCAAGGATGATTGGACGAAATTCACAAGTTACCAAATCATAAAATTTGTCCAAGGCTTTATATGGTGCTGCATCACCTTATTTTATGGGTTAAACCTATGTATTTTCGTCCTAGGTATTTTAGGGATTTTCTGGAGGCTGTTTGAGTGGAAAAGGGCCCATCTAGGGCTATTTTCGGATGGCCCATTAGGGTTGTACGAAAATCCCTGCCCTTTCCCTCATATATACCTTCTCCTAGCCGTCATTAGAACTTGGATTTTGTTTAGTTAAAGACTTAGCCACGAGCTACTCTTCGCCATAGGCACAAGTGTCAAACCGACCTTTTGTACTACGCACAGACAGAATCCCACCTCTTCAATAAAGCTTTCATCTATATTCGCAATATCTTGATTGGATCTATAATTCTTGCTGGTTCTTCGATTGCTTGCAGGGATTGATCCTCGTGATTAGGTTGATCTAGCTCCGGCATGATCAATAGCCTCGGAAGTTGGTGTATCGATTGCTAAGGCGCAACGTCTCACACGTTTGTAGTCAGATCATCAATGTCGACCTCCACCATAATCGATAGTTATCGTCTCATCGAAAGATCGGGCACCTTTACCGTATCAGGTGGTATCAGATTTCAGGTTGATCGATGAGATTTACTGTTTCGTAGTCTAGATTGCATCTTCATACCTAGAATCCACGAAAAAGCCAAAAATATTAGGATTAGATCTTTTCCTAGAAACAGTTCAAGCCTTTGCATCTTTTCTTTTCAGTATTTGCATTGTTGAATTAGTGTCTGCATCGTCGTGTCGAGTGCTGGCTGTAGCATCTTTTCTTTTCAGTTTTGCTCACATACGTCTTGCCGCCACCACCAAAAACCCTAGCCACCGCCACCACTCATTTCTGCATCGCCACCATAATCATCCCCACCGCATCCATCGACTGCTGCCACCCCCACCCTCATTACCGATGCCACAACCTTTCCCCCGAGTTAGGGTTTCTTTCCCTGTTCCGTCCATAAAAAAAATACCAAAAAAAGGAGGGGACGTGGGGGCCGAACCAGCCACCCCACCCCTGTCGCGCTGTTTTGGGAAGTTTTTGTCTGCAAACTTAAACTGGCCATAACTTTTGCATAAGAACTCCGTTTTCGACGTGCGACCTATCAAACTGTCCGGAATCAAAAGTTATATCGGAAATCTTGGGAAAAGTACTTCAAAAGTACACAAAGTCACTCGTAATCATCAAAAAAGTGAGGGAAGCGTGAGTTTTTGGCCTTTTAAGTTTCAGAACCAGCAATTTTTCCGTGATCTTCACTTATATCTTGCAGGCTCACGTCACCAAACTTTTGTCTGACCATATGCAGGATGTGGACAAGCGTTTTAGTGACACGATGGAGCAACTCGAGGGACTCGAGACCACCTTCATCGCCAAACTCGATGCTAAATTCTAGGAGGTGCTAGCACGCTTACCACCACCACCGCCGACTCGCGCGCGTCCTCCATAGCCAACTCGCGTGGCTTCTACATCGACCTTTTTGGGATGTGCACAGTGAGTTCTCAACCCACCGGCACAAACTTCGGTTGCGGGTGCTGCTGCGGGCACTGCTGCTGGCGTTGCAGGAGCTACGGGTGTTACACAGGCCCATGATGCACAGTTGGATGATTATTACGGAGAAGATGAGTACGAGGGCGAGTACATGGATGACTTCATAGTTGATCAACCACCTGGTCATCCTAGGCCCTACATTCGCCATCCACCTCCTCGTCCGTTGGTACGTGATGATGACCATGTTGCTAAACTGAAATTAAATGTTCCTACGTTTGATGGTCGCTATAACCCTGATGCATACCTCTCTTGGGAATTAGAATTAGACCAGCGTTTTGCATGCTTAAATTATCCTGAGGATAGACGTGTTAGTGCTGCTACTTGTGAGTTCACTAGTTTTGCTTCCATATGGTGCTCTGAATACTATCGTGCTAATCATGCTAATCCAATCACTATGTGGGATGCTTTAAAACATGCTATGCGTATTCATTTTGTTCCACCATATTATCAGCATTCCATGCTTACCAAATTAGCACGGCTAGATCAAGGCAAATTTTTTGTAGAGGATTACTATCAGGAGTTGCAAACTGGCATGCTACGTTGTGGTATAGAGGAGGATAATGAAGCATTAATGGCACGATTCGTAGGCGGGTTAAATAAGGAAATTCAGACCATTCTTAGATATAAATCTTATCACACTATTACCCATTTGTTCCATCTTGCTTGCAATGCTGAATGTGAAGTGCAGGATCGACGCAAGGCGACACAAACTAATTATTCTGCAGGGCGTTCTACTTGGAGATCACCGAATTCGGCGTCACGGGCTGCTGCACCTCCACCTCAGCAACCACATCCATGCGATCTGCAGCATCTACACCACCTCCGTTTGTTTCACGGAAGACTACCACGGGACCAGCCCCGAGTGCTGCATCCTCCATGGCATCTACGGGCAAGTCCAGCCAAATTCAGTGCCGCAAATGTGGTGGACTTGGTCACTTTGCACGTGATTGTGCCTCCTCCCATGTGATGATTGCTCTTGAGGATGGTGGATACGACTCCGCCAGTGATTATGATGAAGATACTTTAGCTCTTATTGCATCTGATGAGCAATGTGCTGCAGCACCCACAGAGCAAGATTCTGAATTTATGGCTGCGGAACATGCGGAGCAATACCCGAGTTTAGTTGCACAGCGAGTCTTGAGTGCACAAATTACCAAGGCCGAGCCTGACCAGCGCCATAATCTGTTCCATACCAAGGGTGTGGTTAAAGATCGCTGTATTCGCATTATTATTGATGGAGGGAGCTGCAACAACTTGGCGAGCATGGAGATGGTTGAGAAGCTTTCTCTTACGACATGACCCCATCCTCGTCCATATCACATTCAATGGTTTAATAACAGCGGCAAGGTTAAGGTAACACGTACTGTTCGTGTGCATTTTACTATTGCTGCATATGCTGATTATGTTGAGTGTGATGTTGTTCCTATGCAAGCATGTGCTCTTTTACTTGGTAGACCATGGCAATTTGATACAAATTCTATACACTATGGTAGCACAAATCAGTATTCTCTTGTTCATAATGATAAGAAATTGTGTTACTTCCCATGTCTCCTAAAAGTATTTTAAAAGATGATCTTGCTAGAGCTAGTAGAGCACATAATGAGGGGAAAAAGCTAAGCGAAAATCAGATTGTTGCTAAGGAACTTATACCTTCTTCAAGTACTTCTAAATCTAATCCAAAACATGCTAATGAAATTCGTTTGAAAAATACTTGTTTGCTAGCTAGCAAATCTGATATTTCTGAAATTGATGTGAGTACTACTGAATGTTATGCTATCATTTGCAAAGAAGTGTTGTTTTCGGCTGAGGAGATGCCTCCTTCTTTGCCACCTGCTATTGCTAACATTTTGCAGGAGTATGCGGACATTTTCCCACAAGATGTACCTCCAGGACTGCCACCTATTCATGGAATTGAGCACCAAATTGATTTGATTCCTGGCGCATCTTTGCCCAACCGTGCGCCATATCGTACCAATCCGGAGGAGACGAAAGAGATTCAGCGACAAATTCAAGAACTTCTTGACAAGGGTCATATTCGTGAATCTCTTAGTCCATGTGTTGTTCCTATTATTTTGGTACCAAAGAAAGATGGTTCGTCGCGCATGTGTACTAATTGTAGGGCAATCAATAATATTACTATTCGATATCGCCATCCTATTCCTCGTTTAGATGACATGCTTGATGAATTGAGTGGCTCTACCATGTTCTCTAAGGTTGATTTGCGTAGTGGTTACCACCAGATTCGTATGAAGTTAGGAGATGAATGGAAAACTGCATTTAAAACTAAATTTGGTCTATATGAGTAGTTAGTGATGCCCTTTGGTTTAACTAATGCTCCTAGCACTTTCATGAGATTAATGAATGAAGTTTTATGTGCTTTTATTGGTCATTTTGTGGTGGTATATTTTGATGATATATTGATATATAGCAAATCTGTAGAAGAACATTTGGAACATTTACGTGCAGTTTTTGATGCTTTACGTGCTGCACGTTTGTTTGGTAACATTGCAAAGTGCACCTTTTGCACGGATAGAGTTGCTTTTCTTGGATATATTGTTACAGCACAGGGTATTGAAGTTGATCCCGCCAAGATTGAAGCAATTTCGAGTTGGCCACAACCCAAAACAGTCACACAAGTGAGGAGCTTCCTTGGCCTCGCTGGATTTTATAGGCGCTTTGTCAAAGATTTTGGTTCCATTGCAGCGCCGCTGAACGAGCTTACTAAGAAAGATGTGCCCTTTGTTTGGGGAGATGCGCAACAAGAAGCCTTCATTTTACTCAAAGATAAGCTTACACATGCTCCTTTACTCCAACTGCCTAATTTTAATAAGACCTTTGAGTTGGAATGTGATGCTAGTGGAATTGGTTTGGGAGGAGTGTTGTTACAAGAGGGCAAACATGTTGCATATTTCAATGAGAAATTGAGTGGAGCTAGTTTGAACTATTCTACTTATGATAAGGAATTATATGCTCTTGTTCGGACATTAGAAACTTGGCAACATTATTTATGGCCTAAAGAATTTGTTATACATTCTGATCATGAATCTTTGAAGCATATTCGTAGTCAAGCTAAATTGAATAAACGTCATGCAAAGTGGGTTGAATTCATTGAATCTTTTCCTTATGTTATTAAACACAAAAAGGGTAAAGATAATATTATTGCTGATGCTTTGTCACGTCGTTATACCATGTTATCTCAACTTGACTTCAAAATCTTTGGATTGGAAACTATTAAAGAACAATATGTGAACGATGCTGATTTTAAAGATGTTTTGCAGCATTGTCTAGACGGTAGAACTTGGAACAAATTCGTCCTCAGTGATGGGTTTGTGTTCCGTGCTAACAAACTATGCATTCCAGAAGGTTCCGTTCGTCTTTTGTTGTTGCAGGAGGCGCATGGAGGAGGATTGATGGGTCACTTTTGAGTAAAGAAGACAGAAGACGTACTTGCTACACACTTCTTTTGGCCACGCATGAGAAGGGATGTTGAGAGGTTTATTGCTCGCTGCACAACATGTCAAAAAGCTAAGTCCCGCCTTAATCCACATGGTTTATATATGCCTCTTCCTGTTCTTAGTGTACCTTGGGAGGATATTTCTATGGACTTTGTTTTAGGTTTACCTCGAACACAGAAGGGGAGGGATAGTATTTTTGTGGTTGTGGATAGATTTTCTAAGATGGCACACTTTATTCCTTGTCATAAGAGTGATGATGCTGCTCATGTTGCTGAATTATTCTTTCGCGATGTTGTTCGCTTGCATGGTGTGCCTAATACTATTGTTTCAGATCGTGATACTAAATTTCTTAGCCATTTTTGGAGATATTTATGGGCTAAGTTGGGGACTAAATTGCTGTTTAGTACTACATGTCATCCCCAAACTGATGGACAAACTGAAGTAGTAAATAGAACTTTGTCTACCATGTTACGAGCTGTTTTAAAGACAAACTTAAAAATGTGGGAAGATTGTTTACCTCATATTGAATTTGCTTACAATCGTTCCGTGCATTCTAAAACTAAGTTATACCCTTTTGAGATTGTGTATGGTTTTGTTCCTCGTGCACCTATTGATTTATTACCTATTCCATCTTCGGTGCAACATAATTTTGATGCTACACAACGTGCTGAACAGATTCTTACATTGCATAGGATTACTAAGGAAAATATAGAATGTATGAATGCTAAATATAAATTAGCTGGTGATAAAGGATGCAAGCATATTGTGTTTGATGTGGGAGATCTAGTTTGGTTGCATTTGCGCAAAGATCATTTTCCTGATTTGCGCAAGTCTAAATTAATGCCACGTGCTGCTGGTCCTTTTAGATTGTTAGAGAAAATGAATGATAATGCATATAAACTTGAGCTTCCTGCAGAGATGGGCACGGTAAGTCCTTCATTTAACATTGCAGATTTGAAACCATACTTCGGAGAAGAAGATGAGATTGCATCGAGGACGACTTCAATTCAAGAAGGGGAGGATGATGAGGACATCCCTACGGTTGATACAACCATTGCACCTACAGCCACACTTCCTCACATTCCACAATTTCAAGGACCTCTCACAAGAGCTCGTGCACGCCAACTAAATTATCAGGTACTTTTGTTTCTAGGAACTATTCCTAATATTCATGAGAATATGATGCTGCCTAAATCAGATGTGTTTATGTTACTTAGGAATGATGGTCCTAGCATGGATGAGAGGGACAAACATTGGAGCATGATCATGCATGGAGATGATGGCAGCAATCATGTGAGGATTCAGGATAACGCTGCAAGTGAAGATTTCCGAACTTTGAAGCCACCATAATGATGCAAGGATGCTTGGACGAAATTCACAAGTTACCAAATCATAAAATTTGTCCAAGGCTTTATATGGTGCTGCGTCACCTTATTTTATGGGTTAAACCCATGTATTTTCGTCCTAGGTATTTTAGGGATTTTTTGGAGGCTATTTGAGTGGAAAAGGGCCCATCTAGGGCTATTTTCGGATGGCCCATTAGGGTTGTATGAAAATCCCTGCCCTTTCCCATATATATACCTTCTCCTAGCCGTCATTAGAACTTGGATTTTGTTTAGTTAAAGACTTAGCCACGAGCTACTCTTTGCCATAGGCACAAGTGTCAAACCGACCTTTTGTACTACGCACAGACAGAATCCCACCTCTTCAATAAAGCCTTCATCTATATTCGCAATATCTTGATTGCATCTATAATTCTTGCTGGTTCTTCGATTGCTTGCAGGGATTGATCCTCGTGATCAGGTTGATCTAGCTCCGGCGTGATCAATAGCCTCGGAAGTTGGTGTATCGATTGCTAAGGTGCAACGTCTCGCACGTTTGTAGTCGGATCGTCAACGTCGACCTCCACCATAATCGATAGTTATCGTCTCATCGAAAGATCGGGCACCTTTACCCTATCAGCACGACTGCACGATTCCACACCCACGCGTCCACGAGAGAAAACCAAACCGCCAGCATCTATATAACACATCGGTCTCATCGTCTCTCCCACCATCGGCCACTTCTTCCCCAATCTGCCGAAAAACCCCAGTCCGCTCCACCACCGCACCACTAATTTCATTCCTTAGTGCATCTGCAAGATGAAGCGCTCTCGCGAAGACGAGCCACGGTCTAGTGCGGTCGGAGGCTCTGGCGATGCACCCGCGGTGGCGGGCGAGTCTTCTTCGGGAGCACCAGCCGCTCCTCGGCGCGCTGTCACCGTTGCGGCCTCCAGCGTACCGATCGTGGTCGCCATCGACGAAATGGAGATGGAGGACCCCGTGGCTCCCGCGGCAGATCTGCAGAACCAGCATGCAGGCCAGGTCATCGTCGTGCCGGACGATGACTACTACGCCGGCTACGACCTTGACTCCATCGAGTACATGGTTGAAGAAGACCGCAAAGAAGCAGTACCGTTCAAGGAGGAGGCCTCTGACGACAGCACCGAGGTTCTGAACTATTCTGATCGATCCCCTATGTTCGTCGTACTGTTCACATTATGATTGCTCATATGATATCTATCAGTTAATAGTTATCAGATTACATTCTGAATGTGTTAATGTAGTTACCTTGCAAATGATTGATCAACACAAGTTACTTAAATTCATCCAAATCTTCTTTCATTCTACTGATTATGATTGCTCATATGATATCTATCGGTTTATAGTTATCATATTACATTCTGGATGTGTAAAGGTAGTTAGCTTGCAAATGATTCATCAACACAAGTGACTTAAATTGATCTGACTCTAATTTGATTGTAGAGATTATGATAACAAGATTTTTATTTGGGAAAAAATGATTGATCTGATGCATGGAATTTATAATTAACATTTTCTTAATTTGCTGCGCTTATTAATGTGATGATTCCATAGTGTGTCCTCGATTCATCAAATATTGGTCACACTACATTTCTAGCCTCTGTTAGTACTATCACCGCAATAATTTAGAATCATTTTGGCAGCATTGTTATTTTTTTACAGCTTATTTCCTTTGATCTTTGTTGTGCTCCTGTTTATCTCACTTGTTATGTATTTCAAAATTCATAGGATGACTCTGACGACATGGGCCACGACAAGGAGGACATGGACCGCAAGAGCCGCTTTGTTCTTAAGCGGCTCATGAGTGGCACGATCGCTTTTCGCAGGTACGGGGAGCTAACTTGTCCATTCTATGGCAAGGTCATCACCAAGAACTTAGAGAGCATGATCCAGCACACGAATGGCGTTGGTGTAGGCAGCAAGCAGAAGCACAAGGGCCACACCATGGCGAAGCATGCCGCCTATGGCAGATTCCTCGAAAAGTTCGTCAAGGGTGGCCTCATCCCGGTTATCGGTCCTGCTGTTGGCCCTCATGTTCTGTTTCCATAAGATTAGTTTAAGTCTGTGTTGTCCCCCTGGAAATGAAGTAAAACTGTGTGATGTTTGAAGACTGTTTTTATTATGTATGGTGGAATCTGGGCAATCATACCCAGATGTTTAAGACTATGTTAATGTACGTGGAGTTTGCTGTTGCATTACTGGTGCCCATGTTATCTGAATTCTCATGTTGGTGCACACTGCATTTGTTTACTAAATTAGATGGTTTGATTCTCGTGTTGGTGCACACTGCCCAGGTTATGTGGTTGCGTGTGTTTTATTCAGCAAGATGTATGAATGGGATGGTGCACACTGCCCATGTCGTCAAGATATAGCTCCTCTACTGTTAGATCACCGCCGAAATTTCTGTAACAGATTAATGGATAGAAACGTTATCCTTCCTATTCTCCACTACTCTGATACGTGAATATCGGGACGTCCGTTCCTAGCAAGTCTCTATAAAAGGGACGTATGGCTAACACTAATTCCGCCACATTGGTAAACCATCTTCAGCTAAGCTATAGAGGTATGTATCAATATTTTAGGGTTGATTCGTATAGTTTTTATTTCTGCTTGTAAACCATGATTTACTCCCTATTTGTAGTTTGAACTTAACCATTGATCGATGGATGCGGGCGGAGGAGCGGGTAAGAAGCGCACTTTCGCCGGAGAGGGCTCTTCCAAAGGAGTTAGCAAAGATGACAAGGTACTACACATGACTGTCTTTGTTTCAAAATATGTTAGTACTACGTATAAACGTATAAAAGGAACATATCTTGATTTTAAATGCGTGTCGTATCATATGTCAGAAGCTAAAGGTTGTAGAGGTGGAGGATGTGCAAGAAAATTCTGATCCGGAACCTGAATCTGACGCGGATCCGTATGGTTCTCTTGACGAAGGAAGTCCAAGAAATTTTTCAAGGGATGAAGGAAACAAAAAAGGTGATGATGAAGACGATGACCCTGAAGACGATGACCCTGAACAGCGATCACCAAATATTGATATCAAATCCGCAAAGAAAGCTAGGATCTCCCGTATAGTCATCTATCAGTTAAGGGTGACATATGGTGTTCGACAGACTAAGATTCTGGAAGCCATTGTAACACCAAACCTACAACCAGCAGGTTATGTGGTTGCGTGTGTTCTATTCAGCAAGATGCAGGATGCCAGGTGGCGGATCGTCCAATCTCACCAAAATGGTGACAACGGCTATGTTTACATCAAGATGCGGAACCGAGATCTGGTGAGGTTCCATGGAAAGATGTATGAATGGGATGGTGCACGTGTGACCTTCTGTATGGTGCAAACAATTTTACTGATTATTCCCACTGACCCCATGGATCAACACCATGTCGTCAAGATATAGCTCCTCTACTGTTAGAATAATTATTGTTTTAAAATTTTATTTACTTATCTAAATTTCTACTGTTTGAGGTCTAATTTTAATGTTTTTTCTTGAAAACTCCCCTATGGCATGTATTATGGTCCTATTAATCTGGTCATAAAATAAGACAATGTGGGCTGATTATGTATTTTCTGTTTTTTAAGAATAAGGCTTGTGTTCTATTCTGCCACGCTCGTGGACACACTCATCATCAACACAGCTATTGCAACGAGTCAGCCGCCGCCGACGCCATCTGGTTAGCTGCCACGTGGCAACGTGGCCTCCTCGCCCACCTCTTGCCTTGCCTCCACTCCCCTGGCCCCACTGTTACCATCATTTCTCCCAAATCCAAACTCCCCTGCCTCTCGCGCGCTGCAAAAAACCGTCCCCTAGCAGCTCTAGCAACAAAATTCCCTGCGCGGCGCCGTAATCCTGTCCCCGGAGAAGACCGTCCTCTCTCCTCCGCTGCAGGTAGGATGGTAAGTGCCGCTCGATTCCTAGTCCCCGGAGAGGATCGTCCGCTCTCCTCACGCTTCCAAGGGAACCTTGTCGGCGTTCTTCCTAGATCGCCGACGGTGGGCCTCGAGCACGTACGGTGATTTTAAGTCGCCTCCCTTTTTTTCTTCGCTCCATCGCGTACTAGATCTATGAGCATCTCCACTTGCCCAGTAATGCGTGGCCCACTGTCAGTGGCACGACCGATGCTTCGTCGTCTCCACTCGTCTCGTCTCCCGCGCCCAGTAATGGCGCTGCAAATAGAAATAGCTTTGCAGCAGGGCAGCGAGCCGTCGCGTCGCAGCACGCGTCGGCGGGAAATGAATGCCATGTCGCATGCTTCCCGCCCCTTCTCCTTTGTTTTCCCTCCCCATTCCCGGCTATAAATAGCTCGTTGCCTCGACGGTAGGTTCACATCCTCCAACCGCCGGTAGAAAATGCCTCGCCGTCTCTTGACAACCTACGCCATGCTCCCTCGAGGCAGTTCTGGCGCGCCACCAGCACCACCACCCCCACCTCCACCGCCGCCGCAGGACCCAGCTCCGCCGCAGGGTGAGGAGGAGGAGGACTCCGACGATGAGGAGTTCCTCACCGAGCTACCGACGGACGCGAAGGCGGATGTAACGACCTCAAATTTGATACAAATTCGAAGTGCCCGTTATGTATTCCACCGCAATCCCAGAACCATTGTTGCGATATACATAACGTAGTTGGTAACCAGTTCCATAGACATTACAATACGATGATTCAAATACAATGGTCATATAGACCAAGTCATATTACAACACAATATAGCAGCGGAAATAACGTCTTCGGCCCATGCCTTCTCCCTACAGGCAAATGGCGACTCACGGAGACGAGCTTAGTTCTGGTACTCTTCTTCATACCCTTCCTCCTGGTATTCCTCCCCATAGTCTGGCCAAGTTGATAGCCAGGGACACAGCCGTGAGTACATTGGATGCACTCGCAAACCATCTTATAAATGAAAAGATGAAGTAGATATGCAAGGTTGGGTATAGTGGACTAAGCACTAAGTTTATTTGCAAAAGCTAGTTTTATTTCCCAAGAATGTTCATTGGTAGAAAAGAGGTTTAGTTCTCTAAGTTCATTCTAAAGAGGAACTTCAATGTGTCCAGATCATGGTCAAGTCATGTCAATCCAAATTCATGTCATTCACCAAGTTTACCCTTGTTATTTTTAGTCTTGACAAAAGCCAGGTAGAGTTTGCCAACCGTCCATGACCGAGGACTCGGCTATTCGAATAGTTTGAAACCTCTGCAGAGGGGTACACTTTACCCACAAGATTCGATACATCTGCCGGGAGAAATCCACGGTTCGCTATACACAAAGGTATGCGGATTTCAGATAATCAAACAAAGCCTTTCACTTGCTCATCCTAGTATAGGATCCTTCCCTAGAGCCCGGAATACGGAATCCCGCTCCGGCGCCTCTAGTTATGCCCATCCCGGAGACCGGGTTAGTGGAATCCACCTGGTCAAGAAGTATCCGCCCGTGGAGTCCTTCCATGAAGATTTGATGCAAGACCTCCCATACTAAGATAAACAAGCTACGGATTTAGCCCCTTCCCATATAGGGGTAACGTGGTTGTACGTTATAATTGGCACCCATGTACATCACTCGTTGTCAATTGAGAAATACATTTCATAGTTCTTAGTCAAGATTATTTTCTTTCATAAAGCCATCATGTAGGAGCAATCTCCCATTTCAAGTTTCAATGTCAAGTCACCACCTTTCAAATGGGGTTCCTCCAAAGATAGCCTCAACTTTTATTAGCGGCTAAGCAACTACATTGAGTGATAGTACTACTACTAGGGTTGGATAAACTCAGCTTGATGCTCTTGATAATCAAGACATCAATATGCTTCTATCATTCTACTCTAGCAATTCAATCATGCAATTTACTTAAAACAAGTAGAATGCAATATTAAAACTAGGTAGTGGGAGTATGAATCAAAAGATGGCTTGCCTTGGTTGGCAAAGTGTCCGGGGTTTTCTTCTTCTTCTTCTTGATAATAATAATCCCTTCCAATATCCTCCTCGGCAACACTGGCGTCTAATAACGAATAAACACAAAGCACACCATCACTTCACCAAGCTAACAAGACACCAAGCACACATCTTTGTTTGCTAACCAAAGTATTCATGTTGCATTTTTATAGTGTTGGATGGGAAGTTTTTCTTCAAGTGTGCAAGCTAGATACTCTACTAGGTGGCATAGGTGGTTCACTTGTGCAGCATTGGTGTTGATTTAGGGTTGCTAAGGCAAGTTTAAGTGGGAATGATCCACTAAGTGAATTGGTAATGAGGGCAATTAATTCTAAGTGTGCACTAGTGATCTATCATTTTATGCTAACAAATAGGTTTGGGTTAGGATCTAAATGATCACACTAATAGGGTTTGGGGTAGATTAGTGTTGACTAACAGTAAGAGGGGTCATTAGCAAGTTCACATTCTAATTTTTATAATTTTTGATGGCTTAAATAATTTCCTAGAAATCTTTCATTATTTAACAAGCTATGGTCACACTATTCATATCCAATTTTATTCTTAACTGATTTTGAAATCTAACCAGTACTATTGGGTAGAGTATTTTATAAGCTTTCCAATGAATATTTATTTGCTAAATTTGGATTTATAAAACTCGAGGAATTTGAATTTGAAAATACCATCTGAAACATATTTGAAATAAATAAAACGGGCGGGAATTAATTTAAAAACGAATCGGACCGATTTCTCGCCAAACGGGCCCAGCCTGAGCAGACCCCGAACGGGCCGGCCCAGAAAACGCTTCGCGCGGGGCGGGAGAAATAAAAATGGATGCTGACAGGTGGGGTCGCGCTGTCAGATCTAATTACGAACCCGAATCGGTATGCTATCGTCCGATCGGGATCCAACGGCTCAGGGTCATCTTCTTTCTCAGCACGGGCGGGGTCTCACCTGCGAGCAGCGACGGCGTTCGACGGCGGCGGCGGGGCGTAGAGGAAGCGAAACTCGACGGCGATGATCGGGATCGGCTGCGGTGCTTCTCCTCCTCCGATTCCCTGCAGAAGTTCGCTCCCCGGTGCTTGAACGCGGCGGCGCTCCTCCTGTCCAGTACTGCGCCGGCGAGGTTGGCTACGGCGAAGCAGAGCGAGAGGGAAGAAGCGGTGATGTCTGGGAGGTAGCTGGTGGCTGGGTGAGTATCTCCGTTTGATCGGAGGGGCTTTTTATAGCCTCAGGTGGCCGGGAGCAAGGCGACCAAAAGCTTGCCGTCGCGGGGGTCCTGGCGGCGTTTGGAGCTTGCTCCGGTCACGGCGGCCTCGGGGTGGTGCTGGGCTGGTGTCGACTCGGCTGCGGGGCGCTGTGGGTCTCCTCTGGCGCCTTCCCGATGGTCGGCATCGCGCGGGACAGTGGGTTACTAGGAGGGGGTCCTGGGTGTTTTTCTCCTTCTCCCTCCCCTTCTCACGGCCTGGGTCGGGCCTGGGGGAGCTGGGATCGATCGAGGTGCGGCCAGAGGGCATGGCAGCAGTGCCTGGGCGAGCTCAAACAGTGCAGCTCCAGTAACTTTGATCTCACCTCGATTTGTTGCTGCCAGTGTTCGACGAAATGCTTACAAGAATTCAAAATTCGAATTTTCCAAATTTGCCACTTTGGGTGCTCATCATATTGGATAAGGTACCCAGGCATATTTTTGTTCTGGAGAAATAATGAGTTTTGCAAAAATTTATAATTCAAATTTGGTTTGGTTTCTGTTTGCAGATTCAGACTTTGGCTCAAGTTTGAGTGATGTTCCAATTTGCATTTTTGGTAGCTCTTTGTTGGTTGAGTTAGTCCATAACTTGGTTAAGCTCAACTAGTTGGCAAAATACTGATTTGATTTACAGAATTCTTAATCTAGTGGCTCAAAGTGGTGCAGTCAATAACAATTTCTAGATCCTATTAACTTTCTCTCTTTCTTACCTATTTTTATTTCTTGTTGCTTTGGTTCCTATAATCTTTCCCAATTGATTCTGTTGGTTCACTTAGGATTATATAACCAATGCTCAAACAAAAACAACACACATAAAATCATAGAATTCATATAAGAGAAGATGCATGTATGCATACAATAATAGATAAAAGTTTTATTTGGGTCCAAAATTTGACACTTTATTTAATAAGAGTTGGATTACAAGTTCTGAGTTGTTACAATCTTCCCCCCTTAAAAAGAATCTCGTCCCCGAGATTCACTAGTTAAGAACTGAAGAGATTGGGAAATTCTTTCTGAAGGTAATCTTCTCGTTCCCAAGTGGCTTCATCTTCGGTGTGATTACTCCACTGAACCTTCAGAAATTTGATGCTTCGGGTTCGAGTGGTTCGATAAGCTTCCTCGAGGATACAGATAGGCATTTCACGATAGGTCAAGTCCTTGTTGATGTCCACAGACCGGTGATCAATATTCTTGAAGACCTCGGGCTTCTCCGGAACTTCCAGACATTTCCGAAGTAACGACACGTGAAAGACGTCGTGCACTTCAGACAATTCCGGGGGCATTTCCAACTGATAAGACACTTCTCCTCTGCGGTCTAGTATCTTGAAGGGTCCAATATATCTTGGGGCAAGCTTTCCTTTTACTTGGAATCTTTGCATTCCCTTGAGGGGTGATACTCTGAGATAAACAAAATCTCCAATCTGGAAGGTCAGTTCTCGACGTCTCTTGTCGGCATAACTCTTTTGTCTTGATTGGGCTGCCTTGAGGTATTCACGAATTCTGCGAACTTTCTCCTCGGCTTCTTGCAGCATATCTGGTCCAAAAATCTGACTGTCTCCGGTTTCTGACCAATTCAGAGGGGTACGACACTTTCTTCCGTACAAAGCTTCAAATGGGGCCATTTGCAAACTGGCTTGATAACTGTTGTTGTAGGAAAACTCCGCGAAGGGCAGACAATCTTCCCACTTAGCTCCATAAGCTAGGACACAGGCTCTCAACATATCTTCAAGTATTTGATTCACTCTTTCAGTCTGTCCATCAGTCTGAGGGTGGTAAGCGGTGCTGAAGGCTAACTTGGTTCCCAAAGCTTGATGTAAGCTTTTCCAAAATCTCGAGGTGAATTGGGTTCCTCGATCAGAAACTATGGTTTTAGGGATTCCATGCAAACTGACAATTCTGGATAGATACAGATCTGCTAGCTGATCTGAGCGATGAGTGGTCTTGACAGGAATAAAATGGGCCACTTTGGTTAGTCTATCCACAATGACCCAAATAGAGTCATTTCCACGGCTAGACTTTGGAAATCCAGTGATGAAATCCATTCCAACAGATTCCCACTTCCATTCCGGAACTTGCAAAGGTTGCAGCAAACCAGCAGGACGTTGATGTTCAGCCTTGACTCTTTGGCAGATATCACACTTGGATATAAACGATGCAATCTCGCGCTTCATTCCATGCCACCAAAATTGTTCCTTCAGATCTTGGTACATCTTAGTTCCACCGGGGTGGATGGAGTAAGGTGTCTCATGGGCTTCCTTCATAATTACTTCCTTCAATTCTGAATCAGCAGGTACACAAATACGGCCTTTATACAAAAGAACTCCTTGATCATCTTCTTCAAATCCTGGCACCTTGCCGAAACCAATTCTGCGCTTGATTCCTTCAATACTCTCATTTCCCTTCTGGGCTTCTTTGATTTGGCTCATCAAGGTGGGTTGAAACTCAAGGTTGGCGAGGAATCCTTGACTGACTAGCTCCAATCCAAATCTTTCAAACTCTTGGTGCAACATAGGTTGCTCTTCCTTGATCCTCATATTCAACGAACACGGCTTCCTACTCAACGCATCGGCCACTACATTGGCCTTACCGGGGTGATAGTGAATTTCTAGATCATAATCCTTGATCAACTCTATCCATCTCCGTTGCCTCATGTTCAACTCCTTCTGGGTGAATATATACTTCAAACTCTTGTGGTCGGAGTAGATCTCACAGCGGTTGCCCATCAAATAATGCCTCCAAGTCTTCAAAGCTAGGACCACGGCTGCTAATTCTAGATCATGGGTTGGATAATTTTCTTCATGAGGTTTAAGCTGCCGAGAGAGGTAAGCTATGACCTTTCCTTCTTGCATCAGTACGCAACCAAGTCCAAGTTTGGAAGCGTCGCAATAGACATCAAAATTCTTGGTGATATCGGGCATGGTTAGGACAGGGGCGGTCACCAATCGCTTCTTGAGCTCTTGAAAACTCTCTTCACACTTAGGGGTCCATTCAAACTTCTTGTCCTTCTTCAACAATTGGGTCATCGGACGGGCAATACTGGAAAATCCTTCAACAAACTTGCGGTAATATCCCGCTAATCCGAGAAAACCTCTAACTTCCGTTTGAGTGGTAGGGGCTTCCCATTCCAGGACTGATTTGATCTTCTTGGGATCTACCGATATTCCTCCTGCTGACAGCACATGGCCTAAGAATCCAACCTCCTTCAACCAGAACTCACATTTACTGAACTTAGCATACAGCTGATGCTCTCTTAGGGTTTCTAGAATTAATCTCAAATGGGTTGCATGCTCTTCTTCGGATTTGGAGTAGATAAGAATGTCGTCAATGAAGACGACAACAAACTTATCCAAGAACTCCATAAAAACCTTATTCATGAGATTCATGAAATAAGCAGGGGCATTGGTTAATCCAAATGACATTACGGTGTACTCATACAATCCGTATCGGGTAGTGAAGGCTGTTTTGGGGATATCCGTTGCACGGATCTTCAGTTGGTGGTATCCAGTTCTAAGATCTATCTTTGAGAATACTCTTGCTCCAGTCAGTTGGTCAAACAAATCTTCAATCTTCGGGAGAGGGTACTTGTTCTTGATGGTCACATCGTTAAGCTTGCGATAATCGGTGCACAGTCGGCTAGAACCGTCACTTTTATCCACAAACAGAACGGGTGATCTCCAAGCAGAAGAACTTGGCTGAATCAATCCTTTGCTCAAAAGGTCATCCAATTGCTTTTTCAACTCAACTAATTCAGCTGGGTTCATACGATAGGGTCGTTGGGCTATTGATCCAGTTCCGGGGATAAGCTCAATGATAAACTCAATATCCCGATCCGGTGGCATTCCGGGTAGCTCATCGGGAAAGACATCCGGGTACTCACAGACGATGGGGACTTGCTCCAAAGTCGGTCCTGAGATACTCTTATGACATCGGGTGGTTTGGGGTGGTTTTACGGACACATGCTTGACTATGATTCCATTGCTACTCTTCATGGTGATGGTCTTTTTGGCACAATCTATCACTCCTTGATGTAAAGACATCCAATTCATACCAAGAACTACTTCCAAACCTTTGGTTCCCAACACTATCAAATTGGCTAAGAAAGCTATCCCATGGATTTCTATGGGCACTGCCAAGCAGGTACAACTAGCTTTGGTTACTGACCCGGGAATTTGCACAGACATGACATCTTTCAAGGGTGTGGGTTGAAGTCCACTTTTATCAACGAATAATTGGGTAACAAATGAGTGTGAAGCTCCAGAATCAAACAGGACTCTTGCAAGAACTGAGTTAACAGGGAACATACCAAGCACCACGTCGGTTGCTTCCTGAGCTTTTTCAACATTCATGTGATTCAGACGGCCATGAGAATGATGCTGGTTCCTTGGTGGATAGTTCTTGCCATTTCCCACACGACGCTGTTGCTGAGCAGGAGCAGTAGTCTTGGATGCATCATTCAGCTTCTTGGGGCACTCATTGGAGTAGTGCCCTTTAAGTCCGCACTCATAACAGGTAACTCCAGACTTGTCACCAGGCTTGGGTAACACAGGGGCGCCATTGGGCCTCGGAGCATTGGTGTTGAAGTTGTTGCCACTAGGTCTTGGGGGTGCACGGTTAAAGTTGTTGCCGGGTGGGCGGTTAGGATAGTTGGGACGCGGAGCAGGTGCAGACGGCCTCATTGGTCTAGGGGTGAAACCCATTGGTGCATTTCCCCTTGGCTTCTGCGAGTTGCTCGAGTTGCCTTGATACATCATACGGCGCTTGCGGTTCTCGGTGGCTTGCTTGAGTTTGCCTTCCATCTGAATGGCAGAGTCAACCAATGACTCCAGGTCGGCAAAGGGAATGCTGACCAAGACACATTGCATCTCATCATGAAGTCCATCTAGAAACCTTTCTTGCTTCTTTTCAGTGGTGTTGGTGTCATCTGGGGCATACCTAGACAAGGTAAGGAACTTGTCACGGTAATCTACCACAGACATGGAACCTTGCTTCAGATTTCTGAACTCATCCCTCATCCTTTTAACCAATCCCATAGGGACATGGGCTTTGCTAAACTTGCTCTTGAACTCCTCCCAAGGCATCACATACCCTGGGGCTTGCATTGCACGGGTGCTATCCCACCAAGCTCTCGCTGCTCCAGCAAGATAGTGGGTGGTGTACAGAACCTTCTCATTTTCACCAACTTCGGCGACTGCCAAATTGTTCTCCATAGTGCGAAGCCAGTCATCGGCATCTAAGGGCTCTTCAGACTTAGTGAATATAGGAGGGTTGGTGTTTTGGAAACTCCTTAACTTGGATCGGTGCTCTCCATTGCCATGGTTTTCTCCTTCACCATTGCCATTGTTGTGGTTCATCGCCATCTGGGTTAGTTGCTGAAGAGTGGCCAAGCTGGCTTGGCGCTCAGCTCGGGCTGCTTCCCGGTCTTCCATGATCAACCTTAGCAATTCGGCCATTTCCGGGTTCGGGGGTGGGGGTGCTCGCGGCATCTGAAGATAAGGTGTGTAAGACAAGAGGGAAAAAGCTAACTTGCTAAGATTTAAAGGTAACATGGATGATGCAATTTTGTTTTACTAAGGCCTTAGAGGCCAAATTCAATTTTCATTCATCACTCATCAAACATATCATACACACGAGTTCACGTATTACAAATGGTTTACCTCAAACCATTGCGACTCGTCTACTAGAGAGGGGGATACAACTCACACCTATACGAAGTGAAGACTAAAGTGGAACTCATACTAGATAACACATGGAGCTCGAGTCTAAACAGCGGGCTCCTCGGGGTCTTCCTCCTCGTCACTCACAATGAATCCATTGTGTCCACCATCCTCCGGATCATCAAGGTCATCGAGGTCCTCCATGAAGTCATCCTCATCACTAATGAGGGCATTATCCTCCTTGCGGAGATCAATGCCTTCCTCCTCACCAAGGTGATCCTCAAGACTCTCAATGTACGCAGTCAACTCCGCCACATTGGCCTTCAACTCCTCAAGGTCCTGTTCCTTCTCATCGCGCTGGCGACGAAGGCTCTTGCGCTCCTTCGCAAGAATCCTGATGGTGCTCCTCGCCTCCACCAGTGCAACGTGCTCGAGGTTGGCCCTAGTACGGGCACGGTCGGCCTCCTGCTGAGTGGAGTACAGCAAGAAGTCCATGTGGTCGATGTAGGTACTCGGCTCATTCTGCCCGGGCATGTTTGCGGGACGTCCATCCGCATCACGCCGAGCAAAGTCCTTGAAGCGTCCTCCCTGAACCTCCTCAACATGCAGTCCGCACAAGCGGGCGTGCATCTCCTGCATCGCTCGGACCAAACCATCGGCCCAAGTGTTCTCCACAAGCTCAAACTTGACCCTTGGAGAACCCAACATCCCCTTCTTGCCACGGCAACTAGCTCGGATGAGCCACCGTAGCTCTCCATCCGGGTGCTCATTGAGCACGGCTCCCTTGAACTCCGGGTACAAACGGTTCAGGAACAAGGTCAAAGTGGTGAGGTCACGCTCGAAACAAAGGCTGCCACCTTGGCCCAACTGGTACTGCTCAGTGAATACCAGGGCCATCTACAAAATTTTAAATTAGTTCAAGTTAGTGATCAACTCAAGTGTGCAAAATTTTAAGTAAGCAAAAACTGAAGTATGTATAAAATTTTGCAACTAGAGAGGAAAGACTAAGCAATTTTTTTTGCAACCGTTCTTGTATCTTTCTTTTATCAAGGTTTTGTTTTAACGCCCATTCTAACTAAGGTCTCCTATGGTCAACCTAGGCTCTGATACCAACTTGTAACGACCTCAAATTTGATACAAATTCGAAGTGCCCGTTATGTATTCCACCGCAATCCCAGAACCATTGTTGCGATATACATAACGTAGTTGGTAACCAGTTCCATAGACATTACAATACGATGATTCAAATACAATGGTCATATAGACCAAGTCATATTACAACACAATATAGCAGCGGAAATAACGTCTTCGGCCCATGCCTTCTCCCTACAGGCAAATGGCGACTCACGGAGACGAGCTTAGTTCTGGTACTCTTCTTCATACCCTTCCTCCTGGTATTCCTCCCCATAGTCTGGCCAAGTTGATAGCCAGGGACACAGCCGTGAGTACATTGGATGCACTCGCAAACCATCTTATAAATGAAAAGATGAAGTAGATATGCAAGGTTGGGTATAGTGGACTAAGCACTAAGTTTATTTGCAAAAGCTAGTTTTATTTCCCAAGAATGTTCATTGGTAGAAAAGAGGTTTAGTTCTCTAAGTTCATTCTAAAGAGGAACTTCAATGTGTCCAGATCATGGTCAAGTCATGTCAATCCAAATTCATGTCATTCACCAAGTTTACCCTTGTTATTTTTAGTCTTGACAAAAGCCAGGTAGAGTTTGCCAACCGTCCATGACCGAGGACTCGGCTATTCGAATAGTTTGAAACCTCTGCAGAGGGGTACACTTTACCCACAAGATTCGATACATCTGCCGGGAGAAATCCACGGTTCGCTATACACAAAGGTATGCGGATTTCAGATAATCAAACAAAGCCTTTCACTTGCTCATCCTAGTATAGGATCCTTCCCTAGAGCCCGGAATACGGAATCCCGCTCCGGCGCCTCTAGTTATGCCCATCCCGGAGACCGGGTTAGTGGAATCCACCTGGTCAAGAAGTATCCGCCCGTGGAGTCCTTCCATGAAGATTTGATGCAAGACCTCCCATACTAAGATAAACAAGCTACGGATTTAGCCCCTTCCCATATAGGGGTAACGTGGTTGTACGTTATAATTGGCACCCATGTACATCACTCGTTGTCAATTGAGAAATACATTTCATAGTTCTTAGTCAAGATTATTTTCTTTCATAAAGCCATCATGTAGGAGCAATCTCCCATTTCAAGTTTCAATGTCAAGTCACCACCTTTCAAATGGGGTTCCTCCAAAGATAGCCTCAACTTTTATTAGCGGCTAAGCAACTACATTGAGTGATAGTACTACTACTAGGGTTGGATAAACTCAGCTTGATGCTCTTGATAATCAAGACATCAATATGCTTCTATCATTCTACTCTAGCAATTCAATCATGCAATTTACTTAAAACAAGTAGAATGCAATATTAAAACTAGGTAGTGGGAGTATGAATCAAAAGATGGCTTGCCTTGGTTGGCAAAGTGTCCGGGGTTTTCTTCTTCTTCTTCTTGATAATAATAATCCCTTCCAATATCCTCCTCGGCAACACTAGCGTCTAATAACGAATAAACACAAAGCACACCATCACTTCACCAAGCTAACAACACACCAAGCACACATCTTTGTTTGCTAACCAAAGTATTCATGTTGCATTTTTATAGTGTTGGATGGGAAGTTTTTCTTCAAGTGTGCAAGCTAGATACTCTACTAGGTGGCATAGGTGGTTCACTTGTGCAGCATTGGTGTTGATTTAGGGTTGCTAAGGCAAGTTTAAGTGGGAATGATCCACTAAGTGAATTGGTAATGAGGGCAATTAATTCTAAGTGTGCACTAGTGATCTATCATTTTATGCTAACAAATAGGTTTGGGTTAGGATCTAAATGATCACACTAATAGGGTTTGGGGTAGATTAGTGTTGACTAACAGTAAGAGGGGTCATTAGCAAGTTCACATTCTAATTTTTATAATTTTTGATGGCTTAAATAATTTCCTAGAAATCTTTCATTATTTAACAAGCTATGGTCACACTATTCATATCCAATTTTATTCTTAACTGATTTTGAAATCTAACCAGTACTATTGGGTAGAGTATTTTATAAGCTTTCCAATGAATATTTATTTGCTAAATTTGGATTTATAAAACTCGAGGAATTTGAATTTGAAAATACCATCTGAAACATATTTGAAATAAATAAAACGGGCGGGAATTAATTTAAAAACGAATCGGACCGATTTCTCGCCAAACGGGCCCAGCCTGAGCAGACCCCGAACGGGCCGGCCCAGAAAACGCTTCGCGCGGGGCGGGAGAAATAAAAATGGATGCTGACAGGTGGGGTCGCGCTGTCAGATCTAATTACGAACCCGAATCGGTATGCTATCGTCCGATCGGGATCCAACGGCTCAGGGTCATCTTCTTTCTCAGCACGGGCGGGGTCTCACCTGCGAGCAGCGACGGCGTTCGACGGCGGCGGCGGGGCGTAGAGGAAGCGAAACTCGACGGCGATGATCGGGATCGGCTGCGGTGCTTCTCCTCCTCCGATTCCCTGCAGAAGTTCGCTCCCCGGTGCTTGAACGCGGCGGCGCTCCTCCTGTCCAGTACTGCGCCGGCGAGGTTGGCTACGGCGAAGCAGAGCGAGAGGGAAGAAGCGGTGATGTCTGGGAGGTAGCTGGTGGCTGGGTGAGTATCTCCGTTTGATCGGAGGGGCTTTTTATAGCCTCAGGTGGCCGGGAGCAAGGCGACCAAAAGCTTGCCGTCGCGGGGGTCCTGGCGGCGTTTGGAGCTTGCTCCGGTCACGGCGGCCTCGGGGTGGTGCTGGGCTGGTGTCGACTCGGCTGCGGGGCGCTGTGGGTCTCCTCTGGCGCCTTCCCGATGGTCGGCATCGCGCGGGACAGTGGGTTACTGGGAGGGGGTCCTGGGTGTTTTTCTCCTTCTCCCTCCCCTTCTCACGGCCTGGGTCGGGCCTGGGGGAGCTGGGATCGATCGAGGTGCGGCCAGAGGGCATGGCAGCAGTGCCTGGGCGAGCTCAAACAGTGCAGCTCCAGTAACTTTGATCTCACCTCGATTTGTTGCTGCCAGTGTTCGACGAAATGCTTACAAGAATTCAAAATTCGAATTTTCCAAATTTGCCACTTTGGGTGCTCATCATATTGGATAAGGTACCCAGGCATATTTTTGTTCTGGAGAAATAATGAGTTTTGCAAAAATTTATAATTCAAATTTGGTTTGGTTTCTGTTTGCAGATTCAGACTTTGGCTCAAGTTTGAGTGATGTTCCAATTTGCATTTTTGGTAGCTCTTTGTTGGTTGAGTTAGTCCATAACTTGGTTAAGCTCAACTAGTTGGCAAAATACTGATTTGATTTACAGAATTCTTAATCTAGTGGCTCAAAGTGGTGCAGTCAATAACAATTTCTAGATCCTATTAACTTTCTCTCTTTCTTACCTATTTTTATTTCTTGTTGCTTTGGTTCCTATAATCTTTCCCAATTGATTCTGTTGGTTCACTTAGGATTATATAACCAATGCTCAAACAAAAACAACACACATAAAATCATAGAATTCATATAAGAGAAGATGCATGTATGCATACAATAATAGATAAAAGTTTTATTTGGGTCCAAAATTTGACACTTTATTTAATAAGAGTTGGATTACAAGTTCTGAGTTGTTACAGCGGAGGAGGCCGCCATGGAACAGAGAGCGATCGTAGCGTCGTTCGAGACACAGCGCCGCGACCGGGTGGCGCAGGAGCTCATGGCTGCCAAGAGGAGGGCGGCAGTGGCAAGGCTGGCAGAGGACCATACTGCCGCCCACGCCGATGCCCACCGCCGCAACATCGAAGCAGTGAGGGCTGCGATGGCGGAGGCTGAGAGACGCCTCTTCCGAGCGGACGTGGCCGTAGGGCTCGCGAAGGTGGCGGCAGAGTGCCAGCGCCGCGAGCATCAGTACCCTCTCTCCTCCTTCAACGCATCGGCGCAGCGAGCGCAGGAGCGCCGCACCTTCATCTCATCCCTCGAGGAGGCCGAGCGTGACCGCAGCCAGCGTGCGGCGGAGGAGAACCGTCACCGCCGTGGGATGGTTTCCGGCCGCCTGTCCGATGACGGACCTGGGCCGTCCAACGCTTCACCGCCAGCACCATCGGCCGCATCGGTGAACTTCGCCGCCGGCGAGAACCGTCGCCGCCGCGGGATGGTTTCCGACCGCCTGTCCGATGATGGAGCTGGGCCATCCAACGATTCACCGCCAGCACAATCGGCCGCATCGGTGAACTTCGCCGTCGGCGAGGACTCCGACGAAGACCACCTCTTTTAGTCTATTTCATATTTTGCCATATTTTGTAAAAACCATCTAAATTTCAATGAAATTTATGTAGTATGCTAAATTTTGTCGAGTTTAAATTTTGGGATGGGCGGCACAGCTGGGGAACCTCTGTACGCACTCTATTATTGTAGGGTAGTTGTCGCTGGATATGGTAGTAGATTTCACTTCATACTGGATATGGAATGAGGTACTGTCATTGCAAATTGTAGTAGCACATACTGCTAATTATAGCATAGTTTATTATTCCAAGGAAATAGATGCCTGCACTAAATAGGTGCCCATTTCTTTCAAAAAAGCTTGCAAGTCTCCAGATGGACCCAATGATTGACCATATCGCCACTAAGGTGCAGGTTATACACATTTCTATTTCTGGCAATGGTGTTTTTAGGTGCTACACAACATTGTAATAAGCACAATCTCTATTTTTAGGATGATGCTTGTACTAGCCGGAAGAACCGTTCTGTCGATTATTTCAAGCTATTTAAAATCAATGATTCTTATGCTATCAAGAAATGCAAGAAAGCCACAACCAATAGGGATTACCCCTCCCTTCATATCAAGGTACTGATCCAGATAGTGAGCCAAGGACTATCTCATCTTCCAAGACACCTAAAGCCAAGGCACGTAGACTCACATCGGGCCCACTCTCATCCTATCGTGGCCCTGCAAGGGCGACTGAGACTATCGTTATTCGCAGAGGTGTGAATCTGTCTAACATGGGTCTGATGATCTTTTAATACATTCTTATGGAGATAAAGATCACTAAGTAGTCCATTTGTTTCTAGGTCCCAAGATAACTGGTGACTTGGAATTCGACAAGCACTATGTTTTTGCAAGCAATATCAATCTCACTGGTCGCCAGATTGCCGATCTCAATGCAATGGTTGCTAAACTGAGGCCAACAGTTCCATACTATATCTATGAGATGAAGAAGTCACATGTCCTTCGTGGGAAGGCAAAAATGGTAATCTGCTTGACTCTTTTAATCTTCTCATGCACATGAATCTGTGTTCAAAAACTGACTGTATTCTTGTACTCTAGTACTTTTCAGCAAAGTACAGCAATGCCCACCTCGCCCGCTATCTTCCATGCACCATTCCAACATATTGCAGTGAGCAAGATGGTTTCTATAATGTAAGCTTCACCCATCAGGGCAACAGTGTTGCCCAGATGACAGCAAACTGGCCTAAGGTTCTCCAAAAAGTGTCGATAGAAGAAGGGAATGTGTGCATCTTCACCTTCTTGAATGTGGGGCCAAAGGCTATGTCTGTTCATGTTGAAAAAATGTAGCCTATATATGTTGCGCAGTTGCTATCAGTTAGTTAATTATGTTATTATATTATTGTGTCACCTGGTAGTCTAAACCATATGCCAATATGTTGCGCAGGCTATGATTACTTGCATTCTTCTCTGCATGCTTATACTCTATTTACTAAAACCATCTTGTTATGATGAAGTGCCTTAACTCGTACATGATTTTGTGAATTGAATTGTTTGTATTAACTGATTGCAACGTGTTGTGCTTTCTGTGATGCTCTGATCGTTAACATGTCTATAAATTAAGCTTAGTTGTATTCAAATGAAAACAAAATTATCTGGTCCAGCGGCTAGACGGACTAGATAGATGGCATCCAAAATCAAGATAAGAGAATGCACAGCGTAATAGCATATAGAATAACATGTCATACAAGTTTTACAACTCAAGCCTTAATATATAGCATAAACCAGCCGATCAGAACTAGTACTAAAGCCTTATTATCTGGCATACAAGTTGAGTTGGTGCAGATGCATACACCACCAGATTAGTAGTTCAAGTTATCACTTAACTGGCTTACCTATCAGTACATTACTCATCAGATGGATAAACAGTACTTCCTCATCTGGTGCAAGCTCAAACACAGCCATGTCATCAACAGACATGCGTGAGGTGGTCACAAGCATGCTCCAGTTAGTTGTAATCTGGGCACGACCATCGTTGCCCATCCGAAGCTTGACGTAATGCACATCCTGCTCAGTTTCACCTTCAGGTGCATACGGGTCATCGACGCAGGCTGGCACCATAATATCTCCTGCTTCCAGGTACTGCTTGAGATAGAGCTGGCTATACGGCTTCGAAAATACCTGATATGATAGTATAGATACTAGGGTGTCATGCAGTTGAGCAAACACGTTAGTATTCACTATGCACAATGAAATCTTACCATCTTTGACTTCCCTTTAGCTGTCAGAGACTTCTTGACAGAGCAGACATACAAAGGGATCACCGGATTATCACTATCAAGCCTTCGTGAGAGCAATTTGAGAAGGCCAATCCTTACATAAGACATTGGTACATCATTTCCGTAAACGATGTTATTTAGCTCCGAGGGTGCTAGGTCAAGAGCCCCCCCTTTTATACCCCTAATGATGGGACCTACATGAATTATTTCATGAATGAGATATATGTCCTATCTCTCAAATTCTATAACCAGACATGTATAAGTTATTACCTTCATCTGTCAGCGCCGGTCCTAGATGGGTGTGATGGGGCCAAGTCGATGGTGTATGAAATTAAATGACCGACCAGTTGGAAAACCCCAAGAGAAGGTTTTGATGAATATAGCAGCAAGTTTCCCCTCAGTTAAAAACCAAGGTATGTCGATCAGGAGAAGAGCAGACAATACGACTGAAGGTGATGCGGACTGGCTTAGCGACAGCTTCGGACAATTTATATGTGGCACCTCGTCCAAGCTTTGCTTTGCGAGCAGCAACGTGGAACCTGCACACAACACAACCAAATACTTTGTTCCCAACTTGTGATGAGGTTGTCAATCTCACCGGTTTGCTTGAAACAAAGGGTACGAGCGTATCGAGTGCAAAGTGATAATAGTATGCAAGTAAAGTAAACAATGCGAGTAAAGTAAACAGGTGATAGCAATATGATGGAAATAGGACCGGGGTCCACAGTTCACTAGTGGTGTCTCTCCATAAGATAAATAACACATGCTGGGTAAACAAATTACAGTTGGGCAATTGATAGAATAAAGATAAACGTGATATGTCAAGAAGATCACTATGCGATTTACTCTGGGCATTACAACAAAATACATAGACCGCCATCCAACTGCATCTATGACTAATAATCCACTCCCGGGGATATCATCCGAACACCCCATGAGTATTAAGTTGCGAACAACAGATAATTGCATTAAGCAAAGTGTGTAATGTAAACAAAGCATATGCCCTCGAGCATATGAATGTTGTTTTCTCCCTAGTAGCAACAACACATCTACAACCTTAGAGGTTTATGTCACTCCCCCAGATTAAATAGAGGCATGAACCCACTATCGAGCATAAATACCTCCTCTTGGAGTCACTAGCAACTACTCGGCCAAGATAGCTACTAACAACGGAGAGCATGCAAGATCATAAACAACATAAAGATAACATAAGATAAATTTCAGTATAGCAACTCAATCATAACACCAATTTTCATCGGATCCCAACAAACCAAACATGTAGAATTACATAACGGTGATCTCAATCATGTAGGGCAGCTCATGAGATCTAAACATGAAGCACATGGTGGAGGAGACAACCATCTAGCTACTGCTATGGACCCATAGTCCAAGGTAGACTACTCACTCATCGCTCCGGAGGCAAGCATGGCGATGAAGAAGACCTCCGGTGGCGATTCCCCTCTCCGGCAGGGTGCCGGGAAGAGCTTCTGGACCCTCCCGATCTTCGGGTCGACGGCGGCGGCGGATCGCGATGTGTTCTAGAAAAGTGATCGGGTACTTAGGTTTTTTCCATCGGGGGGTCTTTATAGGCGAAGGGGCATCATTAGAGGTGGCTCGAGGCACCCTCACACATAGGGGGCGTGGCCAGGGGCTGGGCCACGCCGCCCTGGTGTGTGAGGCCCTCATGGCCTCCCTCCTACTCCTCTTTGGATCTCTGGAAGCTTCCGGGAAAAATAAGACTTCAGGAACTTGTTTCATCCAATTCCGAGAATATTTCCTGTGTAGCTTTTCTGAAACACAAAAACAGCAGAAAACAGGGAAATGGCACTGTGGTGACTTGTTAGTAGGTTAGTTCCGGAAAATGCATAAAAGTGCCACGAAGTGTAACGAAACAGTAGGCAAATGGTGTAAAAACAAGCATGGAGCATCAAAAATTATAGATACGTTGGAGACGTATTAAGCATCCCCAAGCTTAACTCTTGCTCGTCCTCGAGTAGGTAAGTGATAACAAAAGAATAATTTTTTAGGTGACATGCACCTACACAATCTTGATCATATATGTAAGCATTTGTGAGCTGGGATCATAAGAACTTAAAACATGGGCATGAAAGATATAATCTTGACAATAAGAACTTAGCAACCATGTTATAACATGCAAATGAACACAAACAAAAGATCATGAAAATGAAACAATGAAAGTCAAACGTGTGTTCAAATCATAAGGAAAAACATACAAATGGTTTTTAGCTTGTCCTTAATAGAGAGCAAAACATAACTGCATAGGACACCTTCAAGTTTAAGAGGGCGACTAGATACAAATAATTTAAGAACAAGTGAAACCAACAATATGAATCAATCAATGAAAACTTTGGGACAATGCACATTATACTAAGAATGACAACTTTGCTCTCTTAATGGTGCATAAAGATAGAAGGTGGTGACTCAACATAAAAGTAAAAGAAAGGCCCTTCGCAGAGGGAAGCAGTGATTGCAAGTTTTATAACATTCAAAAATTATGTTACTTACCGGCTTTGAGCTCTCATTGCCCCCATCATAAGCATCTTGAATGGTTAGGGTTAATGCGAGAACAATTATGATGCATATGCTTGACAAATCATAAGTTGAAAACCTCGTATCCCGTGAATACGAGTACCCAAACCTCATGCTACTCAACTTAGAGTCCCAAGCAAGGCTCTTGTCATTGTAGGTATATGCGTATCATTGAGAACCGCCAATGGTGTACCTCCGTGCCCGATGACATGGAACAAGCCCACATCAAAATGACAGGACAAGCAGACAATGAACACCTTGACATCTTTTTTATTTACCATTTGTTTAGCTTTTTATTTTGAGATGCGTCGTCGAATGTCCACTATGGGTATGCTGCAAATTTCCACCATGAATTATGCATGGCTTAGATTGGCGGCCCAGGCGTTTCCCTAACACATATACAAACTCCATGATCCCCGCAAGATTCCCAATTCATTTCACACCGCGGGCATCCATAAACAAAAGATCACGATATCAACTCAAATAAGAAGTGCAATGTTGAAAGCTTGCCCCATGACGGCATGGTTGGGCTAGTATCCAACTTACAACTTGCAAGCATAACAACTCAACATAAGAGACCACAATGTCAAATTTTTAAGAACAAGAAAAAGTAAAGTGTGCCTTCTGGTTCGTGAGAGCTTTACTAACCAATTTTCGCATAACACTGGTAAGAGTTTAATTTGAAGAGAAAATAAAAGCAAGTCAAATTTACTTGGAATAGCAAATTGCTAGGAGGTATGTATGGTGGACACTTTGGCAAACTTGGTTTTTAGGAGTTGGATGCACGAGTAGAGCTCATACTCAGTACAAGGCGAGGGCTAGCAAAAGACTGGGAGCGACCAACTAAGAGAGCAATAATGGCCATAATCATGCAAAGCGACAAAGCGACATTAAAAGAAGCATAAGATGGCATCAAAAGTCAAAAAATAAATGATCATAGAGGCTATGGCGACTTTGTAAGAGTCTAACATGTATGAGCATGCGCCAAGTCAACCCAAATAAAGCATCAAGGAGAAAACCAAAATAATGCTTCCAAACAATAAAAACAACGCATGATTTTTTCAAAGGCTCATTAAGCAATCTCAGTTATTTGAGACAAGTCATGCTATAGCAAAACCACTAAGCATACTATCAAAAAGACATCAAGCATGACATGAAAAAGCCTAAGCCACAGTCTACACGAGCTCCTTCTTGTACCACCCTTTTTTTGCATAGAGCTTTTTCTCTTTTCCAACACCATTTGAAAATTTTTAAGACACCTCTTTTGATGAAAACCAATAAAGATCAGAGGCAAAAATACACCTTGATGAAGAGATATGACAAGGTCTGAACGCAAATCAAGGCAAAAACGAAAACCAAAAGCAGTAGCAGAAAAAGAAGAACACTCGGTTTTTGATAAGAATGAAAACTAGAGCGTTCTTGGCAAATGAAAGCAAGGCAACTTCTCTAAAGGAAATTTGTTGGGGTCCAACCATTTATTGCAGCAACCAAAACTAAACTAACTAAGAAAACTAAAACAACTGACGCTCCAAGAAAAACACATAGTGCATGAAGCAATAAAAATATAGTGTTTTGAAAGGTGACCTGATTTTTGCCGATGAAGAAGGGGTGCCTTGGGGGCATCCCCAAGCTTTGACGCTTGTACTTCTTGGATATTTCTTGGGGTGATGCATGGGCATCCCCAAGCTTGAGCTTTTGTCCATTCTTCAACTCATCTCATCATTCTCCAATCCCTACACTTGAAAACTTCCTTCATACAAAACTAAACACAAATCTATTAGCAACATTAGTGTAGGAATAACATATAATCAACCTCTTTTGCTTCAGGTTTCAACCCAAAACCACCACATATATAGCATATACTACTGTAGCAACTTCCCCAAAAGTTCCGTGATCAAAAGAAAGCGATAAAGCGGCAAACACAAATATAGGCAGAAATCTGTCAAAAAAGAACAGCTGACAAAGGTCGAATTTTTTAGGGGTTTTCTGTTGCTCAAATCAAAAAGTGTTCAACTAATGAAAGTTTGGATATAACCTGGGGCATATGCACAAGAAATCGCAGGTCCAAAAGATATATATAGAATTTTCACGAATTTTTACGGTGCAGCACCAAAAACAGTTTCAGGACAGCAACATCCCCAAATCTTTATCTCACTCGAATTAGAGGCTTCTCTTGGCACAACAACAAAATAAAAAGGATAAGGAGATGTCATTATAGTAGTAATGACTTCCAAGACTCAAATAAAAGAAAAAGTACTGAAAATAAAACATTGGGTTATCTCCTAAGAGTGCTTTTCTTTAACGCCTTTGAGCTAGGCTCAAAAAATTGCGAATCAAGTAACATCAGAAGGAGCATTAAGATCAACTGTAGAGGTCTTGTCAATAAGGCATTGTATTTCATCCACATAAGTTTTAGAAGACCCTTTGTGATCACGCTTTGGTTCACTCAAATCACTTTCTTTTCAGGATCCTCAATTTCATGAAGCTTAAGGAACATGTGTTGCATAAAAGGATTAAGGCTAGCAAACCTAGCTTCCAACATGTGAATTAAATAAGTAGAAGAAACTTCAATACTAGGCGCAAGCTCAACCAAAGACTTTTCCTCAACTTCCTTATGCATACTAATGTGATTAAAGAACTCCTCAATATTATCTTCAATAATTGAACCACTACCTACTGAGAGGTCCTCCAAAACGTACTTAGGGAACAACATAATGAACTAAAAGCAAGTAGATAAAAGCAACTATAAAGTAAACTATTTTTTTTCTGTTTTTGATATAAAACGATGCAAGTAAAAATAAATAAAGTAAAGCAAAATAATAAAATAAAGTAAAGGATGTGCGTGCGAAAAACTACCCTTGCAGAGGTCTTCCACTCTTCCCCGGCAACAGCGCCAGAAAACTTGATGGGGCCAAGTTGATGGTGTATGAAATTAAATGACCGACCAGTTGGAAAACCCCAAGAGAAGGTTTTGATGAATATAGCAGCAAGTTTTCCCTCAGTTAGAAACCAAGGTATGGCGATCAGGAGAAGAGCAGACAATACGACTGAAGGTGATGCGGACTAGCTTAGCGACAGCTTCGGACAATTTATATGTGGCGCCTCGTCCAAGCTTTGCTTTGCGAGCAGCAACGTGGAACCTGCACACAACACAACCAAATACTTTGTTCCCAACTTGCGATGAGGTTGTCAATCTCACCGGTTTGCTTGAAACAAAGGGTACGAGCGTATCGAGTGGACAGTGATAATAGTATGTCAGTAAAGTAAACAGTGCGAGTAAAGTAAACAGGTGATAGCAATATGATGGAAATAGGACCGGGGTCCACAGTTCACTAGTGGTGTCTCTCCATAAGATAAATAACACATGCTGGGTAAATAAATTACAGTTGGGCAATTGATAGAATAAAGATAAACGTGATATGTCAAGAAGATCACTATGCGATTTACTCTGGGCATTACAACAAAATACATAGACCGCTATCCAACTGCATCTATGACTAATAATCCACTCCCGGGGATATCATCCGAACACCCCATGAGTATTAAGTTGCGAACAACAGATAATTGCATTAAGTAAAGTGTGTAATGTAAACAAAGCATATGCCCTCAAGCATATGAATGTTGTTTTCTCCCTAGTAGCAACATCACATCTACAACCTTAGAGGTTTCTGTCACTCCCCCAGATTAAATAGAGGCATGAACCCACTATCAAGCATAAATACCCCCTCTTGTAGTCACTAGCAACTACATGGCCAAGATAGCTACTAACAACGGAGAGGATGCAAGATCATAAACAACATAGAGATAACATAAGATAAATTTCAGTTTAGCAACTCAATCATAACACCAATATTCATCGGATCCCAACAAACTAAACATGTAGAATTACATAACGGTGATCTCAATCATGTAGGGCAGCTCATGAGATCTAAACATGAAGCACATGGTGGAGGAGACAACCATCTAGCTACTGCTATGGACCCATAGTCCAAGGTAGACTACTCACTCATCGCTCCGGAGGCAAGAATGGCGATGAAGAAGACCTCCGGTGGTGATTCCCCTCTCCGGCAGGGTGCCGGGAAGAGCTTCTGGACCCTCCCGATCTTCGGGTCGATGGCAGCGGCAGATCGCGATGTGTTCTGGAAAAGTGATCAGGTACTTATGTTTTTTCCGTCGGGGGGTCTTTATAGGCGAAGGGGCATCGTCAGAGGTGGCCCGAGGCACTCTCACACATAGGGGGCGCGGCCAGGGGCTGGGCCGCGCCGCCCTGGTGTGTAGGGCCCTCATGGCCCCCTCCTACTCCTCTTCGGATCTCTGGAAGCTTCTGGGAAGAGTTCAGGAACTTGTTTCGTCCAATTCCGAGAATATTTTCTGTGTAGCTTTTCTGAAACACAAAAACAGCAGAAAACAGGGAACTGGCACTATGGCGACTTGTTAGTAGGTTAGTTCCGGAAAATGCATAAAAGTGCCACGAAGTGTAACGAAACAGTAGGCAAATGGTGTAAAAACAAGCATGGAGCATCAAAAATTATAGATACGTTGGAGACGTATCAGGGTGTGGTACTGGTAAGTCCTGGGACTGTGCCCAATCACACAGTTCTCATCGTCGAAGGGACAGTCGTAGCATGCTTCATGACATTGCATTGTAACCTGTAATTGTGTGAGGGACAGTTCATTATCATTTTAAAACAGGAACATGACAATATAACCAATAGCATTACATAGCTTCCAATAGCAATTTAAAACCTCCACCAAGATCATGTCCTAACTATGTATAATCATTGGAATCCGACCTCATTGGAAAGACCTAAAAGCATGCCAATTTTGTGAAGAGTTTGCCTATGAATCCTTGGCATGCCATGTTTGGTATTTTTCCAAGGTACTACATCACATACAATGACTCCATGCGCTGGTTTTCCAATTTTTTGATTTTATTTGTATTTCTTTTGCTCACTTTTGAAATCTAGGTCAAACTCACGGTGGCGTGAGCCCTAAACCCCATAACCCATCACATCTATTTACTTCTTATAAATAATCAATTATAAATCACCAAAAAGCATGATGTAGCTTGCAATGTTTGATATAGAAATAACCAATAGCATTGCTAAGATTTCAATTATAATATGTAAACTAGAACATGATTTTAAACCCAATAGCTTTACATAGCTTTCAATAGCAATTAAAAAGCTCAACCACAAGCATGTCCTAACTATGTATGATCATTGGAAACTGACCTCCATTTCAAAAGCATGTGGAAAAACTTGGTCAAACTCACGGTGCCGTAAGCTCCCAAAAGCATGCCAAATTTGTGAAGAGTGTGCCTATGAATCCTTGGCATGCCCTGTTTGCTATTTTTCCAAGATACTACATCACATACCATGACTCCATGCACTGGTTTTCCAATTATTTGATTTTATTTTTATTTCCTTAGCTCAACTTTGAATTCTAGGTCAAACTCACGGTGCCGTCACCCCATAACCCATCACATCTATATTCTTTGTCTAAATAACAAATTAAAAATCACCAAAAAACATGATGTGGAATGCAATATTTGATATAGAAATCACGAAGAGCATGACATAGCTTTCAATTATCATTTAAAATTCATCTCAACAAGAACATGTCAATATATCCAGTAGCATTGCATAGCTTCCAACAGTGCTTTAAAAGCTCCACCAAGAGCATGTCCTAGATTTCCCCTTTTAGCACAATGGAGCAATGTTGTGTCTGAGATACAACACAATTTAAACTGGAATAAGAGCACCCATTCAATCATTTTAAATATTTTGGCAACAAACCGAACCGAACAAAGACTAAAATACAATAGGTAACCAATGTTTGGCAGGGCATGCAAGTTTGGGCAACATACATAGCAACCATATGGTTCTGATTATAGAACAATCAAGCAGGCTCAGTGACCATATGAACCACTCCTTTTGCGAAATATCGATTACGAAATTACTGGACTATCATTACAGAAGTAGAAATATTTTTGGAACATTCCCCTTGAACTAGTGCCGCCCCTTGAACTAGTACTAGGTTGGAGCATTGGGCAATCCGTACAAGAAAACCCTACACTTACCTTGAGAAGGGATTCCTGCATGCAGGACGCCATGGAGGTCGAACTCCACTCGGCCGGTGTTGGTTCAAGCAGTCGATGTGGGCGGGGCGGCCAACCCCCAGCAGCCGCTGGTTTGGGAGGAAGGAGACTGGAAATGTGATTTAGGGTTGAGGTCGCCAGGGGTAGAGGTATCTAGTACTTTACCCCATATAGCAATCCCAGTCTAACTGACAGTGGACCCAGAAAAATGAAGTAAAAGCCGAAGTAGATAAACATGGACAACTGTTATTTTATTTATGGGGTAGATTAAGGCTGCTACGCGTCTTCCTCCCCTGTATCACTCGCCACTTCACAGTCCCAACCCTAAGCTCGCCGTAGCTCATGGCACCGCCGCCGTCGACGCTCCAATATCAAGCCCCCATCCGGCAGGCAATGACTTGCCTTGTAAAAGCTGGTGTGCAGGTGCCAATAGCGGCTGTCATGAACTTCCCAAGTTGGCGTTCTCGGTGGGGGCATTGCAGGCGGGGAGGAGGGTTTCCCCAAGGTCTAGCTGCTCACCGGCTCTGTCCGAGGTAAGGGCTATGAAGCTGAAGTGGGGTAAGCTGGGGAAGCGTGGTCGTCGGCCATTCACCGGCTTCCCGGCATCGAAGACCAACAAGAACTTGCGGCGGGCGAGGAAGCGTCCATATCGAGTTCTACGATATGGCGTGTTTATGCACCGCCGGCAAACCACAACTACACTGATCTATCATTGCGACTGCGGTTCACTAGGAAATACGACCCCTATCAAGAGCTGCCGTACTACTCATTTGAAGAATGCCTCGCAGCGGCGCTGCTAGTCAGGTTCAACCAGACGCTTTTCTGCCAGAAGCGCGGAAAGCCCTCCTCCCCCAAGGGCGAGCACAGCTGCTCGAGGAAGGGTAAGCCACGACGTGCATGCTGAATGGAGAAAAGCAGCAGGAGTTAGGCGGGAAGGGAAATCGTTCAGTTCTAGTTGATTTAGCAATGAACTTTAGCCCTTTGCAGCATTTTGGTATGCCAACTTCCAAGAAGGCTGCTCTCCCCTAGTTTCTTCAGTTAAGTATAGTTAGTGTTAGACTAACTCTGAAGAATAGCTTTTGTATAGACAAGGCTAAAGCCGCCTTTTGTGTTACTAACTAGCTTCTGTAAGTTTGAAGCAACCAAATATTATGAACTTTCAGATTTAGTGTTTCTCCTTTAATTTCAGATCTGAAATCTACATTTATTGTTCTTCATTTTTGAGATTTGCATTTACAGAGATGAATTCGGTGAAAATTAACATAACAAGAAACTAGATGTTCATGAGGTTCCGCCACCAAGTCCACAGGAACGGCCACCGCCGCCGCCATTAGAGACAGCTAGCCGATCTCCTCTGAGATTACCGCGCTTCCATTGGTGCCATCGCCATTAGAGACATTAGAGGGAGCGATTCTAGATCTCCTATCTGGGGAGCTCAGATCTGTGGGGGAAGGGAGGAGCCGGAACTGCTACCTGGGGAGCCCTTGCCACTATGTGGGAGATCCTAGCACCAGGGTGGTGTCAGCGACGGGGAGCTCGATTCCGGCGAAGCGACGGCGAGCTCGATTCCGGCGTAGCGACGGCGAGGGGTCGACAACGAGCTGGGCGGGCGGACAGAACATGGGAGGACAACAGAACAGGGAAGAAGACGGTGACAATGGAACTCTAACGCTGACAAAGTCAAGTTCTGTTAGAATAACGGGTAAACCTGACAAGGTGGGCTCAGCAAGCGCCAGCGGAACAGGAATTATGAGTTCAAACGTTTTCTCCCCAATTCAAACACTAGGATTCGGGCTCAAACAAATTTTACCAAAAAAAGACCCTCTGAGCTATTTGTTAAGGGCTTTTGGACCCCCAGGGTGATTGCAGCAAACTAAGGCACCTGTGAGCTTGTGGCAAGGAGCTTGGTGACCGCAAACTGAATAGCCCGTTACAGGACTGTGTCTACCAGTTTCGATATTCTCCTACCTCAGCCCTACTCATTGCCCTCTAAATCATAGCCGCCACCGCCAGGTCGCTGCGGCCACAGGAGCATAGGTCGCCGCCGCCGCTGGGTCGTTGCTGCCACAAGAGGACAGGTCGCTGCCGCCGGCCACCAGTCAATCGACTCCCACGGTGCGTCGCTGTTGATTATCCTTGTTGCTCTTGTTCTTCCCGGCAGCGATGTAGGTATCGGCCATTAGGTAGACACAATGGGATAATAATGGTTATTTTGTTGGGATTGCTGAGCTGTGCTTGTTTATTCATTGTCTCTGTACCCAAACCGAAGAGCCAAATCAGAGTTGGAATTCCCAAGAGTATTTGGTAGGTGCTATTTGAGTTCTTGTACAGTGACCAAGAGACAAGCTAGGCGTTGCTCCCTATTCATATAAAAGATTAGCTGTGTTGTTTAGGATATTCAGTACGTGTGCATGACAGTATATAGAGTAATTCAGGTTCAGATTCAGGTCATGTACAGATTCAGACAAGATTTGCCTCTTTTGCTGCAGTCAATTTAGGATAAATTATTTGACTTCCTTCAATCATATTTTGGAGGTACACCCAAAATAAAAGTTGTAGACCATGTTTTAGGATTTTCAGTGAGTATCAGTTCCTACAATTTGGTGGGACAGATTGCAAGCAGTGGCCACTAAACCAATCTGTCCAGTATATTGTTTATAGCAACTTTAGAACTTTTTGGCATTCAATTTATATTCTAGGCTAAACATGGAAGTTGTGACCAACGTTTTTTCTGATGTTAGAACTATTATTGTTTGCTAGGATTCATGTAGGATATTTATTCTTATGAAAAGATTAAGTGATTTAAGACTTTCTAGTCCAGTTTATGTCTTTGGTGCTTGTGTGAGTAGTTCCTCTTTCATATATATGTCACCTCTTTGGTTGAGTTTTAAATATACGATGTGTGGTCACTTTTGTTGAGAGGACTGGGTATAAGTTAACTAAGGGGTCTCGTGCGTAGGAACGATATTGATTTGTGAATGTCTATGTGATGAAGTTATGCTTTGTATTGAGTGTTATATATGTCTGGATAACAGGTGCTGGTACTTCTGGTTCGGAACCCTTCAGCTCACAGTTTGTGCCATATGGTTGAGGCAAGTTTATGACGGATAGTGAATTTTGCGTATCTCACTTCGCTCAGTTTTATTTAATGTCTACGATATTTCTATGATTATAATGATGATGATGACATGTGCATACTAAGCATCTATGCATACTCATGATGACAATGATAATGATGAAATGTTTATATGATGCATTTTGCATACTCATGATGGCAATGATGATAATGTGACCTACTTCGGTGGGCACAATGCGACCTTCATTGATGGGTTGCGACCCACTTTGGAGGCACCCTCCACTAGTTGGAGTGAGTGGATGCCGACGGGTGTCCACTCCAGCGATACCGGTATCCGCGATGAGATGAGATGAGCATATAGATATTTAGGGCATCATAATAATGTGTTAATGGATGAATGATGTTTAATGATGTCTTAGTGTTTTGATTTATGTAAATTTTACTATTTGTTCATAAGCTTGTTGAGTCTTTGTACTCACCCTTGTTGCTTTTATGTCTTTAGGTACTTTTGAGGACGACATGCATGGGGTTGGGTGTAACACACCTTCGACACGCACCACATGCACACATAGCAACCTTTAATACTTACAGATTGGTTTAATCACACACAAAATTGTTTTAAAGTTATTTTTCTACTATTGAGGTTTCACTTATGTTTGTGCCGCTCTTATTGGTTATCATGGCACATATTGTAGTAGCTTTAACTTGGGTCTTTGGAACCCTATATTCATGTGTATATTTTTGTATCTGCTGGTATATTCTTATACTCCTCTCTTAAATGCCCTCTTAACCAAAGGATACTTTGACGAACTTTCCTCATAAGTCTTAGTATATTTCTGTGTGAAATGAATGTGGTAACATCTCAAGTGCTTAGTTTTCTTGGGGTGTTACAGTTGGTATCAGAGCAGGCTTTAGGTCCGTGGTGTGGAAACTATATCTTGTGTTTAGGCTTTATGTAGGATTTACTTGAAGTTTAAAACAAAAGTAAATTTAAAACTTGACACACTAATGCACAATAGGATGGATTGGGCAATGCATTGCATTTACGCTTTTGCTTTATGTTATTGTTGATATGTTTTATCTATATGTTATTTAGTGGTGGCAGGCTGTTGCCGTGGAGGCTTGAAGGCCTTGCATATGGTAATTTTGTTTCTCTTTTGTTGGCAGGTAGTAGTTAGCCGTTGTAGTGTCAATAACATGATGAAGATATTAGCACCAAAGGGTTTATATGGTTTTGTTGCTTTACCCATGAGGAAACAGTTGACAAGTTTTGTTTTGCTGAAGTTTGATTGAAACTTAATGTTAGCATTGTAGTAGTGGAGTGGATAAAATGGTGTTACGAAAACCTATGTGGATCCAAACCAGTATGTGTAGCTCTTTCCTCTATCCAGATCGCCTAAGACAAACTTCCCACTTGTCTTCCTTAATCTCATTTACTTATTCTTTGTAGTGCATCACCTGCACTACGCCTGGTTTTATGGTCGTCAACTAGTAGGGGGATTACTGAAGCTGGTCTTTGTTTGAGGTTGATAATGTATTTTCAGTCATATACATCAAATGTCCTTCATTCTGACCATTAGTGTTTTGAAGTTAACACCTTCCATGTGTCCTACTCTTTGTTATTTGTATTATACTTTTGCCATTTGTTGGTGTCCCTTCTTCCACTGTTAAGTACAAAGAATTATGAACAAGTTTTTCTTTCTTAGAGGCAAACTGGTTCTAAAAAAAGGCACGACGTACTCAATCCTGGGATCTCCCAGATCTGCAAGGACTTGTTAAGACAGCTGGGCTGGTGCATGGGTTGTAGTGGTCCGACTTAGGAAAATTCATCATTTTAGTCCTATTTGCACCACCGACTCTGTAGATGACTTGCACCGATATATATATGTGTGAGATAGTATAGTTGCATAGTCTTCCAGAAACCATGAAACCATTACATCTGATGGTTGTGGGTTAACATATGAGGTCCTTCTCAATATAGGATTAAGTGTCATGGATAAATTACAATGTAGTGAAGACCCTAATATTGAGTTATGTGGTTTGGTTGAACTCATGCCATTTGATGGACGTGTTTGATTAGATGTATATATCTCATGTTAATTAAGGATCACAGTAAAGGTAGATTTTGTGAATGATGTTGTTACTAATGACTTGGTAGAGGATCAATTATTACTATTAAAATAGCTTGAATAGCCCTTCGAGATAAATTGAATTATGTATTATGTTATAGGGTTTTAATAGGTGTTTGTATCAAGGAGAATAAGATGAGTTGGATTCTATACGCCCAGAAAAAACTATGACCGTAAAATATGTGAGGATGATTGTCGACTTTTTTTAATAGAAGGTTTATCGGGATCTGAATCGTAGTAACCAAGTGGGAGTATGCCATCCTTATCCTTCATTGTAGGATTCATATCTTTGATGTGTCACAAATGACCCTTTTGACATTTTCTGTGATGGTTTATGGTATTGGCAATGGGCGGTTGAGTTACGCTCTGACCATTTCTTTTCTTTTATGTTTCCCTATAAGCGTAACTTTATTCGTGTGAAGTTTGTATAGTGTATGGTTGATTTTTTTGGAATGCCCTATTTAGATAAAAAATCACATGGCTGATTGAGTTAACCTCGTTCTTATGAAAGTCATGGGTGGGTATCTTGTGAAAGTATATGTCTGTATATCTAGTTGAAGTTTGTCCTATGAGTTTCCTAGTGACTTGTTCTTAGTTGAGACCTATGGTTTTGAGAAGCTTGATGTTTGATTTCTTTGTTGGCTACGGAGTTGTTCATATGTGGGGCACTTCGCACCGAAGAGGTGGTGTTTACTAGATGAACCCTTTTGTTAGTAATCATTGTGATTGAGTTGCTTGGCACCTTATGGAAGAGGGGTAGCTTATACTTGTTGAGGAATTTCGTTTGGAGAATTAGTAAGCTGTCCTTGAAGAAGTGTTAAAAAGGACCAAAAATGGTTTTCAAATGGACTATGTTTTTATTCCTAAAGTTGTTCTATGCTCTCCTCTTCCTGTAAGGGCGGTAGCTGCGAGTAGAATTCTTGTTATATGAGGAGTCAAACTATCGAAGGACTTGTTCGTTTTGTCCCCTCATGTTATCTCTACAAATCCAAGAAGTACATGAAGATGTCTGGCTTCCTAGAGAGGTTGATGCTCACAAATTTAGTATCCATCTTCATTGTGTAAACAATGGTCGCTTCTTCTCGACCCTTTGTCATAGAAGTTTTGGATTTTCCGTTCTAACCCATTGACTCTCTCTTCTGACTTGTGACAAATATTATTGAATTGTGGATTCATTGCGGATCAATATTGCAGCTTTTATTTTTGTCCTTGTGATATGATTAAATGGGGTTCTACCGCCATCTTTGGTTCATGCTTATGATTTTTTTTTTGCATTTCTAGGTAAGGATTCCCTAGTGTTAGGTCACGTGATTCATCTAACCATGTATGAGGTTGATAATTCGAGTGCGGGATGGATTGGCTCCCATACCAATTACTCTTATTATTTCTCTCGCTACATTGGAGGGATGCATCTATGTGTTGCCTTTAGTTTTGAGAGCTAGCATTTTTGTCGTGCGCCATGGAATGGAATAATTTCCCTTCCTTGGAAGTGTCGACCTTTTGTCAAGTGTAGGATTTACAGTGAGGATAAGATTCATTTGTTCCTTTGAAAATCTGCATTTCAAAGATTTTTGTTTCACTCCCCCGTTAGTTTTTCTTCTAGTCTAAGATACTCCAACTAGTGAGTGGCGTTACGGGTGGAGTTATGGCAATACAGTTAAGAAGGTTTGAGTTTGGAGCGTTAGAGTATCGCTTGGAATGATGAATAAACATACGTCTCTAGAGAGATGCCAAGTTCTTCCATGAGATTTGATGGTTGCCATAGTTCAAAGAGTGCTTTGCCAAAGCTTAACTCAACCTCCTTTTTTAATAAATAAAATATAAAATGGCCTAAGTTTGCGAGGATATGTCGAGTCCTCATGTCCATTCTAGAAAAAAATAATTGGGGTAGACTTTGTTGCTTTGGCCTATCATCTGTTTGGTACTATTGTGGGTTTGTATGGAGGAGGTGCAGATTATCGCGTTGCCACGATGATGTGTTATGAATGTGATTTTAGAACCTATTTGATTTTGGCTGATCTCTTATTAGTGAGTACTGAGAATATTCATCACATGGGTACCACTGGTTGGACCTAGGACCTGTGTGCGGACATCAGGAACTATCAACATGTGGGTGCAATTAGACTAGAACATAAGTGTAAGGAGCAAATAGCCACGAATGTAATGCTCATGATTTTGAGACCTTTAGAGTTGTGAGCGACAGTGCAAGTTGGCCTTCTTGAGGTTTTTTTTTCTTGTTGCAGCTACCAAGGGAAGGCTCTTGCAAATGTCATGTTCGATCTGTATTTGTGAGCGGCAATGCTCCTGCCCTTTTTCTCGATTTTTTAAGAACCTCTTGGTAAAGTAAAATATGAAAGGAAAGATTATGGTATGTTAGAATTTTCATGGTAGAGGGACCACAAGGAAGTTAACTTATCATCTTGAGTTCTTTGAGCCAGCATAATGTGTGTTTATCGTGTTGGACGTCTCTATGTTGCGGGCCACCATTGAGATCCAGAAGAAAAGAGGGTGTAGGAGCCGCAGACAATTGAAGAAAATTTAACCTTTGATGTTTGTCTTGAGAGGATATTAGATAAGTCCAAAAGAGTGATGGGGCATAGGACATTAATTTAATGTGAAGATTCTTTGGTCGCACCAAACCGAGCGTGCGAAGACGTGAAGGATTCAGTCACATGTGTCAGAAGTATCCAATACTGTTCATGGCTGGTATGTGATGCATCCTTATGTTTTTACCGGTTACCTTTTGTTTTCAAAGTAATAAAAAGAGGAAGAATTCGGGGACGAATTCATTTTAAGGGGGTGAGAATGTAACACCCCGCATTTTGATGTTATGATTTGTGCTTCTTTAATAATTTTACAAAAAGATAAAATAGGCCCATGATGCTATTTAAGTATGGTCTGGTAATAGAGGTGTAGGAATTAAGACATAGTATTGATACCAAATACAAAATTTAGTGCGAGTAGAAAATGGAATCCTTTACCTTGAGTTGGAGACAAATAGTAGCTAGGCACCAGTTAGTCTGGACAGTGTTTTTAAAACAGTAGCCTCCACTCTCTCTTTATTTTCTTTAAGATAGATAGGAAAATCCACAGGCTGGGCCGAAGGGCCTTATTCGACTCGGCGTTAGTGGCCTGCTGCGCTGCTTCTTATTAGAGTTACAGGACTGTGTCTACCAGTTTAGATATTCTCCTACCTCAGCCCTACTCATTGCCCTCTAAATCATAGCCGCCACCGCCAGGTCGCTGCGGCCACAGGAGCATAGGTCGCCGCCGCCGCTGGGTCGTTGCTGCCACAAGAGGACAGGTCGCTGCCGCCGGCCACCAGTCAATCGACTCCCACGGTGCGTCGCTGTTGATTATCCTTGTTGCTCTTGTTCTTCCCGGTAGCGATGTAGGTATCGGCCATTAGGTAGACACAATGGGATAACAATGGTTATTTTGCTGGGATTGCTGAGCTGCGCTTGTTTATTCATTGTCTCTGTACCCAAACCGAAGAGCCAAATCAGAGTTGGAATTCCCAAGAGTATTTGGTAGGTGCTATTTGAGTTCTTGTACAGCGACCAAGAGACAAGCTGGGCGTTGCTCCCTATTCATATAAAAGATTAGCTGTGTTGTTTAGGATATTCAGTACGTGTGAACGACAGTATATAGAGTAATTCAGGTTCAGGTTCAGATTCAAGTCATGTACAGATTCAGACAAGATTTGCCTCTTTTGCTGCAGTCAATTTAGGATAAATTATTTGACTTCCTTCAATCATATTTTGGAGGTACACCCAAAATAAAAGTTGTAGACCATGTTTTAGGATTTTCACTGAGTATCAGTTCCTACAATTTGGTGGGACAGATTGCAAGCAGCGGCCACTTAACCGATCTGTCCAGTATATTGTTTATAGCAACTTTAGAACTTTTTGGCATTCAATTTATATTCTAGGCTAAACATGGAAGTTGTGACCAACGTTTTTTCTGATGTTAGAACTATTATTGTTTGCTAGGATTCATGTAGGATATTTATTCTTATGAAAAGATTAAGTGATTTAAGACTTTCTAGTCCAGTTTATGTCTTTGGTGCTTGTGTGAGTAGTTCCTCTTTCATATATATGTCACCTCTTTGGTTGAGTTTTAAATATACGATGTGTGGTCACTTTTGTTGAGAGGACTGGGTATAAGTTAACTAAGGGGTCTCGTGCATAGGAACTGATAAGGGGAGCATAGCTACTACTCCTACTATTTTACCACCTCCTTATGTTCTGAAGCTTGGACAATTCTGCTTTGAAGTGTCTCCACAAGATGATGTGAAGCCCAACTTTCGTACACCTCCAATGGAGTTTCATGTTCGCCGAGGCGCTGCAGCGAAGGATATTTAGTTGTTCTATTTTAATTAAGTTCGCATCATGTTTTTATTTCAGTTTGGTTTTATTTGTGTGTGATGGTTTTGGGCCTGTCCAAAATCAAGTGTGTTTTGGCCATTCGGGCTTTTAGTTTGGTTTGGGGCCTAGCCCAGCCAAGGTAGCGTTCAGAGTCACCCATATAGGGTTATGGCAGCCGTCCTTGTATCGATCAGACTTGTATTTTCGAGCGAAGAGAGAGACCAGAAAAGTCCCAATGTTTGGGGGCGCATATCGGTGTGTTTGATTGCTGATCTTCAAGATCTGATGTTATGCCATGCGTGGGAATTGATTCCGGTCAGTTTCATCGCGAGGAATTGAAGAGAGATTAGTTTGATCTATTTCAGATTGAGTTCTCTTTTGTATCTTGCTGTTTGTTTGATCGCCGTGAAAGATTGGGCCAAACCTCCTTCGGATCACGCTGACCCGTATCATCTTGGTATCAGATTCGTCAGGGTTTCTCACGGCGGTTCGTGCTGAGATTTATCTGCTGAAGTTTGCTCTGCTGTTGGAGGCGATCTGCTGTTGGAGGTGACCTGCTGTAGTCGATCTTGACGAGATCCTTTTATTCCTGGCGCCGCTCGATTCTTGTGCAGGTATTTGTTTTCGATTGATCGGATCGGTGTGCAGAGTTCACAGTCACCACGGTTTGGAAGGTTGCCTCGTTGACATCGACGAGATCAGATCGAGGCAGTACGAACAGCGAGCCGATCGAAGGAATTAAAAAAAAAAGGAAGCCAGCGCTCGCTCCGCGCGCCTGGGGGCAGACAGGCTCTGCCCCGGAGCGCGTCGCTCGCCCCGAGCGAGCCTCGCCCGCGTGCTCGCCAGCGTGGGCCGGCCCAGCTCGCCAGGGTGCGGCCGCTTCAGCCTCGCTCGCTCGGCCGCCAGCCTCGCTCGCCCGCGCGCCCAGCCGCCTCGCTCGCCCACGCTCGCCCTGGTCGCTCGCGCTCGCCGGGTCCTGCTCGCTCGACCACAGACAGGCTCTGTGGTCCGGCGCCCGCATCCTTTTCCGTTTTGTTTCAGTTTGGTCAGTTTCAGTTCACTGTTTTGAGTGCAATTTAGACAGCTACTACTCAATATCAATAGCTGCAAGGAAACTTTCCGGTGAAATTGTTTTGGCTGTTGTTTGCACACCATGGTGAACTCTATTGACGGAGAGAATTCCGTTGCTGCTGGAGAGAAGAAAGAGGAGCTTGTTCCCCCGGTTTTTGCTGCAGATTTGGCTCCTAATATTCGGGCTGGTTTTGATAGCACGTGCGACTTTATTCTTCGGAGTCATGCCGCATTGGCAACACAAATTGCACAGCTAGCTACCCGGATTAATGCAATGGGCGATGCTACTGCCCGTGCACCCGTGCAGCCCCCTCTTGCTGCACAACCTCGCGACGTGGTTCCACGCCGCCCTACTGAATATCATGATCATCGACCTGTGGCACCCGCTTATGAAGGGGAACTTGCCGATGACGCTGATTATGCACCACAACAACGACAGTTTGCTGCTCGTCCTGCAGGTGCTCATCGTGTACAACCACATGATCGTGACCGTCTTGGCCATGCTGGTCGTGTTCCACTTGATGATGGTGGTCTTGGACGCATCAAATTGTCCATACCTCCTTTTTCCGGTGACCGCGGACCTGATGATTATTTGGAGTGGGAGATGCGCATGGATCAGATTTTTGATACTCATTATTACACTGAGGCGAAGAGACTTCAACTGGCTGCTGTTGAATTCACCGGTTATGTGCTGATTTGGTGGAATCAAATTCTGCGTATGCGTACTCGCCCAACGTCATGGCAAGGTATGAAAGATCTTATGCGACATCGCTTTGTTCCTGAACACTACAAGAGAGACATGTATAATAAGTTGCAGCAGCTCACTCAAGGTACTAAATCTGTGGATGAGTATTATAAAGAGATGGAGTTGTTGATGATACGTACAGGAACAAGGGAGGATACAGAGGCCACGATGTCTCGGTTTTTGAATGGACTGAATTTTGAGGTGCGTGATCGTGTGGAGATGGTTTACTATCATGATCTTCAGGATCTTGTGCACCAAGCTGAGTGTGCGGAGCAACAAATCAAACGACGCCAAGCTGCCACACCTACAAAATCATGGCCTCGTTCTCATACCGAGGCTGCTGGTCCTAGTGTTCCGACGACACCTTCTACACGCTCTAATAGTGTTTCTCATAGCGTGGCACCCAAATCTGGGGTGTCCAAAACTGCATCTGCGCAGTCCACAGCAAACATCGAGTGTTTTACTTGTGGAGGACGAGGACACATGAAGCGTGATTGCCCTAATCGAAAAAGGGTGATGCTCACACATGATGGCTATGTTTCTGCTAGTGATGAAGAGAAAGCTGATGCGTCATCAAGTGAGGAATCTGAGGAAAATCCTGAAGTGATCGTGGATGGGTATGAACTTGCTGCTAATTTAAAAAATCTAATGGTGCAACGCGTACCAGAAGATCGCATTCACGACCAAGGTCAGCGTTGGAATATATTTCAGACCCAATGCATCGTCAAAGACACCACTTGCAACCTGATTATTGATGGTGGCAGCTACACAAATATTGTTAGCAAGAGTTTGGTGGATTCTCTATCATTGCCTACATGGAAGCACCCGCAGCCGCATTGTGTTGAGTGGTTGTATAATTCCGGGAAGCTGAAAGTCACACATAAGGTGCGCCTGAAATTTTCAGTAGGTAATTATGAGGACACAGTGGTCTGTGATGTTTTGCCTATGGATGCATGTCATGTGCTGCTAGGAAGACTATGGCAATTTGATAGGCGTTCCACTCATGAAGGCAGGTCCAATGTTTATTCCTTGTGGCATAAGGGGAAGCGTCATGTGTTGCAGCCTATGCTCGATAAGGATATCAAAGTGGACGTGCTTGCTGCTCAGAAAAAGGTCCAACACATTCAGGCGAAACCGAGGACGGTTTCCTTTCAAGTTGGGGGGGATGATAAGGGGAGCATAGCTACTACTCCTACTATTTTACCACCTCCTTATGTTCTGAAGCTTGGACAATTCTGCTTTGAAGTGCCTCCACAAGATGATGTGAAGCCCAACTTTCGTACACCTCCAATGGAGTTTCATGTTCGCCGAGGCGCTGCAGCGAAGGATATTTAGTTGTTCTATTTTAATTAAGTTCGTGTCATGTTTTTATTTCAGTTTGGTTTTATTTGTGTGTGATGGTTTTGGGCCTGTCCAAAATCAAGTGTGTTTTGGCCATTCGGGCTTTTAGTTTGGTTTGGGGCCTAGCCCAGCCAAGGTAGCGTTCAGAGTCACCCATATAGGGTTATGGCAGCCGCCTTGTATCGATCAGACTTGTATTTTCGAGCGAAGAGAGAGACCAGAAAAGTCCCAATGTTTGGGGGCGCATATCGGTGTGTTTGATTGCTGATCTTCAAGATCTGATGTTATGCCATGCGTGGGAATTGATTCCGGTCAGTTTCATCGCGAGGAATTGAAGAGAGATTAGTTTGATCTTTTTCAGATTGAGTTCTCTTTTGTATCTTGCTGTTTGTTTGATCGCCGTGAAAGATTGGGCCAAACCCCCTTCGGATCACGCTGATCCGTATCAGGAACGATATTGATTTGTGAATGTCTATGTGATGAAGTTATGCTTTATATTGAGTGTTATAGGTGCTGGTACTTCTGGTTCGGAACCCTTCAACTCACAGTTTCTGCCATATGGTTGAGGCAATTTTATGACGGATAGTGAATTTTGCATATCTCACTTCGCTCGGTTTTATTTAATGTCTATGATATTTCTATGATTATAATGATGATGATGACATGTGCATACTATGCATCTATGCATACTCATGATGACAATGATAATGATGAAATGTTTATATGATGCATTTTGCATACTCATGATGGCAATGATGACAATGTGACCTACTTCGGTGGGCACAATGCGACCTTCATTGATGGGTTGCGACCCACTTTGGAGGCACCCTCCACTAGTTGGAGTGAGTGGATGCCGACGGGTGTCCACTCCAGCGATACCGGTATCCGCGATGAGATGAGATGAGCATATAGATATTTAGGGCATCATAATAATGTGTTAATGGATGAATGATGTTTAATGATGTATTAGTGTTTTGATTTATGTAAATTTTACTATTTATTCATAAGCTTGTTGAGTCTATGTACTTACCCTTGTTGCTTTTATGTCTTTAGGTACTTTTGAGGACGACATGCATGGGGTTGGGTGTAGCACACCTTCGACACGCACCACATGCATACATAGCAACCTTTAATACTTACAGATTGGTTTAATCACACACAAAATTGTTTTAAAGTTATTTTTCTACTATTGAGGTTTCACTTATGTTTGTGCCGCTCTTATTGGTTATCATGGCACATATTGTAGTAGCTTTAACTTGGGTCTTTGGAACCCTATATTCATGTGTATATTTTTGTATCTGATGGTATATTCTTATACTCCTCTCTTAAATGCCCTCTTAACCAAAGGATACTTTGCCGAACTTTCCTTATAAGTCTTTGTATATTTCTGTGTGAAATGAATGTGGTAACATCTCAAGTGCTTAGTTGGCTTGGGGTGTTACACTTGCTCGCAGCTGTTTATCAGTAGCAACAGTTTTATAGTAGTAGCAGTAGTAAAATAAAGACAGTAGCGGTATCAATAGTAAACAGTAGGATTAAATACTATAGGCATAGGGATGGATAAACGGGCGTTGCATGGACAAGATAATTCATGTAATAATCAAGACATGGGCAATTGCAGATAAATAAAGATAAAGCATCCTATTACTAAACAACTATAGGCATGTGTTTCGCATATAGTCGTACATGCTCGTAATGAGAAACTTGCACGACATCTTCTGTCCTACCAACCCGTTTGTAGCAGGGCCTCAAGGGAATCTACTGGTAATTAAGGTACTCCTTTTAATAGAGTACCAGAGCAAAGCATTAACACTCCATGAACATATGTGATCCTCACATCACAGCCATCCCCTTCAGTTATCCCAATTGTTATCACTTTGGGGCCTCGAGTTCTGGACAACAATATGTGTATACAACTTGCAGGTAAGACCAAAAACAACAATTATTATCATAAAACAATAACAAGTTCAGATCTGAGATCATGGCACTCGGGCCCAAAGTGACAAGCATTAAGCACAACAAGTTGCAACAATGTCATAAGCACTAACAATGGTTACTAGGCACCATGCCCTAACAATCTCATAGCAATTACATGAATAATATCATCCAATCCCTACCATCCCCTTCGCCTACAACGAGAATTACTCACACATGGATGGGGGAATCATGGATGGTTGATGGAGAGGCGTCGGTGATGATGATGGTGATGATCTCCTCCAAATACCCATCCTGACAGGGTGCCAGAACGGAGTTTCTGGTTCTGAATCACGATTTATGGTGGTGGCGGTGCAGCGGAACTCTATCTGGGAAAAACGCCAAACCTCCTGATGTTTTCAGGTCAGATGGAATATGTAGGCGGAAGGAGGGGTCGAGGCGACGCCTAGGGCGGCCACACCACCCCCTGGCGCGGCCTGGCCTGGCATACGCCACCAGGTGGTGTGTGCCCCCTGTGGCCCCTCTCCGTCTCGTACTCTAGCTCCATGTGTCTGCTGGTAAAATAGGAACTTTGCGGTATTTTCTGGGATTTTTCCTGAAAGTCTGATTTTCGCACAAAAACAAGACACCGGGGCAATTCTACTGAAACAGCGTTAGTCCGTGTTAGTTGTATCCAAAACACAAAAATTAGAGGAGAAACAACAGCAAAATTGTTTGGGAAAGTAGATACGTTTTGGACATATCACCGACCAAGGAGGAAGCACCACCCGTGGCTGAGAGTAAAGAGTCAACCCCGGAGGAGGCTGGAGCGGACCACAAGGAGCAAGAGGCGTGCCAGCCTCTTATAGAGGAGGGACCTATTGAGAAGGGCCATGAGGCACCCCTGATCTCTAAAGTGAAGCGCCGCAAGACCGGAAACACCAAGGCATATCTTGCGAGGTTCAACTAGTATGACCACCATATCATGTAATAAGTCGAATGTCATGTAATAGTATTGCCTTACCCATTTGGTGGTAAGACTATACTAATCTACGTTTTTGAAACCCGAATGTTACTCCCTTATGTGTATGCGAATCTTTGGTTGGTGTGTTATTATATGAGTCAAAATGTTTGTTGCATGGTAGTCATGAATGTTAAGATGTTGCATGTAAGATGAATTGTCTTGATCTGCTACGCTCGGGTAGGGTTTTCCCTTTAGATTCCCTTCTATCTGTGCCAAGACCCAAAACTGTCCTAAACCCGAACCGGCACACCCTCCACACCAGAACTACACTATCCACCTATAGATGAAGAATACCGAAGCAAAGAATGAGTGAAATATATGCAATACTGATGCAAGTAATTATCCACGACCTGGCCAACTGCGATAGCAATAAGTTATCCCCAGGATTGCAACCGTACTGGAATACTAACCCCGAGTATTCCAAGTGATGTCCCACATCACGGCTAATGCTAATAACGATCCATCACCTTCATGTATTCACCCCACGTTTCTTCTGATTTTTAGATGGCCAGTATTCCCGAAGCTGTCAAGAAAGGCCCCGTGATGACCATGACTCTGAAGAGTGAGACGGTGTCGATGGATTTCATGTCGCAAGAACATGGGGTACCACACGACGGACCCAAAGATTCGAACGCAGGGGGCTGTACGTGTGAGATCTTGGATCACAACGAAACACGATGACGGAAGCCTCGAGACGTCAGAACGCATAGCGCACTGCAGAGAGAGACACCGCGCCTTACCCAAGTTCACGGCCCTCGTGGTGAGGTAAAACCCCTACTTCTTGCCTTCTTGTATTACGACACGATACCTCGCGAGGAGTACAAGTTCTTGATTACAGAGCTCTAACTGGCCGGAGGTAGAAGAACCAACTTAGCCTAGCTAGGAGCCTAGAGATGAAGATCGGATCCCCTCTAAGGGGTGGCCTCCCCTCCTTTTATAGCGTCGAGGTCCTCCTTCCCCTTATCATCTTGGGCAAGGGGTTGCCACAAATGGCCAAGGAGAGGGGACAGCTGTTATCTTGAGTCTTCGGTAGACGTAGTCTTCGCAGGGCAGTGGCGCTAGTCCACAGGAGTGGGTGGAGGAGGCTGACGTCCTCCTCTGACGCCCTGCATCGTCCACCCTAATTTTTTGGGGGTGGCCAACAACCACTGTGCTGCTTTATGCAGGCACGGCAAAAGCTGGTCTCCTCCCTGTCGGGGTAGCGTGGACAGTAGGCAGTCTTCTGCCCTTATCTTCTTGCTCAGCCCAGAAACGTACCGAGCTGACGTGGATGTGGTCCTTCCCCTCACAAGAATCAGCTCATGATGAGGTCTTCTAGTCCTTAGCAGTTTTAGTCATCGTTCTCCTCATGAGGTGCCTCTTCATGAGGGTCTTCTCCGCTGGGCTTCGGTTGTCGTTTTACCCCTGGGCCGAAGCTGGGCCGTTGAAGAGGTCCAGGAGCAGGTGGACCGGGATACCCCGGTATCCAGAACACCGATAGTCAGAATTTCCCAAAGCACTGAAGAACCTCATGTTGAGCATGGGAATGCAAGGAGAAGCAGTTTACAAAGGATTTCTTGTGATAGTTGAAGGTCAAGAATATTGGTGGGTACAACTCCACCTATACAAGAACAAAGAGGACGACCACAAGAAGATGGGACTCTAGATGTTCACCAACTTTGAGATGTACACGTCGTTCTTTGACTTCACAAGGTGTGCTACATGGGCAGCCATAAAGGAGCTTGGAGAGAGGCTCAAGTGGAGACTTCACAATACCCAGAAGGACGTCAAGGAAGAAAAGGAGGACACTGCCGCGTTAAAGGAACCCATAAGTAAACTCCAAAGGGATATGATGCATTTGGCGTTTGAGCTGAGTATTCAAGGAGACCTTATCGCAACAAAGGATGATCAGATTGCAGATCTAAAGAAATAGATAGACCAAAACAATGGATCTACCTGAAAGGGAGCCAAGAAACTTTAGTTGGACCTCTATTCAAGAATTTTAATAAGTAACGATGTCGTAATAAACGTCGAAAAGACCTGTAAGAGCATTTAGCGACTCTGCTAAGTGGTTTTTATTCTCTGATGACATGGAAGACCTACGGTTTTGCATCATAAAAGTTAATACCTTATGTCGGAATTGTACGCGAGCCTTAGCTAAGGAATGATAGAATTATTTTCAAAATTGAGGTTGAAACATTGATTCTAAATCCAAGAATTTTTTTTGGGTCAAAACTAGTGAGGTTGACTCAGAGTTAGAACGTGAGGTTTAACAAACCATGTATGAAGTAATGATTTGAGTGCAGGATGGATTGATCACCATTCCTACTACTCTTATTATTCGCTCTCATAACATTGGCTTGCGAACCCAGAGGGACATACCCACAAAAGAGACGATGCTGTAAAGCCTTCACCATAGGAAGATAGTACAATATGCCCACATGTAGCAGGCTAGTGTGGCCGCATCGTAGGAATACGGTGAGGACAAACCCCAAGCTTACCGCTGAGGAAGATTTACAATGGAAAGTGCCCTGCCGATCCTGATAACCTCCGTGAAACCCCAAAGGTACTCACCAAGGGAGTAACCTTAAGAAGAACCACCGAGGATGTCCATTAAGAGGATGAAATGAAGACAGGAGATCACCTTAACTTGGTCTCTGATTGACCCAAAGAGTGACCCCTCAGTGTCCAAAGTAGTTCAACAACTACCTTATTAGATAAAATCCCTCCAACGGAGCAAGACTATGCTCGAGTGACCTTTGAGGAAGGTTTGATGCCCAAGATTATGAATAGACACCCATCTATTGGAAATGAAGATATAATCCAATTATGGAGTCAAAAGATGACCCAGTGTCGAGTCAAAAGATAACCCAGTGCCGAGTCAAAAGATGACTCAGTGTCGAGTCAAAAGATGACCCAGTGCCAAGACAAACGAAAGGAAGACCAGTCTAAACCCAAGGACCCAGCCTACCTACAAAAGTTTCTTTTAAGGGTGGTAGCCCACCTAGGTAACTCAAACCTATCCTTCCTTCTATCATCTTCAAATCTCGGGGACGAGATTTCTTTTAAGGGTGGTAGTCTGTAACATCCCAAGTTTTTGTTTTAGTTTGTGAATAAAATTTGATTGCATTAATTGAAATTTCACAAGGATTTAAATTTTTTGAAATTCATTTAAGGGTTTAATTGGAAACAATCAATTCAAACACACAATTGTTTCCCTGAAGAAATATTTTGAGAAAATAGGATTTCAAAATACTAAATGGCATATTTTTCAAATCCTATGCAGGGCTATCTGCAAAGGAAATATATTTCTAGATTGATTTATAAAGATTTCGTTTTCAAAATAGGGATGAAGTCATTTTCCAAAATTATTTTAAAGATATTATTAGGTTCAAAGTTTTTCCTTTTCAAACCCTAATTCTATTTTGCATGATACAAATAAAAGCCTTGGGCCAGATTCATAAAGTTTTCTTGAAAACCTTGTTTTATTTTGAAAACTAATTTCTTACTGTTTTAAAAGATTGTTTTGAACTTTAGAAAACTTTGGGAATTGGTTTGATTGGAATTGAAACTATTTTGGAAAAGTTATAGAAGAATTAGAAATCAAAAAAAGAAATGAAACAGAACAAAAAAATAATAAGAAAAGGCTGCGAGGCAACGATTCAGCCCAGGACCAGATTGAACCCACAGCCCAGCAAGTCGAATCCCAAAATGGTGCCTCTCCCTCACTCTCGCTCGCTGATAGGTGGGCCCCGCGTGTCAGGACCTTCTTCCAGCTCCGGCCGATAATCACGCCCGTTACCACGCGCAGTGATTTCTCCCGGTCTTGATTCCCGTTGATGGAGGCCATTAAACCTTTCCCTGGCTGCGCCTATAAGAAGCCCTCGAGCTCCTCTCCATTCTCCCCCAGATCCCGAACCAAAGCACCGCCGGGCTGCGAGGCAACGATTCAGCTTAGGACCAGATCGAGCCCACAGCCCAGCATGTCAAATCCCGAAACGGTGCCTCTCCCTCACTCTCGCTCGCTGACAGGTGGGCCTCACATGTCTGGACCTTCTTCCAGCTCCGGCCGATAATCACGCCCATTACCACGCGCAGTGATTTCTCCCGGTCTTGATTCCCATTGATGGAGGCCATCAAACCCTCCCCTGGCTGCGCCTATAAGAAACCCTCGAGCTCCTCTCCATTCTCCCATAGATCCTGAACCAAAGCACCGCCGGGCTGCTGCAAATTCACTTGCCGAAGCCCGCCAGTACTGCCACCGTCTTCGCTTGATTCCAACAACCCTAGGTAAGGACGCCGCCCATTTTTGGTCTCTGCACACTCCCCTTGATTTTGCGCGCCTCCCTAACATCATCTCTAGTTTCTGCGCGCACCAGATCGAGTAGTCCGTCTTTGACAGAGATCATCGTCCGCTAGTCACAACTCCAGCGAGCGATTACTGGAAGACCAGGACGCCTCGAGCTCGCCAACTTCGCCATCGTGGTCGCCTTGACGCCCTCTATCCCTTGGTAAAAGTGTAACCTCTCTTTCCCTTAGTATCGAATGATCCTGTCCGCGCCCACAACCTTGCTGTCATGCTATTAACTCCGGCCGTCCCTTTGTAATGCTGCAGGACGCGAACGACCTCGACGATCACGCATTCGAGCTCGCCGTGATCACCTGCGCCCCATCCACCCCTCCTCCAGCTCGGAAGGTCATTGGAGCATCGCCAATGTCCATTCTCTGGCCGCACCTCCTCGGAACCCTAACCCCCACGGTGAGCTTCTCCCTCTTTCTCACCCCATTCGTTAGATCCAGATCGCACCGCCCAGATCAAGTCACTTAAATGAAAGGGTACGGTGAAATCTGAGCCACCCAGCCCCCTTTTAATCCGACGGCCCAAATCCTGGATCCAACCAAAATGATACTGACGAATAAGAAAGTGACACATGGCCCTGCTCTGTTTCAATTAGATTCGAATAGAATTCAAATTACTGCAAACTTGCAAAAATCATATCTTCTGAACCACTGATCCAAAAATAGCAAATAATATGTCTCTGGAAAGCTAGGAATGTGTAGAATCGATTGGTACAATAAAATCCCATAGTTTTAGTAATCAAGTTGAACCCATTTTTAAATTGGTTCAAATCTATCTGTTACACCATTTAATTCATATCTTTTGTCCTACACATCCAAAAATCACAAATCGGTAGTCTCTGGAATCCTCTCAACATGTAGGACAACATAGGACCAAGAAACTTCAATGTTGATATGTGCACACACTTTGTACATTCAAATTTATCCAAATCACTATTCTGATCATAATTTGAGTTCAATTTTTTTTTATTTTGGAGTGAATCCAATTTCAGTAGCTTTGTTTTATTGTAATCTATTTAGTAGCATCACATCCAAAATATCTTGAACCACTTCACAAACATTCAAATTCAAATATGGGAATTTGAGTATTTTCTACTTTAGGAATAATTATATTTATTGCAACATGGTTCCATCCTACAAAAGTGAATCATATGATCATACCTATAAGGCCAAACCATGTTGACACTCTATCATGACCCAATATCATTTCATCTTATTCTTGTTGACCAAGTGCACATTATTGAATTTTCAAATTGAGTTAATTGAGTAAGATGTGTTGTATCTCAATCATAGATTTTGTTCTTGCCACTGTGGTATTAGTTTACTCCACACCATAGCACATTTCATACTCCATGTATCCCATGGAATCTTTGAATCATATTCTCAAATGTCATCCATACATATTCAACCACATGTTCATTTAATCTTGTTTACCTATATTGAACTATTCAATTTACAAATGAGTTAATTGAGTAATTCAATGTTTCACAAATCCATACCCAAGCCTATGTGTGATCCATGCTATTTTTGAGTATATGGGGTCACATTTAAACAATAGTATAGTTATTGTATTAAATGATACTATTGTGATTTCAACTCAGTTGAGCCATCTCAAATCCTATTCATGCATTTTTGAAGCATAAAGATTATTCAGTCATATCTAGGTTAATTCACTCCTCTCAAATCACCTGCAAGCCACCATCCCTTTTATCATATCTCTCTTATTTCGAGGAATCTAAAATGTTAATCCAACACCTTTCAATTGTTTGTCCTGTTTAGCTAGTTGGATTGTGTGGTGTGTTTATACGGTGCTATTTTACTATTAGAGCTGTGTGCTTAGTTGAGAGAAGTGAAAAAGGTGAGTTCTTCAAAAGGCAAGTGACACACATGTCTTCTACCTATTTTTACTATTGCATTAGTGATTTCCAGTAGTATGCATGATAGGTGGAATCTACCAACTATTTATAAAGCGCTTAGATCCTAGTAGTGTATAGCTACCCCCAAAACCCCACTTGTTAGGATGCTAAATACTTTGAAAAATATATTGATGCCATGCTATGATCAATTTGTTAAATTTGTTTTGATGACAAACTAATAACTTCAACTAAAATGAATCACCTGGGTGGATTGGTTTGTTGATGGAGGTGCAGTTGAGGGTCTCCTAGGGCCTAATGCCTCGTAGATGGTGGGGTGAACCTTAGGAGTACACTTGTGGTTTGCCACCTAGGATTAAAGAGATTACCATGTCTTCTGTGCTTAGAGTACTTCCAGTGCAGCCTTATGACATTATGGGCTCTGTCTTGATTGAGTAAGTTGTGAGGTTTCATCCATGAGTACTGACAGTGGGTGGTGTTTGGGTACGGTCAGGCTTGTTTGGTTGAATTCTTCTTCAGAAAGGTCTTGTCTCATTCTATATGGGTAGAATGAGTCTTAAGGTGAAAGTGCACAACCCATGCAGGGTGTAAAACCTAATCGATTAGCCGTGTCCCCGGTCATGGACAATTTGAGTCTCTAGACATGGAATGTACGGAAGAATCTCATCACCATTTTTGAATACCTAAAACTTGTTTAGAAACCTCTAGGATAGGGTCTCAGAGCCATGCACTCCGAGGGGTGGTGGTTTTCGGTTGCTTCGGCTTTGTTGAACTTCGCCTAGAACAACATGCCCGGCCCGTATGTAGTGTATGGGAGATTGTTTCGACCTTTGAGAAATAAAACTTTGCAAGAATGTTTTGAGAAGAGAAACATAGGATAAAATTGGCTTTATGCAAAGTTAGCCTATGAGATCCACCAGCCAAATATCATGTAGTTTAGTTCTTTCACAACAGCCACTAAATACATGTCAATTGCTAGTACGTTGTTGTATTGACCCCTTTTATTTGGGGCTGCATATTCAAAAGTGCAGGTTTTTCGGATGAGGCACAATTTGTAGGATCTCGAGCCTACATTCCAACATGTCTGCCTGTGGCACGTGATGATGATGGAGGCTCATCGCCATTTTGTTTTCTGCTGTAAAATTTGTAAGGTTTTTATCATTTGTAACTAGATCTGCGTTATAGAAATTGATACTATTGCAATGATTACAACATTTTGTACGGTGGTGCTAACAGTGATCCAGGGAATCTTTACTATTAAATGGGAGTTCGTGACGGCGGTAGGTTTTAAAACACGTTGGATATACATCATTGAGAGCATCCTAGCCATCCAATCAACATCAAATGGTATGCTTTATGATTGAAAAAAATACCTTCATCCCGCCCACTAAATAAGGAGTCAAGGTCAACACCGTCCGATCAACCACTACCTTTCCTATTCGTGCACTGTCAAAAGAGGACGTGATCCCCTCTTTCCTGCTATGGCAGATACCTTCAAGTATATTAGTACGTGATTTATTTCATCCTATTAATGCATGTACCTAATGCCATCCCCTAATGAGGTACAGTATCTCAAAAAATCAAGATGTGATCTTCATTTATGTTCCATTTGTCAACTGGTTGGAGCCACACAAAAAAAAGGTTTGCCTATGTCTCATTGACTGACAAATTCTTTATTTCTCAGTCACCTCAGAAAAGTGCAACTGCAATGATTTGCACCTTTCTAACAGAAAAGTACAATTGCACTTTTTAATAAGAAAAGTGCAACTGATACATATTTTTTAGGGTGACTGAGAAATAAGAATTTCTCATACGCCTGTTACTTAGCAAATCCTGATGTGGCACTTCCCATGTATGATAGTGCTTACTATGCTATCTCTGGTTATGTTGTTGTTGATACTACCAAGACAAAGTTTCTGTTCCTATTTCTACCACGCAAGGAAAAGATTAGAGACGCAATTGGAGTGCAATATTGGTGGAGCATGTTGTCCTTGAAGGAGTCCGGTTGGGGACCACCTAGCAGCGTGTTGAAGATGGTGGCGCACCAACAAAAGAGTCCTTTTTTATTTTAGTTCTGTTTGTTTTAGTTTTTGGTTTAGGAAATAGTTGTCCGAGTTGTTGAGTTTATTTTATTTCTATATTTTTGTTTTGCTTGTAAGTCAAGTAATAGGGAGGTCGGCTGCAACTATAAAGCCAAAGGGGTGCGCACCAATGTAAGGGGAGTTGAATTTTCGAGTTGAGAATATACAGGAAAAAGGTCCCATGTCAGGGGACACCAATATTGTTGGTTTTGCTTGCTGATTCGTAAGGATCTGTTTTGCAGTTCGTGGAGTAGATCTAATCTGCTCAACGACTGATTTATCTTGCTGTCTATTTGATCGCCGTGAAAGATTGGGCCAAACCCCCTTTGGATCACGTTGATCCGTATCATCTTGGTATCAGATTCGTCGGGTTTTTTATGGTGATTTTTTGCTAAGATTGCTGAGGTCATCGAAGATTGAAGATCGACGAGTTCCATCTGGTGAGATTGATCATTTGGTTTTTCTTAGGAGGACTAGAAGATCTGACGCAAAGTATTTGCTGCTAGAGTCAATCCTCAAGACACTTGTGTTGTAGTTTCTCGATTTGCTGGTATCGAGAGAGTTCTTCCTCGATCTTGTTTCATTTCCGGGCAACTGATCTGCAAGAGTCCATCTCGTCCACGCTGCTGCAGATCCGATCGAGAGTCCGGTTAATCCCATCGATCCAAGATTCACGGGATCGCTCTGTCACGCCTTACCGCAGAGGCGGTCTGTGCCTGGGCGACGATTGCCCACGGTCGCCTGGCGTCTCGCCCCGCCTGGGATCGCTCGCAGCCCCGCGCGCCCCTGGCGCCTTCTTGGGCCGGCCCAACTGGCTCGGATTAACATGCCCCGCACAAGCGCCTCCATCGCTGGCCCATTGCATCGCTAGCGATCTCGCTCGCGACGCCCAGCCACAGACCTACTCCATGATCCAGTGTCCGGATTCCTGTCCCTGAGGTTCCGTCGCCTTAGCCCAGACCGTCTCCGTGGTCTGGCGAGCACGCCCTGCGGTCGATCGCCTGCGTCAATTGCTGTAGTCTGGCGCCCGTTGATCCAAGTTTCAGCTCAGTTTTGTGCCAAGCTCCAAGTCTGACTGAATTTTTTTCTGCTGAAATTTCCCTGTCCTGACACCATGGCTGATCTGATTGATCCATCCACGGGGTTTTGGCTCGAAGAGGAAGGCTATGGAGACAGGTTATTTCATACAAAAGCTATTGTGCGAGATAGAGCTTGTGCGTTGACAATCGATTACAAGAATCCGTTCAATGCTGCAAGTCTTGAGATGGTGGAAAAGTTAGACCTGACAACTACACTGCATCCACATCCATATCTGCTGCATTGGGGTCCGAATAATCTCACTATTACGCATCAAACGACAGTCCACTTTTCACTTGGACAACTAGCATTGGAGGTTTTGTGTGACGTACTTCCTATACACATGATTTCATGTCATCTACTTCTGGGAAGGCCATGGTATAAGGACCAAGGTGCATCATATCACATGACTAATTACTGTTATACCAAGTATGTTTTATCTTATGGCAAGAAGACATATAATCTGCTCTCCATGGATACCTTGACGTATAAGGCCTGGAGAGATGAAAAACTCCAGCAACTCAAGGAGGTTGAAGCAAAAGGCAAGAAGCAAGAAGAGGTGAAGAAGAAGGAAGCCCAAGCTGCTATACCCCTTTCTGAGCACCTTGAACATATTGAAACAAGAGCTAAATCTGATGCTGCCATTTTTGTTGTTGACAGTCCTAAAGTATCAGCTCAATATGTCCCTATTGATGTTTTGCTGATTGACTCAAAACCGAGGACGGTTTCGCCTGAAGAAGGGGAGGATGATGTGGCGCCTCCCATGTATGATAGTGCTTACTATGCTATCTCTGGTTATGTTGTTGCTGATACTACCAAGACAAAGTTTCTGTTCCTATTTCTACCACGCAAGGAAAAGATTAGAGACGCAATTGGAGTGCAATATTGGTGGAGCATGTTGTCCTTGAAGGAGTCCGGTTGGGGACCACCTAGCAACGTGTTGAAGATGGTGGCGCACCAACAAAAGAGCCCTTTTTTATTTTAGTTCTGTTTGTTTTAGTTTTTTGTTTAGGAAATAGTTGTCCGAGTTGTTGAGTTTATTTTATTTCTATATTTTCGTTTTGCTTGTAAGTCAAGTAATAGGGAGGTCAGCTGCAACTATAAAGCCAAAGGGGTGCGCACCAATGTAAGGGGAGTTGAATTTTCGAGTTGAGAATATACAGGAAAAAGGTCCCATGTCGGGGGACACCAATATCATTGGTTTTGCTTGCTGATTCGTAAGGATCTGTTTTGCAGTTCGTGGAGTAGATCTAATCTGCTCAACGAATGATTTATCTTGCTGTCTGTTTGATCGCCGTGAAAGATTGGGCCAAACCCCCTTTGGATCATGTTGATCCATATCAAATCCGCACAAAAAAACACCGTGAATCATTATGAAGGTGTTTTGGTTCACCCAATGTTAACAACAATGGAACTTTTATAGTATTATAGTGGTACATCGGTGTAATCACAATTTTTGCTATTTTGTTTGGTTCCAACTCAGTAAAGGTATCAGCTCACTTCCTATTGTTTGGTTATACTATGAAATCTGCGTAGAATAACTTGTGATTAGAGAATCAAGCCAAATCTGAGACGCAAGAGAGATATCTAGGTATAGGAGCAATCTGTTTCTGGCAAGGGGCAGGCGGAAATAGCCCAAACCGACATGTTTATTAAAGATCTCGTAATGAAGATGTAAACGGAATGGGTAAAATTTGAAATCGGTTTGGTTAAGACTGTTAGTGTAAATGGGAGGACGAACAAGAAGTGTCGTGGAATGATGGCTTTCGGCGATAGTCGCAGTAGAAAGGCCTACAACGGCGGCTGCGGCTTGCAGCAATGATGATGGTGTCCACAAGCAGCGTGCAGCATCGACGATGGTGGCCACATGCGGCTAGCAACGGCTGGTGCGGGGCGCCGGGCGGCCTCCGGTGGCGAGAATGGCGGCCACACCAGCTTACGATAGTGAGTGCGGGCTGCATGCAACGGCGGCCACAGATGGACAGGTTGTGGCAGCGACGAACATCTTGACAAGTGGCGGCGGATGGCTCATGACGGCGGCGGCTACAGCAGATGGCCTACCACCGCTGCGAGAGTAGACAGCTTGAAATAGTGGCGACCACAAATTGCTTACGACAATGATAGGAATAACAACTAGCCGCACACGAGGTGTTTTGTTGTATCGTTAATTCGTTATCTCATTATAGAGGATCTTCAGCGGAATCAGATTTGTATTAGACTGTTATCCGATATCGTAGTATCAGATTACATAGCAACACAAGCAAACATGATATAATGGGATCAGTTAACAGTGCTCTCAGGTTACGTTACAAAACGACGATTCAAAATTTCAAATACGTGTATTTCATTTACCCAGTAATTATGGAAAAGTATGAAATGAGTAGGGTCTACCTACACCCTCAACTTTTTCTAGTTTCTCTTTTTTATATCTCTCAAAATGTATAATATGTGGATTTAAAACTTTGCATACCATTGAAACATTACAACTACAACATGACAAAAATAGTTTGGGATTTTTTTGTGCAGTTTGAAATTTTTGAATTTTTAAAATTCAAAAGAATTTCTTTAAATATGTATATATTTAATGTCTTAAAAATACCAAGTATTTTTCCCACATTCTATCTCAAATGTTTTGGTGAAATACAAAGTTTTTGATTCAAATATTGTATGGTGTGAGAGATATAGAAAAGAGAAGTTGTTTGTGAGTGGGGAAAAAGTACTAGCACGGATCTTGATGCACCTCTGAACAACCTAGATAGAGGGGATAGCTAAGATGGTGCTCAGAAAATCTGCACAACCAAACATGATTAATGGGATCAATTTGCAGGGACAAAAATGTCGAACCAAACACGTATATAGCACTGGAGATCCCGTTTTCTTTCCAGCAGAATACTAATGGGGGGGAGGGGGAAGCCTAGCGGCGGCGACAGTGGGAACGTGTAGCAGCGGCAAAGGCAACACACTCAATGGATCAGAGGTGACACCGGATAAGTTGTGTGGAGCAGCAGAAGCGGAACAAATGACCACAAGGGCTCTGACTCTAGGTTTTTGTGATGATGACGAGAATGCTCAATGGTTCATCATCACTGTGATCTCATCGCAGAGGCGCTCTTTTCTTTTTCTTATTAGTCTTCCCGCCATCTGCTGTTCTTGGCCAAGGGGAGCGTCCGTACGAATCATGGAGAGAGGTAGGTGGTGGCGGTGATGACCATGCTAGCCACACCCATGTTGGAGCTGGCCACAGTGACCGAGACGGCCGCAATGGTGTTGCCAGATGCCCGTATGTGGTTGTGTAGGCATTGATGGGCGTGGATTAGCATTTATAGACATGGCGCCGGTGTAGTGGTGTTCTTCTTGGTCACAATACCCGCCATCTTGATACTTAGACCTTCCACAATGCATTGGTTCTTAGCATGTTATTCTAGGTAGCTGTTTATTATAAGAGACAATCATCATAATGCATTATATCTAAATTTAATGATTTTAACCTCATGCATGCATGTGATTGGGCTAGCAATACTTTTTATTTATGAATTCATGCAAAGGTTTTAGCTTAGCTAAGATATAGTAACACTTTCTTTGATCAATTAATAGAAGCCACATCACCACTTTGCCTATGATATAATAATAAAAACATGCATTCTGGAAGGCCTTATGTGCATGGTTGTTGGCGGTCGTGGCACTTATGGCCGCATTAAAGAACGTCTTGGGCTGACAGGCCTTGGTATGGCTGGTCCCAATTTTTACGGACTCATCGACAGTAGTGGCATACACAACTTTACTAGATTTAGAGTATGAGACTCACCTTATGCAGCTATGTATGTCATTAATAGTGTGCATGATAGTAAGCCTATAAATGGCTATGGCAACAACAATGGAGGCCACACACGACCAAGGAAGCCCACAATGGTAACGCACTTGACAACTAGGCCAACGGGACATGATGACTGAAGCGGGAACGCCCGCCACACGTTGTATAGATGGCCACATGGATATGAAAAGCACAAATACATCAATGTCTACGTCCAAAGAAGTACTATAACATTTTTCAAAATGAGGGCAAACCAAAATGATTTACTTAACAACAAAGCCTTTCTTTGAATGATAAAAACAAATTCAAATACATGACCACGTTAACAAAGGAACCAAATCAGATTAAAAAAGAACAGGAACTATGCAATCTCCCTTCCTGTTGCTGACAACACACTCTTTTGATCATGAAAATCTCCTGAAATCACGTGTCTTTAACATGTTATGTGATATGTCATCCAATTTCACCGTCTCCTCCCGCTTCATTTCATATCCTCTGTTGTCACCTCAATCCCACGACAACAAGAGGGAATACAACTTGGGGGGGGGATGGGGCAGATGTAGCCATTCTCATAGTAGAATAGTGGCAATGGCGTCATCATTAACAGAATCCCTTTAATGAATAACTCTTCACTATTTTACTTTCTAAAAAAGTATGCTTTCATCAGGGCATATTATTTAAAACACAATTAGTTATAGCTATGGAAATATAAGGCCTCAGGTAAGCATAATATCTTGACTCAGAGTTAATTGAGTCGTTATTAACATGTTAACAAATAGTGTTCTGACCATGATTTTTGTCATTTTGGTACAGATAACTTTTCATTTATCCTATAGCCACTCGGAAGTCATGCAACATGAAAATGACTAGGCGATTTGTCAGAGCTCAAAATAACACCTTAACGCAATCACGGGAGACGTGATGCTGGCATAGGAGGACTAGGGAATACATTGGGAGTATTGTTGGAGTGGGATGAGTATAGAGCATACTGATATATAAGAAAATTTGAGAAACCGTAGCAACGCACGGGCATTGAACTAGTAGGAGTTAACACAGGAGTCTTGCCTTTTCCAAAAGGTAGGGCGCTACAGCCCCTTCATGGTATAAAAACCAATTCCACTTCTTGCTAGTTTGGTCCTTTCATGTTCTTGTCATTTGTGGATTAGTTGCATACGAAATTTGAAACTTTCCCATTCCTCTGTTACCTTGACGTGTTTCATGCTTGTTAGCTCAAGTGATGTTTACGAACCCTCATTCCATGAGTTGACCATGAGATACTCGATCTACGTAAAGATCCATCTTTCTAGAGTTATTCCCTTTGTCCTTTAGTCAAGTTAAGCAACAATCAAGAAGGAAGGAAATGAAGCTTCATGATGACGTGGATCAACCTCTTCAAGAAAGAAGACAACTGAAGACTGTTGTAACCCCTCCCCGCTTTTCTTACCTAGGAATCTCGGGATCAAGATTCTTGTAAGGGGGGTAGAGTTGTAAAATCCCGTGTTTGTAAAATAAGTGCATTTGCACCATGAGCATCATGTAAAACTGACTAAGAAATTTTTGCTTTGCAAATAAAGTGGAAACTGTGCAAATTTTCAAATACGTTCCAGTGTTTGGAATGTTTTCAAAATGTACAAAACTCAAAACCAAAAATATGTGGACCTTCAAATATATGTCAAAAGGCCATTAAATATTTTTCTCAACTTGTCAAACAAGTTTAAATCACAAAATCTACAAAACTTGTGTTGCTTTCAAGTTTCCAGAAAAATTCCTAAAACTCAGAGGGTTATCTGCAAAATGTGCCTTGTCTTCTTCCTCCAGGAGGCAAGCACCTACGTAGAGGCTCCCTGGGCGTGCTGCACGCCACCTCCTGCTTTGAACGATCGATCGGATGAGCACGCCACGAGGACGCCCTCGACTCCCTCTCTCGCCCCAGCACATCCCCTTGCTCTCCGTCGGCCTCTCTCGTCTTTCCCCATAGCTCACCGAAACCCTAGCCATTGCCGGCGCTCCACCTCGTTATTCCCGGCCACCCCAAGCCCCTCCGAGCCTACATGAAGCTCCGCCTAGACTCGTACTTCCTCATGGTAGAAGGAATCGACTGCAAGTGCCCTCAATCACCGCCACCAAGCTCGTCTTTCCCGTAGCCATCCGAGCTCCGCCATCATTGATTGTGCCACCGCCCGACCTCCTCCGTCTAGGACAGCCACACCGGCGAACTCACAGATCTAGAGTCGACGTGAGCAACGAGTCCATTGTCAAGATCAACAACACCGATGGTCAATACTAATCCATCGATGAGCAAGTCAAAAAGAAGAATCCTGGATTTCTATTTTATTTGGTTATCAACAAACAAGGCAAGCGGCCCCCCCTCTGAACCTATGGTTTTAAATTATTTCAGAACTTGCTATTTTGCAACATACGGTTCAACTGTCTTTTATCGACAGATAGAGTTATCCTATCTAATGCATGTTCCATTCTTGTCGCCTAAATACCCTGATCCACTACTCCTAGTATGACTAGGTTTTGCTTGTGTGCGTCGCCAGAGCTTTTATATATCTGAAATGCTTAGCCATGCTTAGTTGTTTACTCTGATCTATCCAATTGTTGAATCAGAGTTGCAAATGAACCTAGTATGACAGGATGACGTGGTATGATGAGATTTTGTGTGTTTAAACATGCTAAAAGGCTTGGATGGGCCGCCACATTGGGATGTGGTTATTTGACTCGTTCTTGCCGCCCTAGGACCCAAGTTCTTGTCTCTTGATCCAGTATTAACGTACAACCGCATGTGGAGGTATGGGTCTCCTGTCAACTGACTTACTTGCTTAGACTTATCCATGAGCTACCTAGTTCGGGCTTTCCATTTGGCATACGCATGCATGTGTAAAACGTTTGCAAAGGATGCATACATACAGGGATGCAGTCGAGATTGCTTGAGGTGGATTCCTCTGACAAACCAATCTCGCGATGCAACAAATGGTTCCGTGTCGGAGAACAACCATCTTTCGATGGTGGACTTAGACCTTTTGGCGTGACTCATGGAATAGGTCGACGTAAGGTAAAGGTTGTAGGCGATCATCCCTCCGCTAAGACTCCTTGCAAGGGTCCAGGAGACGGTCGTCAAGTGCGGGTAAAGTTGTGCGACCCTGTAGGGTTAATTTTTTCGAAAAGCAGTGTCCACGGTTATGGACGACTTGGAGACAGATACCTGATCATATAGAACATTAACCTTATCGTAAAACATGAAAACAAAGTGTGGATAGGATTGCTTCCTCCGGGGTTTCGAGGATGTAATCCTAGTGGATAGGTTCAGCTGATATTGATTTGGTGGATACGAATGATCAAGTTGTTTGGTGGATTTCAAAGATATTATAATTGCTCGATGGATCTAAACAATAGTTGTTGTTTGGTGGATATAAGATGATAATTTGGTGGATGTCCCAATGATCAAAGTTATCGCTCTCTTACTCCTTTTAAATGCTCTGAGTAGTCGAGCTTCTTCTCTTACTTATTTTATGCAAATAAAGATTGCTTTACGCAAAATAACTCCACAGAAAGCGTTTCATAACCAAGCTTAGCTAATAGGATACATAAGTCTTGCTGGGTACCTTATGTACTCACCCTTGCCTTGTTGATATTTTTCAGCAACGTAAGTTCCACAACAAAGGTGAGTTCAAAAAAGTGTATGAAGAACTCCTTGAGAAGAATCGTGTGGAATGTTTGTGTAAGGACCCCGGGATCTAAGCTATATAGAGATGTTATGTGTATTAGTCACGCTAGCAACGAGTGATACTAGATTTACCAATCCCAGGCCGAAACACCATCAGCAGGCAGGCCAGAACACCGGCTCTACACATCTCGAAGCACCGTGAAACTAATCATAACCAAGACTGCATAACTGAGAGCTCGAGAACCTTAAACCCCTCTCGTGCACTTTATATCCATACACGCATCATGCATGAGATGGGTAACCACAGTTGGTACACAACAGTGACTCTACGACTCAAAGGCAATACCGCAAAGCTCTTACCAGAGCAAAGAACCAAAGTATTACAAGCAGAGGTCACTGACCCAACATTACATCAGACAACGGAAGGAAGTTATGCTATTAGACATAGCAAGGATAACATGACCTAAGAGGCTAGAAGCATAACAACGACAACTCATTCCATAGCCCCAAGCTGCTGTCTGGGAACCCCAAGCTACTCGTCGGTGTTGATCTTCTCGACCTCTCTTCTCACCTCATCTCCTATAGTTCTTTCTGCTAGGACTTGTTCCACCGGAGCTTGAACTTGTGAAGGCATAATTTGGACTTCAACTAGACAGCTACAATCCCAGTATTGCGGAGAAAAGTATTTCTAGCAATACCACAATCTTCTTTTAGAGTTTTGGAAAATGTATGGATGCATTCTTCTTTGGATTTTTCTAGACAGTCTTTCCCAGGTAGTGCAAGCGCCATTTTCAATTTGGCCTGAAATGTTTCAGTTTGTAAAACATGCAGATGGAAGATTTTAAATGTGTATGAACTACTACTTTTAATCCTACAAGTTGGCATTGCTGACTATGCATCATACGCATTTTGTAAAATCATATAAGATCATATTGACATGGCTTTTAGTGTTAAGACGACTATAAAAATATGTCTCAGTGTGTGCACATCTGCCTGTTTCTTTATCATAAGGTGCATGATATGACAAGACAACATTTTGTACATTTGAAAACTAAATATGACTTCAATTAGTTGCAAATCATAGAGAAGACTTACAATAACTTCCTATGCGTACTCGCCAATCCTTCCCTTCTCTGCACCCTGGCATTTCTCAAATTGCTACAGCAGAGTCTCTGTATTGGCATTGTTGCTCATCTCTTCATTTCCATGATTTCTCATCTTTCCGTTGGTGTTCTTTGTTTTCTTTGCCTCATTGTACTTCTACATTTTGGCCCAGGCGATTATAAATTGTATACCATGGTCGAAATGGATGAATAAAGATGCCAACTAATTCTACATGATAGACAACTTAATTAATGGAAAATAGTAGTAGAAAGAAACAGGTCCTCACTTGGAGGTACATGCGCCCAATGTAGCTACAATATCTAGTACGGTGTGGTATTTTTTGTTTACTGCGCTTATTCTTGTTCACTGCAGCCAACTTCTGTAGAAGGAGATTAGTGGGAAACATTAGGGGTGCCTAAAAATAATAACGAGTTGTGAACGGGTTTCACATTCTTTAGGAACATACCACATTTTTTTGGATCAGACCAGTGCTTCACAAGATCTCCCCACTGATCATCAGTCAAAGTTTTGTGAGGAGAGGATGCCGGTATCGTACTTGCAGCAATGCCATCGAAGTATTTGGCCTTTAACTTATGGCGCTGCTGGCTGAAGGATGCATGGAACATCTCAGTGATAACAGCCCGTACAACCTCAATATCCTCATCAAAATCGAGCTTTTCCTGTCGACAACAATAGGAACCTTCGGTGAGTTATATACCGCATGCATGCATGGGACAGAGCAGCATGGTATTATTTACTATGTCCAAGAGAAACAGTACTTACATGTAACTTGCACACTAATCATTTGAAATGCTCAGGGGTGTTTACATGTTGTTTGCATGTTGGGAAGATAGGACTATCATTCCTAACAAAAACACCTATCTCTGATGCTATAAGAGCGGATTCTTTAGGATCAATAGGCCTTCTGAAACCATATTGTATATATGTGATGACTAGCCTTCTATTCATTCTTGTAACCAAATCTTCAAGCTTTTTCCCTGTCGTTGGCCCCCTCGGTTTCCTTATTGGTATTGATGCAACTACTAATTCAAGTGTTAGATCAAGCTATCAAAGTATATAGAGAATGCAACTATAAGCCATGGAACATGTACCAAGTTCGGTGCAGGTCTCATACTCAGGGAAGTAGTTGTCTATGGCAAGACTATGGATCGGTGGGAGATCATCACCATTTTGTTGTTGAGAACCTGCCGTTGAAAGTGGTTCTGCTGCCAATTGTTGTTGGGTAACTGTACTGGCAGCTGCTGGTTCTAGAATGTGTGGGTGGGTATTTGCTACGCCTACTGCTGTTGGATCCACTAGTGTGGATCTGAATTGAAGCTTTTTCTACCCATGGTTTGGATCATCACTTTTATTGGCCTACTTGTCTTTTTTACCTTGCTTATCTCGATGTTGAGCCCTTTTTTGTGCATTGTTCTCTCCATTTCTTAATATCTCAGGATTAAGGGATCTTTTGATTCCTAGACACAATTTGCCAAGCAAAAAAATTGGTAAAGTGTGGGTAAGAAATTGGAAATCAACTTTCGCTAAATCGAATCTATGATAGTTGCGCCATATGAATAATAAAGTATGGCAAAAACTAGACACATGCCTAATAAATTGTGGCTGCCAAACTTTGTCTAGGCAAAGTGTGGCTGCCAACAAAACAGCTCTACCTTTGTGACTCCCCTAGAATTGTCAGTGGTCTGGATACCGGGGTATCCCGGTCCACCTACTCCTGGGCCTCTTCAACGGCCCAGCTTCGGCCTAGGGGTAAAACTACGACCTGAAGCCCAGCGGAGAAAACCCTCATGAGGAGGCGCCTCATGAGGAGAACGACGGCCAAAACTGCTAAGGACTAGAAGACCTCCTCACGAGCTATTTCTCATGAGGGGAAGGACCACATCCACGTCAGCTCAGTACGTTTCCGTGCTGAGCAAGAAGATAAGAGCAGAAGACCGTGTACCATCCACGCTACCCCGACAGGGAGGAGACCAGCTTTCGCCATGCCTGCATAAAGCAGCACAGTGGTTGTTGGCCACCCCCCTAAAAATAGGGTGGACGGTGCAGGGCACCAGAGGAGGACGTAAGCCTCCTCCACCCACTCCTGTGGACCGGCGCTACTGCCCTATGAAGATTACGTCTACCGAAGACTCAAGACAACAGCTATCTCCTCTCCTTGGCCGTTTGTGGCAACCCCTTCCCCAAGATGATAAGGGGAAGGAGGACCTCGGTGCTATAAAAGGAGGGGAGGCCACCCCTTAGAGGGGATCTAATCTTTATCTCTGGGCTCCTAGCTAGACTAAGTTGGTTCTTCAACCTCCGGCCAGTTAGAGTTCTGTAACCAAGGCCTTGTACTCCTCGCGAGGTATCGCGTCGTAATACAAGAAGGCAGGAAGTAGGGGTTTTACCTCACCACAAGGGCCCTGAACCTGGGTAAGGCTCGGTGTCTCTCTCTGCAGTGCGTTGTCCATTCTGACATCTGGAGGCTTCCGTCACCGTGTTTTGTTGTGATCCAAGATCTTACGCGTACAGCCCCCTGCGTTCGAATCTTTGGGTCTGTCGTGTGGTACCCCATGTTCTTGCGACACGAAATCCATCGACATTTGGCACGCCAGGTAGGGGAATGCTTTAGGCATCAAGCGCCTCATCGTCAAGGGAGATTCACAGCTGGTTGTGAACTTCTCTAACAAGAGCTACACTCCGAAGGATGAGCACATGGCAGCTTATCTTGAGGAGCATCGAAAGATGGAAAAACGCTTTCAAGGATTGGAGCTGAAGCACATTCCACGGGGAGAGAATGTGGGAGCTGATGAAATCGCCAAGCGCGCCTCTCATCGCCTGGCACAGCCAGCTGGTGTCTTCGAGGAGTGCCTCTTCAAGCCATCCCCTTCTCCGTTAATGACAGGATCCAATCTTCCGCGTGCCCTGCCACCGCCACCGGAGTAGGGGGCTCTGGATTGCGGGCCTCCTTCGGGTGACCGCGTCCTTTTGGCATTGGCAAGGCAAGAGGGAGTGGACTAGATCCTCAAGCTCAAGGCTTTCCTCGTCAGCAGCAAGCTTCCTGAGGATGAATCGGAGGCCGAAAGGATAGTACGCCAAGCCTCGGGATACTGCATCAAAGATGATGACTTGTACCGGTGTCACCCAAACGGCGTCGCTCTGAAGTGCATATCTACTCACCAGGGTCAAGAGCTTCTCAGGGACATCCACACCGGCGAGTGTGGGCATTATTCCTCTGCTGCAACCCTCACCGCGAAGGCATACCACAGTGGCTTCTACTAGCCTTTGACGCTCTAGGACGCGGCAGAGATGGTCAAGAGGTGCGAGGCGTGCCAATTCCATGCCAAGCAGATTCATCAGCTGGCGCAGGAGTTACAAACCATCCCACTCACTTGGCCCTTTGCTGTTTGGGGGCTAGACATTCTCGGTCCATTCCCTCGCGCGCAAGAGGGCTACTGCTACCTCTACGTCGCCATCGACAAGTTTACCAAGTGGGTGGAGGTAGAGCCGGTGTGCACCATACCAGCCAGGTCTGCAGTCAAGTTCATCCGTGGCTTGGTCTGCCGTTTTGGTGTGCCTAACCGCATAATCACCGACAATGGCAACCAGTTCACTAGCGGGCTCTTCCAGGAGTATTGCACATCGGCCGGCATCAAGATCTGCTTCGCCTCGGTCACCTATCCTAGGAGCAATGGCTAGGCCGAGCGTGCCAACGCCGAAGTCCTCAAAGGAATCAAGACGAGAAGCTTCAACGCCAAGCTCCAAGCCTACGGCAAAAAATGGTTAGACAACCTCCAATCCATCTTGTGGTCCATTCGAACCACCGCCACCAAGCCCACTGGGGAGACTCCTTTCTTCTTGGTCTACGGGGCGGAGGCTGTCCTTCCCACCGATGTCAAGTTTGGGTCGCCAAGAGTGCTCGCCTTCAACGAGATACATCAAGAGGACCTCATCAAGGATCGCCTCCTCCAGCTTGAAGAAGCTCGATGCCAAGCGGCGCTTCGTGCTGCGAGGTACCAGCAGGGACTACACCGCTACCATAGCCACCTTGTTCGGGCAAGAACTCTGGAGGTCGGCGATCTGGTGCTGAGGAGGATACTCTCTCACGAGGGCCTGCACAAGCTGTCTCCAATGTGGGAAGGCCCCTTCAAGGTGACGCACATCGCCAGGACTGGCTCGGCGCGGCTGGAAACCACAGAAGGCGTGCCGGTGCGGAACCCGTGGAACATATCTCATCTGCGAAAGTTCTACCCGTAGGTTCCTCACGAGGAGATAAGACCATTATCACGGCATTTTGTATCGACTTAAACTGCTCTTCAGCACTAAGATTAAGTTAAAGCACATATAGCGCCTCTGCTTCGGCATGATATTGAAATGGCATGAAGTCCATTAATTTTCTGTTGTACTCCACGCGGAAGGGGGCTAGGCACAGTGTCTATGCTGGGGCCTTCGCCCGGAAAACAGCAAGCCCGAAAAACCCGAAGGGACTGAGCTCTAATCAGGGGCGACGACCCTGTTATCGATCACCTCCACGTGCCCGTGGTGCTTAGTTCCTCGCGAAGTACACCGAAAAATAAGAAATCTTCGGAAAAAGTCTGAGGTGTGCCCAAGGCACCCGCTAAGGACCAGCGCCTCGTGAGCAACCCTCACGAGGGCGCGCGGACACGTCGATGCACTTAGCATCCATAGGACTCAAGATTCCCCTTGCTCGAGGAAGGCCAAACGCGGCAGAATTACTGAAGACCAAGGCCGCTCCGATCATCTTGCGAAGGAGACGCAGATCCGGAGGTCCGCACTAGGCCCTTCACCTCGTGAGCAACCCTCAACGAGGTGTCGACAGCCTCTGGGCTCTCTTAAGCGTCGATGCTTTTGCGTCCGTGAGAGTCTAGCTTATCTCATGACGAGTAAGGCCCCGTGAATCGCCACATGCGGCAATTTGCTCTTAGCTGCTGGCACAGATAGTGCCGCGCTCCCTCACGACGAGGAAGGTCCCTGTGTCGGTCACAGGGGCATCTTATTCGCCTTTTTTTTGTTTGTTTTATCGATTTGTTTGTCGTTTTCGGGGATTTGGGGGTTTTTTCTTGTTTTTCCGACTCTTTTTCAACTACTTGTCTCAGGAATCATCCAACATTGTTGCCGGCGCCGACCCCGTCATGAGGTCTGAGGCGCAGGGAGGCCTCCCGCAAGCGTGAACAACTCGTCAGGGCTCTCGAGCATGCGGATGACCAGGACGACGAGAAGCATCAAGGAGCGAAGGAAAAGGACAACTAACAAGGAAATTTCATTCAATAGCCCCTAGCGGGGGAAGGAACAAAAGCATGGCGGGGCATACCCCACCGGCGGGAGCTACATCGCGAAAGGGGGGAGGAGACTAGCTCTCCTCCCCAGGAGACCTCCGCAGCAAGGCCGCCCCTTTACTCCGCCGCGAGCTGGGGGAAGGTGCGGTGGACGCCAGCGGCGGCAAAGATCTGCACCGAGGCCTCCAGCGTACCCAGCTTGAAGCGGAAGACGAGGTGGTCGCCGACGCGGAGGCGATGACCGAGGGCGAATGCCCTCCAGCGCCCGTAGATGACGGCATTGCCACCCTCTCTGAGGATGATGTCAACAGGCCAGAGGAGCTCTAGCCTGCTCTACTCCACTAGCACGACCTCTCCAGTGGAGAAGCCGGTGGCGTAGATTACCCTCCGAACTACATCGGGCAGCCGGAGGGATATGAAGCTCCAGGCCTTGACGACGACGAGGAGCTCCAAGAAGCGGGACCCCGCGCGATGAGGGGTCCCAGCATTTCCACCGCCAGGCAGCGGGGAGTCGCGACCACCCCGCTCGCGGGAGGTTCCACCTCCCATGGCCCCGGGTCGTCCGCAGCCGGGGGGAGGGGGCCCAGGGCAGCCTCCACCTCCCGGAGCGCCCGATCGATGCTCCCCGCGGGGCGGGGAGCCAGCGTCGCTGCCACCACCGGCGACGGCGTGTTCAGAGCACCTCCTGGTGCGGGACCCCAAAGGGTTAATGCAATGGAGGTCCCTGGAGCGGCACGGTTCGCTGCGCCGTGCGGCGGCGCTCCAATGCGCAGGGGACCTCCGGCGCCGGGCGTCCACCGGGTGGGAACCTTTGGCTTGTTCCGGCTGCCCGGGGGGTGCCCGCGGCGTTTTGCCCCTGAGCTCGCGGATCCGGCGATGGCGGAGGAGGCAGAGGGATCCATCGCTCAGGGAAGTATCAGAGGAAGAAGTAGCACTGGAAGAGGTGGCTGAAGTGTCGAGGGTGTCGAGGAGGCTACATTTAAAGGGCGCGGCCGGCGTCGAAGCGTCAAATCCTAGCGCGGGAATCGGAGCGTGGGCGCAGCGCTCTGCAGTGAAGTGACGCACCATCATGACGGTTTGACGGCTCGGGGACCGATGCGTGGCCCATCGCTTTGTCTCACCAGCTGCGGTCGCACCACGCGTCCCCGACCTCTGTATCCTCACATGGTCCTCTGACCGCGCGCGTTGACGCGTGCCGTTGGAGGGCCTAGCAGCTTCTGGGGGCCCCTGACCCTTTGCTCCCTCGAGAGGGTGCGTTTGCGGGCCAGGCTCCCGGGGGCTATAGTCGGTGGTCTGGATACCGGGGTATCCCGGTCCACCTGCTCCTGGGCCTCTTCAACGGCCCAGCTTCAGCCCAGGGGTAAAACTACGACCGAAGCCCAGTGGAGAAGACCCTCATGAGCAGGCACCTCATGAGGAGAACGACAGCCAAAACTGCTAAGGACTAGAAGACCTCCTCATGAGTTGTTTCTCGTGAGGGGAAGGACCACATCCATGTCAGCTCAGTATGTTTCTATGCTGAGTAAGAAGATAAGAGCAGAAGACCGCGTACCGTCCACGCTACCCCGACAGGGAGGAGACTAGCTTTCGCTGTGCCTGCATAAAGTGGCACAGTGGTTGTTGGCCACCCCCCTAAAAATAGGGTGGACAGTGCAGGGCGCCAGAGGAGGACGTCAGCCTCCTCCACCCACTCCTGTAGACTGGCGCCATTGCCCTATGAAGACTATGTCTACCGAAGACTCAAGACAATAGTTGTCCCCTCTTCTTGGCCGTTTGTGGCAACCCCTTCCCCAAGATGATAAGGGGAAGGAGGACCTCGGCGCTATAAAAGGAGGGGAGGCCACCCCTTAGAGGGGATCCAATCTTCATCTTTGGGCTCCTAGCTAGGCTAAGTTGGTTCTTCAACCTCCGGCCAGTTAGAGTTATGTAACCAAGGCCTTGTACTCCTCGTGAGGTATCAGGTCGTAATACAAGAAGGCAGGAAGTAGGGGTTTTACCTCACCACGAGGGCCCTGAACCTGGGTAAGGCTCGGTGTCTCTCTCTGCAGTGCGTTGTGCATTCCGACGTCTCGAGGCTTCCATCACCGTGTTTCATTGTGATCCAAGATCTCACGCGTACAGCCCCCTGCGTTCGAATCTTTGGGTCCGTCGTGTGGTACCCCGTGTTCTTGCGACATGAAATCCATCGACAGTCAGTGATCTGGATACCGGGGTATCCCGGTCCACCTACTCCTGGGCCTCTTCAATGGCCCAGCTTCGGCCCAGGGGTAAAACTACGACCGAAGCCCAGCGGAGAAGACCCTCATGAGGAGGCGCCTCATGAGGAGAACGACGGCCAAAACTGCTAAGGACTAGAAGACCTCCTCACGAGCTATTTCTCGTGAGGGGAAGGACCACATCCACATCAGCTCAGTACGTTTCCATGCTGAGCAAGAAGATAAGAGCAGAAGACCGCGTACCGTCCACGGTACCCCGACAGGGAGGAGACCAGCTTTCGCCGTGCCTGCATAAAGTGGCACAGTGGTTGTTGGCCACCCCCCTAAAAATAGGGTGGACAGTGCAGGGTGCCAGAGGAGGACGTCAGCCTCCTCCACCCACTCCTGTGGACCGGCGCAACTGCCCTACGAAGACTACGTCTACCGAAGACCCAAGACAATAGCTGTCCCCTCTCCTTGGCCGTTTGTGGCAACCCCTTCCCCAAGATGATAAGGAGAAGGAGGACCTCAGCGCTATAAAAGGAGGGGAGGCCACCCCTTAGAGGGGATCCAATCTTCATCTCTAGACTCCTAGCTAGGCTAAGTTGGTTCTTCAACCTCCGGCCAGTTAGAGTTCTGTAACCAAGGCCTTGTACTCCTCGCGAGGTATCGCGTCATAATACAAGAAGGCAGGAAGTAGGGGTTTTACCTCACCACGAGGGCCCTAAACCTGGGTAAGCCTCGGTGTCTTTCTCTGGAGTGCATTGTGCGTTCTGACGTCTCGAGGCTTCTGTCACTGTGTTTCAGTGCGATCCAAGATCTCACGCGTATAGCCACCTGCGTTCGAATCTTTGGGTCCGACGTGTGGTACCCCGTGTTCTTGCAACATGAAATCCATCGACATTTGGCGCGCCAGGTAGGGGGCTGTGGTGTGTTTTCTAGATCTGCTTCGACATGGGTGATGATCGTCTCCTGCGTCTTCGCCTTCGTGCTGTCTACGAGAGTCGTCGCCAAGCTCGTCGTCAAGTCCTTGATGCCTTGGAGGCCATTGGGCAAGTCGGTGAGCCGGAGGTCAGCGACATTGGCTTTGGGGGCTTCGCGGCGCTCTTCAGGCCCCTTTGCCGTGCGGCTTGGCCGCCGTGCTTTAGGTCGGACATCGACGCGCGTTATGGTGGAACCTCCGATCCCGTTGAGTTCCTATAGCGCTACGCGGCCAATGTTCGGGCAGCCGGAGGTGATGGGCGTGTCTTGGCCAACTGGTTCCCAATGGCCACGAAAGGAGAGCCTCGCCGGTGGCTCTGCGGGTTGCCCCCGGAATCCATCTCATCCTAGAAGGATCTCTGTGAGCGCTTCCTCGACAGGTACGCTCCCCTGGGGCCTAAGCCAGAGGGTGCATAGGCATACGCTGCCCTCGATGGCCTCATCTCTGGGTGCGTGAAGACTGAGCTAGGGGCTCGGGGGGCTCTGCCCCCTCACCCTCGGCTGAGAAGAAGGGATCTTCATCCCCGGAAGGAATAAAAGTGTAACGACAAACTTTGCTTGTTCTCAACCTTTTTCAGTTTGCATAATTATTGGAGTTCTTGGTATTTCTACCTTGTTCGAATCGGCGAATTAGGTTGGATCACGGCCTAACGTGAACATGAGATTTCTCTCGTCTGCCCTTCGAGAAAGAGCCGGAGCACGGTGTCCACGCTGGGGTCTTTGCCCAGAAAACAGCAGGCCCGCAAAACCCAGAATGGATCAAGCTCTGACTAAGGGAACGAACCGCTATAGTCACCTCATATGGTCCATGGTGCTCTCTCCTCTCGAGCGACACTCGAATGATGGCGCATGAGCGCGCAAAGGTCGCACAATACGTGCGGATTTGCATATCTTCAGTTGTTCTTGTCTACAGCCTTGCATTTCTTCTCCTGGAATCGCCTTTGCTATGTTTGGACACGAGGGGGGCTGCAGGGAGATAGTCCTGTATGCCATCATAGTCACCTCTAGAGCGCCAGTGCCCGCTAGCCTTGCAAAGCTCCACGAGCTGCATACTAAGTGTTAGGCTGCTGTCCCGCTCGGAGGCTGGCCCCTGAACGGCGTAGAACACTTTTCGGGCAAAGGCGAGACGAGGAAAAATTCACAAGGGTGCAAACGAGGATAATTTGGCGAACAAATGCCTTAAGTACGATTACAACTTAAAAAGGGCCCAGCAGGGCAATGTCTGACGGTCATCGAATGTGCAGCTAGTACAGATACTTCAGGAGGAGGTCTGAAAGAGGAGCTTACGAGGCGTCTTCCTCGGAGTCCTCATCGTCGCCGATGCCTTGGCTGGACCCCGAGGACGCCTCTCTGCTGGACTCCGTCGCCCCGTCGTCACCAGCTTCTTCGGCTTCTTCGCTGCCAGACTCCTCGGAGCTTGCGGTGTCGCCGTTGGAGGAGCTATCCTGGCCCGCGGCTCCGGATGTTCTTGGGCGGGTGTAGATGGCCTGCAGGCGCTGGAGGGCGATGTCCAGGCGAGCCGCCCTGGCCTGCGCCGCGCGATCAGGGGTGCTGGGGGCTGGCAGCGCTACCCTCTGCAAGACTTCCTCCAGGTTAAGGTCGGGGCGAAGGCGCTAGATGTTGGAGAAGATCTGCGTCCCTGCAAGTCCTAGGAGCTGCCGGCACTCAGCGTTGATGAGCTCCGAGACTTTGGTCGAAGTGTCCGCTAGCATTTCGGCCACCTGGCTGAAGAAGTGGAGGATCGACCGGTCGTCTTTCGGAATTGTGGGCAGGTTTAGCCCGTCGATGCCCAGGCGGTGTGCCGCCTCCATGAGGCAGGCTGAGAACCCGCGGAACATCTGCATGCGCTGCCTGCGCAGCATGCGTGCCTCTACTTTGGAGTCTCTGGCTTCCTGGAGTTCTCTGGGAAAATCTCCACAATCCGCAGGACCATCGCCGCGTTCTCCTTCTCGAACTGCGACACATCAAGCCGGAGCATGTCGATCGTGGCGTCGGCTTCTGCCAAGGCGCGTTCGGCGCCTCGGCGCACCTCATGCGCTCCCTTCAGTTCGGTCTCCAGGTCTCAGACCTGGTGCTCCAGGGTCTCGCGCCCCTGCTTGTACCTCGCCAGGGTGGTGTCGGTCTTGGCGCGGAAGTCCGCGCGGCATGCCTCGAGGTTCTCGGTGCATTTCTGCTCGAACTCCTGCTCCAGGCTAATCCGCCGCTGGTTTAGCATGCGGTCCATTCGCTCCTAGAGGAAGGACTCACGCAGCTGCAGCGCCTCATGGCATTGGGCCAAGTCGGTGTTGGCCTAGTTGACCATCTCCTCCCTACTCTCGAGGGCCTCCCACTCCCTGTTGAGCCGATCTTCGAGGGCGTGGAGCTGCTCCTCTCAGAGGCGCAGCTCCCGCTCGCGGTCGCGAGTCTCCGCTTCCTGCATGGCAAGCCCAGCCTCCTGTAGGCTCAGGCTCTCTGCGCGGGAATCGGCGCTCTCCTCGCGGGCGTGAAGAAGGGCCTCGCAGTCCTCGGCTTCCTCCAGCCTCTGTTGGGCGTTGGCCAGGAGGCCATCGGCGTTGGTCCTAGCCTGGTCCAGGAGATGCTGTGCCGCCCGCTTCGCCTCTTCCCCAGCCAAGGCTGGGTTGGGAGGCCCGACAGTGGAAGGGATCCTCTGGCGTGCCGCAGAGATGATCTCCATGGCCTCATGGTGCGCCCTAGCCAGGATCTCCCTCGCTGACTCCCTCGCCCCCGCCAGGACTTCTTCGGCCTCGTCAGCCGTGCTAGCGCGGATCTCCTCCCCCTCCTTCCTCGCCTCCTCACGGCGTTCGGCCACGCGCTGGTCCAGAAGGCGGCATCTCTCCATTGCCTAGTGGAGAATGGCCCAACCCTCGTTGAGCCGCGCCTCGTCAGCGGCACACGCCTTGGCGACCTTGCTCTGGAAGGTACTGGTCATGGCCGCGAGCACCCCCGCCCATGCGTCGTCGGCATTGGTGTGGGGGTCCGCGGAGATCCTCAAGGGCCTCCCCGAGATCTCTGGTAGGGGAGGCAACGAGGCTCTGGAGGGCCCCGGCTCTATGGAGGTCGTCCTCCTTTTGGTGTTGGGCTCGGGGGCTGCCCCCTCCGGCGAGGGGGCTACCCTCGTGCCTGTCGGGGCGGCAGGTGTAGCAGAAGGCGCCCCAGGGGCGCTGGTGGTGCTGGCAGTCGAGGGGGCAGCAGGCGCTGCCCCCGTGGTCTCTGGTGTTCCCCCTGCGCTAGGGGTCTCGATCGTGCCAGGGAGCTATTGCGGCTCCCGCAGTGGATGGTGCGTCTGCGGATGCACGGTCCTCTTCTTCTCCGGTGGCGTGCGACGGCGTCGCCGGTGTGGCAATGGATGTCGGGTCAGGACCTGGCGTGGTCTGGCTGCTCTTCCTCTTCTTCCTCCTCTTCTTCTCTTCCTTCTTCTCCTTGGCATCCCTGGGGAGGAGGAGGAGAAAAGAAGTTAGGAGAAAGTTAAGTCAAGGATTAAGAGTGTTGCAGGAATAATCATGAGGCATCGCGCTCAGCCCACCCCCTCTTGCCCGGAAGGGCCAAGGTCGGTGGCGGAGGCGCAGAGGATTCGCCAGCCGGCTTCTTGCCATGGGAAGCCCCCGCCTCGGGTCACCGGCTGGCGCTCTCATCGTTGAACTTGGAGCGGCGCTCCGCCTCCAAGTGGGCTAGGCGCCCCTCCTTCTCCAGGTCTCGCGAGGAAGACGCATCGGCGACTCCCCCGGTGGGCTGGTCCAGCAAGGCAGATTCGTCGTCGGAGGAGTCTGAGAGTACCACAGTACTCTCAGAGCACCTCCAGTGGGCCAACCGCTTGCCAGATTCGGTGCCGTTGTCGTCAAGATCTTCAGAGGCCGCGGGCCCTGCTCCCCTCACTGCCGAGTCCTGTTCCGGGCTGGCCGCCGGTGCACTCGGAAGAGGGCCGGGCATGACGCTGTCAGCAAGGAACGGACCCCAGGTGTTGAACTTCAAGATCCCAGTCGTGACGCGGCTGGTCTCCCGAGCGCCCAAGTTGTAGATCGGCAGGGCGGTGCGCGAAATCGTGAGGATGGAAGCAGAAGAGAAGAAAGCTCTTATTACCTCCTCCCGAGCGACGGCATTGAGCTCGCTGACGTGAAGCCGGAGGTCGTCTCCAGCCCGGTGCCCCTAGATGTTTCGACGGTGGTCTTGAAGAGGGGCAATGCGTCTGGTGACGAACTCCACTCCAAGCATGGTCCCCGTGACACTGGCCTTCCGGAGGTCACGGATCCATGGGCGGAGCATCTTCAAGGCCTCTTCAGGAAGGGCCTCGCTGGCCCAGGTGGTGAGCTTGGTGGGGGCACTCCGGTGACAAGGAAGAGCTCTGATTCTTCAAGGATGTCGACGAAGAGCCAGCGGCTCCGAAAGTCTTCAACTTTCTTCATCCACTTCAAGTCAATGAAGTCGCCCTCTGTCCCGGCGGTGGTGATGAAGGAGACGCAGCCGGAGCTCTGGTTCAGCCCAGAGGACCAAAGGGAGAAGAGGTGGCGGAAGTACACCACCGATGGCTTAATGCCAATCCACGCCTCGCAGGCATAGGCGAAGACCGCCAGCAGGGTGACGGATTTGGGGTGAAGGTGGATCGCCTGGATCCTGTAGGTCTCCAAGATCGCCAGGAGGAAGGGGGATAATGGCGGCACCAGGCCGGCAAAGACGGAGAAGAGGAAGAAGGGCTGTGCCGTCGAGGGCAGAGCTTCCCGCGGCGTGCGGCCGTGCCAGATGCGAGTGGTGCCCCACTCGCTGTTCTTGCTCCCGACCATCTCACGAACGGTTTGGAGCTTGCGGTTGCTCTTGATGCGGGATTCAAGCAGGGGCGCCGCCGGCTGCGACGCCGCTTCAGAAGACCTCGCTGCTCCGGTGGCCCTGCGCGGTGCCATGGCACTTTCGGTCGAAGGCGGATTGCAGAGGGAGGATGGATGTCTAATGGGGATTGGGAGCGCAAGTTCTTCGGAAAGGGGAGCGGCAGCGGCGATGTGCTGTGAAGGAGGAGAAGGAGCCTTCTCTGCTAAGCTTTAAAGGAGGCAGAGAGGGCACGGTTTCCAAAATGTCACCCTTGATGCGACGGTTTGAAATGCCCGTTACTCCTTGCATGGCACCACGTGTCTGCAGTTCTGCGTCTTCACATGGTCCTCTGACCGCGCGCGTTGACGCATGCCGTTGGAGGGCCCAGCAGCTTCTGGGGGCCCCTGACCCTTCGCTCCCTCGAGAGGGTGTGTTTGCGGGCCAGGCTCCCGGGGGCTATGGTCGGTGGTCTAGATACCGGGGTATCCCGGTCCACCGGCTCCTAGGCCTCTTCAACGGCCCAGCTTCGGCCCAGGGGTAAAACTACGACCGAAGCCTAGCGGAGAAGACCCTCATGAGGAGAACGACGGCCAAAACTGCTAAGGACTAGAAGACCTCCTCACGAGCTGTTTCTCGTGAGGGGAAGGACCACATCCGCGTCAACTCAGTACGTTTCCGTGCTGAGCATGAAGATAAGAGCAGAAGACCGCATACCGTCCACGCTACCCCAATAGGGAGGAGACCAGCTTTCGCCGTGCCTGCCTAAACCGGCCCAGTGGTTGTTGGCCACCCCCATAAAAATAGGGTGGACGGTGCAGGGCACCAGAGGAGGACGTCAGCCTCCTCCACCCACTCCTATGACACGGCGCCACTGCACTACGAAGACTACGTCTACCGAAGACTCAAGACAACAGCTGTCCCCTCTCCTTAGCCATTTGTGGCAACCCCTTCCCCAAGATGATAAGAGGAAGGGGGACCTCGGTGCTATAAAAGGAGGGGAGGCCACCCCTTAGAGGGGATCCAATCTTCATCTCTGGGCTCCTAGCTAGGCTAAGTTGGTTCTTCAACCTCCGCCCAGTTAGAGTTCTATAACCAAGGCCCTGTACTCCTCGCGAGGTATCGCATCGTAATACAAGAAGGCATGAAGTAGGGGTTTTACCTCACCACGAGGGCCCTGAACCTGGGTAAGGCTCGGTGTCTCTCTCTGCAGTGTGTTGTGCGTTCCGACGTCTCGAGGCTTCCGTCACCGTGTTTCGTTGCGATCCAAGATCTCATGCGTGCAGCCCCCTGCGTTCGAATCTTTGGGTCCATCGTGTGGTACCCCGTGTTCTTGTGACACGAAATCCATCGACAGGAATGACCTTGTCGGCACTTCAGGTTCCTGTTGACTTTGCTTGGTTGGATGGGTAAGACGTCCAGTTGGTGGTGCCTGACACACATAAACGACAATTAAATCTACAAAAGTATTATATATGCATGATGATACGGAGATGCAAGAGAAGAATGGTAAGACAAGACATGCTGAAACAGAGAGCGTATATCTCAATGCCAAGACAGAGCAAACACCTTGGGGGTGGAGTAGGGGACTTGACTAGGGCATCTTCTTGAGTCAGGTCTCCGTCATCCTTAGACCCTTCTTTAGCAGCAGGACAATATGTGGATCACGAACTTTTTTGTAGGCTTGGGGTCATGGATTAAACTTACATTAGCGTAAGCTAACACTTTTGATATGCCGACCGTGGAGGCATATTTGTTCTGCTTAATCTGCTCTTTCCGATCATATTCACAGAGATTCTTCAGTTGATATCTTACATGCATTAGAAAAATAATAATAGCTTATGAGACATCTCATGGACTGTGCATAGACGAGCAAGTAGTAGCAACTACTAGAAAGCAGTTCATGTCTCAAAAGGAAAGACACAGGACCTCAGGTAGACTAGTGTGACACTGAACTACTATTGAATAAAAGCGATAGTTAGCTAGTGAACTAATTTTAGAGATCAAATGCATAACGATAGAGACCATATAAAGAGTGGAACATCAACGTTTCTCTGAGGAGTGGGAATCTTTTGGCAGCATACATACCGATGGGATTGATGGTGTGTAGATGACCGCCCAGTTGGGAACCCCAAGAGGAAGGTGTGATGAGCACAGCAGCAAGTCTTCCCTCAGTATGAAACCAAGGTTCATCGAACCAGTAGGAGAAAAAACCAACTTCCAAAGGTTGATGCTCGCTAGATTCGCGACAGCTCCAGACAATTTATATATGGCGCCTCGTCTGGGACATAGCTTTGCACCAATAGCAACGTGGAACCTGCACACTACACAACCAAGTACTTTGCCCCAACTTATAGTGAGGTTGTCAATCTCACCGGTTTGCTGTAAACAAAGGATTAAGCATATCGAGTGGTAAAAGATAGTAGTTTGCGAGAATGTAAATAAAGCGAGTAAATGGTAAACGGTAATAACAATGTAAATGAATGGACCGGGGTCCACAGTTCACTAGTGGTATCTTATGGAGTTATTTATCTTATGGAGAGGTACCACTAGTGAACTGTGAACCCTGGTCCATTCTTTTACATTGTTATTACTGTTTACCATTTACTCGCTTTATTTACATTCTCGCAAACTACTATCTTTTACCACTTGATACACTTAATCCTTTGTTTACAGCAAACCGGTGAGATTGACAACCTCATTGTAAGTTGGGGCAAAGTACTTGGTTGTGTTGTGTGCAGGTTCCACGTTGCTGCTGGTGCAAAGCTACGCCCAGACGAGGCGCCATATATAAATTGTCTGGCGCTGTCGCGAAGCTAGCAAGCATCAACCTTCGGAAGTTGGTTCTTTCTCCTACTGGTTTGATAAACCTTGGTTTCATCTGAGGGAAGACTTCCTGCTGTGCTCATCATACCTTCCTCTTGGGGTTCCCAACTGGGCGGTCATTTACACGCCATCAAGCAATTTTTCTGGCACCGTTGCCGGGGAGAAAGAGGATTTCTGCAAGGGGAGTCTCTCGCTTCCAATCTTTTACTTTGTTATTATTTTGCTTTATTTTATTTTTGCTTGCATCTTTTTATTGAAAATACAAAAAAATTAGTTCCTTTATAGTTGTTATGTTTACTTGTCTGCTTTTAGTTTTGCTAGAATGGGTACTCCTGAGAACACCAAGTTGTGTGATTTTACTAGCACCGACAACAATGATTTTATCTGCACTCCTATTGTGCCACCTGCTCCTGAGGCAATTTTTTATGAGATTAAACCTGCTTTGTTGAATCTTGTTATGAAAGAGCAATTTTCTGGTGTTAGTACTAATGATGCTGCTGCTCATCTCAACAATTTTGTTGAGCTATGTGAGATGCAAAAGTACAAGGATGTAGATGGTGATATTATTAAGCTTAAGTTGTTTCCTTTCTCTTTAAGAGGAAGAGCTAAGGATTGGTTGCTATCTTTGCCTAGAAATAGTATTGGTTCTTGGGTTAAGTGTAATGATGCTTTTATTGGAAAATATTATCCTCCTGCTAAGATTATAGCTTTGCAAAGTGATATTATGAAGTTTAGACAGTTTGATAATGAACATGTTGCTCAAGCTTGGGAAAGAATGAATCTATGATAAAGAATTGTCCCACTCATGGACTGACTACTTGGATGATTATCCAAACCTTTTATGCAGGACTAAATTTTTCTTCAAGAAATCTCCTGGATTCAGTTGTTGGAGGCACTTTTATGTCCATCACCTTGGGTGCCGCAATAAAGCTGCTTGATAATATGATGGTAAATTATTCTGAGTGGCACACCGAGAGAGCTCCACAAGGTAAGAAGGTAAATTCTGTTGAGGAAACCTCTTCCTTGAGTGATAAGATTGATACTATTATGCTTATGCTTGCTAATGATAGAGCTCATGTTGATCCTAATAATGTTACTTTAGCCTCTTTGGTTGCTCAAGAAGAGCATGTTGATGTGAACTTCATTAGAAATAATAATTTCAACAATAGTGCTTATAGGAACAATTTTGCTAGCAACAATTATAGGCCGTATCCTTCCACCAATGGTAATGGTTATGGCAACTCTTATGGTAATTCCTCCAACAACACTAGGGGCGCGCCTTCTGAGCTTGAAGTCATGCTCAAGGACTTCATCGGTAAGCAAACTGCTTTTAATAATTCTGTTGAGGAAAAGTTGGGTAAAATTGGTGTTCTTGCTTCTAAAGTTTATAGTCTTCCTCTTGATGTTGAACTTCTGAAACTAAAAGTTTTACCTCATGATGTGAAAGAAAGCAAGACTTTGAATGCCATCTAGGTTAGAATTGATGAAAATGTTAGGATGTTAGCAAAATTGCATGCTAGGTGGGAAAGAGAAGATGAGATGGCTAGAAATATGAAGGTATGTACTATTAACACCTCTAGTAATGTTGTTTCAAATGCTAGCAATCCTCTTACTTTGATTGCTGTAGAGAAAACTCCTACTCCTTGTGCAAAAAAGCCAAAAACTGCAAAAACTTTTTCTACAAAAAGTGCTGAAATTTTTCGGAGTATGAGAGACAATAGCTCTACTTATTTTAATGATTTTTATGTTGATGGTTGCAATATCTCTGAAGTCATTTTGTTCTTGCAAAAGCTTGCTTTAAGTCCTAATGCTAGTTCTATGAATGTTGATTTTACAAAGTATATTACAAATGCTCTCATGAAAATTAGGGAAGAAAAGTTGAAACAAAAGGTTTATGTTCCCAAGAAGTTAGAAGATTGGTGGGAGCCCATCATTGATATGAATGTGAATGATTTTGATTGCCATGCTTTATGTGATCTTGGTGCAAGCATTTCTATTATTCCTAGAAAAATTTATGATATGCTTGGTTTACCACCACTTGAAACTTGTTATTTTGATGTTCCTCTTGCTGATGTTGCTAAGAAGAAACCTTTGGGAAGGATTAATGATGTTCTTATTATGGTTAACAATAACCTTGTTCCCGTTGATTTCCTTGTTTTGGATGTTGAATGCAATGCTTCATGTCCTATTATTTTGGCAAGACCTTTTCTTAGAACTGTTGGTGCCATCATTGATATGAGGGAAGGCACCATTAAATATCAATTCCCACTCAAGAAAGGTATGGAACACTTCCCTAGAAAGAGAAAGAAATTATTTTTGACTCTATTCTTAGAGAAAATTATGAACTTGATTCTTCATCGCATGAAATTACTTGATTTCCACTTTCTGCGCCTAGCTCAAAGGCGTTAAAGAAAAGCACTTTTGGCACATAACCCAATGTTTTCTTTTTAGTACTTTTTCTTTTTGTTGAGTCTTGGAAGTTATGACTACTGTAATGACCTCTCCTTATCATTTTTATTTCGTTTTGTGCCAAGAAGAACCTCTAATTTGAAGAAGGTAAGATTTGGGGAAGTTGCTGTCCTGAAATAGATTTTTGTGCTGCACCATAAACATTCGTGAAAATTCTCAGAATATCTTTTTGATCTACGATTTCTTGCGCACATGCCCCAGGTTATTTCCAAATTTTATTAGTTTTACACTTTTCGATTTGAGCAACAGAAGGTCCTTGGAAAAATCCATCTTTGTCAGCTGTTCTGTTTTGACAGATTTCTGCCACTATTTGTGTTTGCCTCTCGATCGCTTTCTTTTTGAGTTCTACTGATCACGGAACTTTTGAGGAAGTTGCTACAGTAGCGTATGCTTTGATGGATGGTATATTTGAGTTTTAAACTGAACCAAAAGAGTAGATTTACTATCATGCTTACACTAATGTTGCTAATAGAATTGTGTGAAGTTTTGTATGAAGGAAGTTTTCAAGTGTAGGGAAAGGAGAGTGATGAGATGAGATGAAGTATGGACAAAAGCTCAAGCTTGGGGATGCCCATGTCACCCCAAGAAATATCCAAGAGGTACAAGCATCAAAGCTTGGGGATGCCCTGAGGCACCCCTTCTTCATTGGCAAAAATCAGGTCACCTTTCAAGACACTATATTTTTATTGCTTCATATACTATGCATTTTTCTTGGAACGTCTTTACTTTCACTTTCAGTTTTCTTTTTTTTGTTTGCTGCAATAAATGGTTGGACCCCAACAAATTTGTTTTGGAGAAGACACACTCCGTTTTTCATTGCCAAGAATACTCTAGTTTTCACTCTTATCGTTCAACGAGTGTGCTCTTTTTCTAGTACTGCGTTTAGCTTTCGTTTTTCGCCTTGATTTTTGTTAAGATCTTGTTATATCTTTGTATCAAGGTGTATTTAGACCACTTGTCTATGTAGGTTTTTATCTTCAAAAGTTGATTCAAAAAGGTTGAATGGTGTTGGAAAAGAGAAGAAAGTTTCATGACTATAGTGGTGCGAATGGGAGCTTGTTTAGACTGTGGCTTAGAATTTTGCATGCCATGCTTGATGTTATTTTGATAGTATGCTTAGTAGTTTTTGCTGTAGCATGACTTGTCTCAAATGACTGAGATTGCTTAATGTGCATTTGAAAGAATCATGCGTTGTTTTTATTATATGGGAGCATATTATTGCGGTTTTCTCCTTTGATGCTTTATTTGGGTTGACTTGGCACATGCTTACAACATGTTTGACTTTAACAAGTCGCCATAAGCCTCTATGATCATTTGGTTTTTGACTTGTGATACTACTTTATGCTTCGGTTAATGATGTTTCGTCGCTATGCATGATTATGGCCGTAATTGCTCTCTTAGTTGGTCGCTCCCAGTCTTTTGCTAGCCTTCATCTTGTACTGAGAGGGAATACTTCTCATGCATCCAACTCCCAAAAACCAAAGTTTTCCAATGTGTCCACCATACATACCTATTAGCAATTTGCTGTTCCAAGTACATTCAACTTGCTTTTATCTATCCTTCAAATTAAACTTTTTGTGTTATGTGAAAATTAGCCAGTAAAGCTCTCACGAACCTGACGACACACTTTACTTTATTGCTTTTAATAAATTTGACCATTGTGGCTCTCTTATGTTGACGTTATGCTTGCAAGTTGTAAGTTAGCCCAGCCATGCCATCATGGGGCAAGCTTTCAATATTGCACTTTCTCTCATTTAGTTGATATCGTGATCTTTTGTTTATGGATACCTGCGATGTGAAATAAGTTGGAAACTTGTGAGCTCATGGAGTTTGTATATGTGTTAGAGAAACGCCTGGGCCACTAATCTAAGCCATGCATCATTCATGGTGGTAATTTACAGCATGCCCATAGTGGACATTCGACGACACATCTCAAAATAAAAAGCTATACCCATGGTAAATAAAAGAGATGCCGAGGTGTTCACTGTCTGTTTGTCTTCTCATTTTGATGTGGGCTTGTTCCATGTCATTGGGCAAGAGGTACCCCGTTGGCATTCTCGATGATACATGTATGCTTACAATGTAAAGAACTTGCTTGGGACCTAAGTCGAGTAGCATGAGGTTTGGGTATTCGTACTTCACGGGACATGAGATTTTCAACTTATGATTTGTTAAGCATATGCTTTGTAATTGTACTCACATTAACCCTAACCACTCAAGATGCCTATGATGGGGGCAATGAGAGCTCAAAGCTAGCAAGTATCATAATTTTTGGAGGTTTATAAAACTTGCAATCACTGCTTCCCTCTGCGAAGGGCCTTTCTTTTACTTTTATGTTGAGTCTCCACTTCTACCTTTATGCACCGTCCAAGAGAGCATAGTTGTCATTCTGAGTTTAATGTGCATAGTCCCCAAATTTATTATTGATTGATTCATGATTATGGTTTTGCTTGTTCTTAAATTATTTGTATCTAGTCGCCCTCTTAAACTTGAAGGTGTCCTTTGCATTTATGTTTTGCTATTCCATGAAGGACAAGCTGAAAACCACTTTGCTATGTTTTTTCTATATGGTTGAAACACACAGTTGACTTTCAATGCATCATTACTCATGATCTTTTGTTTGTGTTACTTTTCATGTTATAACATGGTTGCTAAGTTTTATTGTCAAGATTATGTCTTTTATGCCCAAGTTAGAGTACTTTGATCTCAGCACTCAATGCTTTACATCGTTGATCAAGATTGTGTTGGTGCATGTCACCTCAAAAATTATTGTTTTGTTATCACTTACCTACTCGAGGACGAGCAGGAGTTAAGCTTGGGGATGCTTGATACGTCTCAAACGTATCTATAATTTTTGATGCTCCATACTTGTTTATACACCGTTTGCTTTGTGTTTTGTTACACTTCATGGCATTTTTTGAATTTTCCAGAACTAACCTACTAACGAGATGCCACAGTGCCAGTTCCCTGTTTTCTGCTGTTTTTGGGTTTTAGAAAAGCTACTCAGGAAATATTCTCGGAATTGGACAAAACAAAAGCCGAAGTTCCTATTTTTCCTGACACGAGACGGAGTCCAAAGCAAAGACAGAGGGGGACCATGGGCCAGCCACACCATAGGGTGGCGTGGCCAGCCCCTGGCCCACGTCACCAGGTGGTGGGGCCACCTAGCCCACCTCCTAATGCCGCCCTTCCGCCTATATATTCTCCTCGGTGAGGAAACCTAAAGACCCAATCCATTTTCCATGAAACATACTGCAAGCCGCTGCCGTCATTGATGCGAGATTGGGAGGGTCCAGAAGCTCTTCCCGGCACACTGCCGGAGAGGGGAATCACCACCGGAGGCCTTATTCATCACCATGCCTGCCTCCGGAGTGATGTGTGAGTAGTCTACCTTGGACTACGGGTCCATAGCAGTACCTAGATGGTAGTCATTTCCTCCATGTGCTTCATGTTTAGTTCTTGTGAGCTGCCTATCATGATCAAGATCATCGTTGTGTAATTCTACATGTTGTGTTTGTTGGGATCCGATGAATATTGATACTTTGTCAAGTTGATTTATGATATATCATCTCTATGTTGTTTATGATATTGCATGCTCTCCGTTGCTAGTAGATATCTCGGCCGAGTAGATGCTAGTGACTCGAAGAGGGAGTATTTATGCTCGATAGTGGGTTCATGCCTCTAGTAATCTGGGGAAGTGACAGAAACCTCTAAGGTTGTAGATGTGTTGTTGCTACTAGGGAGAAAACAACAATCTTGTGTTCAAGGACATTTGTATTGTTTACATTACACACTTTGCTTAAGGCGACAATCTGTTGCTTGCAACTTAATACCCAACGGTTGCTCGGATGATAGCCAGCGGGTGGATTATTAGTCATAGATGCAGTTGGATTACGGTCTATGTATTATGTTGTAATGCCCAAGTGAATGTCATAGTGATACTCATGACATTTATATGCTTGCTTTGTTCTATCAATTGCCTAACTGTAATCTGTTTACCCAACATGATATTTATCTTATGGAGAGACACCACTAGTGAACTGTGGATCCCAGTTAATTCTTTTACATTGTTATTACCATTTACTCGCTTTATTTATAATCTCGCAAACTACTATCTTTTACCACTCGATACGCTTAATCCTTTGTTTACAGCAAACCGGTGAGATTGACAACCTCACTGTAAGTTGGGGCAAACTACTTGGTTGTGTTGTGTGCAGGTTCCACATTGCTGCTGGTGCAAAGCTACGCCCCAGATGAGGCGCCATATATAAATGGTCTAGAGCTATCGTGAAGCTAGCGAGCATCAACCTTCGGACGTTGGTTCTTTCTCCTACTGGTTCGATAAACCTTGGTTTCATACTGAGGGAAGACTTGCTGTTGTGCTCATCATACCTTCCTCTTGGGGTTCCCAACTGGGCGGTCATCTACATGCCATCAGTAGACTACTCACACATCACTCCGGAGGCAGGCATGGTGATGAAGAAGGCCTCCGGTGGTGATTCCCCTCTCCGGCAGGGTGCCAGGAAGAGCTTCTGGACCCTCCTGATCTCGCATCGATGACGGCGGTGGCTTACAGTATGTTTCATGGAAAATTGAATGGGCTTTTAGGTTTTCCCATCAAGGGGAATATATAGGCGAAAGGGTGGCATCAAGAGGTGGGCCAGGTGGCCCCACCACCTAGTGGCACGGGCCAGGGGCTGGCCGCGCCACCCCATGGTGTGGCTGGCCCCTGGTCCCCCTCCGTCTCTGCTTTGGACTCTGTCTCATGTCGAGAAAAATAGGAACTTTGGCTTTTGTTTCGTCCAATTTTGAGAATATTTCCTGTGTAGCTTTTCTTAAACACAAAAATAGAAGAAAATAGGGAACTGGCTGTGTGGCATCTCGTTAATAGGTTAGTTTTGGAAAATGCATAAAAATGCCACGAAGTGTAACAAAACACAAAGCAAATGGTGTATAAACAAGCATGGAGCATAAAAATTTATAAATATGTTTGAGACATATCAGGGATCACTTGGGTGGATGTTTTGCAGGCCTTTTTAGCCTCCTTGATAGAGCGTTGGCGGTCTTTTCTACCCATCTTGCCGGAGCGGTGGCGCCTACTTTTTCCCATCTCATCAGAGCGGTTGACCAGGGTGCTGGACGTCAGCGTCAGGAAAGCGGCTCCGGCTTGGTAGATGGTAGGCAAGGGAGTCGGTAAAAGGTCTTTGGTCACCATGGTGGCTGGTGAGAGGAGGCTATGGTGGCGAGGTGGGACGATGGTGCATGACTATCGTCGTGCGAGATGCTCTAGTTCTATGGTGGAAGCGGGAAAGAGATGTGGGATTGTGCGCCTCTTTTGTTCGAAGGGCGCCGGTGTTATCATTGCGCGGTAGATAAGGAAGTTACAAAACCAACCCTTTTTAGGCTCACGGTCTTTTGCCCGGTGTTTCCTTAGGGAAGGATATGACGTTATTTCCTTATGGTTTGAATATTTGACCCACTGACGGCCTGGCCGATCAATTTCAGCGGGTGTTTTGGCGCAAAGTGGGGTCACGCCCATGAGGACTCTAGAACATTCGTTAGTTATTTCCCTAAAAAACGTTTGTTATTTATTAGGTGTAAAGGACTCTAGAATGTTCCTTCTTGGGTGGTCTGGTTTTGGCATACGTCTGTGCATAGCGAATACAAGAAAGGCTCATGCATTGGACTACTTGGATTGGGACGTCATTGTGATGTACTAGATGGTCATTGGATTACTTGGATCCGGACGTCCATGTTTTGGTGGGAAAAATTGTGTTCCATTTTCTGAAGGGTTAAAGAGGGGTTACATGATAAGTAAACATATATGCTCCTTGTCAAAAAATAATAATTCAATTGCAGAGGTGAGTAACCTAATCTTAGCTTGGAAAGACAATTACATACATGGAAACAATCAATTGGGTGATTTATCAAAATACCTTTACATACAAAAAAGCTAAATGTCCGAATCCTGTGATCGTAAAGATCATAAAGGCAATACCTCATGATCCATCCTTCATGGCCTAGTACTCGCACAAGAATGCACTCAGCTAGTATTTTTCTGTATCCAAGATATGAAGAAAAAATTTGACGGACGCGTTGGGTACCCTAAGAAATACTGTAATTCATGCTTTGGTAAGTCCTAAATGTGGCACAAGCTAGATTACGCCATGTCCCTAATTCGAGTCCAGGGACTCAAGTTTGAAGTTGGTAATGAGTATTTGTTTAGGCAATTAGCTGGTTCCCGATCCATCGGATGCACCAGGCACATGTACCAATATCCCTATGAGATGTACAAAATAAAAAATTAAGATATTTGCTTAGCCGAAGATTTGGAGAAGTCGAAGATTCAATGAAATTGAAAAGGTTGGAGATTTAACCTGAATCTACGATTCAAATAGAATCTCGAGGGCTACTGACAAGGGTATGACTATCGAGGCCCATGCCGATGGTACCCTGGGTGAATAATCGGGTCAAGGCCCATGTAGATTGTAGAAGTCGAAGTATAGTCTATTCTGATAAGGAAACTTCTATGTAAAATGACATGAAATATGAGTTTGTATGGAACCCGACAGGATATCGAGACCTGGCCACCTATATAAAGGGGCCAGGAGAGACCTGCGAGGCTATCTGAGATTTAGTTTGTACTAAGCTTTGTTTTGTAATACACAAATATCGCCTTGTTCGCCTGATACTTTACCTTCGAGTTCATCTGACGCCCTCTTCCCCCGATCTGAAGTCCTTAATCTTGGACATTACCGAGATTAACCCTCGTCACTTAGACTTATGCAAATCAGGAAAACGGTCTTCGCGCAAATGCAACCAAACAAGATCACCACATCAAACACAACATGCTTTCTTCCTATATCCCCATCAACTTTATACTTAACATTCATGCGTTCTATGTTTTCTTTAGTAATTGTATGCAATTTTAATATCAGTTCAGCATGTTGTGTGGCATCTAAATTATTTTGCACCGAAGATGGTAAAGGCAACAAATCAGTGGGTGCACGAGCAACAAAACCATACACAATCTGAAAAGGGCACATCTTTGTGGTAGAATGCATTGAATTATATAAGCAAATTCAATATGAGGTAAACATTCTTCCCACAATTTTAAGTTTTTCTTTAAAATAGCCTGTAACATAGTAGATAAAGTTCTATTAACTACTTCAGTTTGTCCAGTGGTTTGGGGATGACATGTAGTACTAAACAACATTTTAGTCCCCAGCTTAGCCCATAAACATCTCCGAAAATGGCTAAGAAATTTAGAATCACCATCAGAAACAATATTATTTGGCACGCCATGTAAACACACAATTTCTTGAATGAACAAATCAGCAATATGTGCGTCATCATCAGTCTTGTGACAAGGAATAAAATGTGCCATCTTATAAAACCGATCCACAACAACAAAAATTATATCCCTCCCCTTCTGTGTACGAGGCAATCCCAAAACAAAGTCCATCGAAATATCCTACCAAGGAACACTAGGAACAGGAAGAGGCATATATAAACCATGTGGAGTAAGGCGAGACTTAGCTTTTTTGACAAGTAGTGCAGCATGCCACGAATCTCTCAACATCTCACCGCATGCGTGGCCAAAAGAAATGTACAGCAAGTACATCCTCTGTCTTCTTGACACCAAAGTGACCCATCAATTTTCCTCCATGCACCTCTTGCAACAATAAAAGGCAAACGTAACTATCTGGGATGCATAGTTTATTAGCACGGTACACAAATCCATCATTGAGGATGAATTTGTTCCATGTTCTAGCATCTTTACAATTCTTCAACACATCTTTAAATTCAGCATCATGCAAGTATTGTTCCTTTATAGTTTCCAATCCAAAAAAATTGAAGTCAAGTTGAGACAACATAGAATAATGGCATGATAAAGCATCAGCAATAACATTATCTTTACCCTTTTGTGATTGATAACATAAGAAAAAGATTCAATAAATTCAACCCACTTTCCATGGTGAGGATTCATCTTTGGTTGACTACGAATATGCTTCAAAGATTCATGATCAGAATGTATAACAAATTCTTTAAGCCATAAATAATGTTGCCAAGTTTCTAATATCCGAACCAGCACAAATAATTCTTTATCATAAGTAGAATAGTTCAAACTAGGCCCACTCAATTTTCACTAAATATTCTACAGGTTTGCCCTCTTGTAACAACACACACCTCCCAAACCAATTCCACTAAAATCTAGAAGTTGGAGTAATGGAGCTCGTATTAACTTATCTTTCAAGATCATGAAGGCCTCTTGTTGTGCATTGTCCCAAACAAATGGCACATCTTTCTTGTGAGCTCATTCAGTGGCGCAGCAATGGATCCAAAATCTTTGACAAAGTGCCTATAAAATCCAGTGAGGCCAAGATAACTCCTCACTTGTGTGACCGTCTTGGGATGCGGCCAATTCACAATTGCTTCAATCTTGGCTAGATCAACTTCAATACCCTATTCTGTAACAACATAGCCAAGAAAAGCAACTTGATTCGTGCAAAAGGTGCACTTCTCAAGATTACCATACAAATGTGCATCGCATAAAGAATTTAAAACAACATGTAAATGAGCCAAATGGTCCTCTAAAGATTTGCTATATATGAGAATGTCATCAAAATATACCACCACAAAACGACCGATAAAAAGACGTAAAACTTCATTCATTAGTCTCATGAAAGTACTAGGTGCATTAGTTAAACCAAAAGGCATCACTAACCACTCATATAAACCGAACTTAGTTTTAAATGTTGTTTTCCATTCATCTCCTAATTGCATCTGAATCTGGTGGTAACCACTACGCAAATCAACTTTAGAAAACATAATATAACCACTCAACTCATCAAGCATGTCATCCAAATGTGGTATAGGGTGACGATATAGAATGGTAATATTATTAATAGCTTTAAAATAAGTACACATGCAAGAAGAACCATCTTTCTTAGGTACCAAATGTAACATCCCATGTTTGTAATAAAGTGAATCTGCATCATGAGCATCATCTAAAAAGCACTTTGAAATTTTTGCATTTGAATTTGTAAATGGAAACCCTAAAATTTGGCCAAATTCAAATTCTCTTCAAATAATTGCAAAATGAGTTCATTTGTTTCAAAGTGTCAAAATAAAACTTGTTGACCTTCTACTAATTAACAAGAGAGACCCTGACTAATCTCATAATTCCTAGAACCATTTAAACTCAACAAGTATTGCAAAATCTGTGTAGTTTTTAATGTCTCCAGATAAATCCCCAAAGATAGGGGCTATTTGCAAAATAGCCATTGTCTTCTTCGCAGAGACAGCAAGCTCCTGCGTGTCCTGCGTAGGGCCAAGCACGGACACCTCCTGCTGGCCGTTCCAAGACGAGGAGAACCTCTTGGAGCCCGCACCTGGACGCCACCCTTCCTTCCCTCCTGTCTCTCTCTCTGGCCGCTCTCTCTCTCTCTCCCGTGAACTTCCCCCCAAAGAGACCGAGCTAGCCGCCATGGCCGTCGCCTCTCACCGCCACTAGACACTACCCCGTGCTCCTCCGAGAAGCTAAGAAGGTCCGCCTCGCCGTCCTCTGTCTCCCCACTGAAGGAATTGAAGCCCCGCCCCCGAGACTGCCGCTGAATCGTGGATTCCTTGCCGGAAACTGAGCTCCTCTGCCACCGAATTCGTCACCGCCGGCCATCCTCTGGCCAAGCCGACCTCCCTGGTGTGTCCCCGGTGAGTCCCCGGTCTTGTAGGACCCCTCCCCGCTCCTCGCCGCACGCCGTAGCGCTGCCCATGGCCGGTCGCCGCCGGCTTTTGGGAGCAGGTCGGGCTGGGTCGACCTGGCCAGCGTGGCTGCCCGCGTGGAGGCCGGGCCCTCTGGTCAGTCACCGTGGGTCATTTTGACCCGGTGCAAAAATTCCCTGCGACTTATTTATTTCCAGAAAATTAGCAGAAAATAGTTAAAACTTGTAAAAATCATAGAATATTCCCTGTATGTCAGAAAAATGTGTATGACCTATCAAAATGTTCAGTAAAATGTGATCTGCATTTTAGTGTCAAATTCATGCATTGTTAATCAACACTGAACCCTGCCCAAAATAGAAGAACTAATTGTACCCTTATTTTAATTTAGGGTTTGTCGAATTGCTACCCTAGAACATCTGAACCCCTCATAACTGGTTCTTCATGCCTTAGGGTTTATTTTGAGCATCCTAAACATGTCATATCATCATGCTTTATTGCACATCGATGCATTGTATTGAGTGTGTTATTTTCCTTTCTGGTGTTCTTCTTCTCGGTAGAATTCGAGACCACGACCGAGATCAACGCCAATACTGATCAGTACAACTACATCAAAGAACAAGGCAAGCATAACCCCTTTGATGCATATCTAATCCTATGATTTACAAATGTTTTGAGCCTCCACCATATCTGCATGTGTTCAACTGTCTTTTACTGAAACATAGAGTAACCTATTCTGATGCATGCCCTGCTATTGTCAATTATATATTCATGATCCATTGCTCCTAGCATGACTAGGTTCTTCTTTGGCGTCATTGGAAACTTACTATTCTATGCTTAGCCATGCTTAGTACTTGTTGTTGCAATTCCTGTATCGGGTTGAAACTTATATATGAATCTAGCATGATAGTTTGATGTGGCAATTGTGGAGAATTGCTAAAGTTTGACAATAGGCCTGCATGAGCCGCCACGAGAGTTGTGGTTGTTTGACTCATTATTGCTGCTTTAGGACCCGACTTCTTGTCTCTCGATCCAAGATGAGCGTACAACCGCACGTGGAGGTATGGGACTCTCGTCGACTGACTAACTTGCTTAGACTTATCCATGAGCTACCTAGTTCGGGCTTTCCATTTGGCATACGCATGAGTGTGTAAAATGTTTGCAAAGAGGTGCATACATACAAGGATGTGGCCAAGGTTGCTTGAGCTGGATTCCTCTGACAAACCAATCTCGACTCACAACAAACGGTTTTGTGTCGGAGAACGACCGTGTTTCGATGGTGGACTTAGACCTTTTGGTGTGGCTCATGGAATAGGTTGACGTAAGGTAAAGGTTGTAGGCAATCATCACCCCGCTAAGACTCCTTGCAAGGGTCCAGGGGACGGTCGTCACGTGTGGGTAAAGTTGTGCACCCCTGCAGGGTTAAATCTTTTTGAAAAACCATGTCCACGGTTATGAACGACTTGGAGACAGATACTAGATCATAAATAACATGAATTTAATTATAAAAGTGCCAACTTAAGAGTGAGACTCTGGATCACTTCCTCGGGGTCGAGGGGGTGATATGAGATGAGTGGGTTCTGAAGGTAATGATTCGGTGGTTGCTCCTTGATCAAAAGAGTTAGCGAGACGTGATACGTCTCAAACGTATCCATAATTTTTGATGCTCCATGCTTGTTTATACACCATTTGCTTTGTGTTTTGTTACACTTCGTGGCGTTTTTATGCATTTTCCGGAACTAACTTATTAACGAGATGCCACAGTGCCAGTTCCCTATTTTTTCTGTTTTTGTGTTTTAGAAAAGCTACACATGAAATATTCTCAGAATTGGACGAAAGAAAAGCCAAAGTTCCTATTTTTCCCGACACAAGACAGAGTCCAAAACAGAGACGGAGGGGGACCAGGGGCCAGCCACACCATAGCGTGGCGTGGCCTGCCCTTGGCCCACGCCACCAGGTGGTGGGGCCACCTGGCCCACATCCTGACGCCACCCTTCCGCCTATATATTCTCTCGGCGAGGAAAACCTAAAGACCCGATCAATTTTCCATGAAACATACTGCAAGCCTCCGCCATCGTCGCTGCGAGATTGGGAGGGTCCAGAAGCTCTTCCTGGCACCCTAATGCTGCCCTTCCGCCTATATATTCCCCTCGATGGGAAAACCTAAAGCCCCGATCAATTTGTCACGAAACCTACCACAAGCCGCCGATGTCGTCGATGCGAGATCGGGAGGATCCAGAAGCTCTTCCCGGCACCCTGCCGGAGAGGGGAATCACCGCCGGAGGCCTTCTTCATCACCATGGTCGCCTCCAGAGTGATGTGGGAGTAGTCTACCTTGGACTACGGGTCCATAGCAGTAGCTAGATGGTTGTCATCTCCACCATGTGCTTCATGTTTAGATCTTGTGAGCTGCCTATCACGATCAAGATCATCGTTGTGTAATTCTACATATTGTGTTTGTTGGGATCCGATGAATATTGGTACTATGTCAAGTTGAAGTGCTGAATATTATCTTTATGTTATCTCTATGTTGTTTATGATCTTGCATGCTCTTCATTGCTAGTAGATATCTTGGCTGAGTAGATGCTAGTGACTCCAAGAGGGAGTATTTATGCTCGATAGTGGGTTCATGCCTCTAGTAATCTGGGGGAGTGACAGAAACCTCTATGGTTGTAGATGTGTTGTTGCCACTAGGGAGAAAACAACAATCTTGTGTTCAAGGACATTTGCATTGTTTACATTATGCACTTTGCTTAATGTAGTTATTTGTTGTTCGCAACTTAATACTCAACGGGTGCTCGGACGACACCTCGAGAGTGGATTATTAGTCATAGATGCAGTTTGATTACGGTCTATGTATTTTGTCATAATGCCCAGAGTGAATCTCATAGTGATCCTCATGACATATGTACGCTATCTTCATTCTATCAATTGCCCAACTGTAATTTGTTTACCCAGCATGTTGTTATTTATCTTATGGAGAGACACCACTAGTGAACTGTGGACCCCGGTCCTTTCTTTTACATTGCTATTACCGTTTTCCTTTTACTCGTTTTATTTACATTCTTGCAAGCTACTATCTTTTACCACTCGATACGCTCAATTCTTTGTTTACAGCAAACTGGTGAGATTGACAACCTCACTGTGAGTTGGGACAAAGTACTTGGTTGTGTTGTGTGAAGGTTCCACATTGCCGCTGGTAAAAAGCAACACACCAACAAGTTTTCTAGCGCTATTGTCCGGAGTGTCGCAAAGCTAGCGGGCATCAACCTTCGGAAGTTTGGTTGTTTCTCCTACTGGATCGATAAACCTTGGTTTCATAATTGAGGGAAGACTTGCTACTGTGCTCATCATAACCTTCTCTTGGGGTTTCCAACTGGGCGGTTATATATATATAATTCCTATATCAACACCGCACCACCAACAAGTTTTCTGGCGCCATTGCTGGGGAGAAAGAAGATTTCTGCAAGGGGAGTCTCTCACTTCCAATCTTTTACTTTGTTATTGTTTTGCTTTATTTTATTTTTGCTTGCATCGTTTTATCGAAAATACAAAAAAATTTAGTTCCTTTGATAGTTGGTATTCTGTTACATTTATTTTTAGTTCATTATGTTGTTCCCTAAGTATGCTCTGGAGGACCTTAAAATAGGTAGTGGTTCTATAATTGGGAAAGGTAACATCGAGGAGTTCTTTAATCATGTTAGTACGCATAAAGATGTTGAGGATACATCTTTAGCTGAGCTTGCTCATAGTTATGAAGTTGCTGCTGTTTATTTAGTTCACATGTTGGAGGCTAGGTTTGATAACCTTAATCCTTTTATGCAACAAATGTTTCTTAAGCTTCATGATATCGAAGACTCCGAAAAGAAAGATTTTATTTTGGAGACTTTGCGTAGAGAATTTAGAGATGTTGCCATAGAAGCTAGAATTTTTTTTGGGCATTTTAATATGCTTGGCTCACGTGTAGATGTTGTTGGTACAAACAAGGAAGAAATCAAAGTACCAATACCTTGCAAACTTGTAGGATTGCGTGAAGCTTTGGAAAAGAATTTTGATTGGATTTGTCCTGAAAATATTTTTGATGAAAGAAGTGAACCCAAGAGTGTTCAGAAGGGATCTTCAAAAACTCATTTGGATACAATACAATGCCTTGTTGAAAATACTTCTGCAATTGATCTTAATGCCTCATTTGAAAATACTTGATTTCCACTTTCTGCGCTTAGCTCAAAGACGTTAAAGAAAAGCACTCTTGGGAGATAACCCAATGTTTTATTTTCAGTACTTTTTCTTTTATTTGACTCGTGAAAGTTATTACTACTATAATGACCTCTACTTGTCATTTTTATTTCATGTTTGTGCCAAGAAGAACCTCCAATTGGAGGGAGGTAAGATTTGGGGAAGTTGTTGTCCTAAAATAGATTTCTGCGTTGCACCGTAAAAATTCATGAACATTCTCAGAATATCTTTTTGATCTGCGATTTCTTGTGCATATGCCCCAGGTTATTTCCAAACTTTTATTAGTTTTACACTATTCTATTTGAGCAACAGAAGGTCCTCGAAAAAAACGATCTTTTTCAGCTATTCTGTTTTGACAGATTCTGCCACTATTTGTGTTTGCCTCTCGATCGCTTTCTTTTTGAGTTCTTTTGATCAAGGAAATTTTGAGAAAGTTGCTACAGTATCTTATGCTTTAATGGATGGTATTTTTGAGTTTGAAACTGAACCAAAAGAGTAGATTTACTATCATGCTTATACTAATGTTGCTAATAGAATTGTGTGAAGTTTTGTGTGAAGTTTTGTATGAAGGAAGTTTTCAAGTGTAGGGAATGGAGAGTGATGAGATGAGATGAAGTATGGACAAAAGCTCAAGCTTGAGCATGCCCATGTCACCCCAAGAAATATGCAAGAGGTACAAGCGTCAAAGCTTGGGATGCCCCGAGGCACCCCTTCTTCATCGGCAAAAATCAGGTCACCTTTAAAGGCACTATATTTTTATTGCTTCATGTACTATGCATTTTTCTTGGAGCATCTTTATTTTTGCTTTCAGTTTTATATTGTTTTGTTTGCTGCAATAAATGGTTGGACCCCAACAAATTTCTTTTGGAGATGACACACTCCGTTTTTCATTGCCAAGAACACTCTAGTTTTCACTCTTATCGTTCAACGAGTGTTCTCTTTTTCTAGAACTGCGTTTAGCTTTCGTTTTTCGCCTTGATTTTTATTAAGATCTTGTTATACTTTTCTTCAAGGTGTATTTAGACCACTGGTCTATGTTGGTTTTCATCAAAAGAGTTGTTTCAAAAAGGTTTGAATGGTGTTGGAAAAGAGAAAAAATTTCATGCCAATAGTGGTACAAATGGGAGCTTCTTTAGACTGCGGCTCAGATTTTTTAATGTCATGCTTGATGTCATTTTGATAGTATGCGTAGTAGTTTTTGCTGTAGCATGACTTGTCTCAAATGACTGAGATTGCTTAATGAGCCTTTGAAAAAAGCATGCGTTGTTTTTGTTCTATGGGAGCATATTATTGTGGTTTTCTCTTTTGATGCTTTATTTGGGTTGACTTGGTGTATGTTTACAACATGTTTGACTCTAGCAAAGTCGCCATAAGCCTCTATGATCATTTGGTTTTTGACTTGTGATACCACTTTATGCTTCGGTTAATGATGTTTTGTCACTATGCATGATTATGGCCGTTAATGCTCTCTTAGTTGGTCGCTCCCAGTCTTTTGCTAGCCTTCATTTTGTACTGAGTATGAGATCTACTCGTGCATCCAACTCCCAAAAACCAAGTTTTCCAATGTGTCCACCATACATACCTATTAGCAATTTGTATTCCAAGTACATTTGACTTGCTTTTATCTATCCTTCAAATTAAACTTTTTGGTGTTATGTGAAAATTAGTCAGTAAAGCTCTCACGAACCTGGCGGCACACTTTACTTTTCTCGCTTTTAATAATTTTGACATTGTGGCTCTCTTATGTTGATGTTATGCTTGCAAGTTGTAAGTTGGAAATTAGCCCATCCATGTCGTCATGGGGCAAGCTTTCAACATTGCACTTTCTTTCATTTATTACGTATCGTGATCTTTTGTTTATGGATACTCGCGATGTGAAATAAGTTGGGATCTTGTGAGCTCATGGAGTTTGTATATGTGTTAGAGAAACGCCTGGGCCGCTAATCTAAGCCATGCATCATTCATGGTGGAAATTTACAGCATGCCCATAGTGGACATTCGACGACGCATCTCACAATAAAAAGCTATACCAATGGTAAATAAAAGAGATGTTGTGTTAGAGAAACGCCTGGACCGCTAATCTAAGTATATGCATCATAATTGTACTCGTATTTACCTTAACCATTGAAGATGCCTATGATGGGGGCAATGAGAGCTCAAAGCTAGTAAGTATCATAATTTTTGGAGGTTTATAAAACTTGTAATCACTGCTTCCCTCTGCGAAGGGCCTTTCTTTTACTTTTATGTTGAGTCTCCACCTTCTACCTTTATACACCACCTAAGAGAGCATAGTTGTCATTCTGAGTTTAATGTGCATAGTCCCAAAATTTATTATTGATTGATCCATGATAATGGTTTTGTTGTTCTTAAATTATTTGTATCTATTCGCCCTCTTAAACTTCAAGGTGTCCTATGCATTTATGTTTTGCTACTCCATGAAGGACAAGCTGAAAACCATTTTGCTATGTTTTTCTATATGGTTGAAACACACACTTGACTTTGAATGTTTCATTACTCATGATCTTTCGTTTGTGTTACTTTTCTTGTTATAACAAGGTTGCTAAGTTTTATTGTCAAGATTATGTCTCTTATGCCATGTTTTAAGTACTTTAATCTCAGCACTCAATGCTTTACATCGTTGATCAAGATTGTGATGGTGCATGTCACCTAAAAAATTATTGTTTTGTAATCACTTACCTACTCGAGGACGAGCAGGAGTTAAGCTTGGGGATGCCTGATACGTCTCAAATGTATCTATAATTTTTGAGGCTCCATGCTTGTTTATACACCATTTGCTTTGTGTTTTGTTACACTTCGTGGCGTTTTTATGCATTTTCCAGAACTAACCTATTAACAAGATGCCACAGTGTCAGTTCCCTATTTTTGCTGTTTTTGTGCTTTAGAAAAGTTACACATGAAATATTCTCGGAATTGGACGAAACAAAAGCCAGAATTCCTATTTTCCCCAACACGAGACGAAGTCCAAAGATGAGACGGAGGGGCACCAGAGGGCGGCCACACCACCCCATGGCGCGGGCCACCCCCTGGCTGCGCCATGGCATGGTGTGGGCCCCTGGCCCACTTCCTGATGCCGCCCTTCCACCTATATATTCCCCTCGACGGGAAAACCTAAAGCCCCGATCAATTTTCCACGAAACCTACTGCAAGCCACCGCCGTCGTCAATGCAAGATCGGGAGGGTCCAGAAGTTCTTCCCGGCACCCTGCCGGAGAGGGGAATCAACGACGGAGGCCTTCTTCATCACCATGGTCGCCTACGGAGTGATGTGTGAGTAGTCTACCTTGGACTACGGGTCCATAGCAGTAGCTAGATGGTTGTCATCTCCACCATGTGCTTCATGTTTAGATCTTGTGAGCTGCCTAGCATGATCAAGATCATCGTTGTGTAATTCTACATGTTGTGTCTATTGGGATCCGATGAATATTGGTACTATGTCAAGTTGATGTGCTGAATATTATCTTTATGTTATCTCTATGTTGTTTATGATCTTGCATGCTCTCCGTTGCTAGTAGATATCTTGGCCGAGTAGATGCTAGTGACTCCAAGAGGGAGTATTTATGCTCGATAGTGGGTTCATGCCTCTAGTAATCTGGGGGAGTGACAGAAACCTCTAAGGTTGTAGATGTGCTGTTGCAACTAGGAAGAAAACAACAATCTTGTGTTCAAGGACATTTGCATTGTTTACATTATGCACTTTGCTAAATGCAATTATATGTTGTTCGCAACTTAATACTCAACAGGTGCTCGGATGACACCTCGAGAGTGGATTATTAGTCATAGATGCAGTTGGATTACGGTCTATGTATTTTGCCGTAATGCCCAGAGTGAATCTCATAGTGATCCTCATGACATATGTACGCTATCTTTATTCTATCAATTGCCCAACTGTAATTTGTTTACCCATCATGTTGTTATTTATCTTATGGAGAGACACCACTAGTGAACTGTGGACCCCGGTCCATTCTTTTACATTGTTATTATCGTTTTCCTTTTACTCGTTTTATTTACATTTTTGCAAGCTACTACCTTTTACCACTTGATACGCGCAATCCTATGTTTACAGCAAACCGGTGAGATTGACAACCTCACTGTGAGTTGGGACAAAGTACTTGGTTGTGTTGTGTGCAGGTTCCATGTTGCTACTGGTAAAAAGCTACACGCCGACAAGTTTTCTGGCGCCATTGTCCGGAGTGTTGCAAAGCTAGCGGGCATCAACTTTCGGAAGTTTGGTTCTTTCTCCTACTGGTTCGATAAACCTTGGTTTCACAACTGAGGGAAGACTTTCTGCTATGCTCATCATAACCTTCTCTTGGGTATTCCAACTGGGTGGTTATATATATATATAATTCCTACATCAACACCACACCACCAAGACGCTCTCTTATCCCCTTTACAAATTCTGAGTAGTCCTCGCCTTGTGTCGTTTTCTCAAAGAAAACTTGCTTTCTGCAAAGAGCTACACAAAAGAGCCTTGATGCCTCATCATATAGTGTAGAAGGTCAAGCTTGCTGAGTACACCCTCGTACTCACCCTTGTTTAATGTTGTTTTTCCACAGAAGAGACCGCCGCAGGCAACGAAGGTGGTTTCTATGCCGATATCGACTTCAACGACTAGTTTTGGGTTCCCAGGCAGCAGCCTCAGATCTACGGGTTGGGACATTGCTTATGTTCAGGGCCTCTTAGGCCATTTGCTATCTTGTTATGTAGCATAACATAATTTGCTTTCCGTTGCTTGTTCTAATGTTGGTTAGTGACCTCTGCTTGTAATAAGTTGAATCTTTACTCTGTTAAGAGTTTGAACTACTACTTTGAGTCGTAGAGTCACTGTTGTGTTACTAGTTGTGGTTACCCGTCTCGTGCATGATGCGTGTATGGATATAAAGTGCACGAGAGGGGTTTAAGGCACTCGAGCTCTCTATTATGCAGTCTTGGTTATGATTAGTATCACGGCGCTTTGAGATGTGTAGTGCTGATGGTGTTCCGGCCTGCCTGCCGATGGTGTTCCGGCCTGGGAGTGGTAACCCAGTATCACTCATTGCTAGTGTGACTAATACACATAACATCTCTGAATAGCTTAGAACTCGCGGTCCGACACCAAAATAATAGGAACAACACATGGACTAAGAGACTCATGAATGTAACCTTTGTCCGACCAATTTTCTTGCCATCATGCATAAGATAATATTGATTAGTTTTACCATTATGCACAGATTCTATGAAATTGCCATGGTCTACCAAGTAACAAAGAACAAGCTTGCATAGGTACACCATCACAATCAACAAAATCTAGAAAGGTACAAATAGTAAAATGCACGAGTGTAGTTCTTGTTACCTTGAGCCTACGAGAGGTCTCAAACCATTGAATATAATATGTATGGGGTCGTTGTCCTATAGGGAGAGCAAGCTTCTCCACAATGTCAATGCTAGCCAGATTGTTACAACACCCTCCATCAATGATGATTCAGATAGCTCTATCCTTAACAATGCCTCTTGTTTGAAACAAATTGTGGTGTTGATGATGCTCAGCTTTGCTCAATTGCACACTCAAGACACATTGTGCAACTAAACTCTTGTATTGATCAGCAGTTTCAGCTCCCATTACCTCCATCTCATTGTCAGAATCAGAATTGGCACCATCATGTGCAGCAATATGGGCCAATGTATCATCATCAAAGTCACTTGTGGAATCATATTCGCCATCTTCACACACCACCATCACATGTTTGGTTCTACATTCTTTCTATATGACCAAACCCAAAGCATTTGCGACATTGAACATCACGAGACTTCCCCGTAGAGGCCATGGAAGACGAACTCCATGTAGGGCCAGCAAATGGTGATGGAGTAGTAGCAGGTGGCGCTCTTGATGTGGGTGCATTGTACTTGGAGGTGGTAGGCGCAGGTGCATCCCCACGAGAAGGTGTAGCTGATTGTCGCGAAGACCATGAGGAAGTATGACCTGCAGAAATATTAGTTCTTCTCCATGGCGGTTGACGATCCCGCACTTCAAGTTCAGCTTTGCAAGCCAGATGAAACAAAAGAGTAATGGTGTTGTACTCTTTATAGTCTAAAATATGATAAATCTCATTATTCAAACCACCAAAGAAACGTGCAAGCATAGCTTCATTATCCTCTACAATACCACAACGAATCATGCCGGTTTGCAATTCTTGATAATATTCTTGTACATAATTTTTACCTTGTTCTAAATGAGTCAATTTTTGAAGCAAATCACGTTGATAATGTGGAGGAACAAAACAAGTATGCATGGCATGTTTTAAACCAATCCAAGTAGCAGGAATATTAGCATCTACAATGTTCAGACCACCAAAAAGAAGAAAAATCTATGAACTCACAAGTAGCAGCACTAACATGCAAATGCTCAGGATATCGTAAACATGCAAAACGTTACTCTACTTCCAATTCCCAAGTGAGATATGCATCAGGATTATATCTACCCTCAAACTCGTCCTGCCCTTTGTTAGCCGCATATCCATCATGGGTGGCTGCCTCCGTTGCGGTCGTCGCATCACTAACGGTACCCGCAGGGTCAATAGAGGAACATAGCATGTGCATGGTGCATGGACGCCAGGCTATGGTAACCGAACCAAAACTTCCTAGAACTTGGTGTCGAGCTTGGCGTTGAAGGATTCCTCGAGGCCATCAATCTTCTCCATCGCATCAGAGAGCTAGAATCAACATCACCCAACCATGCATCCATGTCGTGTCCATGCCCCACCAATAGCTGGGTGAAGTGGGCTTGCAACTCTGCACTCGTCATCTTCTCAGGATCAACATAGTCCTTTGCGGTTCCTATCATGATTTGTACTGAACCAAGCACACATGTATATGCCTATGAACTACGGAATATGATGATATCATGCGCAATTTGTCAGGCAGAATACAAAGCTCTTACATGTTCCTACCAAACAGGAGGAAGGCGATATGCAACCAACAAAGATCAGCGACTCCCAAAATTGCACAAAGCGATTACCCGGCGTCGATACAAAGCACGTGCAGAGATATGTGGAGCTGTAGGAAGGCTTATATAGTAGGAAAAATAACAAATATCAAAATAGTGATGCAAGGTTGTAAGAATGCTCAACAATGGTATTGTGCTTGATACGCGAGCTGAGAACACTAATGAGGCAACGACGCAGCACAGCAAGCAACAAGCAGCGATGAGGTGGTGAATAATAGCAAACCGAGATGCCAAAAATCACTATTATGGCGATTGTCTCAAATGGATTTCCGAGTTCTATAAACAGTATAGCCTCGAAAAAAAATTCAGGAATTTCTAGAAATTGCTCTAGAAAGCGTGCAGGCGCAAAAAAGATGTCGTTATAACACTTGATCGGGAAAAGGTGTCTGATCTTTCAATGAGATGGTGATGATTCGATTTGCTTATGGAGTTCCTGCTTGATGATCCGACTACACGTGCAAATCTTGTGCGGCAATGCAATCGCTAGGACATTCTCCGAGAGTTACTGATCTTGCGGATGCATAATCAGCCTGACTAGGAAGGGTGTTAATTCCTACCTGAAATTGAGAACAAGTAAGAACTAATAATGCAATCAAGATATTGCGTATGTAAGATGAAAGCTTTATTATAGAGGTGGGATTCTAAATAGTCAGTCTTCTCCTGGGCGTTGGCCTCAAAAGAAGTACACGTAGTCGCAGCAATGGCTAACTTTTAATCTAAGCAAAATCCAAGTCTAAAGTGACGGCTATGGGGGGTATTTGAGAAGGAAAAGGTGGGGGTGCGCCAGCCAAGGGTATGGCGGTCAAACCTAACCCTAAAAGGCCTTTTCTCCTCAAATATGGACTCCTAAAAGTGGTTGTCTTAATTGCATGATAAGGATCACGCCAATGATTCAATGAGTTTTATCCTGATCTTTCATAGCGAGTCAAACCAGATTGATAAATCTTCCAAAATTCGATGAACGTCACCTGAAGAAGAGGAACAAATCCAGCAAGAAATGTGATGAAGATAAACACCTCAAACCACAGCTTGAAAATCCTTGATGATTCAAGAACCCTCACATCAATCTTTATTGGATAACACGGCACAGCCGTTTCCCCGGAGGGATGATACACGGTGGAACATCACGCGATATTTTTAGACTAAACAACTGAACTACCTAAACCCTAGGACGCCTGGCTCCTTTTATAGTAGGATGGGGCATCCCACTAATGGGCCTCGACCTGGTGAGTGAAACCGCAAGCATGATTTTATCAATCTTGTGTACCATGATATGTAGATCCAGATATGTCTGATGCTCTAAAAGGTTATGAGCATTCATATGATGATCGTTGGACAATAGTAAGAATATTCTTATGTACTTTCGAAGAACTAAGAATATATTCTGCATGCAAAAGTGACAAATGGTTCATTGCAATGTGTTACATTGGCTTTGTCACATATATAGGTAAAATTTTATCTCAATTCTAAGCTATTTGTTTTGAGTTAGAAGGTGGCACAATAAGATGGAAGAAAGTTCCATGATGACTTGGATGAGTTCCAATGTTAACATTGTGGCAGACACTGCAACAAGGACTAAGTATATAATCGCTTTAGAAGCGGCATAGAAGATGCAAAGTAGATAGTGATAATCCAACTTATTTGTGGCATTGTCGTCTAGGTCATATTGGCGTGAAACGCATAAAGAAACTCCATTCTGATGGACTTTTGGAGTCTCTTGATTTTGAATCATTTGGCACATGCGAGCCATGCCTCATGGGCAAGATGATCAAAAACCCCGTTCTCCGGAATAATGAAGTGAGCAACAGACTTATTGGAAATCATACATACCGATGTGTTCAGACCAATGAGTATTTTGACGCGCGGTGGATATCGCTATTTTCTCACTTTTACTGATGACTTAAGTAGATATGGGTATGTCTATTTAATGAAACATAAATCTGAAACGTTTGAAAAGTTCAAAGAATTTTAGAACGAAGTGGAAAACCATCATAACAGGAAACTTAAATTTCTGCGATCCGATCGTGGAGATGTAGTTCCAAGTGTGCTAGTACCATGTAGTTCTATTATATGACAATAGTGACAACATAGTATTAGAAAAGAAACAAAGGTTTCATCAGAAGACCAAGTTTATACGATGCCATCTCATACAAGATGAGTAATGCGTGCTGACGCAAAAGAATATGCAAATACAAACGGACCTGAAAGTGTCAACCCCGTAGATAAGGTTTACCACGTGCAACACGTATGAATAACACCGGAATGCCATAGGTGTTAAAGGCGCAAGTATGACTAGATTATTGACTCTAGTGCAAGTGGGAGACTGAAGGAAATATGTCCTAGAGGCAATAATAATATTTTTATTATCATATTTCTTGTTCATGATAATGTTTATACTCCATGATAGAATTGTATTAAGCGGAAACATTAATGCTTATGTGGTTTATGAAAAACACCGCATCCCTAGTATGCCTCTACTAGACTAGCTCATTGATTCATGATGGTTAAGGTTTCCTAACCATAGACATGAGTTGTTGATTAATAATGAGGTCATGTCATTAGGAGAATGATGTGATGGACAGACCCAAATAAAGCACATCAATTAGATCGTGTCATTGTGTTCATCTTTGCGAAGCTTTTTCCTATGTCAAGTATTGTATTCCTTAGACCATGAGATAACACAACTCCCTAGTGCCGAAAGAGAGCTTTGAGGTCATCAAACATCATCCTATGAAAGGGTGATTATAAAGGTGTCTCTCAGGTGATCAGAAAGTACTCGTTGGGTTGTATGTATCGAGATGGAATTTGTCCCTCCCAAGTCGGAGAGATATACTTTGGGCCCACTCGGTAATCGATATCAACACCGCTTGCAAGCATATGGTTAAGGAGTTAATCATAAAGTGATATTGGATTACGGAACAAGTAAAGTACTTGCTATGAACGAGATTGAACTAGGTATGTCGATACCAACGATCGAATCTCGGGCAAGTAAAATATCGCGAGACGAAGGGAATACATATACGGGATTAATTGAATCCTGGCATCGTGGTTCATCCAATATGATCATCGATGAATATGTGGGAGTCAATATGGGTTTCCAGATCCCGCTATTGATTATTGATAGAAGATCATGTCTGCATATTCTCGAACCCGTAGGGTCACACACTTAACGTGCATCGATGCTATGATAGAATGGATAATTGGTTATTGAGTTTTTTGTTCGGAGTCTCGGATGAGATCCCGGACATCACGAGAGGTTCCGGAATGGTCCGGAGAATAAGATTCATATAATGGAAAGCAGTTTTTGGGTTTCAAAAAAGTTCTGGACTTTTTCGGTAGAGTACCAGAATGTTCTAGAAAGTTCTGGAGGGCTCCATGGTGGGGCCCACATGCCCCAAAGGGTCCACATGGACCAAAGGGTGCTGCATACATGGGCCTGGTCATCCATGCCCACTTGTCCTATGAGGCCAAGGGCAAAACCCTAGGGTTTTCTTATGGGCCAAGGCAAAGGAAACTTAGGGGGCAAGTTTTCTCCCTAGGGCCACCGGCTTGACTTGGAGGCTAAGGCTGCCCCCTTGACCTATTTAAAGGGGAGGGGAGGGCTGGGGCGTGGTCCTCTCCTAACCCTAGCCACCGGCCTAACTGCTGCCCTCCACATCTCTCTCTCACGACTGCACGTAGGCGAAGCCCTGCTGCAGAAATTCTCCACCATAAGCACCACGCCGTCATGTTGCTGATCCAATCTATCTCTCCACCATACTTGTTGGACCAAGGAAGGAGGAGACATCACTGCACCTCGTTGATTACATCTCCTAGATTAGATCTTGGCTTGCTTGTTCGCATCCATAGGAATTTTTTTGATTTAGTATGCTGCGAAACCCTTCAGTGGTATCAGAGCTAGATGTATGCGTAGATGTGTTTCACGAGTAGAACGCAACATGCTTGTTGTGGGCGTTGATGTTTTCTGTTGCAAACCTCTATGTTGTGTATTTCTTATGGCACAACATAGTGAGATTGAAGCGGTCCAAGCCAACTTTACGCAACCTCATTCACGAGACCGGCTCCGCACTTGACGTGTGGCTTGTTCCACACATGCGGTTGGTGGATGCCAGTTTCTCTCACGATAGTAGTCATGGGATTTACAACGGATGTTAGCAACCATAATATCACCATTGTGGCTTTTCATAGGTAATAATTGTTCTTAACTTGCTACTCCCATAAACCACGTAAAACATGCAACAACAAAGTAGAGGCGTCTAACTTGTTTTTGTAGGGAGTGTTTTGTGATATGGTATGGCCACGAGATATGATGTGATATATGTGATGTATGCGATGATCTTGTTTTGTAATATTTCACGACTTGCATGTCGATGAGTTCACAACCGGCAGGAGCCATATGGTTGTCTTTATAATTTTGTATGACCTACGTGTCAACTTGTTATATGCCATGTAATAGCTTTACTTTATCGCTAAGTAGTTAGCAATAGTCGTAGTTGCTATTCATGGTGGAGGCAATCATGGTGGAGTGATGGAGATCATGCCGGTGCGCACAAGATGGAGATCAATGTGCGAAGATTGGCTATACCATGTCACATATTGTATAAGCATGTGATGTTTATCCTTTATGTATGCATCTTATTTTGCTTTGATCGTAATGGTAGCATTATAAGATGATCCCTCACACTTAATTTCAAGATAAGATGTGTTCTCCCCTCGTATGCGCCATTGCAAAAGATCATCGTTTTGAAGCATCACGTGATGATCGGGTGCTATAAACTCTACGTTCACATACAACGGGTCTAAGCCTGATTTACACATGCGAAAATATGTGGGTTAAACTTGACGAGCCAAGCATGTACAGACATGGCCTCAGAACACACGGACTGAAAAGTCAAGCATGAGTCATATGGATGATATGATCAACATGTTGATGTTCACCATTAAAGCTACATCATTCACGTGATGATCGGTCTCGGTGTAGTGAATCTGGATCATGCTTCACTAAACAACTTTGAGGGATGTTGAATTTAGTGGCAGTTCATTAGTAATTTGATTAACTTGAACTAATTATCATGAACTAAATCTTAGTGTATTTGCATAAAGTTGTAGTCTTTGGCAACCATTTTCCACCGACACTTAGTTTTGATTGAGTTGATAAAACTATAGAATTCTGGATAATCACTTTTTGGACTAGTGCCGTTTAGTTAAAATGTCAAGTTCAAAGATTAAGTCCTATTGCAGTTTTAGCAAACCTCACTTGCTCCATGCGATTTAATAAGTTGTATTAATCTAAGAGCAATGATTCAAGTTTAGCATCTAAGATCATATTTGCCTCCATGAGAAATTGATCTTCAAATTTTTTTGAGAATCAAAGTGATCTTGGAGCTGAAAGAATTGTTTCAAAAACTAACAAGAAGTGAAAGATATTTGATATCTAAAACTTTGATTGTTTGCAAAATGATTAAGTATAATTTAGTAAAAGAATATATGCTCATATTGTATGAATATATGTGAAGATTGAAGATGCTAGGCATCCCGATCACCCAAAAGTTTGGGAAACTAATATTATACTTGCATTTGTCCTTAAGAGCTATAGTAGTTTTATCATGAAAGATGTCATGATAGGACGAATGAAAGGGTATTGGCTAAACAGTTTTTGCTATACCAAAAGATTGCTAAAGAATTGAATCCAGAAAAATACCAATCATATGATGATGGCGATACACTTCAAAGTGCAAAATCCAAGGCTATTAGTGTAATGCCCCACCTTTGGATTAAGGTGGAACACCTGTGTTAAGTGCTATTCCCTGGATCACTGATAGCACCACAGTACAAAATAGGGTATTCATTGCATAGTATCAAATATTACAACGTGGATCCAGATACATAAGTCTTCAAATCTTACAAACCAGCTTAGTCACATGGACTAGCTCAAATAACAGAGTTCAACAATACATAAACACAACGGAAACTAGGGTAGTAGTGAGCCTGGTTAGGGTTCCGGCGTGGTGGCGGCACTGGTGGTCAACGGCGACAATGTTCCGGTGACCTCTGGCAAAGGGGAAGGCGAGGACGAGATGCAGGAGGGGACGACAAGGTTGATGACGTGGTCTAATCCGTCGTCTGCTTCCTGGGTTGCCAGAGAATGGCGGACGGAGGAGCTCCCGACGACTGCGACTTTCGGGCGGTGTCCTAGTGCGTGTTCCGCTGCAGTTTAGACAAGGCGCGAGCATCAGCTGGTGCGCAAGAGAGAGGAGAAGGAGAGGGAGGTCGAAGAGGGAGGCGGGGTGATATGTCTCCAGCGTATCCATAATTTTTGATGCTCCATGCTTGTTTTTACACTATTTTCTCAATGTTTCGTTACACTTCGTGGCATTTTTATGCATTTTCCGGAACTAACCTATTAACGAGATGCCATAGTGCCATTTCCCTGTTTTCTGCTGTTTTTGTGTTTCAGAAAAGTTACACAGGAAATATTCTCGGAATTGGACAAAACAAAAGCCAGAAGTCCAGATATTTACCGGAGCTTCCAGAAGACCGAAGAGGAGACGGAGAGGAGCCACTGGTGGGCCACACCACCAGGGGGCATAGCCTAGGGCTGGCCCGCGCCCACCTGTGGTGAGCCCCACCAGGTCCACTTCTGATGCCGCCCCTTCGCCTATAAAGACCCCCCGACGGGAAAAACCTAAACACCCAATCACTTTTCCAGAAACACATCGCGATCTGCCGCCGTCGTCGACCCGAGATCGGGAGGGTCCAGAAGCTCTTCCCGGCACCCTACCGGAGAGGGGAATCGGCACCGGACGTCTTCTTCATCGCCATGCTTGCCTCCGGCGATGAGTGAGTAGTCTACCTTGGACTATGGGTCCATAGCAGTAGCTAGATGGTTGTCTTCTCCACCATGTGCTTCATGTTTAGATCTCGTGAGCTGCTTTACATGATCGAGATCACCATTATGTAATTCTACATGTTGTGTTTGTTGGGATCCAATGAATATTGGTGTTATGATTGAGTCGATGTACTGAATTTTATCTTATGTTATCTCTATGTTCTTTATGATCTTGCATGCTCTCCGTTGTTAGTAGCTATCTTGGCCGAGTAGTTGCTAGTGACTCCAAGAGGGGGTATTTATGCTCGATAGTGGGTTCATGCCTCTATTTAATCTGGGGGAGTGACAGAAACCTCTAAGGTTGTAGATGTGCTATTGCTACTAGGGGGAAAACAACATTCATATGCTCGAGGGCATGTGCTTTGTTTACATTACACACTTTGCTTAATGCAGTTATCTGTTGTTCACAACTTAATACTTGTGGAGTTCTCGGATTGATTTGCCACAAGTGGATTATTAGTCATAGATGTAGTTGGATGGCGGTCTATGTATCTTGTTGTAATGCCCAGAGTAAATCTCATAGTGATCCTCTTGACATATCATGTTGTCTTTATTCTATCAATTGCCCAACTGTAATTTGTTTACCCAGTATGTGTTATTTTATCTTATGGAGAGACACCACTAGTGAACTATGGACCCCGGTCCTATTTCCTTTATATTGCTATCACCTGTTTACTTTACTCGCACTGTTTACTTTACTCGCATACTATTACTAATTTCCACTCGATACGCTTATTCCTTTGTTTACAGCAAACCGGTGAGATTGACAACCTCATCGTAAGTTGGGAGCAAAGTATTTGGTTGTGTTGTGTGCATGTTCCACTTTGCTACTAGTTGAAGACGTGTCGACAAGTGTCGTAAACGGCGCCCTTGTTGGAGTGTCACTAGACTAGCAAGCATCACCTTCTGAAGTATTGGCTTCTTCCTCTTCTGATCGACAAACCTTGGTTTCTTACTGAGGGAAAAACTTGCTGCTGTGCTCATCATACCTTCCTCTTGGGGTTCCCAACTGGATGGTGCTTTACATCATCAACACCGTGCCGCATCAAGCTCTTTTCTGGCGCTGTTGTCGGGGAGGAAAAAGAAGACTTCTGCAAGGGGAGTTTCGCACGCACATCCTTTACTTTGTTTTAAGTTTTGCTTTACTTTATTTTTACTTGCATCGTTTTATCAAACCCATCCCAATCCCCAGATGTCATAAGAGTATCTCAGGACCGACCTTGGAGCAAGTCCCCATCGTCTGTGATTACCCGGATGTCTTTCCCGATGAGCTACCCGGAATGCCACCGGATCGGGATATTGATTTTATCATTGAGCTTATCCCCGGAACTGGATCAATAGCCCAACGACCCTATCGTATGAACCCAGCTGAATTAGTTGAGTTGAAGAAGCAATTGGATGACCTTTTGAGTAAAGGATTGATTCAGCCAAGTTCTTCCGCTTGGAGATCACCTGTTCTGTTTGTGGATAAAAGTGACGGTTCTAGCCGACTGTGCACTGATTACCGCAAGCTAAACGATGTGACCATCAAGAACAAGTATCCTCTCCCGAAGATTGAAGATTTGTTTGACCAATTGACTGGAGCCCGAGTATTCTCAAAGATAGATCTTAGAACTGGATACCACCAACTGAAGATCCGTGCAACGGATATCCCCAAGACAGCCTTCACTACCCGATACGGATTGTATGAGTACACCGTAATGTCCTTTGGATTGACCAATGCCCCTGCTTATTTCATGAACCTCATGAATAAGGTTTTTATGGAGTTCTTGGATAAGTTTGTTGTTGTCTTCATTGACGACATTCTTATCTACTCCAAATCCGAAGAAGAGCATGCAACCCATCTGAGATTAATCTTAGAAACCTTGAGAGAGCATCAGCTGTATGCCAAGTTCAGTAAATGTGAGTTCTGGTTGAAGGAAGTGGGATTCTTAGGCCATGTATTATCCGCCGGAGGAGTGTCAGTAGACCCCAAGAAGATCAAATCAGTCATGGAATGGGAAGCCCCTACCACTCAGACGGAAGTTAGAGGTTTTCTCGGATTAGCGGGATATTACCGCAAGTTTGTTGAAGGATTTTCAAGTATTGCCCGGCCAATGACTCAATTGTTGAAGAAGGACAAGAAGTTTGAATGGACCACTAAATGTGAAGAGAGTTTTCAAGAGCTCAAGAAGCGATTGGTGACCGCACCCATCCTAACCATGCCCGATATCACCAAAAACTTTGATGTCTATTGCGACGCTTCCAAACTTGGACTTGGTTGCGTATTGATGCAAGAAGGCAAGGTCATAGCTTACCTCTCTCGGCAGCTTCGACCTCATGAAGAAAATTATCCAACCCATGATCTAGAGTTAGCAGCCGTGGTTCTAGCTTTGAAAACTTGGAGGCACTATCTGATGGGCAATCGTTGTGAGATCTACACTGATCACAAGAGTTTGAAGTATATATTCACCCAGAAGGAGTTGAACATGAGGCAAAGGAGATGGATAGAGTTGATCAAGGATTATGATCTGGAAATTCACTATCACCCCGGTAAGGCCAATGTAGTGGCCGATGCGTTGAGTCAGAAGCCATGCTCATTGAATATGAGGATCAAGGAAGAGCAACCTATGTTGCACCAAGAGTTTGAAAAATTTGGATTGGAACTAGTCAGTCAAGGATTCTTGGCCAACCTTGAGTTTCAACCCACCTTGATGAGCCAAATCAAAGAAGCCCAGAAGGGAAATGAGAGTATTGACGGAATCAAGCGCAGAATTGGTTCCGGCAAGGTGCCAGGATTCGAAGAGGATGATCAAGGAGTTCTTTGGTATAAAGGCCGTATTTGTGTGCCAGCTGATTCAGAATTGAAGGAAGTGATTATGAAGGAAGCCCATGAGACACCTTACTCCATCCACCCCGGTGGAACTAAGATGTATCAAGACTTAAAGGAACAATTTTGGTGGCATGGAATGAAGCGTGAGATTGCATCGTTCATCTCTAAGTGTGATATTTGTCAAAGAGTCAAGGCTGAACATCAACGTCCTGCTGGACTGCTGCAACCTTTGCAAGTTCCGGAATGGAAGTGGGAGTCTGTTGGAATGGATTTCATCACTGGATTTCCAAGATCTAGCCGTGGAAATGACTCTATTTGGGTCATTGTGGATAGACTAACCAAGGTGGCCCACTTTATTCCCGTCAAGACCACTTACAACTCGGGACAGCTAGCAGATCTGTATCTATCCAGAATTGTCAGTTTGCATGGAGTTCCCAAAACCATCGTTTCCGATCAAGGAACCCAATTCACCTCGAGATTTTGGAAGAGTTTGCATCAAGCCTTGGGAACCAAGTTAGCCTTCAGCACCGCTTACCACCCTCAGACTGATGGACAGACTGAAAGAGTGAATCAAATACTTGAAGATATGTTGAGAGCCTGTGTCTTAGCTTATGGAGCTAAGTGGGAAGATTGTCTGCCTTTCGCGGAGTTTTCCTACAACAACAGTTATCAAGCCAGTTTGCAAATGGCCCCATTTGAAGCTTTGTATGGAAGAAAGTGTCGTACCCCTTTGAATTGGACAGAAACCGGAGACAGTCAGATTTTTGGACCAGATATTTTGCAAGAAGCCGAGGAGAAAGTTCGCATGATTCGTGACTACCTCAAGGCAGCCCAGTCTAGACAAAAGAGTTATGCGGATAAGAGGCGTAGAGAACTGACCTTCCAGATTGGAGATTTCGTTTATCTCAGTGTATCACCCCTCAAAGGAATGCAAAGATTTCAAGTAAAAGGAAAGCTTGCACCAAGATATATTGGACCCTTCAAGATACTAGACCGCCGAGGAGAAGTGTCTTATCAGTTGGAAATGCCCCCTGAATTGTCTGAAGTACACGATGTCTTTCACGTGTCCTTACTTCGGAAATGTCTTGAAGTTCCGGAGAAGCCCGAAATCTTCAAGAATATTGATCACCGTTCTATGGACATCAACAAGGATTTGACCTATCGTGAAATGCCTATCCGTATCCTCGAGGAAGCATATAGAACCACTCGAACCCGAAGCATCAAATTTCTGAAAGTTCAGTGGAGTAATCACACCGAAGAGGAAGCCACTTGGGAACGAGAAGATTACCTTCAGAAAGAGTTTCCCAATCTTTTCAGTCTTAATTAGTGAATCTCGGGGACGAGATTCTTTTTAAGGGGGGAAGATTGTAACAACTCAGAAATTGTAATCCACTTCTTAATAAATAAAGTGCCAAAAATCTGGACCCAAATAAAACTTTTTATCTATTATTGTATGCATACATGCTTTTCTTTTATTTGTATTCTATGATTTTATGTGTGTGATTTTTGATTGAGCATTGATTAGATAAATCTAAGTGAACCAACAGAATCAATTGAGAAGATTGTTAGGAAGCAAAAGAACCAGAAATAAAGATAAGTAAGAAAGAGATAAAGTTAATATGATCTAGAAACTGTTATTGACTACACCACTTTGAGACCTTAGATTAAGCAATCTACAGCTCACCTTCATGTTTGGCCAGTGAGTTGAGCTTAACCAAGTTAGGGACTAACTCAACCAACAAGCATTTGTCCAAAATTCAAACTGGAGCCTCACTCAAACTTGAGCCAAAGTTTGAATCCAAAACAGTGACCATACTCAAATTTGAAATATAAATTTCTGCAAAACTCAACCTTTCACTGTAACAAAAATATGCCTGGGTACCTTATCCAATATGATGAGCACCCAAAGTGGAAAATTTTGAAAATTCGAATTTTGAGTTCTTGCGGGCATTTCGTCGAACACTGGCAGAAGAAAAATCAAATGAAATCAAGATCACTGGTGCTGCACTGTTCTAGCTCGCTCTTGTGCTGTAGCCATGCTGCTGGACGACGCCACGGTCGAGCCCAGCTTCCCCAGCCCCGACCCAAGCCGTGAGAAGAGGAGGAAGGAGGAGAAACGCGCCCAGGGCCCCCTCCCAGCAACCCTCTTCCCTGCACGTTGCCGACCAGCTTGGAGGCGCCAGAGGAGACCCACAGCACCCCGCGGCCGAACCAGCACCCTCCCAGCACGCGAGCGTGGCCGCCGTGGCCGGAGAAACCGTCGAACGCAACCAGGACCCCCGAGCCGGCGAGCTTCTGGTCGCCTTGCTCCCGGCCTCCTGAGACTATAAATACCCCCTCCGATCAAACGAATCGACTCACCTCACTCCCCTCTACCTCCCAGACACTCTCGCTTAGCCCCGCTTGCCCTAGCTCGCCGTCGTCAGCCTCGCCGGAGTGGTACTGGACGAGCGGAGCGCCGCCGCGTTCGAGCACCTGGGGGCAAACTGCTGCAGGGAATCGGAAGAGGAGCCTCGCCGCCACCGATCCCGCACGTCGCCGACGAGCTCTGCTTCCTCTACGCCTCGCCATCGCCGTCGAACGATCTTCACTGCTCGCAGGTGAGCTCCCGCCCGTGCTGAGGAAGACGACGAACGCGAGCCGTCCGATTCTAATCCGACGCTAGCATACCGATTCGGGATTTGTTAAGTGAGCTGACATCGCGACCCCACCTGTCAGCTCCCCTTTTAATTCTTTTTTCCCCGCGCGAAACGGTATGGGCCGGCCCGTTCGGGTTTGTTCTGAATCGGGCCTAGCTCATTCCGAATTCGGTCCGTTTCGTTTTAATTATTTTTCCCGCCCGTTTTATTTATTTCAAATATGTTTCAGATGCTATTTTCAAACTTTAATTCCTAGAGTTTTACAAATCCAAATCTAGCAAATAAATATGCATTGGAAAGCTTATAAAATAATCTACCCAATAGGACTGGTTAGAATTCAAAATAAGTTCAGAATAAAATCAGATATGAATAGTGTGACCATAGCTTGTTAAATAATGAAAGATTTCTAGAAAATTATTTAAGCCATCAAAAATCATGAAAATTAAAATGTGAACTTACTAATGACCCCTCTTACTGTTAGTCAACACTAATCTACCCCAAACCATATTAGTGTGATCATTTAGACCCTAACCCAATCCTATTTTTGTAGCATAAAAAGATAGATCACTTGTGCACACTTAGAATTATTTGCCCTCATTGCCAATTCACTTAGTGGGTCCATCCCACTTAAACTTGTCTTAGTAACCCTAAATCAACACCAATGCTGCACAAGTGAACCACCTATGCCCCTTAGTAAAGAATCTAGCTTGCACACTTGAAGAAAAACTTAGAAGAAAGACTTACAATCCAACACCATAAAAATTTCAACATGAATGCTTGGTTAGCAAACAAAGATGTGTGCTTGGTGTGTTGTTAGCTTGGTGAAGTGATGGTGTGCTTTGTGTTTATTCGTTATTAGACGCTAGTGTTGCCGAGGAGGATATTGGAGGGGATTATTATTATCAAGAAGAAGAAGAGAACCCCGGACACTTTGCCAACCAAGGCAAGCCATCTTTTGATTCATACTCCCCATGCCTAGTCTTAATATTGCATTCTACTTGTTTTAAGTAAATTGCATGATTGAATTGCTAGAGTAGAATGATAGAAGTATATTGATGTCTTGGTTATCAAGAGCATCAAGCTGAGTTTATCCAACCCTAGTTAGTAGTACTATCACTCAATGTAGTTGCTTAGTCGCTAATAAAAGTTGATGCTATCTCTGGAGGAACCCCATTTGAAAGGTGGTGACTTGAACTTGAAACTTGAAATGGGAGGTTGCTCCTACATGTTGGCTTTATAAAAGAAATTAATCTTGACTAAGAACTATGAAATATATTTCTCAAATGACAACGAGTGATGTACTATGGGAGCCAATTATACCGTACAACCACATTACCCCTATATGGGAAGGGGCTTAATCCGTAGTTTGTTTATCTTAGTATGGGAGGCCTTGTATCAAAGCTTCATGGAAGGACACCGCGAAACGGTTACTTCTGGACCAGGTGGATTCCACTAACCCGGTACCCGGGATGGGCAGAACTAGAGGCGCCGGAGCGGGGTTCCGTATCCCGGGCTCTAGGGAAGGATCCTATACTAGGATGAGCAAGTGAAAGAGTTTGTTTGATTATCTGAACCTCGCATACTTTGTGTATGTCGAACCGTGGATTTCTCCCGGCAGATGTATTAAATCTTGTGGGTAAAGTGTACCCCTCTGCAGAGGTTTTGAAACTATTCGAATAGCCGCGTCCTCGGTCATGGACGGTTGGCGAGCTGTACTTGACTTTTGTCAGGACTAAAAGTGACAATGGTGACTTGGTGAATTACTTGACTTGAAATGTTGTTGACACACTTGAAGTCCTCTTTAGATGGAAATTTAGAGAACTAAATTTCTTTCCTACAAATGAACATTCTTGGGGAATAAAACTAGCTTTTGCAAAACAACTTAGTGCTTAGTCCACCATATCAACCTTGCATACCTGCTTCATCATTTCATTTATAAGATGGTTTGCGAGTGCATCCAATGTACTCACGGCTGTGTCCCTGGCTATCAACTTGGCCAGACTATGGGGAGGAATACCAGGAGGAAGGGTATGAAGAAGAGTACCAGAACTAAGCTCGTCTCCGTGAGTCGCCATTTGCCTGTAGGGAGAAGGCATGGGCCGAAGACGTTATTTCCGCTGCTATATTGTGTTGTAATATGACTTGGTCTATATGACCATTGTATTTGAACCATCGTATTGTAATGACTATGGAACTGAATACCAACTACGTTATGTATATCGCAACAATGGTTCTGGGATTGCGGTGGAATACATAACGGGCACTTCGAATTTGTTATCAAATTTGAGGTCGTCACAAGTTGGTATCAGAGCCTAGGCTGACCATAGGAGACCTTAGTTAGAATGGGCGTTAAACAAAACCTTGATAAAAGAAAGATACAAGAACGGTTGCAAAAATTGCTTATTCTTTCCTCTCTAGTTGCAAAGTTTTATACATACTCCAGTTTTTGCCTACTTAAAATTTTGCACACTTGAGTTGGTCACTAACTTGAACTAATCTAAAATTTTGTAGATGGCCCCGGTATTCACGGAGCAGTACCAGTTGGGCCATGGTGGCAGCCTCTGTTTCGAGAGAGACCTCACCACCTTGACCTTGTTCTTGGATCGTTTGTATCCGGAGTTCAAGGGAGCCGTGCTCAATGAGCACCCAGATGGAGAGCTACGGTGGCTCATCCGAGCTAGTTGCCGTGGCAAGAAGGGAAACTTGAGTGCACCAAGGATCAAGTTTGAGCTTGTGGAAAACACTTGGGCCGATGGTTTGGTCCGAGCGATGCAGGAGATGCACGCCCGCTTGTGCGGACTGCATGTTGAGGAGGTTCAGGGAGGACGCTTCAGGGATTTTGCTCGGCGTGATGCGGATGGACGTCCCGCAAACATGCCCGGGCAGAATGAGCCGAGTACCTACATCGATCACATGGACTTCTTGCTGTACTCCACTCAGCAGGAGGCCGATCGTGCCCGTACTAGGGCCAACCTCGAGCACGTTGCACTAGTGGAGGCGAGGAGCACTATCAGGATTCTTGTGAAGGAGCGCAAGAGCCTTCGTCGCCAGCGCGATGAGAAGGAACAGGACCTTGAGGAGATGAAGGCCAATGTGGTGGAGTTGACTGAGTACATTGAGAGTCTGGAGGATCACCTTGGTGAGGAGGAAGGCATTGATCTCCGCAAGGAGGATAATGCCCTCATCAGTGATGAGGATGACTTCATGGAGGACCTTGATGACCCGGAAGATGGTGGGCACAATGGATTCATTGTGAGTGACGAGGAGGAAGACCCCGAGGAGCCCGCTGTTTAGATTCGAGATCCACGTGTTATCTAGCTTTGAGTTCCACTTTATTTTCACTTCGTGTAGGTGTGAGTTGTATCCCCCTCTCTAGTAGACGAGTCGCAATGGTTTGATGTAAACCATTTGTAATGTGTGAACTCGTGTGTATGATATGTTTGATGAGTGTTGAATGAAATTTGAATTTGGTCTTTAAGGCCTTAGTAAGACAAAATTGCATCATCCATGTTACCTTTAAATCTTAGCAAATTAGCTTTTCCCTCTTGTCTTACGCACCTTATCTTCAGATGCCGCGAGCACCACCACCCCCGAACCCGGAAATGGCCGAATTGCTAAGGTTGATCATGGAAGACCGGGAAGCAGCCCGAGCTGAGCGCCAAGCCAACTTGGCCACTCTTCAGCAGTTAACCCAAATGGCAATGAACCACAACAATGGCAATGGCAATGGTGAAGGAGAAAACCATGGCGATGGAGAGCACCGATCCAAGTTGAGGAGTTTCCAAAACACCAACCCTCCGATATTCACTAAGTCTGAAGAACCCTTAGATGCCAATGACTGGCTTCGTACCATGGAAAACAATTTGGCAGTCGCCGAAGTTGGTGAAAATGAGAAGGTCTTATACACCACCCACTATCTTGCTGGAGCAGCGAGAGCTTGGTGGGATAGCACCCGTGCAATGCAAGCCCCAGGGTATGTGATGCCTTGGGAGGAGTTCAAAAGCAAGTTTAGCAAAGCCCATGTTCCTATGGGATTGGTGAAAAGGATGAGAGATGAGTTCAGAAATCTGAAGCAAGGTTCCCTGTCCGTGGTGGATTACCGTGACAAGTTCCTTACCTTGTCTAGGTATGCCCCAGATGACACCAACACCACTGAGAAGAAGCAAGAAAGGTTTCTGGATGGACTTCATGATGAGATGCAATGTGTCTTGGTCAGTATTCACTTTGCCGACCTGGAGTCATTGGTTGACTCTGCCATTCAGATGGAAGGCAAACTCAAGCAAGCTACCGAGAACCGCAAGCGCCGTATGATGTATCAAGGCAACTCGAGCAACTCGCAGAAGCCAAGGGGAAATGCACCTATGGGTTTCGCCCCTAGACCAATGAGGCCGTCTGCACCTGCTCCGCGTCCCAACTATCCCAACCGTCCGCCCGGAAACAACTTCAACCGTGCACCTCCAAGACCTAGTGGCAACAACTTCAACACCAATACTCCAAGGCCAAATGGTGCCCCTGTGTTACCCAAGCCTGGTGACAAGTCTGGAATTACCTGTTATGAGTGCAGACTCAAAGGGCACTACTCCAATGAGTGCCCCAAGAAGCTGAATGATGCATCCAAGACAGCTGCTCCTGCTCAGCAGCAGCGCCATGTGGGAAATGGCAAGAACTATCCTCCAAGGAACCAGCCTCGCTCTCAAGGCCGTCTGAATCACATGAATGTTGAAGAAGCTCAGGAAGCAACCGACGTGGTGCTTGGTATGTTCCCTGTTAACTCAGTTCTTGCAAGAGTTCTGTTTGATTCTGGAGCCTCACACTCATTTGTTACCCAATTATTCGTTGATAAAAGTGGACTTCAACCCACACCCTTGAAAGATGTCATGTCTGTGCAAATTCCCGGGTCAATAACCAAAGCCAGTTGTACCTGTTTGGCAGTGCCCATAGAAATCCATGGGATCTCTTTCCTAGCCAGTTTGATTGTGTTAGGAACCAAAGGATTGGAAGTGGTCCTAGGTATGGATTGGATGTCCCAACACCAAGGAATTATAGATTGTGCCAAAAAGACCATCACCATAAGAAGTAGCCATGGAGTTTTAGTAAAGCATGTGTCAGTCAAACCCATCCCAATCCCCAGATGTCATAAGAGTATCTCAGGACCGACCTTGGAGCAAGTCCCCATCGTCTGTGATTACCCGGATGTCTTTCCCGATGAGCTACCCGGAATGCCACCGGATCGGGATATTGAGTTTATCATTGAGCTTATCCCCGGAACTGGATCAATAGCCCAACGACCCTATCGTATGAACCCAGCTGAATTAGTTGAGTTGAAGAAGCAATTGGATGACCTTTTGAGTAAAGGATTGATTCAGCCAAGTTCTTCCGCTTGGAGATCACCTGTTCTGTTTGTGGATAAAAGTGACGGTTCTAGCCGACTGTGCACTGATTACCGCAAGCTAAACGATGTGACCATCAAGAACAAGTATCCTCTCCCGAAGATTGAAGATTTGTTTGACCAATTGACTGGAGCCCGAGTATTCTCAAAGATAGATCTTAGAACTGGATACCACCAACTGAAGATCCGTGCAACGGATATCCCCAAGACAGCCTTCACTACCCGATACGGATTGTATGAGTACACCGTAATGTCCTTTGGATTGACCAATGCCCCTGCTTATTTCATGAACCTCATGAATAAGGTTTTTATGGAGTTCTTGGATAAGTTTGTTGTTGTCTTCATTGACGACATTCTTATCTACTCCAAATCCGAAGAAGAGCATGCAACCCATCTGAGATTAATCTTAGAAACCTTGAGAGAGCATCAGCTGTATGCCAAGTTCAGTAAATGTGAGTTCTGGTTGAAGGAAGTGGGATTCTTAGGCCATGTATTATCCGCCGGAGGAGTGTCAGTAGACCCCAAGAAGATCAAATCAGTCATGGAATGGGAAGCCCCTACCACTCAGACGGAAGTTAGAGGTTTTCTCGGATTAGCGGGATATTACCGCAAGTTTGTTGAAGGATTTTCAAGTATTGCCCGGCCAATGACTCAATTGTTGAAGAAGGACAAGAAGTTTGAATGGACCCCTAAATGTGAAGAGAGTTTTCAAGAGCTCAAGAAGCGATTGGTGACCGCACCCATCCTAACCATGCCCGATATCACCAAAAACTTTGATGTCTATTGCGACGCTTCCAAACTTGGACTTGGTTGCGTATTGATGCAAGAAGGCAAGGTCATAGCTTACCTCTCTCGGCAGCTTCGACCTCATGAAGAAAATTATCCAACCCATGATCTAGAGTTAGCAGCCGTGGTTCTAGCTTTGAAAACTTGGAGGCACTATCTGATGGGCAATCGTTGTGAGATCTACACTGATCACAAGAGTTTGAAGTATATATTCACCCAGAAGGAGTTGAACATGAGGCAAAGGAGATGGATAGAGTTGATCAAGGATTATGATCTGGAAATTCACTATCACCCCGGTAAGGCCAATGTAGTGGCCGATGCGTTGAGTCGGAAGCCATGCTCATTGAATATGAGGATCAAGGAAGAGCAACCTATGTTGCACCAAGAGTTTGAAAAATTTGGATTGGAACTAGTCAGTCAAGGATTCTTAGCCAACCTTGAGTTTCAACCCACCTTGATGAGCCAAATCAAAGAAGCCCAGAAGGGAAATGAGAGTATTGACGGAATCAAGCGCAGAATTGGTTCCGGCAAGGTGCCAGGATTCGAAGAGGATGATCAAGGAGTTCTTTGGTATAAAGGCCGTATTTGTGTGCCAGCTGATTCAGAATTGAAGGAAGTGATTATGAAGGAAGCCCATGAGACACCTTACTCCATCCACCCCGGTGGAACTAAGATGTATCAAGACTTAAAGGAACAATTTTGGTGGCATGGAATGAAGCGTGAGATTGCATCGTTCATCTCTAAGTGTGATATTTGTCAAAGAGTCAAGGCTGAACATCAACGTCCTGCTGGACTGCTGCAACCTTTGCAAGTTCCGGAATGGAAGTGGGAGTCTGTTGGAATGGATTTCATCACTGGATTTCCAAGATCTAGCCGTGGAAATGACTCTATTTGGGTCATTGTGGATAGACTAACCAAGGTGGCCCACTTTATTCCCGTCAAGACCACTTACAACTCAGGACAGCTAGCAGATCTGTATCTATCCAGAATTGTCAGTTTGCATGGAGTTCCCAAAACCATCGTTTCCGATCGAGGAACCCAATTCACCTCGAGATTTTGGAAGAGTTTGCATCAAGCCTTGGGAACCAAGTTAGCCTTCAGCACCGCTTACCACCCTCAGACTGATGGACAGACTGAAAGAGTGAATCGAATACTTGAAGATATGTTGAGAGCCTGTGTCTTAGCTTACGGAGCTAAGTGGGAAGATTGCCTGCCTTTCGCGGAGTTTTCCTACAACAACAGTTATCAAGCCAGTTTGCAAATGGCCCCATTTGAAGCTTTGTATGGAAGAAAGTGTCGTACCCCTTTGAATTGGTCAGAAACCGGAGACAGTCAGATTTTTGGACCAGATATTTTGCAAGAAGCCGAGGAGAAAGTTCGCATGATTCGTGACTACCTCAAGGCAGCCCAATCTAGACAAAAGAGTTATGCGGATAAGAGGCGTAGAGAACTGACCTTCCAGATTGGAGATTTCGTTTATCTCAGAGTATCACCCCTCAAAGGAATGCAAAGATTTCAAGTAAAAGGAAAGCTTGCACCAAGATATATTGGACCCTTCAAGATACTAGACCGCCGAGGAGAAGTGTCTTATCAGTTGGAAATGCCCCCTGAATTGTCTGAAGTACACGATGTCTTTCACGTGTCCTTACTTCGGAAATGTCTTGAAGTTCCGGAGAAGCCCGAAATCTTCAAGAATATTGATCACCGTTTTGTGGACATCAACAAGGATTTGACCTATCGTGAAATGCCTATCCGTATCCTCGAGGAAGCATATAGAACCACTCGAACCCGAAGCATCAAATTTCTGAAAGTTCAGTGGAGTAATCACACCGAAGAGGAAGCCACTTGGGAACGAGAAGATTACCTTCAGAAAGAGTTTCCCAATCTTTTCAGTCTTAATTAGTGAATCTCGGGGACGAGATTCTTTTTAAGGGGGGAAGATTGTAACAACTCAGAAATTGTAATCCACTTCTTAATAAATAAAGTGCCAAAAATCTGGACCCAAATAAAACTTTTTATCTATTATTGTATGCATACATGCTTTTCTTTTATTTGTATTCTATGATTTTATGTGTGTGATTTTTGATTGAGCATTGATTAGATAAATCTAAGTGAACCAACAGAATCAATTGAGAAGATTGTTAGGAAGCAAAAGAACCAGAAATAAAGATAAGTAAGAAAGAGATAAAGTTAATATGATCTAGAAACTGTTATTGACTACACCACTTTGAGACCTTAGATTAAGCAATCTACAGCTCACCTTCATGTTTGGCCAGTGAGTTGAGCTTAACCAAGTTAGGGACTAACTCAACCAACAAGCATTTGTCCAAAATTCAAACTGGAGCCTCACTCAAACTTGAGCCAAAGTTTGAATCCAAAACAGTGACCATACTCAAATTTGAAATATAAATTTCTGCAAAACTCAACCTTTCACTGTAACAAAAATATGCCTGGGTACCTTATCCAATATGATGAGCACCCAAAGTGGAAAATTTTGAAAATTCGAATTTTGAGTTCTTGCGGGCATTTCGTCGAACACTGGCAGAAGAAAAATCAAATGAAATCAAGATCACTGGTGCTGCACTGTTCTAGCTCGCTCTTGTGCTGTAGCCATGCTGCTGGACGACGCCACGGTCGAGCCCAGCTTCCCCAGCCCCGACCCAAGCCGTGAGAAGAGGAGGAAGGAGGAGAAACGCGCCCAGGGCCCCCTCCCAGCAACCCTCTTCCCTGCACGTTGCCGACCAGCTTGGAGGCGCCAGAGGAGACCCACAGCACGCCGCGGCCGAACCAGCACCCTCCCAGCACGCGAGCGTGGCCGCCGTGGCCGGAGAAACCGTCGAACGCAACCAGGACCCCCGAGCCGGCGAGCTTCTGGTCGCCTTGCTCCCGGCCTCCTGAGACTATAAATACCCCTTCCGATCAAACGAATCGACTCACCTCACTCCCCTCTACCTCCCAGACACTCTCGCTTAGCCCCGCTTGCCCTAGCTCGCCGTCGCCAGCCTCGCCGGAGTGGTACTGGACGAGCGGAGCGCCGCCGCGTTCGAGCACCTGGGGGCAAACTGCTGCAGGGAATCGGAAGAGGAGCCTCGCCGCCGCCGATCCCGCACATCGCCGACGAGCTCTGCTTCCTCTACGCCTCGCCATCGCCGTCGAACGATCTTCACTGCTCGCAGGTGAGCTCCCGCCCGTGCTGAGGAAGACGACGAACGCGAGCCGTCCGATTCTAATCGGACGCTAGCATACCGATTCGGGATTTGTTAAGTGAGCTGACATCGCGACCCCACCTGTCAGCTCCCCTTTTAATTCTTTTTTCCCCGCGCGAAACGGTATGGGCCGGCCCGTTCGGGTTTGTTCTGAATCGGGCCCAACTCATTCCGAATTCGGTCCGTTTCGTTTTAATTATTTTTCCCGCCCGTTTTATTTATTTCAAATATGTTTCAGATGCTATTTTCAAACTTTAATTCCTAGAGTTTTACAAATCCAAATCTAGCAAATAAATATGCATTGGAAAGCTTATAAAATAATCTACCCAATAGGACTGGTTAGAATTCAAAATAAGTTCAGAATAAAATCAGATATGAATAGTGTGACCATAGCTTGTTAAATAATGAAAGATTTCTAGAAAATTATTTAAGCCATCAAAAATCATGAAAATTAAAATGTGAACTTACTAATGACCCCTCTTACTGTTAGTCAACACTAATCTACCCCAAACCATATTAGTGTGATCATTTAGACCCTAACCCAATCCTATTTTTGTAGCATAAAATGATAGATCACTAGTGCACACTTAGAATTATTTGCCATCATTGCCAATTCACTTAGTGGGTCCATCCCACTTAAACTTGTCTTAGTAACCCTAAATCAACACCAATGCTGCACAAGTGAACCACCTATGCCCCTTAGTAAAGAATCTAGCTTGCACACTTGAAGAAAAACTTAGAAGAAAGACTTACAATCCAACACCATAAAAATTTCAACATGAATGCTTGGTTAGCAAACAAAGATATGTGCTTGGTGTGTTGTTAGCTTGGTGAAGTGATGGTGTGCTTTGTGTTTATTCGTTATTAGACGCTAGTGTTGCCGAGGAGGATATTGGAGGGGATTATTATTATCAAGAAGAAGAAGAGAACCCCGGACACTTTGCCAACCAAGGCAAGCCATCTTTTGATTCATACTCCCCATGCCTAGTCTTAATATTGCATTCTACTTGTTTTAAGTAAATTTCATGATTGAATTGCTAGAGTAGAATGATAGAAGTATATTGATGTCTTAATTATCAAGAGCATCAAGCTGAGTTTATCCAACCCTAGTTAGTAGTACTATCACTCAATGTAGTTGCTTAGTCGCTAATAAAAGTTGATGCTATCTCTGGAGGAACCCCATTTGAAAGGTGGTGACTTGAACTTGAAACTTGAAATGGGAGGTTGCTCCTACATGTTGGCTTTATAAAAGAAATTAATCTTGACTAAGAACTATGAAATATATTTCTCAAATGACAACGAGTGATGTACTATGGGAGCCAATTATACCGTACAACCACATTACCCCTATATGGGAAGGGGCTTAATCCGTAGTTTGTTTATCTTAGTATGGGAGGCCTTGTATCAAAGCTTCATGGAAGGACACCGCGAAACGGTTACTTCTGGACCAGGTGGATTCCACTAACCCGGTACCCGGGATGGGCAGAACTAGAGGCGCCGGAGCGGGGTTCCGTATCCCGGGCTCTAGGGAAGGATCCTATACTAGGATGAGCAAGTGAAAGAGTTTGTTTGATTATCTGAACCTCGCATACTTTGTGTATTTCGAACCGTGGATTTGTCCCGGCAGATGTATTGAATCTTGTGGGTAAAGTGTACCCCTCTGCAGAGGTTTTGAAACTATTCGAATAGCCGCGTCCTCGGTCATGGACGGTTGGCGAGCTGTACTTGACTTTTGTCAGGACTAAAAGTGACAATGGTGACTTGGTGAATTACTTGACTTGAAATGTTGTTGACACACTTGAAGTCCTCTTTAGATGGAAATTTAGAGAACTAAATTTCTTTCCTACAAATGAACATTCTTGGGGAATAAAACTAGCTTTTGCAAAACAACTTAGTGCTTAGTCCACCATATCAACCTTGCATACCTGCTTCATCATTTCATTTATAAGATGGTTTGCGAGTGCATCCAATGTACTCACGGCTGTGTCCCTGGCTATCAACTTGGCCAGACTATGGGGAGGAATACCAGGAGGAAGGGTATGAAGAAGAGTACCAGAACTAAGCTCGTCTCCGTGAGTCGCCATTTGCCTGTAGGGAGAAGGCATGGGCCGAAGACGTTATTTCCGCTGCTATATTGTGTTGTAATATGACTTGGTCTATATGACCATTGTATTTGAACCATCGTATTGTAATGACTATGGAACTGAATACCAACTACGTTATGTATATCGCAACAATGGTTCTGGGATTGCGGTGGAATACATAACGGGCACTTCGAATTTGTTATCAAATTTGAGGTCATCACACTTAAGCTTCATGATATTGAGGATCCCGAAAAGAAAGCTTTTATCTTGGAAACTTTGCGCATAGAATTTAGAGATGTTGCCATTGAGGCTAGGGAAGTTTTTAAGAAATTTAATAAGCTTGGCACGCCTATAGAGGTTGTTGGTACACCCAATGAAGATTTTAGAGTGCCAATACATTGTAAACTTGGAGGAATTCATGATGCTTGGGAAAAGAATTCTAGTTGGATTTGTCCTGAAAATCCTTTTGATGAAAGTAGTGAAACAAAGCGATATCACAAAGGATCTTCAAAAACTCATTTGGACACAATTCAATTCATTGTTGAAAAGACTCCTATAGTGGATCTTAATGTTTCTTTCAAAATTACTTGATTCGCACTTTCTGCGCCTAGCTCAAAGGCGTTAAAAAAAGCACTCTTGGGAGATTACCCAATGTTTTTACATTTAGTTTTTTTTTATTTTATTTGAGTCTTGGAAGTTATTACTACTATAATGACCTCTCCTTATCATTTTTATTTCGTTTTTGTGCCAAGAGAAGCCTCTAATTTGAGCGAGGTAAGATTTGGGGATGTTGCTATCCTAAAACAGTTTTCAGTGCTGCACCGTAAAAATTCGTGAAAATTCTCTGTATATCTTTTGGACCTGCGATTACTTGTGCATATGACCCAGGTTATATACAAACTTTCATTAGTTAGACACTTTTTGATTTGAGCAACAGAAAACCCTCTAAAAATTCGACCTTTGTCAGCTGTTCTGTTTTGACAGATTTCTGCCAATATTTGTGTTTGCCGCTTTATCGCTTTCTTTATTAGTTCTTTTGATCACGGAACTTTTAGGGAAGTTGCTACAGTATTATATACTTTATATGTGGTGGTTTTGAGTTGAAACCTGAAGCAAAAAGGGGTTGATTCAATGTTATGCTTACACTAATGTTGCTAATATATTTGTGTTTAGTTTTGTATGAAGGAAGTTTTCAAGTGTAGGGATTGGAGAATGATGAGATGAGTTGAAGAATGGACAAAAGCTCAAGCTTGGGGATGCCCAGCACCCCAAGAAATATCCAAGAAGTACAAGCGTCAAATCTTGGGGATGCCCCCGAGGCACCCCTTCTTCATCGGCAAAAATCAGGTCACCTTTCAACGCACTATATTTTTATTGCTTCATGCATTATGCATTTTTCTTGGAGCGTCAGTTGTTTTAGTTTTCAGTTTTGTTTAGTTTTGTTTGATGCAATAAATGGTTGGACCCCAACAAATTTCTTTTGGAGAAGTTGCCCTGTTTTTCATTTGCCAAGAACACTCCGTTTTTCATTCATATAATTTCAACGAGTGTTCTCTTTTTCTAGAACTGCGTTTAGCTTTCGATTTTCACCTTGATTTGTGTTCAGATCTTGTTATATCTTTACATCAAGGTGTATTTTTGCCTCTGGTCCATGTTGGTTTTCATCAAAAGAGTTATTTATAAAAAGTTCGAATGGTGTTGGAAAAGAGAAAAAGCTTTATGCAAAAAAGTGGTACAAGAAGGAGCTTGTGTAGACTGTGGCCTAGGCTTTTACATGTCATGCTTGATGTCTTTTTGATAGCATGCTTAGTGGTTTTGCTGTAGCATGACTTGTCTCAAATGATTGAGATTGCTTAATGAGCCTTTGAAAAAATCATGCGTTGTTTTAATTATTTGGAAGCATTATTTTGGTTTTCTCCTTGATGCTTTATTTGGGTTGACTTGGCGCATGCTCACACATGTTAGACTCATACAAAGTCGCCATTGCCTCTATGATCATTTAGTTTTTGACTTTTGATGCCATCTTATGCTTCTTTTAATGTCGCTTTGTCGCTTTGCATGATTATGGCCATTATTGCTCTCTTAGTTAGTCGCTCCCAGTCTTTTGCTAGCCCTCATTTTGTATCGAGTATGAGCTCTACTCGTGCATCCAACTCCTAAAAACCAAGTTTGCCATTGTGTCCACTATAAATTCCTATGCATGGTATTTGTAAGCCATTCCAAGTAAATTTTCATGTGCTACCTTTCAAAAAAAATTCAACTACTTCTAATTTTGTGCCACTGTTTTTAGCTCATGGGTACGTAGTGGTCGGAATTGCTATCTTCCATATTAAATTAAGTACCCCTCGACTAGGCAGCTTCATCTGCTCATCATTAATTTTGCAAGGGAGCTGGTCAGACCATTGCAATCTAATTCTAAAAAAGAAAGAAAAAAAGGCACTCCTCCATGGTATGTGAATGTTGGTGGGCACCCGATGGAATCAGTTAGCCATAGTTTGAGAAAGGAAAAAGGGTGGGGAGGAGTGCCAAAGCTTTATAAAAGAGCACCAATGTGCCAAATTTTCAAAGAACTCGGAACCGCTCTCACTTGTTTATTATGGAAGATAGTAAGACCCCATTGCTAGTCTTTGACAAAAGCAAACACCTCTCAAAACCCAAGTTTTATCTCTATTTTACAAATGAAAAGCTCTAGCACATGTTTAATCACTGCTTCCCTCCGCGAAGGGCCTTTCTTTTACTTTTATGTTGAGTCACCACCTTCTATCTTTATGCACCATCTAAGAGAGCATAGTTGTCATTCTGAGTATAATGTGCATTGTCCCAAAGTTTTCATTGATTGATTTATGATGTTGGTTTCACTTGTTCTTAAATTATTTGTATCTAGTTGCCCTCTTAAACTTGAAGGTGTCCTATGCATTTATGTTTTGCTCTCTCATGAAGGACAAGCTAAAAACCATTTGTATGTTTTTCCATATGATTTGAACACACATTTGACTTTCATTGTTTCATTTTCATGATCTTTTGTTTTGTGTTCTTTTTCATGTTATAACATGGTTGCTAAGTTTCTTCTATCAAGATTATATCTTTCATGCCCATGTTTTAAGTTCTTTTGATCCCAGCGCACAACGCTTACATATATGATCAAGATTGTGTAGGTGTATGTCACCTCAAAAATTATTTCTTTTGTTATCACTTACCTACTCGAGGACGAGCAGGAGTTAAGCTTGGGGATGCTAATACGTCTCCAACGTATCCATAATTTTTGATGCTCCATGCTTGTTTTTACACCATTTGCTTAGTGTTTCGTTACACTTCGTGGCATTTTTATACATTTTCCGGAACTAACTTATTAACGAGATGCCACAGTGCCAGTTCCCTGTTTTCTGTTGTTTTTGTGTTTTAGAAAAGTTACATAGGAAATATTCTCGGAATTGGACGAAACAAAAGCCAGAAGTCCAGATATTTATCGGATCTTCCAGAAGACCGAAGAGGAGACGGAGAGGAGCCACTGGTGGGCCACACCACCAGGGGGCGTGGCCTATGGCTAGCCTGCGCCCACCTGTGGTGAGCCCCACCAGGTCCACTTCTGACGCCGCCCCTTCGCCTATAAAGACCCCCCGACGGGAAAAACCTAAACACCCGATCACTTTTCGAGAAACACATCGCGATCCGCCGCTGTCGTCGACCCGAGATCGGGAGGGTCCAGAAGCTCTTCCCGGCACCCTGCCGGAGAGGAGAATCACCACCGGAGGCCTTCTTCATTGCCATGCTTGCCTCCGGCGCAATGAGTGAGTAGTCTACCTTGGACTATGGGTCCATAGCAGTAGCTAGATGGTTGTCTTCTCCACCATGTGCTTCATGTTTAGATCTCATGAGCAGCTTTACATGATCGAGATCACCATTATGTAATTCTACATGTTGTGTTTGTTGGGATCCGATGAATATTGGTGTTATGATTGAGTTGATGTACTGAATTTTATCTTATGTTATCTCTATGTTGTTTATGATCTTGCATGCTCTCCATTGTTAGTAGCTATCTTGGCCGAGTAGTTGCTAGTGACTCCAAGAGGGGGTATTTATGCTCGATAGTGGGTTCATGCCTCTATTTAATATGGGGGAGTGACAGAAACCTCTAAGATTGTAGATGTGCTATTGCTACTAGGGGGAACACAGCATTCATATGCTCGAGGGCATATGCTTTGTTTACATTACACACTTTGCTTAATGCAGTTATCTGTTGTTCGCAACTTAATACTTGTGGAGTTCTCGGATTAATTCGCCACAAGTGGATTATTAGTCATAGATGCAGTTAGATGGCAGTCTATGTATCTTGTTGTAATGCCCAGAGTAAATCTCATAGTGATCCTCTTGACATATCACGTTGTCTTTATTCTATCAATTGCCCAACTGTAATTTGTTTACCCAGCATGTGTTATTTTATCTTATGGAGAGACACCACTAGTGAACTGTGGACCCTGGTCCTATTTCTTTTATATTGCTATCACCTGTTTACTTTACTTGCACTGTTTACTTTACTCGCATACTATTACAGTTTTCCACTCGATACGCTTGACGAGGTTCTACCCCGGCAATGCCCATGTTCGAGGGCTTTCGATCTAAGGAACGCATGGTGGGACCTGGCGAACTCGACGGCGATCAGATGAAAATAGGGAAACACGAGTATTTACCCAGGTTCGGCCCCCTTGGTAGGGTAATGACCTACGTCCTGCTTGTCTGACTTTTATTGATGTGGTGGCTACAATGGCGATGTTACAGTGGGGGCGTAGATTGGATCTAGCCGAAGTAGAGAGCTCTAAAAGTTGAGCGCTCCGGTGTGTGGTGGCGAAAGAGTATCTTGGGTTTCGGGGCCTCCCTCCCAACCTTTTATATGCGAAGGCTGGGTCTCAGGATTGTCCCTCAAGGAAAGTACAGATCGGATCCATCTCGAATAAACCCTAACCGAAGACTAATACAAATTGGACTCCTCGAATCCTTGCTTACTCGCCAAGTACAGCTCCTGGGCCACATCCAATCATTGTCTTCACGGGCCTCGCAGCTCCTCTGACAACAACCTACCCTGGGCTGAAAACCAGGTAGGCGAATATCGAGGGCCTCTTTGTTATTCCTTCGTCAGTAGCCCCTGAGTGCCTGGGATAGCCGAAGACTATGGCAGGGACTCAAACCAGAATCTCCTTTTAAGCGCACGAGATCATATTCGCCCTTCCTGGAAAAGGCACAATGACATATCGAATACACAAATAACGCATTTAACAGATGCAGTTGATTCAAGTAATACTCATGCTGAGCCTCAAAAAATGTATAGCTTGGTTTGCAGGGGGATACGCATAACCGGCCTGAGACTCACACCGGGTCTCAGTTAATTGCATAGCCGCAAAGACATTCGGTTAGCTTACTCAGATTCGAGTCCCCCGACTCGAACCCGCGTGGGCTGGCACTACCCCGACCCGAGCCGCGTTGGACTCACTGGGTCGAAGCCCAGTTCAATGAGAGGCACCCAATGCGTCCATCGGTGCAGACTTCATACTGAAGGTATGGAAAGTTACTTGGCAGAGCACGCTTGATACGAATACCGGGACATCTGGTGTTGCGAACCGTGGACTTACCTTCGTATTTGACATACGGCATCTGAACTGGTATATTGCCACCAAGGTTCAGGTATTTTGAGTGAAGAGCATTGAAAGCCCCGAATAGAAATCTGAAGGACAGCGAACTGCACCCAAAAAAACAAAATGTTGATGGCCGAAAGATGTGATTCGAGGGATCAGGCACCCACCCTCGAATAATGTAGAGGCGCTGCTGGCCCGAAGAAGATAATTCGAGGGGCCGAAGACTGCAGTCGAATAATATGAAGGCGTTGCTAGCCCAAAGAGAGAGATTCGAGGGACCAGAGCCCGAAGAAGATAATTCGAGGGGCCAAAGCCTGCAGTCGAATAATACGAAGGCGTTGCTAGCCCGAAGAGAGAGATTCGAGGGACCGGGGCCCGAACTGGAATAATTAGGAGGCACTGCTTGGCCCAAAGAGAGAGATTCGAGGGACCGAAGCCCGAACTCAAATAATTAGGAGGCACTGCCGGCCCATGATAACAATCCACGGTGCGAACACCCATGAAGAAAATATCAAAACAATATCGGTTGAGAACTAGAAACTTTTCTCGAACGAGCAGGTATCCCTTGCTCGAAGAGCTCAAACGAAACGCCAAACAAAGGACAAAGTCGCCCAGAAGGGCATTGCATGCACTCAAGCAGCACAAAGAGAACACAGAGACTTCGAGGAAAACTCAATACCAAAAGGGCTCTAATTGCGAAAAGCACGTACCTTTGAATTTCGAAAAACCCTCATCAACCTTGCCCTTTGAGTCAAAAAGGATCAACCTTTCCTGGAAATGATGTCAGAGCTGACGCCGGATTCCCTCGAGTTGTCACGCCACCCTCTGCTGGTATAGCCTGACTTTGATAAGACTAGACGCACGGTGGGCCCAGCGGCCGCGCGTCCCGGCTGTTGACCGCATTTGACCGCACGTCTCGCGTGTGGGTGAGAAAAGTCCGCATGGTTTCTTTGTTTGCCGTGCATAGTGGAAGCTGTGGCTCCCGTGGCGCTGACATGTGGATGGTCAGATCTGCCCTGTCGTTTCCACTTCGCAGTGAACGGCTAAGATTTGCCGTGATTTTCCAGAGATAAAATAAAATGACAGTGGAGGGGTAAACAGTCCACCCCACTCCACTGCCATCGTCTTCCTCCTTGCGCACTGCTCCTGCTACTCCTCTCATCCACCTCCATTCTCTGAGCTCTTGCCGCGCGCCAACCTCATGCCGAAGAGGGGTTCCACTGCATATGGCGCTGCCGCCGGCGCCGCCAAGAAGGCCAAGATCGCGAATGCCGACGCCCCTGTTGATGGCAATTGGGTGCAGACCAAAGTCGGAGACAAGGAGCTGTCTCAGGCCGAGAAGGTGGGCCTTCTCAAAAACACCCTGGTGGAATCGCTTGCCGCCGGTCCCGAGATTTTTCCCCGGCCTCCTCATGGATTCCGGGTAATTTTCATGGCTTTCCTATTGCGGGGACTCTCTCTTCCCCTGCATCCCTTCCTTCGCGGGCTTCTTTTCGCGTATGGGATTCAGCTCCACGATCTGAATCCCAACACGATTCTTCACATTGCGTGCTTCATCATGCTGTGTGAATGCTTCCTGGGGATCGAGCCCCACTGGGCGCTCTGGCGCCGAATCTTCATCGTCCGGCACCCACTGCAGTACCAGACCGGCGGCTTCAGTTGCCAAGTGCGTCCGGACGTGCCCTACTTCAACCTCCAGACGCCCGAGAACAACCCTGGCTGGAGGACAAAATGGTTCTACGCCAAGGACAAGTTCTCCGCTGGTGAAAACTTCGGGCTCGAGGAGTTTCGAGCTACCACCGCCCTTCGACCACGAGTGTCTTGGAGACACAAACTTTCTAAGGAGGAGATGAAGATCATGGAGCCACTGATGGAGAAAATCCAACAGCTCCGTGCCACTCCGAATAAAGAGCTTTCGGGCATTCAGCTTATTCAGACATTCATCGAGCGTCGGATCCAGCCTCTCGCTGCTCGAGCCCACTGCATGTGGGATTATAGCGACCGCCGTGATTCGACCCAAATTACCCCCGATGAGCTGCATGAAGCTGAGATCGACGACTGCGTGCGCGCCATCACCAAGATCAAGAAGAAGTCGACCGTGCCGAAAATTTTCGGCGTAGTGGCCTTCAGCAAAGCCTTCCCCCGAACTGAGGTATCCCTCTCATCTTAGCCGAATATTTCTTCCATACTATAGTTTGCTGATCAGGATCGAATGTGTTCAAAACTCTTGCTTAGGTCACCGAAATAGTTCGGTGTTATCCGCCCCAACCCAAAGTGGGTGAATATCCGGGGCGTCACTTCATCGAGGTCCCGGAGGAATCGACCTCTACTGCTCCATCGCCCTCGCGAGTATCAAAGAAGAAGAAACAAATTGCTGATGTCGTCGAGGATTCGGAAGACCTTGACGATACTCACTTCTCTTCTGGCGACGATGACAACATCGTGATTCCTGCCGCGCCTTTGAGCAGCCGCCCCCATCTTTGACTTGGGAAGAAGACTCTCCCGAAGTTTGGTCTCGATGCATCGTGAGTTTCCTTGTCCAACTTACTTTTCGTGTGACCTCGCCTTGAGCTGACTATACTATGTTGATTTCGACATCTGTTTCAGGTCTTCCTGTTATCGCCACATTTTGGCCAAATGAGGAGATGGGCTGTAATCAAGATGGGCTTGGAGGCTGGATCGGCCTTGCGCGTGGATTTGGGCTAATTGCCCGTGTATCTGTATATTATAATAGAGTACGTTTCGGTTTAAACAAGAGATAGAGTTGTTAGGGTTATTCCAAAGATAGAAAGTCTCCGGACTATAAATATGTACCTAGGGTTATTGAGAAAGGAGGACGACCACGTTCACAACAAACACAATCTCGGCGCATCGCCACCCCTTGTTTCGAGGGTTTCTTTCAGGTAAGCGTCGTGCTGCCTAGATCGCATCTCGCGATCTAGGCAGCATCTGCTTATGAGTTATTTGGTGTTGCTCGTACTGAAGCCTTGTTGATGGCGAGTAATACTGTTATCATAGATCTGTTTGGGCTAGCATCGGCGCTTTTTGTTTATGTTTGCTTAGTCTTGCTGCCCCTAGAGATCTCGCTGCCTTTGCACCTATTTTGGGTGTAAGGGCAGCATCTTGCTTGATCTTTATTCAGTCGATTCAATCTGTCATAGTTGTTCCTTGTTCTCCAAGGATTAGTTTGATATCCGCATGGTTAGGCCTCACAAACGGGTTGAACGATCCAGTGGTACGTAAGGATATGGTTTGCCAATTCGAGAGGAGTTGTTCCGGGAATTGACTCTACGTTGGTTTTTTGGCCTCCTCTAGGGTTAATTTCTGTTATCTTTCGTATCTACCAGGCTCAATTACGTGTGGGATGTTCCAATTATGTGGTGAAAGCGTTAAACTGTCGTAGATCGATTTGACTTGTATTGATAAAGCAAAAACCCCATGTTATCGTAGATCCAATGCAGATCCATGGGACAATCGGCTACCTGAGCCGATTCACAGGGAAACCTGAGAGCCGATCGAGGCTCGTATTTAATGTTTACATGTCTGCCATGCAGGAAACCAATCGAAGCAATCCATCACCTTCCTGATCAGGTATAGGTCAGGTGGCACGCCCTTGCATCAGCCAGGACGTGTGCCGGAGTTTTGCGGGCCGTTGCCCGAGGGACCAGGGCCCACCAGCAGTTCTGGGAGCCTCCCGGCTCTTCGTGTTGCTCGTCGCTGCTCGCCGGTGGGTTTTGACAGGCAACACATTCTGGCACGCCCGGTGGGACACTCAACAACATCTGCATCAACATCTGACGCTGCGATGGGGGACGGACCAATCACGTACGACGATCTGTCTGATGAGCACAAGAAGAGGTATGATGATATCAAAGCTCTCTTCGAAGCCGATCTCATCGGCTCTTTTGAAAGGACCCGTAAGCATGGCATCAGGTGGAAAGGGTTCTCACCCGAAGGCGCTCTCGATGAGGTGGATCTGTCTGTTCCTTCAGAGGATCGCACCAGAGCTCTGCGGCAGGAAGTCAATTACATGGTGGCTCATTCTCTTCACCGCCATTCTGAGAGCCTGGTGAACGCTTTCGAGCGCGTCGCGGTTCGCGTGGTTCAGGAGATCATGAAACATCAGTACTCTCCATCGGGGCCTACCCTAGGGACTCACCAGGGAGAAAGACCGCTCCAGACCAGGCCACAGCTACCATTCACGCTTGCAGCTCCGGAGCCACCGGGGTCACCGGCGTACGTCGTCTACAAGATTGGAGGTGATCCTGGCGATTACCAATTCCTGTCTGAGCCACCTAAAGAAATCCCACATGGATATGTGTGCACATACGTGCCGGACTGCAACAGCCTAACGCACACGAACCAGACTGCAACCGCAGGGATTTCTGGGGCAGGTGTTTCTGGAGTAGGGATTTCGGGAGCAGGGATGTCCGGGATGGACGCTGATAAACAGGCGTGGCTAGCTAAGTATGCCACCGGAACGAGTCATGAGAATTTAGCCCCTGCAGCTCAAACGGTGGAGCAAATCAGTACCATCTTGAGAGACCAGTTCGGCTTCGTGCCGAAGAGGAGAACAATCGGCTATTCCAAGCCGTACCCCAACGAGTATGATCTGATTCCACTTCCACCCAAGTATCGGCTCCCTGAGTTCTCAAAATTTAATGGTTCAGAAGGGTCTAGCTCGATCGAGCACGTGAGCCGATATTTGGCACAGTTAGGCATGATTTCAGCATCGGATCAGTTACGCGTAAGGTTCTTTGCGCAATCTCTGACAGGACCAGCTTTTGGGTGGTACACCTCGTTGCCACCAGATTCGATCCGGACCTAGAAGCAGCTGGAAGAACAGTTCCATATTCAGTATCATTCAGAAGCTACCGAGGCTGGCATTGCCGATCTGGCGCAGGTGCGGCAGAAGCGGGGAGAAACGGTAGCCGAGTATATTCAGCGTTTCAGGACCGTCAAGAACCGATGTTATTCGGCTCGTTTAACTGAGAAAGAAGCAGTCGAGCTGGCCGTGTTGGGTCTCTCAGCACCGATCAAGGATCTGGCTTTCCAAGTAGAATACAATTCACTGGCGCACATGGTCCAGAAACTGACAATGTATGAGCAGCGCCACCCTGAGTTGTACCAAGACAAGTTCAAACGTCCGATAGGCCTGGTCGATACAGGAGAAGAGGATCTTGTAGAAGACCAGGAGATAGCCGTGGCTGAATGGGCTCGGGGAGCAGATCCTGTGTCCTGCAAATGGGTGAAACAGCAAGGGCCTGCAAAAGGGTTCGACTTCGATGTAAGCAAAGCTGAGCAGATATTCGATTTACTGCTGAAGGAAAAGCAGCTGAAGTTACCCGAAGGCCATAAAATCCCTACGGCGCAAGAGATGAACGGGAGATCATACTGCAAGTGGCATCACTCGTTCACCCACACCACCAATGATTGCAAAGAGCTACGTCGGCAGATCCAAACGGCGATAGAACAGGGCCGTCTGATCCTTGGGCAGTTCGCCATGAAAGTGGACACAAACCCGTTTCCTGGCATCAACATGGTAGAGCACAGCCACTCCACGAGGCGTCAGCTAGATTTCTCGTTCGATATTAACATGGCAGGGCCTGTGTACCACCATGGCAAGTATAAGGAGGAAAGCGGCCACTCCCGGGGCAAAGAAAAGGAAGAGGCCGGTCCACGCGACCGGCCCCGTTATGATGATAGGCGGTATATAACCGAGGAACAAGTGAGAAGCGTGCGATATCAGAAGCCACACTCCACGCATCTCCTTAACAAGTATGAGCGTCAGTATGACCGACGTCGGCAGTACGACAGAGATGATGAAAGAGATCGTCGGACCGACGCATACGATGGGAGATACCGTCGGCATGATAGAGATGATGAAGGATATGAGCACCGCGCTAGGGAAAGGCCAAAGGAAAAGGAAGGCGTGGATAAACATTGGGATTGTCCTTTCTTCAAGTACTGTTGGGATGCGGGAATGAGCCGATTGCCTACAGTCGACAACTGCCCGGAATGTGGACAGCAGAAGGATGACACAGGTCCAGTTTCAGTGTTCAAGCGTCTAGGGCCTCTCCCGCCTCAGAACAGACAAGAGGAGTCATCTCGAGCAAAAGATCTCGAGGAGTCAGAGGATGAAGAAGAAGATAGATATCACCGGCCAAGGTGGTGTCCCGATGGACTCAGACACACCCAAAAGCGTAGAGTTCAGCGGCTACGTAGCTTGGAGGAAGCCGAAGCGCAGTACCTCCACACTTTAAGGAAAGCCCGGCCTGATCTGGCCGTAAAAATTCAGCAAACCTTGGAGACGGAGGCCCGTCCAAAAAGGAAAGAGTGGCGCCCCAAACCAGTAAAAGCCGATGCGAAGACATCGGCTGACACAAACATGGTGTTCATACTTCCGTCAGAGTTTTGCGCTCCAAGAACCGAAGAACTACCAGTGGCACAGTTTGACTGCGGCCCACGGCCGGTCATCTTTGAAAAGCCACAGGAGAAGGGCTACAAACATCTGAAAGCCCTGTACCTGAGAGGTTATATCAATGGGCAGCCTGTCCGCAAGATGTTGGTTGACACCGGAGCGGCAGTCAATATAATGCCATACTCCATGCTGCGGCGTTTGGGACACTCCACTGCAGATCTGATCAAAACCAACGTCACGCTAAGCGACTTCAACGGCCAAGCTTCAGAAACGCAAGGCGTCCTGAACGTGGATCTGACCGTGGGTAGAAAAACCATCCCTACGTCGTTCTTCGTTGTTGACAGCAAAAGCACCTACGCTGTCTTGCTGGGAAGGGATTGGATTCACGCTAACTGCTGCATTCCATCCACGATGCACCAATGCCTGATACAGTGGGATGGAGATGAAGTGGAGGTCATTCACGCAGATGATTCGATCGAGATCTCAATAGCTGGCATGAACATTTGGGACGCAGAAGACCAAGAGCCGATCTCTGGAGTCAGTCTAGACGGCTGTGAGCGCATTGAAGCTACAAAAAACGGGGTGAGGCTGGTCTTATCCACTGGCCTGACAGAGTAGCAAAGCCCACGATTGTGCGTGGTAAGGCCGATCCCTGCGATCGGCCACAAAAAATAAAAAGCAGTGATCTTACGACAAGCATGTCATGTAGTCGTAGTAGGGAGATTCCCTACCATTGTAGAGCACAAATAAGTTGTAAACCTTCCTTGAGTAATGCAATCAAAAAGGGGGCCGATTCCGGCAATCGGCACAAATCATCTTTGTTATCCTCACCAAACTTTTGGCCTGTGTTCAGCATCGATTTTGCAGGTGACGGAAAGCTGGGGTATGGGTTTACATCCGCTGATGAGCTAGAGGAGATTGACATCGGTCCTGGGGATAAGCCACGACCGACATTTATCAGCAAAAAGTTAGATCCGAATCTGCGGGGTCCGATGATAGCTTTGTTGAAAGAATATCCAGATTGCTTTGCCTGGGACTATACGGAGATGCCCGGGTTAGACAGGAGCATCATTGAGCATCGGCTCCCGCTTAAAAAAGGGTTTCGGCCATTCCAGCAGCGAGCACGACAGATGAAGGCCGAAATTTTAGAGGAAGTCAAGAAAGAGATCGAGAAAATGTTGAAAGCTGGGTTCATCAGGCCATGCAGGTATGCTGAGTGGATTTCTAGTATCGTACCTGTAGAGAAAAAGGATGGCCGATGGCGTGTTGCCATAGATTTTCGGGATCTCAATAGAGCCACTCCAAAGGATGAGTATCCGATGCCGGTAGCAGAGACATTGATCAACGCAGCTGCTGGTCATAAGGTCCTGAGCTTTATGGATGGCAATGCCGGTTACAATCAAATTTTTATGGCTCCAGAAGATATACACAAGACTGCATTCAGAGTCCCAGGTTCGGTGGGGTTGTTTGAATACGTAGTCATGACATTTGGACTGAAGAATGCCGGCGCCACATACCAAAGAGCCATGAATTACATTTTCCATGATCTGATCGGCAAGCTGGTGGAGATTTATATCGATGACGTGGTAGTCAAGTCGGCTTCAGTACAAGGACACTTGGACGATCTGCGACGCGTCCTGGACCGAACCAGAAAATTTGGGCTACGGATGAATCCAAAGAAGTGTGCCTTCGGTGTGACGGCCGGTCAGTTCTTGGGTTTCTTGGTCCATGAACGCGGAATCGAGATCGGCCTGAAAAGTCAGGAGGCAGTGCGAACAATGAAGCCACCTACCACGAAGAAAGAACTGCAGTGTCTCATCGGCAAAATCAACTTCGTCAGAAGGTTCATCTCCAATCTGTCAGGAAGAATAGAGCCGTTCATGGGGCTGGTGAAAATTAAATCTGATGAGGAGTTCCGCTGGGGGACAGAACAACAACGAGCCTTCGACGAGATCAAAGAATATCTAACGAAGCCGCCAGTGTTGGTTCCACCGCAGCAGGATAGGCCGTTCTACATTTACTTGTCGGTGGCTGACACGTCCATCGCCTCAGTGGTGGTGCAAGTTTATGATGGTCTGGAGCGAGTTGTGTTTTACATCAGCAGAAGGATGCTGGATGCAGAGACAAGGTATCCTGAGATCGAGAAGTTATGCCTCTGCCTATTTTTCACCTGCACCAAGCTGCGACACATCTTGCTGTCAGCAGAGATTATCATCATATGCAAATCAGATGTCATAAAACATATGCTGTCGGCTCCTGTGTTGAAAGGCCGACTCGGCAAATGGATGTTTGCATTATCGGAATTTGATATCCGGTATCAACCCGCCAAAGCGGTTAAAGGACAGGCGTTGGCCGATCTTATTGCTGAACGAATCAACACTGATATAGCAGCACTGTCTGTACGTGCATGGGCTATGTTTTTCGATGGATCGGCTTGTGATGATGGTTGCGGCATCGGCATTCTACTCGTGTCGCCCCGGGGGGCAACATATTCCTTCTCCATCAGGCTATCTACCCCTTGCACCAACAATGTCGCTGAGTATGAGGCAATACGCAAGGGAATGGAGTTGCTCATTGAAGCCGGAGCAGAAGCAGTGGAACTTTTTGGAGACTCCAAATTGGTGATTTCCCAACTCACGGACGAATACAAGTGTGAGAGCGAGTCACTCTTCCCATTATGGTTGCAATGCCGTGAGCTGATGGCACAGTTCAGGTATCTAAACTTTAACTGGATCCCGCGGTCGCAGAATACCGAGGTGAATGATCTTGCACAGATGGCTTCAGGCTACAAGGACATAGCAGATGGAACTGATGTTCAGGTACAGTTCCTGGAGACGGACGACTGGAGAGCCGATATCTTCAATTACTTGAAAGATTCGGCTCGGGGGGCACCTAAACGGATAAGGTACAAGGCCATGAAGTATGTGCTTATTGGGGATGACATGTTCTACAGGACTCTGGAAGGGCTACTGCTCAGATGTCTGGGGCCAGCCGAGGCAAATCGGCTTCTACACGAGGTACACGAAGGCGCCTGTGGAACTCACCAATCGGCTCACAAGATGAAATGGTTGATCAGGCGATCAGGGTTTTATTGGCCCACCATGCTTGAGGACTGTTTTAAGTACTATAAAGGGTGTCAAGCATGTCAGAAATTCGGGAAGATTCAGATGGTACCTGCATCAGCGATGAACCCCATCATCAAGCCTTGGCCATTCCGAGGTTGGGGCATGGATATGATTGGCAAGATCAATCCTCCATCAAGCAAAGGCCACATGTGGATTTTGGCCATTACGGATTATTTCACTAAATGGGTGGAAGCCGTCCCTATGAAGTCAGTAAACTCGAAGGATGTTATCAATTTCGTGAAAGAACATGTCATTCATAGATTCGGGATTCCCCAAACTATCACGACCGATGGAGGTTCGGTCTTCATTTCTCACGAGTTTAGAGAGTTCTGTGAGGACACGGGAATTAAGCTGATCCGATCATCTCCATATTATGCTCAAGCAAATGGGCAAGCTGAAGCGTCCAATCAGAGCCTTATCAAGCTGATCAAGAGAAAAATCGACGAGCACCCTAGGCGTTGGCACGAGGTTTTGTCAGAAGCTTTGTGGGCTTATCGCATGTCATGTCATGGAGCGATAAAAACCTCGCCATACCATCTAGTCTATGGACAAGAAGCCGTATTGCCATGGGAGATTACGGCTGGATCGAGACGTGTCACTTTTCAGAACGATCTAACAACTGAAGAATATGCAGCCCTGATGAGTGACAGTGTTGAGGATTTAACTGAACTTAGGCTGTGGTCGCTTGAGAAAATTAAAGAGAACAAAGCCAAGGTAGCTCGTGCATATAATAAGAAGGTGAGACCAAAGGAGTTCCACGTTGGTGATCTTGTATGGGAAGCTGTATTGCCATTGGGAACTAAGGATGCAGCATACGGTAAATGGTCTCCAAATTGGCACGGGCCATACAGGGTCGACCAAGTTTTAAGGGGCAACGCGTACATGCTTGAGGAGCTGGACGGTGTGAAATTCCCAGTGGCTGTTAACGGTCAGCATCTCAAGAAATATTTCCCAAGCATGTGGGATGATGGACAGTGAAATATGGGGGCCGATACATGAAATCGGCCAGTAAAAAATATATCCAGTGAAACACGGGGGCCGATACATGAAATCGGCCAAATAAATAAAACAAAAAAAACGGTGCACAGCCATCGACTCTCGAGGTTCAGACTGTTACGAGCAGGTGTCAGGTTACATGAATAAGCTACTGAAGGAATGCCTCGAAGGCATGGAGGGCGTCAGCACGGACACGATCCACCTCGGCGATCTCGGCTTCGTCATCATCGTCCTTGCCCGTCACTAGCTGCTTGCTCAGGGCATGTATTTCTGCCAGATCAGTCTTCAGTTGAGCTTTGAGGCCTTCTGCTTCGTCTTGGGAGCGGGCGATGAATGCTTCCTTGTCATGAATGAGCTTTTTAGTCGCCCGGACCTTCTCTTCGAGATCTTCCAATTCCTTTTTTAAGGATGCAAGCTCGGCGGTGCTGACAGAGGTGTCAGTTTTGGCATCCAGAGACGCCTTTTTCTCATTGAGCCGCTGACATTTGGCTGCAATATCGGCCTTCAGTGGGAGTTGGGCGTGGCGTAGATTGATCCTCTCACGAGCCAACTTCACCCTTGACCCGTAGAAAGACAGAGTCACAACTGGCCAAAGCTTCACCTGCAATGCTACCGGGAGTTGGTCCTTGATTTCGTCAAGAACACTCTTCACCTCTTCAGAAACCTCGACCAACTTCTCGATTGGGGAGGACAGCAAGGCTTTGAGACGCTGGAATTGAGGTAGAACAGCGCTTGCTCGTGGTTCATCGTTGGCGACAGAGGGAGCTGGTTCGATGGATTCAGGGTCGAACGTCAGCAAGCCTGAGATATCACAACCCTGGCAGGCAGAAGTGGCGTCAGTATGCGTCAAATAGGGAAGGATGAGTCGAAAGAAGCAAACATACCTCTCCTGAGATCAGGGGGATAGCCGACGGTGAGACAATCGGCTCGTGTGTTGTTGCTGAGGGCTTGGCCAGATTGGCAACCGTTTCATCTACACCTTCAGGGATTACTAGATCCAGGCTTGCGGAAGGCATCGGCACTTCCCCGACTTTCCCACTAGGAGTGTCCTTCGTCTGCATGAAAGGTGCTTAGCCGATGTGAATAGCAATGAATCGGCATAAAAAAAGGAGTGGTAAGAGTATGGAGGATAATTACTTTAGAAGCCTCCTGGCTCGAAGAAGAAGTTTGCAGTCCCTTGCGAGCCCTCTTGGGGCTCACAGCTTGCCCCGCCTCGACTGCTGCTCGGGGGGCAACAGGTTCAGGAACAGGCCTTTTCCTGGAAGCCGATGGTGGCACATCTGGCTGGCTCGGTGTGGTGGTTCTCTCAGAGTCTGCTGAGCTCGAATCTCCTCGATTGAATTGTGTCTCCTCGCTGGAGGTGTCTTCGATGGAGACCTGTAAGAAAGGGAGAGTTGGTAAACACGAGCATGTTTACAAAGATAAATGAGATCAACCAAGGCATGAATCAGCGTACGTGCGAACTCTCTGGAGAAGGGCTCCGGCGCCTCAAAGTTTTCTTGGCCACTATCTTCCTCACCGCCGTTCTTGTTTTAGTTGGAACTCGGGGGGCAGCTGACCCGGAAGTTGCTTGGCTCTTGGAAGCCGATTTTGGTGATATCGGCTGGTTCTGCATCACGACCTGTTTCAAAGGTGGCGAGTTTTTGCAGAAAAGGACCACAGGAGCCGGTGGGAGGAATTCGAAGGGGGAGCCATCCTCGTTGGTAGGTTCTGGACCATCTTGTTGCTGCAAGGAGGCCGAGCAGGATATTAAAAGCATCGTCGTGAGCTGCATCAAGAAAATTTACAAGTAGCAGTACCTGTTCTACGGGGATGTCATATTCAGCATCGAGCTGTTCCAGCAATGGTCCCAGAGCTCTCCTGAAGGCATGAGTCTTCCACATCGACCACCAGTTCTCAAAACCATCGGTTGATGAAGCGAAAGTGAGGTTGTTAGGAATTGGGATGGTCAGAGCATCGAAGAAAGAATAACACCTCTGACTGATGAGAGAATCGGGCAGGGAAAGAAGATAGGATTGTCCAGGCCTTGGAAGAAAATGCTGAACCACTTGGATGCTTCATGAGGGATCAGTTTACTACCTGGCAGGCTATACAGAGCTTGACCGTAGCTGGTGCATCGGATCTGCTTCCCTTTGGCATCTGGAAAGGTGCAACTTGCCAAAAGGGGGAAGTTTGGGATATGGTTTTGAAAATATAGCTGAGCCCATAGTTGAATAAACCACCAAGGACCTCCTGTTTTGACTGCTATGTGGGAGGATAGTTTGACAGACATCAACTGGAGATATCGATAGACTTCTCCAAGGAACAGTTTACCGATGCCAAGTTGAGTGCCTCTGGCAAGTTCGTAGGCCAAGGGAAGATAATTCTTGGTTGGAGCAAGGGAAGGGCCACAGAATATGAAATGTTCCAGCCAGAAATTGAGGAAGGCCGTGTGTTCTTTCTCTGTGACAGGGCCCTTAGTTTTCATGTGACTTCGAAGATAAGCACCCCAGTTCGTGCAATTTGTTTTGGAAGAAAGCTTGAAGGGGACTTTTGGCAGCATAAAAGCAGAGGGGCTGGGTGATGTGACGTCCAGACCAGTAATCATCACCACGTCTAACAGAGTTGGTGTCATGGGGCCGTGGCCGAACATGAAGCAGTTCAAAGCATCAGACCAGAAATAGCCGATGGTTTTTAGAAGATTTTCATGTTTCTCAAGGGGAGACAATGACAAAATCAAGGCATCGGCTATTCCCGTGGTTTCCCACTGGGATTGGTAAGTTTTGGCTACCCTACTGTACCAAGAAACCCAATATTCGGGAGGATTAGGCTAGGCTCGTAAGCAGTCGGCCCAAGAATCCAAATCTAAGCTTTGGCTTACGAAGGGAATTCTGTTTGCCTCGCAAGAGATCAGATGGGCAGGACTAGATTCTGTATGGGGGCCAAGGCAGAGAGAATTTGGGAGAGAAGGATGCGGCAGCAGAATGTCTGAAACCTAAAATTTCAATGATGGGATAAAGCATTAATTCAGGTGTTTGCTATTAATTCTAGCACCATGCTCGGATTGCGAGGAACAGTTAAGGATTACCTTCAGACCGGAGACCACTGTGTTGGCGCTGGACGATTCCGCCATCTAATTTGCCGGCGGAGATGGATCTATGCGGTGGGGAATCTAGGGTTCGTGTCGCTGTGAGCCCGATTTGTTCAATGAGGCAATTGGAGATCTGAGTTAGCCTTTTTGAAGATGGTTGCAGGTTACCGTTGAAATTGGAAAGTGACCGCTCAGACTTGTCTAAATAAGCGACCGAGTTTGACCTTGTCAACGTTTGTGGGAAAAGCCGATGTGTTGCCATCGGCTCTTTGGGCTTTGACTTGGTTGATCGTATCAAGCGTGGTATGGTGAAAGCCGATTCGTTACTATCGGCTTTTGGAACGTTGACCTATTTGACTATCGGCAAAATCAAATTGGGGAAAAGCAAGCTTTGTTGATTCCAAAGATGGTTGTCTACAATGAAGCCGATTGCTTACAAAATGGGGATCTACTACTAGTACTACTACTTCCTAATCTAAAAGGCGGCGTCGTCGTCGTCGCCGTTGCCATTGCCGCCGCCGTCTTCTCTATCATCGGCGCTGCTGCCGGCGTGGTCCTCACCGCTGCTGCTGAAGTTGTCAGCGGGGGCCTCCTCGTCCTCGTCATCGTCGTCGGTGTCCTCGCTGGACCCAGCGCGGAAGCGCTTCACCGGCGGGTACTCGTCGGAGGAGGTGTCCTCCTCTGCTTCTTCCTCCTCATCGGAAGAGCCGATGTCCTCGCCCCAGGACATGGCGTCGTCGGCGCTCTCCGCCTCCAGTTCCCCGTCGATGAGGAGTTGGAGGTCCTCCTCGCCGTCGGTCAGGGACTCGTCGTCCTCTGACTGGGCGGCGAAGTCCCAGTCTCTCTCGTCCCACCATTGTGGGGCGAGAGCTTCGTATGCCGCCATTGGCGGGTGCTCCGGCGTCGGCTCCCGGTTGACGGAGTCGGAGGATTGGAAAGAAAGGCCGGATGTGTTGGAGGAAGAAGAGGAGGCCATGGCGGAGGAAGAGGGTTTTTTGGCTATTGGAGGAGAATGAGGATGCAAATGGTTCGGATAGATTTAAATAAGGGGAATAGTGGAAGGTGGTTCAATGCCATAGCGGTTTTCGAGAATGTGGTGCCAGAGTTGTCAAATCGTGCACTGCGGAGAAGTTGAGAAGGCGAGGCATCATGATGAGGAGGCGATATGACGGTTCTGCTCTGCAACGCGTGACCCGATGAAGGAAAAACAGAGTGGTTTTGGAATTATTATTGCCAAAACCAGGGGGGCATGTGTTATCGCCACATTTTGGCCAAATGAGGAGATGGGCCGTAATCAAGATGGGCTTGGAGGCTGGATCGGCCTTGCGCGTGGATTTGGGCTAATTGCCCGTGTATCTGTATATTATAATAGAGTACGTTTCGGTTTAAACAAGAGATAGAGTTGTTAGGGTTATTCCAAAGATAGAAAGTCTCCGGACTATAAATATGTACCTAGGGTTATTGAGAAAGGAGGACGACCACGTTCACAACAAACACAATCTCGGCGCATCGCCACCCCTTGTTTCGAGGGTTTCTTTCAGGTAAGCGTCGTGCTGCCTAGATCGCATCTCGCGATCTAGGCAGCATCTGCTTATGAGTTATTTGGTGTTGCTCGTACTGAAGCCTTGTTGATGGCGAGTAATACTGTTATCATAGATCTGTTTGGGCTAGCATCGGCGCTTTTTGTTTATGTTTGCTTAGTCTTGCTGCCCCTAGAGATCTCGCTGCCTTTGCACCTATTTTGGGTGTAAGGGCAGCATCTTGCTTGATCTTTATTCAGTCGATTCAATCTGTCATAGTTGTTCCTTGTTCTCCAAGGATTAGTTTGATATCCGCATGGTTAGGCCTCACAAACGGGTTGAACGATCCAGTGGTACGTAAGGATATGGTTTGCCAATTCGAGAGGAGTTGTTCCGGGAATTGACTCTACGTTGGTTTTTTGGCCTCCTCTAGGGTTAATTTCTGTTATCTTTCGTATCTACCAGGCTCAATTACGTGTGGGATGTTCCAATTATGTGGTGAAAGCGTTAAACTATCGTAGATCGATTTGACTTGTATTGATAAAGCAAAAACCCCATGTTATCGTAGATCCAATGCAGATCCATGGGACAATCGGCTACCTGAGCCGATTCACAGGGAAACCTGAGAGCCGATCGAGGCTCGTATTTAATGTTTACATGTCTGCCATGCAGGAAACCAATCGAAGCAATCCATCACCTTCCTGATCAGGTATAGGTCAGGTGGCACGCCCTTGCATCAGCCAGGACGTGTGCCGGAGTTTTGCGGGCCGTTGCCCGAGGGACCAGGGCCCACCAGCAGTTCTGGGAGCCTCCCGGCTCTTCGTGTTGCTCGTTGCTGCTCGCCGGTGGGTTTTGACAGGCAACACTTCCACCGAGGAGACTTCGGAGAGCCCCGAGGACCACGACCGATACCTGGTTCGGCCTCATGACGACGCCCTCGAGTAGACCGCGGACTCGCAAGAGCAAGCAGCTGGAGATGCCGCTCCTAAGGCTGACCTCCCGAAGCTGCCGTCCCCCTCAAGGGAAAAGATGACCGAACCTGAATTCGTCCTAGTTTCTTCCTCCGGCGAGCCTTCCAGCTCTAAAAGCCATGTAAGTCCAAAAACTCCAGTTTTTTCGACTCGTATGTTTGCCTGTCAGTAGCCCCCGAGGGTGAGTCTAAGTGTTTACACTTGGGCTCGCCCTCCTAACAATAATTTGGAGATTTATCTTTGCTTCTTCTTGCTCAGCCCATTGTTAGGGACTTATCGAAGGTATGCAAGAATTTTCTTGCGCTGGAGGAAGAGAACAGACGATTATTCGCGCAGCTCAAGGATGTGCGACATGAGTACTGCTTCCTCTCTTTCAATGTCTTGTTCTGATGGTGGTTTTGCTGCATTCCTGTATAATATGGCATTCTTCGAATGATCAGGGATTGCAGCGCAGACTGCTGCTGATAAGACGTCCTTGAAGGCCCAGCTGGACGATCTTGCGGTGGAGAATTTGGGACTGAAGGATAAAGCCAACGGGTTGCTCGACGAGGTCGCCCGATTAAAGTCTGAATCGTCTGAGGCCCAAGAGCTTGCTAAGATGTGCCGCCTAAAAGCTGAATCGAGAGAGAAGGACCTGCACCAGCGTCTGTAGACCTCTCTCGACGCCTTACGCGGTGAGTCCTCGATATCCCTCAATTGAACTTTTTCATGCCGATTAAGTGCCTTACTGACTAGGGAACTTGTCCTTTCTTAAAGCTGCTGCTGAATTGGACGCCGGGGCTATGAAGGAGTCTGCTGGAGTCGAGTCCAGTGTTGGTACCGCCGAGCACCTGTGTCACAAGGTCCGTGACCTCCTGGCAAAGGTGCGGCCGACGCTTGACCGCGTTCGTGACGTGTCCATCCCGAACTCGACCAGTAACACCATGGCCGGCATCCTCGAAGCCCTGGCGGTGAAGGCGGATGGTGAGGACCCATTAGTTGCAGCGGTTCGCCGACAGGTAACTGTCGGCTCCGAGTCTGTCTTCTCTATGCTGATGATGCACGGGGTTGAATTTGACGCCGACAAGGTCATGAGCACGTATCCGAAAGACAAGGACGGACGTGATAAGTCCCCGAAGGGCTACCTTGAGCTTGCCCGCGACTTGTCTGCTTGGATGACGAGCTTCTTGGCCGAAAGGAATGAGAGGCGAGCGGCGGCGCGGGCTCAAAAGCGTGGTGCCCCCGGCGCACCGTCTAGCAAGGCCGCCGGTAGTTCAGCATAGTGCAGTTGATGCCTCTGTCATGCATCTGTAATTGACTTTGTGATGCTATGTTGAATACTGTTGTTTTAATGCAGGTGCACTGCTTGCTGTAACTTTGCTGCTCTTGTCACTACTAGGAAAACGTCTATAGGTAATACAGCTACCCGTAGCGCACCGTATATGTGGTGCGCTATGGGTATTTACCCGTAGCGCATGTGTGTACATGCGCTGCGGGTATGTCATATACCCGTAGCGCACTATATATAAAATGCGCTACGGGTATATGTAGGCCCGGATGGGGAGCTCTGCCCACACTTACCCGTAGCGCATGTGATATACATGCGCTGCGGGTAGTTCAACTACCCGTAGCGCACCTGTACACATGCGCTACGGGTAAGTGTGGGTAGAGGCAGTCCAAGTTACCCGTAGCGCATGTGTATAGGTGCGCTACGGGTAGTTGAACTACCCGTAGCGCACCTATACACATGCGCTACGGGTAAGTGTGGGTAGTTGATTTTATTTTTGAATTTCTTATGCTTGATTCAAAATACGATCAAAACAGCGGGCATGTCCTTTCTTAGCTAGGGGTTGAGTCTTGCAAAACTATTATTGAATCTATGATGAAATATATACTTGTGTAGCTAAAAATTATTTTTGGAAAAAATCATAAACGTACTATGAGGCACCTGTAGTTCAAATGTGACCCATTTCTAACTGATTCGACAAAATTTTGTCTTTTTCATTTTAGATACATGAAAAACTTTGGACACTCAAACAATTGGTGATTTGTGCATAAAATATGATCTAATATTTTATAAAAATCTTGTGGTCCAATTCCACATCAAATATTTGGTAGTTGTTAGACAAAAGAAAACTTTTTTATCGTCGGAAAATAGAAACAATTTTTTTATGCATAGAAAAGGAAAACTCCTTTTGGCAAGGTAGTTTGTCATCCGGCCCATACTCGTGTCTGATATGAGCCTGTTCCGGCAAACTATACAGCGATTCTGGTCAGAACATGACTCATTTGCCCTAAAATGTTTTATAGAAGACAAAACAAAGGAAGAACAAATCTACCCAACCTAACAGCCAATCAGATCGCAGCACCCCTCCCCCCAGGGATTACCCCAGAGAGGCCATCTAAGCCGTTCATCTGGCGCAGATCCAACGCACCAGAGTGCATGTCCGAACCCTAGCCATCCCGATCGCCTCTCGCTCTCCATTCCCCCTCCCCCCACGCCGCCTTCTCTCCATTCCCCCTCCCCCCACGCCGCCTTCCGCTCTCCATTCCCGCAGATCCAATCGAAGTTTCGGCCGCCGCCTCTCCCTCCCTCGCGCCGGCCACCCCCGTCGCCGCAGGCTCGCAGCTCTCCGCCGCCTCTCTCGTTTCTTCCCGCTCGATTCCCCCAGCCACACAACCTCCAAACCCGCCGCCTTGCGCAAACCCTAGCCCGACAAGCGTCAACCAAGAACCAGCATGGCCACCAACTCCCATCGCGTCAGATCTGCGTAGACCCAAGCCACCCCGAGCCCCGCCCGTGTCGGTCTCTGTCGCCATCGGTCCGAAGGCTTGCGGGTCTCCGCCCACACGCTCACCGAGCTGGTCTGGGACACCGTCAAGCGCGCGTCTCAGATCCAGGCGCCTACAGATCCCGTTTCGCTGGTGCAGGATGATGATGCCCTGCATCTTCCATCTTCTCCGTTTCTTCTCTTTCCATCTTTCTTCTCCTACCCACATGTGGACACTCAGTGCCATTAATTCTTGCTTTATTTTGCAGAATAAGGAGAGGATGTGTTCGGCCACATCTGCCTGCTCGAGATCTGCGGTCAGGCTAATCCGCCGTCGAGGACGACTTCTCCTCCGCTACCGAGGTGCGCCCAGTGGTAATTCCGTCCTCCGCATCTCGTCTGATCCAGTGGTTTGGCCGAATTAAGGGAACATGCGTTTAGTGTTTCTTTGTAGACTGATCGATGCCTATTGTTCTGAGTGGATGGATGTTAGTTGACGGATTGTCTCACATAATTGCAAGTACTATCAGTAGCTTAGGCCGCACCATTTGAGACCAGTTTCTAAAACGGTTTTATACCTTAAGCGCTTGCATTCAGTGTTAAGTATGATTGGAACCTGGGAGCTAAACTGACAGTTTTATACACTTGTTAATACACAAGCTAAAATTGCTTTGTTAATACACACTTGCATTCAGTGTTGCTCTGTAGTTTGTCTTATCCTGCCGATCTCAAGGTAGTACCGTTAATTGCATGGAAGCATGACTTCTTTATTTCATCACTCACATGTATTATATGAGTGAGCAGTGGATGCCACTTCTCTTATCACCTAGAGATATAAATGACCCGTTGCATTTTAGTTTTTGCATAGACGTTTCGATGACAAATAGTATAAATGACCCGTTGATGCCATCTATCTTTAAAATTTTATGCTAATTAAGTGTTATATGCCACGACCAGGAGATGGAGACACTTCCGATCTGCTCCTCAACGTCGAGTTCCTGGATCTAGTGGCAGTGATATTCGACCCACTCGATCCTTATTGGTGCACTTGTCTGAAGACTCTTTTTCACAAGGTGTTTGTGTTTTTCTGATAAGAAATATATCTGCTTGCATTCTGTGCTTTGAGAAAATTCTCTCATTGGTGTAGTAGTCCTTAGCCTTGTATTATTGTAGCCGCACAGATCTGTGTGCTCTGTTTTACGAAACATGCAATTAGCCAAAATGAACCTGGACTCCAAATCCTCTGATTTTCCTTTCATTTTAGTCTGTATTATTGTAGTCCTTAGCCTTGTATTGTCGTAGGCGCACAGATTTGTGTACTATGCTGTATATGCTTTCACACTCCTAATTTGTTGTTAGTTGTTCAATACCTGCAGCATATGGTGATTATCTCTGCTTATGCAAAAATGTTTAGTTTTTCATAAAATATTATGTATGTAAGAAGAATTTTCAGACTTAAGATTTCCATATTGCTCTCTGTGAAGGTGTTAAAGGAAGTAGAACTTGATGCAATATATTTTAGAAGTTACTACATTATAAGTAGTAACAAAAGTTTATCTATATATTTGTGGTAACTATATATTTCTTTCCTTGGCAAAAAGCAACATATGGAATGATATGATAGAATGCTAGTTGTTGAAATATTTAATGCTTTATTCACATTTACTTGATGGTGTTGGTTTTGGGTGCAGGGATGGCGACCAAGAGGAGCGTGGGCACCCTCGGGTAGGCGGATCTCAAGGGGAAGAAGGTGTTCATGCGCGCTGACCTCAACTTGCCGCTCGACGACGCCCAGAAGATCACTGACCACACCCGCATCCGTGCCTCCATCCTACCATCAAGTACCTCCGCCAGAAGGGCGCCAAGGTCATCCTGGCCAGCCATCTGGTGAGTGCCTCGCAAACCCACGCTTAACGAACCGATCGTACTGCTGCCTACTGCTGTAGCGTTGTTTATATTTATGTGGACTGTATGCTCAATGTCCTGTCAACATGGTATTTTCGTTCAAAATCCAGTATGCCAGTTTCACATTCCTGCACGTCCCTGTTAGTAGCATAGACATCATCGAAATCCAATTCAAGACGGTGTATCAATTAATTATTAGTGAAAGACCATTTGTTTCTGCATTTAAAAACAAACTGTGTGATTTATTCTCGGTCAGGAAAATTTAACATGGAGATGTTATGTATCTCCAGGAAATAGACCATGCGAAAGAAAGATAAAACTGTGATGGTATAAATAAGCAGTATATCACTAACTTTGGTTTTGCCTGGTACAAACTTGCCTCAAACTTTGCTAATACTGGACTAGAGTACTGTGTGTGGCATGATATCATGTGGGTATATGAAATACATACCTGACCGCAGAAATCATTTGGCTTCGCCAAACTTAATTCAACTATATAATGAAATAGGAACTGATAGCATCAGTAGCAAGCAACTTTGGTCAGATCTGCAACTTTGTTCCTACTCGTGAATTCTTTTTATATTCCCAGCTGTTTGTAATTTATTCCTAAATGCTCTATTTTGTTATTAGCAGGTCCTACTGTTACAAGAGCTCTACGTTGTCAAGAGTTTCTGTGAAGCGTGAAGACCCAGTTAGCAAGTATTAGATATAATATATTATTACTGTAATATTGTGACTGAGAAGAATTATGTAACTGTATTTTTGTGGCGCTGATTCAATTTATTTTGGCTGTTAACTGAGATTATTGTAGTGTGTTATGAATGAACAACTATGTTATCAATATATGGATGCAATTGATTATTGTGTGATCTTTTATTCTGTGTTGAATCATAAGTGTGATATTGTGCTAAAAGCAAAGTACATATATACTGCTGTTAGATTTCATATTTATTTAAATCAAAAAAATAATACCCGTAGCGCATGTGTCTGGTGCGCTACGGGTAATATGCATATCCGTAGCGCATGTGTGCCTGGTGCGCTACGGGTATGCATATTACCCGTAGCGCATGTGTGTTTGGTGCGCTACGGGTAATATGCATACCCGTAGCGCATGTGTATATGGTGCGCTACGGGTATGCATATTACCCGTAGCGCATGTGTGTTAGGTGCGCTACGGGTAATATGCATACCCGTAGCGCACCAGACACATGCGCTACGGGTAAGCCTATTACCCGTAGCGCACCACACATGCGCTACGGGTATTTTTTTACTAGTAGCGTGCTACCCGCAGCGCACGGCATATGCGCTACGGGTAACCATATTAGGTGCGCTACGGGTAAGCTTTTTTCTAGTAGTGTGTTTCGCCATCGTATTCTGCATCTGTTTGCTATTTGATTGCCGATGACTATGCATGACTGGAGGCCTCTTGTGCAGGATTCGTTTGTGCTTTCGAATGCCTGGCCTATTTCATACGAGACAGTCGCTAGTTCTTCCAGTGTCATTGAGAGGAGAGCACCTTCTACGAGCGAATTGACCTTGATTCGATCCTTGCGCGACTAGCTCAAGAACACACATCATCAACTAAAAGCAGTTACTGCTAAGGTCGACGTTGCTCTATCCAAGGCATCACGGGCCGCGGATGCCAAAAAATTCCTTCTCGAAGAAATCGAGAGCCTTGGGAAATCCCTGAAGTGTGAGTCTTTCGAACTTCGTGGTCTGCTTTGTGGTTTGAACCTGTAGAATTTGACATCCTTCTCCCCTCTAAAGTTGTATGCCTTGACAGTGAAGCTGAAGCCCGACGCGTGAATGCGCACCTTCGTGCTGCTCAAACGCACGCTAATTCGATCGCTAACAATTACTGGGCGGATCGATCGAAGGCGCTGAAGTTGACACTTCTCCAGGACAGGATCGCCCAAGCTGGAGTGTTGGCCGAAACGAGCCATAGTGCCCTTGCTCTGGTGCACGAGGCGATGTTTCCTCTGAACAACCAACCCGAAGGCCTACCTGCGCTGCTTGATCGATTCGAGAATGGCAGTGTTGTCTACTCCGTTGTTCGAGAGCACTTGCGCTGCGGAGCTATGGTCGCCCTTTCCTTCGTGCGTGCTCATTACCCTGAGGTTGACTTGGAGCTGTTGAAGACGCTCCCTCCATCTCCCAGTGGTCGTGTTGATATCGATCATCATTATGCTGCTTGCAGAGACACAGCTGATTGTATCGCTCGATAGATTATCACCGAAAGTGATCATCAGAGGGCAAGTCAGGGCATCGCAGCGCACTGACCTGGCCGAGTTTCTGAACCTTGTTTATATATTCTATATGTGTGTATCTTTTGGAATTCGTCTGGATGTTTTGTGCGGGTTATGTGGGCCAAAAGGCAGAGCCCCCGATCGTAGGTCAGAGGGTGGAGCCCCCGAGCGTAGGTTGAAGGGCAGAGCCCCCGAGCATAGGTCGAAAGGGCGAAGCCCCCGAGCGCGGTCGAAAAGGGCGAAGCCCCCGAGCGTGGGTCGGAAGGGCAAAGCCCCCGAGCGCGGTCGAAAGGGCGAAGCCCCCGAGCGCGGTCGAAAAGGCGAAGCCCCTGAGCGCGGTCGAGAAGGCAAAGCCCCCGATCGTGGGTCGAAAGGGCGAAGCCCCCGAGTGCGGTCGAGAAGGCGAAGCCCCCGAGCGTGGGTCGAAAGGGCGGAGTCCCCGAGCGTGGTCGAAAAGGCGAAGCCCCCGAGCGTGGGTCGAAAGGGCGAAGCCCCAAGCATGGTCGAAAAGGCAAAGCCCCCGAGCGCGGTCGAAAAGGCGAAGCCCCCAAGTGCGGTCGAAAAGGCGAAGCCCCCGAGCATAGGTCGAGCAATTTTTTAAGGCAAAGCCCCCAAGTGTGGGTTAAACAATGATATGGAGAAGTATACTTTATTGCTTGGCGCCGATGGCGCTATAGTTGAGCGTGGTCTGCTGCCGACGCGTGATTACATAGAGATGGGGGTTAGAGGAAGCGTGCTGCTTCTAAGGGTAGAACCGACGCAACTGCTGTGTGTTCCATGGGTTGTCAATGTCCTTCCCTGTCTTGGGGTCGCGCAGTCGATATGCGCCTCCTAGGATTGCTTCGTGGACGAGGTATAGCCCTTCCCATGGTGGCTCCAGCTTCGACATGCTTGTTTGCTTGAGTCGAAGGACGAGGTTGCCTGGCTCGAAGGACCGTCCGCGTACCCGTATGCTGTGGTAATTGCGGAGGCTTTGCTGGTAGACTGCCGAGCGGGCGAGGGCGACGTCCCGGGCTTCATCCAGCAGGTCTTGGGCATCTGCCAATGCCTTTTCCGCGTCTTCCTCGACGTAGGCCACCACGCGAGGCACGCAGTAGCGTACGTCAGTAGGTAGTACCACCTCTGCTCCGAAAAGTAGGAAGAATGGCGTGTATCTAGTCGAGGAGTTCGGAGTCGTCCGTAGGCTCCACAGGACCAACGGTAGTTCTTCGACCCAAGTGCCTGCCGCGCGTTTGAGGGGTCGAAGGAGTCGCTTCTTCAGTCCTGCGCAGACGAGCCCGTTGGCCTTTTCAACTTGACCGTTGGACTTGGGGTGCGCCACCGAGGCATACTTGATCTTGATGCCAAGCTTTTTGGTGAACTCTTGAAACTCGCCTGATGTGAAGTTAGTGCCGTTGTCGGTGATGATGCTGTTCGGTACGCCATACCGGTAGATGATTGACTCGAAGAACTTGACCGCCGTAGTTGCTTCTTGGTTCGTGATAGGGACAGCTTCGATCCACTTGGAGAATTTGTCCACGGTGACGAGAAAGTACGTGTGGTTACCTCGAGATGACTTGGGCAGTGGCCCGACCTGATCGAGGCCCCATTGCGCGAAGGGCCAGGCGACGGGGATGGTGTGTAGCTCCGATGCGGGTGCATGTGGCTTGGTGGCGAATAACTGGCATGCTTCGCACTGCTGGACGATGTTCCTGGCGTCGTAGAGGGCCGAGAGCTAGTAAAACCCTGATCAAAAGTCTTTAGTGATGAGAGTTCGACTGCTGGCATGATGCTCGCAGGTCCCTTCATGGATTTCTCGAAGGAGAGCGATTCCATCCTCTTGCGCTATGCACCGCTGGAGAACTCCTGTAGTGCTACGCTTGTAGAGCTCTCCGTTTATTATCGTGAAGGCCTTGGAGCGTCGCATGACCTGTCGACGATGGATGGGATCTTCTAGTAGTTCGCCTTGCACCAAGTAAGCCAGGTACGGCTTCGTCCAGACCGCTTCAACGAGCATGATTGCAGCTGCGTCTTTGGATGAATTTTCTGTTCCTGCTGCTGGGGTTGAACTTGATTGCTTAGCCCCCGAGCGTGTTGCTAACGCTGGGTCGACAGCGGGCTTGATCTTGATGGAGCGCTTGAATATCTCCTCGAAGAAGACTCCTGGTGGTATCGGCAGGCACCTGGAGCCAACGTTGGCCAGGTTGTCTGCTTCTTCATTACTTTCTCTGCTAATGTGTGTTACCTCACACCCTTCAAAGTCACCTTCGAGTTTGTCGTACATGGTGCGGTATGCGATCATGTTTGCACAGATCGCATTGCACTCCTTCATGACCTGCTGGGCGATGAGGTTTGAGTCTCCATGAATCTTGATGCGGGTGGCCCTGCACGCTTTTGCCATGCGCATGCCGTGCAGGACAGCTTCGTATTCTGCTTCATTATTCGAGGGGTTCGAAAAGCGCATGCGGAGGACGTAGCGCATCTTGTCTCCGTATGGTGACACAAGGACCACTCCTGCTCCTGCCCTAGAAACCCGTTTAGACCCGTCGACGTATATGGTCCAACAATTCGACATGTCTGGAAGTTCGGGCATTTGTGCTTCTGTCCATTCAGCTATGAAATCTGGCAGGACTTGTGACTTGATCGCCGATTGTCGCTGGTATGTGATCTCCCAGGGTCCCAAAGTGATTCCCCATAGTGACATGCATCCTATGGCGTCTAGATTGTTGAGGATGCTGGACACTGGATTCGAGGCTACCACTATAATGGAGTGGCACTCGAAGTAGTGCGGCAATTTCTTCCCCGTCATGTAGATGGCGTATGCTAGCTTCTGGTAATGGGGATATCACTGCTTGGTTGGAGATAAGACTTCGCTCAGGTAGTACACAGGCCTCTACACTCCGTGCTCTTTGCCTTCCTCCGCGCGCTCGACCACGAGGACCGAGCTGATGACTTGATTTGTAGCCGCTATGTATAGCAACATCGGCTCTTTCTCTCGGGGGGTGACAAGAACTGGGGAGGTCGACAGACGACGCTTGAGATCGTCGAATGCGGCTTGCGCCTCTTCTGTCCACGTGAAGTTGTCTGTCTTCCGAAGCAGCCGATAAAAGGGAAAAGCTTTTTCGCCAAGCTTGCTTATGAAGCGGCTAAGCGCTGCGAGTCGACCTATCAACTGCTAGACGTGTCGAAGCGTCTTTGGCGGTTGCATGTTGATAATAGCCTGTATCTTCTCTGGGTTGCCTTCGATCCCTCTCTCGGAGATGAGGTAGCCCAGTAGTTGGCCTATAGGTACCCCGAAGGAGCATTTCTTCGGGTTAAGCTTAATATTGTAGCGGTCGAGGTTGGCGAAGGTTTCTCGCAGGTCGTCAAGCAAGCTATCTGCCTTCGCTATTTTGATGACGATATCGTCAACGTAGACCTCGATGTTGCGACCGATCTGTTCCTTCAAGCATGCATGCATGCACCGTTGATAGGTGGCTCCGGCGTTCTTGAGCCCGAAGGGCATTGTAATGTAGCAGTACACCCCGTGTGGGGTGATGAACGCTGTCTTGTCTTCGTCTTCGACCTTCAACCGTATCTGGTTGTACCCGGAGTAGGCATCGAGGAATGAAAGGCGCTCGCACCCTGTAGTAGAATCGATGATCTGGTCGATTCGTGGTAGTGGGAAGTAGTCTTTCGGACAATGTTTGTTCAGTGCCGTAAAGTCGATGCACATCCTGTAGATCTTGGTGTCCTTCTTTTCCACCATGACCGGTGGCGAAAGCCACGTGGCTTCCTTGATTTCTCTGATGAACTTGGCCTCGAGGAGGCGATTGATCTCTTCGCCCATTGACTTGGATTTTTCTGGATTGTAGCGGCGCATGGACTGCTTGACTGGCTTCACGTTCGGAAAGATTTTGAGCTCGTGCTCGGCGAGTTCCCTAGGGATGCCTGGCATATCTGCTGGACACCAGGTGAACATCCTCCAGTGCTCATGGAGGAACCCGACGAGCGCGCTTTCCTATGCGGGAGAAAGAGAATTCGACACCCGCGCCATCTTGGTTGGATCTATCGGGTGGATCTGGTGCTCTCAAGTGTCTTTGCTGGCGTCGAATGAGAGTTCTGGGGCGTTCTGCTGCGCCGGCGGATCGATGTCCATGTTGGTGGCCTCCCTGATGTGATGAAGCTCCTCGTGTACCCCGAAGGTCTGGGACATGCTGTTGAAGTCCTTGTCGTAGTTCTCGGAGTGGGCAAAGCTACCGCTGATTGTTAGTGGTCCTCGATTAGCGGGCATCCACAGCTTGAGGTAAGCGTAGTGCGGAACCGCCATGAATCGGGCGAACGCTGGTCGTCCGAGAATGGCGTGGTACTGCGAAAGCCAATCGACGACCTCAAACTCGATCTTCTCCTTCCTGAAGTTTGAGGGGGTGCGGAAAGTGACATCCAAGTGTATTGCTCCTAATGGATACGTCGGCTTCCCTAGGACTATTCCATGGAAAGATGTCTCCGTCGGCAAGAGATTGTTCATCGGGATCTTGATTTTGTGCAAAGTGTCTGCATAGATCAGGTTCAGACTGCTCCCTCCATCCATGAACACTTTCTTCAAGGTGAATCCCCCTATTTGCGCCTCGAGGACCAAGGCGTGGTGTCCAGGGCGCGGGATCTTCGGTGGGTGATCTGACCGGTCGAAACCAATTGGATGTTCAAACCAGTTCAGGTATTCGGGCGTGGCAGGTGGTGCGTGCTCAGCGTGGAAGACCTCCCTTGCGCGCTTCCGCTGGACTTTGTTCGTCGGGCGCCCTCTCTGAATCATGGGCACGAATCCTCATGGTGGCGGGAACGCCTCCTCTTCGTCGGCTGGCTGCCGTGGCTCGCCGTTCTGGATTGTAGCGGCTTGGTGGCCCTGCTGGACCACGTTCGCTGGTGGATTGGGTAGCGGCGGTGGAGCATTGTAAGCTATCGCATCGGCCACCGGTTGCTCGGTCTGCATTCCTTTGTTTACAGCAAACTGGTGAGATTGACAACCTCATCGTAAGTTGGGAGCAAAGTATTTGGTTATGTTGTGTGCAGGTTCCACTTTGCTACTAGTTGAAGACGTGTCGACAAGTGTAGTAAACGGCGCCCTTGTTGGAGTGTCACTAGACTAGCAAGCATCACCTTCTGGAGTATTGGCTTCTTCCTCTTCTGATCGACAAACCTTGGTTTCTTGCTGAGGGAAAAACTTGTTGTTGTGCTCATCATACCTTCCTCTTGGGGTTCCCAACTGGACGGTGCTTTACATCATCAACACCGTGCCGCATCATGGGGGTGATCATCTGCACCGGAATCGACGGTGACGGGCGGCAGTACTGCGGCAGTCGATTTCGGCGGCCTGGCGGCGTCTTTGAGTGGGGAAAAGAGAGGGCAGAGAGAGGGAACTGCTGGCTTTAAAGGGAAAGGATCGCGGGAGCGGTTGCGGTTGCGGTGCAGGAGGAGCGGGGGCGATTGGGGTGAGCGCGCCGGTTTCCAGAAGAAGAGGGAGGCAATTAGAGGTAGGAGATGATAGGTGGGGACCACCTGTCTGTGAGAGAGGGGGAACGGGGTGGACTGGGCTGGTGCTGGGCTGGCTGACCCCGGGTCGGCCCAATGCTGCCTATTTTTTTTGTTCTGAAACTTTTCTAATTTTCTGTTTTATGATTTGTTTTATAACTCTAACATTTGGACACCAAATGCATTCAAACAAGTTTCTAAATTTTTGTAAAATTCAACACTACAAATTAAAACAATGAAGATACATTTTTTAGGACAAAACAAATGTTCCTCAAAACTTTATAAATTTTGGCCAAAGTACTTTATTACAATATAATGCAAAGTTGGGTTAGGGTTTTTAAAATAATTTCTTTTAATTTCAGAGAATAAATTATAATAAAATAACCTTTGAACCTTATTTTAAAATACACTTTTGGAAATGCAAACTTTAGTGGTAATATACCTTTTATAAATAAATCCTTTGCATAAATGCTTGCATTGGATTTGAATAAATGCAAAATAATATTTTGAAATTTATTTTCTCAAAATAATTGCTCAAGCAACAAAGGAAAGTTTGAAATAGTTTTTGTAATAATTCTTTTATATAAACTCAAAAATTTTAAATCCCTATGAAAAATCAATCCATACAAAAAAAAACAATTTTTTTATTCCAAAATTTAATAAAAACTTGGGATGTTACAATTAGTATTTGACCAACATCCTTTGGACTATGTGTCAAATGATTGACGCCACTATTGATGTCGATAGATTCTTTTAAAAGGAGAGGAAATGCTAAATAGGATCTGTAAAAGTATTTGGTAGAAAAGGAAAAGACTGGAAATGTCCAGCATAGATATATAAATGATATACATGCTATAGATGTATTCTTTGCTAGTACATAATGTAATTCTTGGGTATTGGATACTAGATTGTTGGTATGAAATGTCATACAAAGCAACAATACAAGAACTACGTTGGCCTAAGTAACTAGCAAAATAATGTGGTAACAATGCGCATCGAGAAACAAATAAATGTGTTATTGTGTTTTTCGTCGGCATAAAACCTAGCCTTCTAGATTTGTTAAGAACTTAATAATTGTTATTTTGTTCTAGTATTATGAGAGCAATGGTTGTTCAAATTATTACTGTCTTTCATAATCGATGGATAGATTATTATTATCTTGTTGGTGAAATAGACATTTATAACACTGATGCTAAAGGTCGCAAGACAAAACGAATTTCACTTATATATGACACCGCCGTTTAAGTCATATTGGAAACAAAACATGAAAGAAATTCTATATTGATAGATATTCGAGTCATTTGATTTTGAATTGATTGACGCTTGTGAGACTTTTCCTAAAGATGATTAAACTCCATTCATGGGCCATGGACAGAACAAGCGACTAACTAAATGAAGATCGTACATGTTGATGTATGTAGTCCATGGTGTGAAGTCAATCATGGTGTATTTTCTATTTCATCAATGACTCGAATAAATATATGGTATATCTACTTGATGAGATGGAAGTATGAAACAATTGAAATTGTTCAATTTATGAAGTGGAAATTATTGTAACAAGAAAATTAAAGTTTTTATGATTGGATCATAAAGAAGAATATTTGAGTTACAAGTTTAGCAGACATCTAAGAGTTAGAGGAATTGTTCCACAAACTTGCATCGTGATAAACACCATGGGAGTATGGAGTTTTCGATGGATGAAATCAAACCTTGTTTGACATGGTTAGATCAATGATGAAATAAAACTACCAATATAATTTGTGGATTATGCTTTAGAGACTACCGCTTTTCACTGAATAGAGCACCATCATAATCTGCTGAAATGACACCGTACAAGTTATAGTTGTCTTTTCTTAAATTTTGGTATGCACGGCATATGTAAAATGTTTACAACCAAAATCAGATTAGTAAGTCTTTGTAGGTTATCCCAAAGAATGCCGATGGGTATTCCTTCCACTATGAACCAAAACACATAGTGATTGTCGCTAAAAGTGAATTTCTTATGAAGGAGTTTTCTCACGAAAGGTTTAAGTGGGAGGAAGATAGAACTTGATGAGGTTATTGAATCTGAGCAAGATGATCAGGGTAGCACAGCACCAGAAAATGTTCTGGAACCAGCAACTGCATTCATGGCTCATGCGTCTACAATATGTTGTAGTCACGACATCGAAGTTCCTATTTAACCAAGTTGGTCGTAATCAAATAGCAAGATTTGAGGACGAGATATTATTAGATAATAGTAATCAACAATATACAAAGAAGCGGTGATGGGCCCTGACTTCGTCATATGAATTATTATAGCAACAATTACATATTGAGATATGATAGTTGAATAAACGAAACAACGTTCCTCTATCGGAATGCACACCAAGGAGGTGTACCTGACACGACCCAATGGGTTTTGTTGATTCAAAGGTTGCTAGATATGTATGCAAACTTCTATGGTAGAAGTAAACATAGCGAAGTTGGAATCTTCAATGATGAAAATGGTAAAGTGTTAATTTCATCAAAATATTTGAAGATGCTTGTATTACAAGAAAGTAAGTGGGAGCGCTCAGACATATTTCTAATACTTTATGTGGATGACATATCATTTATTGGAAATAATGTGTTTTTCTTAATATTGTTAAGTTTTCATTAAAATTAGTTTTTAATGGAAGACTTAGGTAAAACTAGAATATTAAGCATCAATGTTTATGCAGATAGATTGAGGCACTAATATAGTTTTGCCAGAGTACATAGATGAAATATTGAATTTTGTTCAATATGGAAACAATAAGAACGGTTTGTGTTGCATGGAAGAGGTTGGAGCAAGAATCAATTGTTTTGACACTTGATGAGTGAAACCACAAGAATGATTTTATCAATCTTGTGTACCATGATATGTAGATCCAGATATGTCTGATGCTCTAAAAGGTTACGAGCATTCATATGATGATCGTTGGACAATAGTAAGAATATTCTTATGTACTTTCGAAGAACTAAGAATATATTCTGTATGCAAAAGTGACAAATGGTTCATTGCAATGTGTTACATTGGCTTTGTCACATATACAGGAAAAAATTTATCTCAATTTTAAGCTATTTGTTTTGAGTTAGAAGGTGGCATAATAAGATGGAAGAAAGTTCCATGATGACTTGGATGATTTCCAATGTTAACATTGTGGTGGACACTGCAACGAGGACTAAGTATATAATCGCTTTAGAAGGGGCATAAAAGATGCAAAGTAGATAGTGATAATCCAACTTATTTGTGGCACTGTCGTCTAGGTCATATTGGCGTAAAACGCATAAAGAAACTCCATTCTGATGGACTTTTGGAGTCTCTTGATTTTGAATCATTTGACACGTGCGAGCCATGCCTCATGGGCAAGATGATCAAAAACCCCATTCTCCAGAATAATGGAGCGAGCAATAGACTTATTGGAAATCATACATACCGATGTGTGCGGACCAATGAGTATTTCGACGCGTGGTGGATATCGCTATTTTCTCACTTTTACTGATGACTTAAGTAGATATGGGTATGTCTATTTAATGAAACATAAATCTGAAACATTTGAAAAGTTCAAAGAATTTCAGAACGAAGTGGAAAACCATCGTAACAGGAAACTTAACTTTCTGCGATCCGATCGTGGAGGTGTAGTTCCAAGTGTGCTAGTACTATGTAGTTCTATTGTATGACATTAGTGACAACATAGTTTTTGCAAAGAAACAAAGGTTTCATCAGAAGACCAAGTTTATACGATGCCATCTCATACAAGATGAGTAATGCATGCTGACGCAAAAGAATATGCAAATACAAATGGACCTGAAAGTGTCAGACGCGTAGATAAGGTTTACCACGTGCAACGTGTATGAATAACACCGGAATGCCATAGGTGTTAAAGGCGCAAGTATGACTAGATTATTGACTCTAGTGCAAGTGGGAGACTGAAGGAAATATGCCCTAGAGGCAATAATAATATTGTTATTATCATATTTCTTGTTCATGATAATGTTTCATGCTAGAATTGTATTAAGCGGAAACATTAATACTTGTGTGGTTTATGAACAACACCGTGTCCCTAGTATGCCTCTACTAGACTAGCTCATTGATTAATGATGGTTAAGGTTTCCTAACCATAGACATGAATTGTCGATTAATAATGAGGTCATGCATTAGGAGAATGATGTGATGGACAGACCCAAATAAAGCACAGCAATTAGATCGTGTCATTGTGTTCATCTTTGTGAAGCTTTTTCCTATGTCAAGTATTGTATTCCTTAGACCATGAGATAATGCAACTCCCTAGTGCCGAAAGAGAGCTTTGAGGTCATCAAACGTCATCCTATGAAAGGGTGATCATAAAGGTGTCTCTCAGGTGATCAGAAAGTACTCGTTGGGTTGTATGTATCGAGATGGAATTTGTCCCTCCCAAGTCGGAGAGATATACTTCGGGCCCACTCGGTAATCGATATCAACACCGCTTGCAAGCATATGGTTAAGGAGTTAATCATAAAGTGATATTGGATTACGGAACGAGTAAAGTACTTGCTATGAACGAGATTGAACTAGGTATGTCAATACCGATGATCAAATCTCGGGCAAGTAAAATATCGCGAGACGAAGGGAATACATATACGGGATTAATTGAATCCTGGCATCGTGGTTCATCCGATATGATGATCGATGAATATGTTGGAGTCAATATGGGTTTCCAGATCCCGCTATTTATTATTCATAGAAGATCATATCTGCATATTCTCGAACCCATAGGGTCACACACTTAACGTGCATCGATGCTAGGATAGAATGGATAATTGGTTATTGAGTTTTTTGTTCAGAGTTTCAGATGAGATCCCGGACATCACGAGAGGTTCCGGAATGGTCTGGAGAATAAGATTCATATAATGGAAAGCAGTTTTTGGGTTTCGGTAAAGTTCTGGACTTTTTCGGTAGAGTACCGGAATGTTCTAGAAAGTTCCGGAGGGCTCCATGGTGGGGCCCACATGCCCCAAAGGGTCCACATGGACCAAAGGGTGCTGCCTACATGGGCCTGGTTGTCCATGCCCACTTGTCCTATGAGGCCAAGGGCAAAACCCTAGGGTTTTCTTATGGGCCAAGGCAAAGGAAACTTAGGGGGCAAGTTTTCTCCCTGGGGCCACCGACTTGACTTGGAGGCTAAGGCTGCCCCCTTGGCCGACCCCCTTGACCTATTTAAAGGGGAGGAGAGGGCTAGGGCGTGCTCCTCTCCTAACCCTAGCCGCCAGCCCAACTGCTGCCCTCCACATCTCTCTCTCGCGACTGCACGTAGGCGAAGCCCTGCTGCAGAAATTCTCCACCATAAGCACCACACCGTCGTGCTGCTGATCCAATCTATCTCTCCACCATACTTGCTAGACCAAGGAAGGAGGAGACATCGCTGCATCGTACGTGTGCATCTCTCAGAGGCGTCGCCACTTGCGGCGTTGGATCGGATCGGATCGCAAGGAGGAGATGGCTAGTACGACTACATCATCCACGTTTTGTTGAACGTTTCCGCTGTGCGATTTCTTCAAGGGTATGAAGATCTCATCTATCTCTCTTGTTGATTACATCTCCTAGATTAGATCTTGGCTTGCTTGTTCGCATCCGTAGGAATTTTTTTGATTAACTATGCTGCGAAACCCTTCACTTGATACAGCCCGGGGTGGCTGCACCTCTTTTCTTCGCCAAATGAACTTGTACTTAGGCATTTCCACCTTCTTCTTCTCAACTCTTGTTGGAACATTGCGTTGTTGAACATGAACCTGCTTTGCACGACCCGACAAAAGATAAGTAATGCCTAGGCCACACAACTGACAAACACGTCCATCTTTGCGTGTGTGCATCCGCACTGCTGCTCCAACAAAATGCCTCACAGGTGCTCCGACATAACGGTGACGACCATAAACCCGTGGCACCATATGCACTAGGACTGGATCAGCACAACTATCATCGATCTGAACACCTGTGTCAACACAAACTGGAATATCCTTCTTCTCATCAATCTGAGGCTTAACTACAACTAGCTTGTCACTAACAAGTACAACTGGCTTGTCATCTACAGGCATGGCTGAAACAATGTCAACAATGGCTAGCCTAGATTTTGGCTTAGCCTTGCGCAACTTATCCTTATGTACCACCAGCTCAACATCAGACTTTATTTGATCATCCTGTGTATAGCTGGGCATGGGCAGCCCGGCCTGACCGGCCCGGCTCGACCCATCCCGAAAATGGCCTGGCCTGTCGGGCCAAAGCATGCTATCGGGCCGGGCCTGGGCAGGATTTTTTTTGGCCCGATAGGAGTAACGGGCCATGCCTGGGCAGGAAAAAACGAGGATTTACTGAAGGCCCGGCCCGACAGCCTGATAATTTTTAGCCCGATGGGCCTGGCCTGGGCTAGAAAATGCAGCCCGATAGTCAGGCCGGCCTGGGCCTGGGCCATAGAATATTGAGTTGGGCTTTTTCTTGGCCCGGCCGGCCCGAAATAATGCCCAGGTATAATCCTGCGTAGGTTTCAAAGTCCGCTGTTTGCCATCATGCACAAAAGAATATGTATTTTCTCTCCTAGCATGAGTAACATTGCGATCATACTGCCATGGACGTCCAAGTAATAGTGTACACCTCTGATGGCGACACATCGCACTCCACCTCAACAACATAATCACCAACTGTAAATGGCACGCATACCTTATGAGTAACTTTTAGCATATCGCAGCTATTTAACCATGCAACATGCTTAGGTTCAGGAATACACCATGTCGACAAACTCAAAGTCGTCACCACAGCCTTACTGATGCCATTACAGTAGCTACCACCATCCACCATGAGCTTGCACGCTTTGCCTTTGACCATGCACTGCGTCTTAAATAAACTCCAACACTGACCCTTGTCAACTGTTATGCAAGCCTCATCATGTACCTTCTTGAGTTGCATATTCAGCCCACTCAATGGTTCAACCTTTTTCAACTGCAGGTTTAGCGCACACAACATCATGCTTCTTCTCTTTAGAAGATTTTGTCATTGCCACGCTGACCGGTTGCACTAAAATAACTGTTGTAGCCTCCTTTTCAGATTGTGATAGAAATTTAGCTAGAAAAAACTTTCTGCAATCCTCCCAACCACCATGTGAGACCCCCCTCGCCCGTGTGTCCGCACCCCACATCATGTATACTTTCCAATCGACATGCATTGTGATAAGTGTGGAAACCATAGTATCCATAGGCATGAGATTACATAAAATAAAACCACGCTCCATCGTCACCTCCCATAACTTGTACTCTGTCGATGTTGCAGTATGTAAAAGTTTCCAGTTCAACTTACTCGGATCCCAGGTCACATCATTTTTCAGGTCAAGAAAATCACTGTAAACATTGCTAGGTGAAGGCATATCCTTATCGCCGGTGTGAGCAGCCTCGACCACTTTGACCACCATATCTGAGGGGAATCAACATGAAAATTCGTTTCAAACTGATGTTGGAATTATGCCCTAGAGGCAATAATAAATATGTTATTATTATAATTCTTGTTCATGATAATGTTTGTATTCCATGCTAGAATTGTATTAAGCGGAAACTTTAATACTTGTGTGGTTTATGAACAACACCGTGTCCCTAGTACGCCTCTATGGACTAGCTCATTGATTAATGATGGTTAAGGTTTCCTAACCATAGACATGAGTTGTCAATTAATAATGAGATCATGTCATTAGGAGAATGATGTGATGGACAGACCCAAATAAAGCAGAGCAATTAGATCGTGTCATCGTGTTCATCTTTGCGAAGCTTTTTCCTATGTCAAGTATTGTATTCCTTAGACCATGAGATAATACAACTCCCTGGTATCGGAAGAAAGCTTTGAGGTCATCAAACATCATCCTATGTGAGGGTGATCATAAAGGTGTCTCTCAGGTGATCGGAAAGTACTTGTTGGGTTGTATGTATCGAGATGGAATTTGTCCCTCCCGAGTCGGAGAGATATACTTCGGGCCCACTCGGTAATCGATATCAACACCGCTTGCAAGCACGTGGTTAAGGAGTTAATCACAAAGTGATATCGGATTACGGAACGAGTAAAGTACTTGCTGTGAACGAGATTGAACTAGGTATGGCGATACCGACGATCGAATCTCGGGCAAGTAAAATATCGCGTGACGAAGGGAATACATATACGGGATTAATTGAATCCTGGCATCATGGTTCATCCGATATGATCATCGATGAATATGTGGGAGTCAATATGGGTTTCCAGATCCCGCTGTTGATTACTGATAGAAGATCATGTCTGCATATTCTCGAACCCGTAGGGTCACACACTTAACGTGCATCGACGCTAGGATAGAATGGATAATTGGTTTGTGAGTTTTTGGTTGGAGTCTCGGATGAGATCCAGGACATCACGAGAGGTTCTGGAATGGTCCGGAGAATAAGATTCATATAAAGGAAAGCAGTTTTTGGATTCCGGAATCGTTTTGGAGTTTATCGGTATTGTACCGGAAGGTTCTAGAAGGTTCTGGAGTGGGACCAACGTGGGCCCACTTGTCGGAGGCCTATGTGGGCCTAAGGGGAAGTGTCCTGGCCACTTTGGGCCAGGCGCACAAGGCCCCTAAGGCCCAGCCGGCCAGCCCTTAGGGGAAACCCTAAGGGAACCTTCCAGAAGAGGGGGGGAAGACTTGCCCCCCACTCTTCCCCCTTGGGCCGCCGCCCTAGGGCTTGGAGGAGGGGTCAAGGGGGCCGGCCAGCCCCCTATATAAGGAGGGCAGGGGCGCAGCCTCCTCCTCCACTCCAACCCTAGCCGTCGGCCAACTGCTGCCCCTCCACCTCTCTCTCTCGCGACTGTGCGTAGGCGAAGCCCTGCCGCAGAAACTCTCCACCATAAGCACCACGCCGTTGTGCTGCAGATCCAATCTATCTCTCCACCATACTTGCTGGACCAAGGAAGGAGGAGATGTCGCTGCACCATACGTGTGCATCTCTCGGAGGCGCCGCCACTTGCGGCGTAGGATCGGATCGGATCGCGGGGAGGAGACGGCTAGTACGACTACATCATCCACGTTCTATTGAACGTTTCCGCTGTGCGATTTCTTCAAGGGTATCAAGATCTCATCTACCTCTCTTGTTGATTACATCTCCTAGATTAGATCTTGGCTTTCTTGTTCGCATCTGTAGGAAATTTTTGGATTTACTATGCTGCGAAACCCATCAGTGGTATCAGAGCTAGATCTATGCATAGATGTGTTTCACGAGTAGAACGCAACATGCTTGATAGGGCAAAGGTGTCCGATCTTTCGATGAGATGTTGATATGTCGATTTGGTGGGTGGAGTTCGTGCTTGACGATCCGACTACACGTGCGAAGCTCGTGCGCCAATGCAATCGCTAGGACAATCTCCGGGAGTTACTGATCTTGCGGATGCACGATCAACCTGACCAGCGAGGGTCTTAATTCCTACCTGAAATCGAGAGCAAGTAAGAACTAATACAACAATCAAGATATTGCGGATGAAAGATGTATGCTTTATTCAAAAGGTGGGATTCTGAATAGGCGGTCTTCTTCTGGGCGATTGGCCTCAAAAGTCGAGCTCGTAGTTGCAGCAATGGCTAACTTTAGTCTAATCAAAATCCGAGTTCTAATGACGGCTACGAGGAATATTTGAGGAGGAAAAGGTAGGGGTGCGACCAGCCATGGGTATGGTGGTCGAACGGAACCCTAACAGGCCTTTTCTCCTCAAATTCAGACTCCTAAAAGTGGCTGTCTTATTTGCTGCGAAAATTACATGGGCCTGGCCCAAAAAATAAAAGTGACGCAGCACCATATCTATCTAAGGACGAATTTATGAAGTAGTTCTTTGTATATTTCGTCCAAGTCTTCATCCTTCATTACGGTGGCTTCAAAGTTCTGAAATCTCCACTCGTGGCATCTTCTTCAATCCTCAAACGCTTGCTGCCATCTCCATGCATGATCATGCTCCAATGCTTGTCCCTCTCATCCATGCTAGGTCCATCATTCCTAAGAGTAACAAACATATCTGATTTAGGCAGCATCATATTCTCATGTATGTGAGAAAGAGTTCCAAGAAACGAAAGTACCTGATAGTTAAGTTGCTTGGCACGAGCTCGAGTGATGGGTCCTTGTATGTGTTCCGCTGTAGGTGCAGCGGTTGTATCAATAGATGGGATGTCCTCATCATGCTCCCCTTCTTGAATTGAAGTCGTCCTCGACGCAACCTCATCTTCTTCACCGAAGTAAGGTTTTAAATCTGCAATGTTAAATGTAGGACTTACCGTACCAAAATCTGCAGGAAGCTCAAGTTTATATGCATTATCATTGATTTTCTCTATCACCTTAAAAGGACCATCATCACATGGCATTAACTTAGACTTGCGCAAATCAGGAAAACGATCTTTGCGCAAATGCAACCAAACAAGATCACCAACCTCAAACACAACATGCTTTCGTCCCCTATCCCCAGCAACTTGTAGCGCCCTGCCTTTTTGCTAAAGGCAGAACTCCTGTGTTAAGTGTCATTCCTTGGATCAGTAGATAGCACCACAGTACAAAATAAGTAATCATTGCAATAGCATCAATATTATAACGTAAATCCAGTTACATAGGTCTTCAACCTTACGAGTACACAGCATAAAGCATAGTTGCAGTGAGCTTCCATCTTCATCAAGTGCCACAGGCAGACATGTTGGAATGTAAGCTCGAGATCCTACTCCTGGTTCCTTACTCGAAATAAAACCTGCACGTTTGAATATGCAGCCCCAGAGGGGTCAGTACAATGATGTACTGGCAAATGACACATATTTGGTGGCTGTTGTGAAAGAACTAACTACATGACATTTGGCTGGTGGATCTTATAGGCTGATTTGCATAAAGCCAATTTTATCCTATATTTTTCCAAACCAAAACATTTTAAAGCATTCTGATTTTTCTTTAATATCAAGATAACTCCTAGGTCACCACCACATACATGGTTTTCACTGCCAGTATGTAGCCCCGGGTAGTTACTCTACAAAACTTGGTTAATCTCTCAATATCAAGATAACTCCTAGGTCACCACCACATACATGGTTTTCACTGCCAGTATGTAGCCCCGGGTAGTCACTCTACAAAACCAGGTTAATCCCTCAGGTCACCACCACATACATGGTTTTCACTGCCAGGAATGTAGCCCTGAGGCATCCCCACTTTCTACACAAGTTTTAATTATTTCAAAAAGGTGATGAGATTCTTCCGTACATTCCATGTCTAGAGACTCAATTGTCCATTCCGAGGACTCGGCTAATCGATTAGTTTTGACACCCTACAGGGGTTGTGCACTTTCACTTTAAGACTCATTTTATGCCCATACATAAAATGAGACGGGACCTTTTAGAAGGAGAGAGCAACTAACTGGCAAGCTCCGTTCCCAACCTACAATTCAACTACCAGCCACTTCTTGCACACAAGTTGCACCCTCACATCTAATCAGTCAAGACAGAGCCCATATTGTCATAAGGCTGCACTGGAAGCACTCTAAGCATGGAAGACATGGTAACCTCTTTGTTCCTGGGTGGCAATCCACAAGTGTACTACTTAGGCCACTAACACATACCATGGTTTTCACTTCCAAGATATGTGACTCCTAAGTAGACACTCAACACACCCAAAGCCACACCAATCCACCCAGGTAGTTCATTGAAGTTGTAGTTTAATTTTAGAACAACTTATAAGTATAGCATGGCATCACTTTCCAAAGTAAATTTGCAAACCTATCAAGTGGGGTTTAAAGGATGGCTACACACTACTAGGATCTAAGCATTTTATAAAACAGTTAAATATTTCACCTATCATGCATACTACTGAAACACACTAATGCAGTAGTAAAATAGGTAAAAGGGAAACATGTGTGTCACTTGCCTTTTTGAAGTTCAAACTCTTTCACTTCTCTCAACAAGATACGTTCTCTCCGTACAAAGCAATAACATAGAAATAACACAACATAAACACATCATACAATCCAAACATAATTAAACAAGACAAACAATTGAAAAGTGTTGGTTTAACATTTTAGATTTATTTAAGATACTGTGATAAGAGAGATATGGCTTGAAACTTGGCTTACAAGATATGGATTGAGAGTTTGGATGGCAAGGTTTAATGATTGGAAAGGATTGGTCCTCCAAGATTACAGTGTAATGATAAAATCTTATGCTTGACATAAGCATGGTTAGAGTTTAGAGATGACTCATGTGAATAGATTCACATAAGTATAGATTACTGCAACTAGAACTTTACTGAATAAAGTGTGACAACACTTACTCAAAATAGTACAAGTTACACATAGGCTTGGGTATGTACTTATGATATATTGAATTACTCAATTAACTCATTTGTAAATTGAATAGTACAATATAGACAAATAAGATTAATTGGGCATGGGGTTGAATATGTAAGAATGTTATTTAGAAAGATGGTGGCTTCTTGGCCACAATATTTTCTTGGACAAAAGGATTGACTTTAACTAGGGTTATATTCTCAAGAGATGTGTGGTATGGGGTAGAGTGTATCACCACAAATGGCAAAAGGAAAACCCAATTGAGATACGTTACCATTTACTCAATTTACTCAAGTGTAATTTGAATATTATAAACTAGGTCCACAAGAATAAGTTGGCATGATATTGGTTCAAATCCAAAATTTAAACTTACAGATTCGAAAATTCAATAATTAGAAAATTTGGTACCACTAGATAGGAAATTTAGTTATGAACCCAACGCAACAAGAATCATTCAAAAAGGAGCTATACATCTTTAGTTATGAATTTTCAAGATTTGATGTGAGCTAGCCTAAAACTGTGAACTTGATCGATCGGATGTCACAGGAGAAAAATCTTATAAGACCTGGTCTATTTCTCCATCAGGATAGACCCGGTTGAGAATATGACACATGTCTCGCACACATCTCAAAGCTCTTTCTTCCCCAAAAGCTGTCTTCTCCATCCCGTCCACTAGAACGCCTTCAAGTAAATATAGCAGCCGCACAAAACGCTTCATCACGCCATGGAGTCAAAGACCCCGCCCATTTGCTTCTCCGAGTTCCTGCATCTGGTGCCCACAAACTCCACCAATTTACCCTGAGCCATACGTTCCCTGCGTTATCGGCGCAGCACAAATAAAATTGTGTGGTCCGTCCCAATTCCCATGGCAAAACACTAAATAGTGAATACTACACCGAACTACACGGCCGCACATCGCAGTAACACATCAATTTCCTGGGAGGAATTCAAATGTCTATACCATGTACTTACTTGTCAGAAAATATAACTCCCGTCTATTCCCAGTTCTACCACCAATTCGTTTATCTTTTTTGAGTCTTCACAGGAGACGGACGGACGGACGAGTGCTGCAGGCACATCAGCCATGGCAATCCTGTCATCTAATTGGTTGATTCCTCATCTTAATTTCCCACCTTGATCTGATCTGCGTTTCTAGTGCGTGTCGAGCAACAGGGAAGAGAGATTTGGGGAAGAAAGAGCTTTGAGATGAGTGCAAGACACGTGTCTTGTCCTTAGGTGGGTGTATCGTGACGGAGAAATAGACCCTGTCTCATAAGATTTTTCTCCGATGTCACAGCACGCGTGAAACAAAACTACGTGTCAAGATATTATAGGGACATATCTTTCCAGATTACAGCTGACCTAATTCTGGACCACACGCTACAGATTGATGGGACGAGGGTGTTTAGTATATACCATGGTGTTGAGTCCGGCGTTTGGGCGTACTCGATGGCGGCATTCCGACGATGACGATAGCGAGGTATACAGCTGGGTGCAGCAGCTCACAGTCAGTCTAGTTGCAGAAAATATGGACGCAGCGACGCTCAGCTCGGCCTTATCGTCAGTGATGTTCCATTGATACTTGGGCTTTGGGCAGTGCGTCTTGAGAATCCTCTTGGCTATGCATGGTTGATTTCTCGATGGCTTGCTGTGGTTGTTCTCTGTATAACGACCACACTTCTCAACGTGATGGCGGGATGGCTTGGGTGTCAACGTCGGAACAACATGACCTAAAACCATGTCCTGGAGTTAGGCGACGGGTAGGAAAGTCTACTGTTGAAAGGAAACGAGGTATGAGTTACCGGATATGATGTACCGTCGAGATGAACTCGGATGACATCGCGGCAAATAGAAATAAAATGATGCACGATCATGTCCTGGAGGTAGAACGTGAAGAGAGGAGTTTCTTGGTGTAAGGATTCGCCGATATGATCAATGATGGAGACGGCATCTTGTGATGAACTCGATTTCAGAACTGATCTTGGCATGGTTCCTACGGGATGTACAGAGGTTCTGTGAAGAAAGTTTAAGAACAAAAGTGAAGGAGGACAAAAAGGGGCACGCGGTGCTCGTCTCGGTTCCTTTTATAATGGACTGGGGAGAGAGATCGGGAGGTGCATGCCATCGGTTGACATTTGGTGCACGACGTTATTTTGAGAGATTAAGTCGATTAAATGGAAAGATAATTCCCTGAATTAATTCCCCATTGAATAACCAATAAATTTCGTGTTGAAGTCGAACGAAAATAGTGGCTAAATTAGAGGGAAAGAGGAGGGGGAAGAAACAGTCATAGCCATAGCTGTTTACATACAGGGTGTACGTTTGGCAGAGCAGGAAGACGACCACCTGGGGGCTTCCATCGCTCGGCCTAGATGGGCCGAAGTGGTTGAGTTGGCCCATGTTGGTCGGCTCTTTTTTTTCGTTATCTTTTTCTTTTTCTTTTTATTTCTTTCATATTGTTTGCAAATTTGATTCAAATCAAGCCAACCCATTTTCATAAATTTTGCAAAATTCACAGCAAGGTTTTAAACCAATAGGAAACATATTTTCAGAACCAAAACAAGATTTTTAATAAAAGATCTTAATTGAGCCTAATGGCTTTGCTTGCATAGAATAATAGAAACAAGGTTTGAAATCAATGCTTTTTAAAATATTAAAATATTAGCATTATAAAATAATAATTGAGAATCACTATCAATCTTAATTTGAAAGTACACACTTTATAAACACTTGTGAAATTCAGTTCCTTTGCAAGCAAGGCTTGCATAAGTTTGAATTAAGGAAGAAAATAGTATTTTGAAATCTCTTATTTTTCAAATAAATTCTTCAAGAAATAGTAGAGAGTTTAAAATAGTTTTTTTCTAACAAAGCCTTTAAATATCTCAAAAAGATTTAAATCCCTGTGAATTTTCAATCAACACAAACAATTTTAAACCAAAAATTTTCCCCCAAAATTTGATAAAATCTTGGGATGTTACAGACTACCACCCTTAAAAGAAATCTCGTCCTCGAGATTGGAGAAAGGCTAAAAAGTTTCTTGATTCCAATGGAACTAGGGTGCTACCACCCTTAAAAGAAAATTCCTCTTGGCGGTATCTTGATACTTCCTTAAGCACTTGCATTTTGTTCCCAGCTTGCACTCACTGTCGGGCCATTTTCCCTGATCCGCCCTTTTCAATGACTTGATGTTCATGACGTTGTTCAAAAGTGGGCATACCAAGGGTTCCATCAAATTCCGGTGATAAGTAGATATCATCTATTGCGTTGTCATCAATAAGGTAGTCTACTTCTTCCAAGGATGTGTATCTAGCCTTTTCTTGGTCGGTCCTCACCAAGGCCAGGAAATCAAATAGGTCATCGCCATACTCCTTGTTGCTTTTTAGCTGATTTTCATTACAGAATCTCAAAAGATGACCTAGTGTCAAGTACTGCATGCTTGCCCCACGAACATGATGAGACCACACATCCCAATGAATTAGGATGGCATCTCTCTACAGTCTTCTTATGCATTTCATAGGGGTAAACAAGGTGGACTCTGTAAAAGGTACTTGCACCTTTAAGGGATGGAAGGTCGCCTTATAACCAGCATTGTTGAATCTTTTCTTGATACTGGTGCTCATCATGCTATCTACCACTAGTACCAGATGGTCCTTAAGAATTCCTTTCGCAACCATCTTCATAGTCATTGGAACACGCTAGTCAACTTGATCATATCTCGAAGATGAACTCCTTTGCAAGAAAAAGGGATCTAACGAAGCTCTCATGGGCAGGAAAATAGTTTCAGGGATTCGGAGAGTTGCCTCATAACATCGCAGGTCGGGATGGGGTAGACTTCGGCGGCGTAAAGCTTTGGGATCAGGAGGCAATCGCATAAGTAGTGGTGGCTGTCTTTGTTGTGACTCTCTGGAGAGGAGTGACCTCTCTTTTATAGGCTCAGGGAGGTAGCCGAACAGGCCACGTGGGGAGTCGAAACGAAGGGTCGGGAAGGTGAACCGAACAGGCAGCAGCCGAAGCTGAACAGCCTTCGTATTCAAAGCCCACTGAGCAAAACGTTTCTGATTCGTGAAGTCGTTCAATACCAAAACATCCTCACCGTAGTCCTACGTTTTGGCCACACTGGCTCACTATAAAGGGTGTAACATATTATCCTCCTAAGGTTATGGTTTGACGACGTCGTCTCTCATGTAGGTATGTCTCTCTAGATTAACCATTCCTCATAACCAGAGCGAACAATATGAGTAGTCGTCATGGGGGCCAATCCATGTCGCACCCAATCATTACCTTGTATTTGGTTTGGTGCATCTCGCATTCTAACTCTTGGTCAACCTCACTAGCTTTTAAACAAAAAATTTGTTGAAATTGGAACCAAGTTCCCAAATCTATTTTTGAATTTGGAAAACAAAATCTATCGTTCCTAGCTAGAGGTTTTCAACAAAGCTCATGGCAATAATCCTTAAGTTGTAGATCCTTTGGTTTGCCATTTAAGAGGAATTGAAATCCATTCCATTGCTCTGTTTGCTCTTTCCATTGCTCTGCTTGTCCTTTCCACCTTTCTTGCATGAGGTGGTTGAATAGTATTACTTCCACATTAGCTACACCTTGGGGTGTCTTCTTATTGTTTGCGTGGTATCCTTCAGCCATCTTAGCTTACTGGAGACTTGGGTATCATCCTTTGTGCAACCTCTTGCGTAATGTTCCAGTCTCTTGTACTTGAAACACTACCTCTTGTTGTTGTACTCTATATCCTTATCTCCAACTGAGGGTCATTGTAGTTATTCTGTCGTTGAGAAACACTTCGGTTTGGGTTTTAGGACAAGTTTAGGTCTTAGCATAGATGAGAATTAGATAGAAGGGATATAAAGATAATTCCTACCCAAACACAGCAGAACAAAGAATTCATCTTACAAACAACATCTAACAAACATTCATCACATCAAGCAAATTATGTCAAACACTAGTAATCCAGTATGGTCATACCCCAATTTGGTATGATCATTAGATTATCACGCCATCGTTGGTTCTATAAACTAGAATATTGGTGGTCTAGTCTATTACTTGCTTGTGTACTTCAAGTTTCTTCTCTTCTTCCTTGATTCATCTTCTCGAGTTGTGCAAGCTGCATTTGAGTCTTTCTCCAAGTTCTTCGTTTCGCCTTCAACGTAGTCCTTCACATTGAGTCAAGGGAAATATATGGAGCATCAGTCTCACACTTCTGGCACATTGTGTCCTTCTATCCTTTGTTGATGATTTCAGGGTGGGGTCATCTATAGCAAAAGGAAACATTTGAAGAGGAAGTAGAAGAGAATACAAGGAGTTCAAAATGCAAACATTTTTCTTTAATAAATAGAAGTAAGATGAGATAGAGATTTTTATCCTAGGGTCTTCCTATTTCTAATCCAAACCTAGGGTCTCGATCCTACAGGCAACACTATGCTCTGATACCATTCTGTAGCGCCCTGCCCTTTTGCTAAAGGCAGAACTCCTGTGTTAAGTGCCATTCCCTGGATCAGTAGATAGCACCACAGTACAAAATAAGTAATCATTGCAATAACATCAATATTATAACGTAAATCCAGTTACATAGGTCTTCAACCTTACGAGTACACAGCATAAAGCATAGTTGCAGTGAGCTTCCATCTTCATCAAGTGCCACAGGCAGACATGTTGGAATGTAAGCTCGAGATCCTACTCCTGGTTCCTTACTCGAAATAAAACCTGCACGTTTGAATATGCAGCCCCAGAGGGGTCAGTACAATGATGTACTGGCAAATGACACATATTTGGTGGCTGTTGTGAAAGAACTAACTACATGACATTTGGCTGGTGGATCTCATAGGCTGATTTGCATAAAGCCAATTTTATCCTATATTTTTCCAAACCAAAACATTTTAAAGCATTCTGATTTTTCTTTAATATCAAGATAACTCCTAGGTCACCACCACATACATGGTTTTCACTGCCAGTATGTAGCCCCGGGTAGTTACTCTACAAAACTTGGTTAATCTCTCAATATCAAGATAACTCCTAGGTCACCACCACATACATGGTTTTCACTGCCAGTATGTAGCCCCGGGTAGTCACTCTACAAAACCAGGTTAATCCCTCAGGTCACCACCACATACATGGTTTTCACTGCCAGGCATGTAGCCCTGAGGCATCCCCACTTTCTACACAAGTTTTAATTATTTCAAAAAGGTGATGAGATTCTTCCGTACATTCCATGTCTAGAGACTCAATTGTCCATTCCGAGGACTCGGCTAATCAATTAGTTTTGACACCCTGCAGGGGTTGTGCACTTTCACCTTAAGACTCATTTTATGCCCATACATAAAATGAGACGAGACCTTTTAGAAGGAGAAAGCAACTAACTGGCAAGCTCCGTTCCCAACCTACAATTCAACTACCAGCCACTTCTGCACACAAGTTGCACCCTCACATCTAATCAGTCAAGACAGAGCCCATATTGTCATAAGGCTGCACTGGAAGTACTCTAAGCATGGAAGACATGGTAACCTCTTTGTTCCTGGGTGGCAATCCACAAGTGTACTACTTAGGCCACTAACACATACCATGGTTTTCACTTCCAAGATATGTGACTCCTAAGTAGACACTCAACACACCCAAAGCCACACCAATCCACCCAGGTAGTTCATTGAAGTTGTAGTTTAATTTTAGAACAACTTATCAGTAAAGCATGGCATCACTTTCCAAAGTAAATTTGCAATCCTATCAAGTGGGATTTAAAGGATGGCTACACACTACTAGGATCTAAGCATTTTATAAAACAGTTAAATATTTCACCTATCATGCATACTACTGAAACACACTAATGCAGTAGTAAAATAGGTAAAAGGGAAACATGTGTGTCACTTGCCTTTTTGAAGTTCAAACTCTTTCACTTCTCTCAACAAGATACGTTCTCTCCGTACAAAGCTATAACATAGAAATAACACAACATAAACACATCATACAATCCAAACATAATTAAACAAGACAAACAATTGAAAAGTGTTGGTTTAACATTTTAGATTTATTTAAGATACTGTGATAAGAGAGATATGGCTTGAAACTTGGCTTACAAGATATGGATTGAGAGTTTGGATGGCAAGGTTTAATGATTGGAAAGGATTGGTCCTCCAAGATTACAGTGTAATGATAAAATCTTATGCTTGACATAAGCATGGTTAGAGTTTAGAGATGACTCATGTGAATAGATTCACATAAGTATAGATTACTGCAACTAGAACTTTACTGAATAAAGTGTGACAACACTTACTCAAAATAGTACAAGTTACACATAGGCTTGGGTATGTACTTATGATATATTGAATTACTCAATTAACTCATTTGTAAATTGAATAGTACAATATAGACAAATAAGATTAATTGGGCATGGGGTTGAATATGTAAGAATGTTATTTAGAAAGATGGTGGCTTCTTGGCCACAATATTTTCTTGGACAAAAGGATTGACTTTAACTAGGGTTATATTCTCAAGAGATGTGTGGTATGGGGTAGAGTGTATCACCACAAATGGAAAAAGGAAAACCCAATTGAGATACGTTACCATTTACTCAATTTACTCAAGTGTAATTTGAATATTATAAACTAGGTCCACAAGAATAAGTTGGCATGATATTGGTTCAAATCCAAAATTTAAACTTACAGATTCGAAAATTCAATAATTAGAAAATTTGGTACCACTAGATAGGAAATTTAATTATGAACCCAACGCAACAAGAATCATTCAAAAAGGAGCTATATATCTTTAGTTATGAATTTTCAAGATTTGATGTGAGCTAGCCTAAAGCTGTGAACTTGATCGATCGGATTTCACAGGAGAAAAATCTTATAAGACCTGGTCTATTTCTCCATCAGGATAGACCCGGTTGAGAATATGACACATGTCTCGCACACATCTCAAAGCTCTTTCTTCCCCAAAAGCTGTCTTCTCCATCCCGTCCACTAGAACGCCTTCAAGTAAACATAGCAGCCGCACAAAACGCTTCATAACGCCATGGAGTCAAAGACCCCGCCCATTTGCTTCTCCGAGTTCCTGCATCTGGTGCCCACAAACTCCACCAATTTACCCTGAGCCATACGTTCCCTGCGTTATCGGCGCAGCACAAATAAAATTGTGTGGTCTGTCCCAATTCCCATGGCAAAACGCTGAATAGTGAATACTACACCGAACTACACGGCCGCACATCGCAGTAACACATCAATTTCCTGGGAGCAATTCAAATGTCTATACCATGTACTTACTTGTCAGAAAATATAACTCCCGTCTATTCCCAGTTCTACCACCAATTCGTTTATCTTTTTTGAGTCTTCACAGGAGACGGACGGACGGACGAGTGCTGCAGGCACATCAGCCATGGCAATCCTGTCATCTAATTGGTTGATTCCTCATCTTAATTTCCCACCTTGATCTGATCTGCGTTTCTAGTGCGTGTCGAGCAACAGGGAAGAGAGATTTGGGGAAGAAAGAGCTTTGAGATGAGTGCAAGACACGTGTCTTGTCCTTAGGTGGGTCTATCGTGACGGAGAAATAGACCCTGTCTCATAAGATTTTTCTCCGATGTCACAGCACGCGTGAAACAAAACTACGTGTCAAGATATTATAGGGACATATCTTTCCAGATTACAGCTGACCTAATTCTGGACCACATGCTACAGATTGATGGGACGAGGGTGTTCAGTATATACCATGGTGTTGAGTCCGGCGTTTGGGTGTACTCGATGGCGGCATTTCGACGATGACGATGGCGAGGTATACAACTGGGTGCAGCAGCTCACAGTCAGTCTAGTTGCAGAAAATATGGACGCAGCGACGCTCAGCTCGGCCTTATCGTCAGTGATGTTCCATTGATACTTGGGCTTTGGGCAGTGCGTCTTGAGAATCCTCTTGGCTATGCATGGTTGATTTCTCGATGGCTTGCTGTGGTTGTTCTCTGTATAACGACGACACTTCTCAACGCGATGGCGGGATGGCTTGGGTGTCAACGTCAGAACAACATGACCTAAAACCATGTCCTGGAGTTAGGCGACGGGTAGGAAAGTCTACTGTTGAAAGGAAACGAGGTATGAGTTACCGGATATGACGTACCGTCGAGATGAACTCGGATGACATCGCGGCAAATAGAAATAAAATGATGCACGATCATGTCCTGGAGGTAGAACGTGAAGAGAGGAGTTTCTTGGTGTAAGGATTCGCCGATATGATCAATGATGGAGACGGCATCTTGTGATGAACTCGATTTCAGAACTGATCTTGGCATGGTTCCTACGGGATGTACAGAGGTTCTCTGAAGAAAGTTTAAGAACAAAAGTGAAGGAGGACAAAAAGGGGCACGCGGTGCTCGTCTCGGTTCCTTTTATAATGGACTGGGGAGAGAGATCGGGAGGTGCATGCCATCGGTTGACATTTGGTGCACGACGTTATTTTGAGAGATTAAGTCGATTAAATGGAAAGATAATTCCCTGAATTAATTCCCCATTGAATAACCAATAAATTTCGTATTGAAGTCGAACGAAAATAGTGGCTAAATTAGAGGGAAAGAGGAGGGGGAAGAAACAGTCATAGCCATAGCTGTTATAGCTGTTTACATACAGGGTGTACGTTTGGCAGAGGAGGAAGACGACCGCCTGGGGGCTTCCATCGCTCGGCCTAGATGGGCCGAAGTGGTTGAGTTGGCCCATGTTGGTCGGCTCTTTTTTTTCGTTATCTTTTTCTTTTTCTTTTTATTTCTTTCATATTGTTTGCAAATTTGATTCAAATCAAGCCAAACCATTTTCATAAATTTTGCAAAATTCACAGCAAGGTTTTAAACCAATAGAAAACATATTTTCAGAACCAAAACAAGATTTTTAATAAAAGATCTTAATTGAGCCTAATGGCTTTGCTTGCATAGAATAATAGAAACAGGGTTTGAAATCAATGCTTTTTAAAATATTAAAATATTAGCATTATAAAATAATAATTGAGAATCACTATCAATCTTAATTTGAAAGTACACACTTTATAAACACTTGTGAAATTTAGTTCCTTTGCAAGCAAGGCTTGCATAAGTTTGAATTAAGGAAGAAAATAGTATTTTGAAATCTCTTATTTTTCAAATAAATTCTTCAAGAAATAGTAGAGAGTTTAAAATAGTTTTTTTCTAACAAAGCCTTTAAATATCTCAAAAAGATTTAAATCCCTGTGAATTTTCAATCAACACAAACAATTTTAAACCAAAAATTTTCCCCCAAAATTTGATAAAATCTTGGGATGTTACAGACTACCACCCTTAAAAGAAATCTCGTCCTCGAGATTGGAGAAAGGCTAAAAAGTTTCTTGATTCCAATGGAACTAGGGTGCTACCACCCTTAAAAGAAAATTCCTCTTGGCGGTATCTTGATACTTCCTTAAGCACTTGCATTTTGTTCCCAGCTTGCACTCACTGTCGGGCCATTTTCCCTGATCCGCCCTTTTCAATGACTTGATGTTCATGACGTTGTTCAAAAGTGGGCATACCAAGGGTTCCATCAAATTCCGGTGATAAGTAGATATCATCTATTGCGTTGTCATCAATAAGGTAGTCTACTTCTTCCAAGGATGTGTATCTAGCCTTTTCTTGGTCGGTCCTCACCAAGGCCAGGAAATCAAATAGGTCATCGCCATACTCCTTGTTGCTTTTTAGCTGATTTTCGTTACAGAATCTCAAAAGATGACCTAGTGTCAAGTACTGCATGCTTGCCCCACGAACATAATGAGACCACACATCCCAATGAATTAGGATGGCATCTCTCTGCAGTCTTCTTATGCATTTCATAGGGGTAAACAAGGTGGACTCTGTAAAAGGTACTTGCACTTTTAAGGGATGGAAGGTCGCCTTATAACCAGCATTGTTGAATCTTTTCTTGATACTGGTGCTCATCATGCTATCTACCACTAGTACCAGATGGTCCTTAAGAATTCCTTTCGCAACCATCTTCATAGTCATTGGAACACGCTGGTCAACTTGATCATATCTCGAAGATGAACTCCTTTGCAAGAAAAAGGGATCTAACGAAGCTCTCATGGGCAGGAAAATAGTTTCAGGGATTCGGAGAGTTGCCTCATAACATCGCAGGTCGGGATGGGGTAGACTTCGGCGGCGTAAAGCTTTGGGATCAGGAGGCAATCGCATAAGTAGTGGTGGCTGTCTTTGTTGTGACTCTCTGGAGAGGAGTGACCTCTCTTTTATAGGCTCAGGGAGGTAGCCGAACAGGCCACGTGGGGAGTCGAAACGAAGGGTCAGGAAGGTGAACCGAACAGGCAGCAGCCGAAGCTGAACAGCCTTCGTATTCAAAGCCCACTGAGCAAAACGTTTCTGATTCGTGAAGTCGTTCAATACCAAAACATCCTCACCGTAGTCCTACGTTTTGGCCACACTGGCTCACTATAAAGGGTGTAACATATTATCCTCCTAAGGTTATGGTTTGACGACGTCGTCTCTCATGTAGGTATGTCTCTCTAGATTAACCATTCCTCATAACAAGAGCGAACAATATGAGTAGTCATCATGGGGGCCAATCCATGTCGCACCCAATCATTACCTTGTATTTGGTTTGGTGCATCTCACATTCTAACTCTTGGTCAACCTCACTAGCTTTTAAACAAAAAATTTGTTGAAATTGGAACCAAGTTCCCAAATCTATTTTTGAATTTCGAAAACAAAATCTATCGTTCCTAGCTAGAGGTTTTCAACAAAGCTCATGGCAATAATCCTTAAGTTGTAGATCCTTTGGTTTGCCATTTAAGAGGAATTGAAATCCATTCCATTGCTCTGTTTGCTCTTTCCATTGCTCTGCTTGTCCTTTCCACCTTTCTTGCATGAGGTGGTTGAATAGTATTACTTCCACATTAGCTACACCTTGGGGTGTCTTCTTATTGTTTGCGTGGTATCCTTCAGCCATCTTAGCTTACTGGAGTCTTGGGTATCATCCTTTGTGCAACCTCTTGCGTAATGTTCCAGTCTCTTGTACTTGAAACACTACCTCTTGTTGTTGTACTCTGTATCCTTATCTCCAACTGAGGGTCATTGTAGTTATTCTGTCGTTGAGAAACACTTCGGTTTGGGTTTTAGGACAAGTTTAGGTCTTAGCATAGATGAGAATTAGATAGAAGGGATCTAAAGATAATTCCTACCCAAACACAGCAGAACAAAGAATTCATCTTACAAACAACATCTAACAAACATTCATCACATCAAGCAAATTATGTCAAACACTAGTAATCCAGTATGGTCATACCCCAATTTGGTATGATCATTAGATTATCACGCCATCGTTGGTTCTATAAACTAGAATATTGGTGGTCTAGTCTATTACTTGCTTGTGTACTTCAAGTTTCTTCTCTTCTTCATTGATTCATCTTCTCGAGTTGTGCAAGCTGCATTTGAGTCTTTCTCCAAGTTCTTCGTTTGGCCTTCAACGTAGTCCTTCACATTGAGTCAAGGGAAATATATGGAGCATTAGTCTCACACTTCTGGCACATTGTGTCCTTCTATCCTTTGTTGATGATTTCGGGGTGGGGTCATCTATAGCAAAAGGAAACATTTGAAGAGGAAGTAGAAGAGAATACAAGGAGTTCAAAATGCAAACATTTTTCTTTAATAAATAGAAGTAAGATGAGATAGAGATTTTTATCCTAGGGTCTTCCTATTTCTAATCCAAACCTAGGGTCTCGATCCTACAGGCAACACTATGCTCTGATACCATTCTGTAGCGCCCTGCCCTTTTGCTAAAGGCAGAACTCCTGTGTTAAGTGCCATTCCCTGGATCAGTAGATAGCACCACAGTACAAAATAAGTAATCATTGCAATAGCATCAATATTATAATGTAAATCCAGTTACATAGGTCTTCAACCTTACGAGTACACAGCATAAAGCATAGTTGCAGTGAGCTTCCATCTTCATCAAGTGCCACAGGTAGACATGTTGGAATGTAAGCTCGAGATCCTACTCCTGGTTCCTTACTCGAAATAAAACCTGCACGTTTGAATATGCAGCCCCAGAGGGGTCAGTACAATGATGTACTGGCAAATGACACATATTTGGTGGCTGTTGTGAAAGAACTAACTACATGACATTTGGCTGGTGGATCTCATAGGGTGATTTGCATAAAGCCAATTTTATCCTATATTTTTCCAAACCAAAACATTTTAAAGCATTCTGATTTTTCTTTAATATCAAGATAACTCCTAGGTCACCACCACATACATGGTTTTCACTGCCAGTATGTAGCCCCGGGTAGTTACTCTACAAAACTTGGTTAATCTCTCAATATCAAGATAACTCCTAGGTCACCACCACATATATGGTTTTCACTGCCAGTATGTAGCCCCGGGTAGTCACTCTACAAAACCAGGTTAATCCCTCAGGTCACCACCACATACATGGTTTTCACTGCCAGGCATGTAGCCCTGAGGAATCCCCACTTTCTACACAAGTTTTAATTATTTCAAAAAGGTGATGAGATTCTTCTGTACATTCCATGTCTAGAGACTCAATTGTCCATTCCGAGGACTCGGCTAATCGATTAGTTTTGACACCCTGCAGGGGTTGTGCACTTTCACCTTAAGACTCATTTTATGCCCATACATAAAATGAGACGAGACCTTTTAGAAGGAGAGAGCAACTAACTGGCAAGCTCCGTTCCCAACCTACAATTCAACTACCAGCCACTTCTTGCACACAAGTTGCACCCTCACATCTAATCAGTCAAGACAGAGCCCATATTGTCATAAGGCTGCACTGGAAGCACCCTAAGCATGGAAGACATGGTAACCTCTTTGTTCCTGGGTGGCAATCCACAAGTGTACTACTTAGGCCACTAACACATACCATGGTTTTCACTTCCAAGATATGTGACTCCTAAGTAGACACTCAACACACCCAAAGCCACACCAATCCACCCAGGTAGTTCATTGAAGTTGTAGTTTAATTTTAGAACAACTTATCAGTAAAGCATGGCATCACTTTCCAAAGTAAATTTGAAGTCCTATCAAGTGGGGTTTAAAGGATGGCTACACACTACTAGGATCTAAGCATTTTATAAAACAGTTAAATATTTCACCTATCATGCATACTACTGAAACACACTAATGCAGTAGTAAAATAGGTAAAAGGGAAACATGTGTGTCACTTGCCTTTTTGAAGTTCAAACTCTTTCACTTCTCTCAACAAGATACGTTCTCTCCGTACAAAGCTATAACATAGAAATAACACAACATAAACACATCATACAATCCAAACATAATTAAACAAGACAAACAATTGAAAAGTGTTGGTTTAACATTTTAGATTTATTTAAGATACTGTGATAAGAGAGATATGGCTTGAAACTTGGCTTACAAGATATGGATTGAGAGTTTGGATGGCAAGGTTTAATGATTGGAAAGGATTGGTCCTCCAAGATTACAGTGTAATGATAAAATCTTATGCTTGACATAAGCATGGTTAGAGTTTAGAGATGACTCATGTGAATAGATTCACATAAGTATAGATTACTGCAACTAGAACTTTACTGAATAAAGTGTGACAACACTTACTCAAAATAGTACAAGTTACACATAGGCTTGGGTATGTACTTATGATATATTGAATTACTCAATTAACTCATTTGTAAATTGAATAGTACAATATAGACAAATAAGATTAATTGGGCATGGGGTTGAATATGTAAGAATGTTATTTAGAAAGATGGTGGCTTCTTGGCCACAATATTTTCTTGGACAAAAGGATTGACTTTAACTAGGGTTATATTCTCAAGAGATGTGTGGTATGGGGTAGAGTGTATCACCACAAATGGCAAAAGGAAAACCCAATTGAGATACGTTACCATTTACGCAATTTACTCAAGTGTAATTTGAATATTATAAACTAGGTCCACAAGAATAAGTTGGCATGATATTGGTTCAAATCCAAAATTTAAACTTACAGATTCGAAAATTCAATAATTAGAAAATTTCGTACCACTAGATAGGAAATTTAATTATGAACCCAACGCAACAAGAATCATTCAAAAAGGAGCTATATATCTTTAGTTATGAATTTTCAAGATTTGATGTGAGCTAGCCTAAAACTGTGAACTTGATCGATCGGATGTCACAGCACGCGTGAAACAAAACTACGTGTCAAGATATTATAGGGACATATCTTTCCAGATTACAGCTGACCTAATTCTGGACCACACGCTACAGATTGATGGGACGAGGGTGTTCAGTATATACCATGCTGTTGAGTCCGGCGTTTGGGCGTACTCGATGGCGGCATTCCGACGATGACGATAGCGAGGTATACAGCTGGGTGCAGCAAGCTCACAGTCAGTCTTGTTGCAGAAAATATGGACACAGCGACGCTCAGCTCGGCCTTATCGTCAGTGATGTTCCATTGATACTTGGGCTTTGGGCAGTGCGTCTTGAGAATCCTCTTGGCTATGCATGGTTGATTTCTCGATGGCTTGCTGTGGTTGTTCTCTGTATAACGACAACACTTCTCAACGCGATGGCGGGATGGCTTGGGTGTCAACGTCGGAACAACATGACCTAAAACCATGACCTGGAGTTAGGCGACAGGTAGGAAAGTCTACTGTTGAAAGGAAACGAGGTATGAGTTACCGGATATGAGGTACCGTCGAGATGAACTCGGATGACATCGCGGCAAATAGAAATAAATTGATGCACGATCATGTCCTGGAGGTAGAACGTGAAGAGAGGAGTTTCTTGGTGTAAGGATTCGCCGATATGATCAATGATGGAGACGGCATCTTGTGATGAACTCGATTTCAGAACTGATCTTGGCATGGTTCCTACGGGATGTACAGAGGTTCTCTGAAGAAAGTTTAAGAACAAAAGTGAAGGAGGACAAAAAGGGGCACGCGGTGCTCGTCTCGGTTCCTTTTATAGTGGACTGGGGAGAGAGATCGGGAGGTGCATGCCATCGGTTGACATTTGGTGCACGACGTTATTTTGAGAAATTAAGTCGATTAAATGGAAAGATAATTCCCTGAATTGATTCCCCATTGAATAACCAATAAATTTCGTATTGAAGTCGAACTGAAAATAGTGGCTAAATTAGAGGGAAAGAGGAGGGGGAAGAAACAGTCATAGCCATAGCTGTTTACATACAGGGTGTACGTTTGGCAGAGGAGGAAGACGACCGCCTGGGGGCTTCCATCGCTCGGCCTAGATGGGCCGAAGTGGTTGAGTTGGCCCATATTGGTCGGCTCTTTTTTTTCTTTATCTTTATCTTTTTCTTTTTATTTCTTTCATATTGTTTGCAAATTTGATTCAAATCAAGCCAAACCATTTTCATAAATTTTGCAAAATTCACAGCAAGGTTTTAAACCAATAGGAAACATATTTTCAGAACCAAAACAAGATTTTTAATAAAAGATCTTAATTGAGCCTAATGGCTTTGCTTGCATAGAATAATAGAAACAGGGTTTGAAATCAATGCTTTTTAAAATATTAAAATATTAGCATTATAAAATAATAATTGAGAATCACTATCAATCTTAATTTGAAAGTACACACTTTATAAACACTTGTGAAATTCAGTTCCTTTGCAAGCAAGGCTTGCATAAGTTTGAATTAAGGAAGAAAATAGTATTTTGAAATCTCTTATTTTTCAAATAAATTCTTCAAGAAATAGTAGAGAGTTTAAAATAGTTTTTTTCTAACAAAGCCTTTAAATATCTCAAAAAGATTTAAATCCCTGTGAATTTTCAATCAACACAAACAATTTTAAACCAAAAATTTTCCCCCAAAATTTGATAAAATCTTGGGATGTTACACAACTTTATACTTAACATTCATGCGTTCTATGTTGTCTTTAGTAGTTGCATGCAATTTTAAAATCAATTCAGCACGTTGTGTAGCATCGAAATTATTTTGCACTAAAGATGGTAAAGGCAACAAATCAATAGGTGCACGTGGAACAAAACCATAGACAATCTGAAAAGGGCTCATCTTTGTGGTAGAATGCAGCGAACGATTATAAGCAAATTCAATATGAGGCAAACACTCTTCCCACAATTTTAAGTTCTTCTTTAAAACAGCCCGCAACATGGTAGATAAAGTTCTATTAACTACTTCAGTTTGTCCATCAGTTTGGGGATGACATGTAGTACTAAACAGCAATTTAGTCCCCAACTTAGCCCATAAACATCTCTAAAAGTGGCTAAGAAATTTAGTATCACGGTCAGAAATAATAGTATTTGGCACACCATGCAAACAAACGATATCACGAAAAAACAAATCAGCAATGTGCGCAGCATCATCGGTCTTGTGACAAGGAATAAAGTGTGCCATCTTAGAAAACCGATCCACAACAACAAAAATACTATCCCTCCCCTTCTGTGTACGAGGTAATCCCAAAACAAAGTCCATCGAAATATCCTCCCAAGGAACACTAGGAACAGGAAGAGGCATATATAAACCATGTGGATTAAGGCGAGACTTAGCTTTTTGACAAGTAGTGCAGCGTGCCACGAATCTCTCAACATCTCGCCGCATGCGTGGCCAACAGAAGTGTGCTGCAAGAACATCCTCCGTCTGCTTGACACCAAAGTGTCCCATTAATCCTCCTCCATGCGCCTCCTGTAACAACAAAAGACGAACGGAACCATCTGGGATGCATAGTTTGTTAGCACGGAACACAAATCCATCAGTAAGGATGAATTTGTTACATGTTCTACCATCTCTACAATTTTGCAACACATCTTTAAATTCAGCATCATGCAAGTATTGTTCCTTTATAGTTTCCAACCCAAAAATTTTGAAGTCAAGCTGAGATAGCATAGTATAGCGGCGCGACAAAGCATCAGCAATAACATTATATTTACCCTTTTTGTGTTTGATAACATAAGGAAAAGACTCAATAAATTCAACCCACTTTGCATGTTGACGATTCAGTTTTGCTTGACTACGAATATGCTTCAAAGATTCATGATCAGAATGTATAACAAATTCTTTAGGCCATAAATAATGTTGCCAAGTTTCTAATGTCCGAACCAGCGCATATAATTCTTTATCATAAATAGAATAGTTCAGACTAGGCCCACTCAATTTTTTACTAAAATATGCTACAGGTTTGCCCTCTTGTAATAACACACCTCCCAAACCAATTCCACTAGCATCACGTTCAAGTTCAAACGTCTTATTAAAATTAGGAAGTTGGAGTAATGGAGCATGTGTTAACTTATCTTTCAGTATCATGAAGGCCTCTTGTTGTGCATCGCCCCAAACAAAGGGCACATCCTTCTTTGTGAGCTCATTCAATGGCGCAGCAATAGAACCAAAATCTTTGACAAAGCGCCTATAAAACCCAGCGAGACCAAGAAAACTCCTCACTTGTGTGACCGTCTTGGGCTGCGGCCAATTCTCAATAGCTTCAATCTTGGCTGGATCAACTTCAATTCCCTGTTCTGTAACAACATAACCAAGAAAAGCAACTCTGTTTGTGCAAAAGGTGCACTTCTCAAGATTACCATACAGACGTGCATCATTTAAAGCATTGAAAACAGCACGTAAATGATCCAAATGGTCCTCTAAAGATTTGCTATCTATGAGAATGTCATCAAAATATACCACCACAAAATGACCAATAAAAGCACATAAAACTTCGTTCATCAGTCTCATAAAGGTACTAGGTGCATTAGTTAAACCAAACGGCATTACTAACCACTCATATAAACCGAACTTAGTTTTAAAAGCTGTTTTCCATTCATCTCCTAATTGCATATGAATTTGGTGGTAACCACTACGCAAATCAACTTTAGAGAACATAATAGAACCACTCAACTCATCCAGCATGTCATCCAAACGAGGTATAGGGTGACGATATCGAATGGTAATATTATTAATAGCTCGACAATCAGTACACATGCGCGAAGAACCATCTTTCTTAGGTACTAAAATAATAGGAACAGCACATGGACTAAGAGACTCACGAATATAACCTTTGTCCAATAAACTCTGGATTTGTCGTTGGATCTCTTTTGTTTCTTCAGGATTGGTGCGATATGGCGCACGGTTGGGCAGCGAGGCTCCTGGAATCAAATCAATTTGGTGTTCTATCCCACGAATAGGTGGAAGTCCAGGTGGAACATCTTGTGGAAAAATGTCCATGTATTCCTGCAAAAGGTTAGCAACCGCAGGTGGCAAAGAAGGAGGCATATCCTCAAATGAAAACAGAACTTCTTTGCAAACAATGGCATAACATGGAGTAATATTGACATCAATTTCAGCAAGATCAGATTTGCTAGCAAGTAAACAAGGATGCTAGCATGGTTAGAATCAGATTTAGAAGAATGCTTAGGGGGTACAAAATCTGCAGCAACAATCTGATTCTCACTCTTATGTTTGTCATCATTTTTTAATCTACTAGCTCTAGCAAGATCATCTTTCAAAATTTGTTCCGGAGTCATGGGTTTAAGTCCTATTTTCTTGCCAGCATGTGTAAGAGAATACTGATTAGTTTTACCATTATGTACAGATTCTCTATCAAATTGCCATGGCCTACCAAGTAACAAAGAACAAGCTTGCATAGGTGCAACATCACAATCAACAAAATCTGAATAAGTACCAATAGTAAAATGCACGCGTGCAGTTCTTGTTACCTTGAGCTTACGGGAGCTCTCAAACCATTGAATGTAATATGGATGAGGTTGTTGTCGTGTGGGTAGAGCAAGCTTCTCCACCATGTCAATACTAGCCAGATTGTTACAACTCCCTCCATCAATGATGATTCGGATAGCTCTCTCCTTAACAACGCCTCTTGTTTGAAACAAATTGTGGCATTGATCATGCTCGGCTTTGCTCAATTGCACACTCAGGACACGTTGTGCAACTAAACTCTTGTATTGATCAGCAGTCTCAGCTCCCATTACCTCCATCTCCTTGTCAGAATCAGAATTGGCACCATCACGTGCAGCAATAAGTGCCAATGTATCATCATCAAAATCACTCGCAGAGTCATATTCGCCATCTTCTAGCACCACCATCACACGTTTGGTTCAGCATTCTTTTTCGATGTGACCAAACCCAAAACATTTGCGACATTGAATGTCGCGAGTCTTCCCCGTGGAGGCCATGGAAGAAGAACTCCGTGTCGGACCAGCAGATGGTGATGGAGCAGGAGCAGGAGCAGGTGGCGTTCTTGACGTCGGCGTGGTATACCTGGAGGTGGAAGGACCTGGTGCATCCCCACGAGAAGGTGGAGCTAATTGGCGTGCAGACCATGAAGGAGTACGACCTGCAGAATTATTAGCTCTTCTCCATGATGGTCGACGATCCTGCACTTCAAGTTCAGCTTTGCAAGCAAGGTGAAATAAATGAGTAATAGTGTTGTACTCCTTGTAGTCTAAAATATGCTGAATCTCCTTATTTAAACCACCAAAGAAACATGCAAGCATAGCTTCATTATCCTCTACAATGCCACAACGAATCATGCCCGTTTGTAACTCTTGATAATAATCTTGTACGGAATTTTTCCCTTGTTCTAAACGAGCTAATTTTTTGAGCAAGTCCCGTTGATAATGTGGAGGTACAAAACGAGTACGCATGGCATGTTTTAGACCAAGCCAAGTAGCAGGAATATTAGCATGATTGACTCGACAATGTTCAGACCACCAAATAGAAGCAAAATCTGTAAATTCACATGTAGCAGCACTAACACGCAAATGCTCAGGGTAGCGTAAACATGCAAAACGTTGCTCTACTTCTAATTCCCAAGTGAGATATGCATCAGGATTATATCTACCCTCAAATGGCGGAATATTTAATTTCAGCTTGGCCACATGTTCATCATCACGTACCGGACGCGGAGGTGGACGAGCGTTGCGGTTGTATTGCCGTGGACGGCCAGGTGCAGGTTGTTGGACCTCATCCTCGTCGAGCTCGTTTTCATCTTCGAACTCATTTGCCCCCTCGTCAGCAGCATATCCGTCCTGGGTGGCCGCCTCCGTAGCGGCCGCAGCAGCTGCCACGGCTGTAAAGGTACCCGCAGATGGCGGTATGAGAGGAACGCGGCGAGCACGTGGTACAGGGATGCCCGGCTGTGGCAGTGGTGGTAAACGGGCCAGGACTTCCTGGAACCGGGCGTCGAGCTTGGTGTTGAAGGATGCCTCAAGACCAGTGATACGTTGCAAACGTATCTATAATTTTTGATGCTCCATGCTTGTTTTACACCAATTGCTATATGTTTTATCTACACTTTGTGACACTTTTATGATTTATTTGGACTAACCTACTAATAGTTGCAAAAGTGCACAATGTTCTTGTTTTACACTTTGATGTGTAGGAATTACCAAGAATACAAGTGGAAATCCTGTTGGAGTCAAATTGGGACTTTCCAGAAATATGTACCAGAACTTTTTTCGAAGATGGTCACATTACGGGTCGAAGACGGCGTCAAACGGAAAACTCTTCAAATACAAAGTTGTAGGGAATTTCACGGCAAACGTTCTGGACATAAAATTTACCTAATTCCGAGTCCGGACGGCCGAGATAGGCCGCCCTCATGCAGGGCTGGCGCGGCCCAGGCCCTGGCCGCGCGAGCTATGCGTGAGGAGCCCCTGGCTGGCCTCTGACATCGCCCCTTCGCCTATATAAAGCCTCGGGATGGAAAACCCTAAGGGATTTGGCAATTTTCCAGAAAGAGTTCCGTAGTTCCGCCGCCGCCACCGACGAATTTCGGGGGACAGAAGTCTCTGTTCCGGCACCCTGCCGGGACGGGGAAGTGCCCCCGGAGCCATCTCCATCGGTCTCCATCGCCGTCTTCGCCGTCTCCATCGACCTCACCAGCATATCCATCAACCTTGCTGTCTCCTATGATGAGGAGGGAGTAGTTCATCCCCGGGGCTGAGGGCTCTACCGGTAGCTATGTGGTTCACCTCTCTCTCCCATGATGTGATCTTTATGTGATCGTGAGCTTTGTATCATGTTGAACAAGTACATGTTATTATTCAGATATTTTGTGTACTCTAGTGATGTTATTAAAGTAATCTATTCCTCCTGCTATGGTGTAACGGTGACAGTGCGTGCATCATGGTGGTACTTGGTTTAGGCTATGATTGTGATCTCTTATGGATTATGAGAATAATTATTGCTATGATAGTTTGAGTGATCTATTCCTCCTTTCATGGTGTAATGTTGACAGTGTGTGCACCGTGTTAGTACTTGGTCTAAGTTGCAATGATTTCTATCTTGAGTTGTGATCTGATTTGGATATCTCTATGAGTGGTGTTTGTCAAGTACTTGATGAACTTTAAGGGGTGCTTCTGTAGCCACTACACAGTGATTAGTGTTATTCAATAGGAGAGTAATTCAGAGTGCCTTAGCAAAGAGAAGTTATTTGTTCAGTCATGTTATATTGTTGGGAGTGTGTCCACTAGTGAAAGTATGATCCCTAGGCCTTGCTTCCAAGCATTGCACACCGTTTACTTGCTGTTTTGTTACTTGTTTGCTCGCAGCGATTTTTATTCCATATCACAGTTACTACTTATAATCATCTATACCACTTGTATTTCACTATCTCTTCGCCGAACTAGTGCACCTATACATCTGACAAGTGTATTGGGTGTGTTGGGGACACAAGAGACTTTCTGTATCGTAATTGCAGGGTTGCTTGAGAGGGATAGCTTTGACCTCTAACCTCCCTGAGTTCGATAAACCTTGGGTGATCCACTTAAGGGAAACTTGCTGCTGTTCTACAAACCTCTGCACTTGGAGGCCCAACAAGTGTCTACAAGAATAGAAGTGCGTAGACATCAACCAGCCATCTTGTCCATCGCATCAGAAAGTTTGGAATCAACATCACCCAAGCGTGTGTCCACATCTTGTGCACGCCCCACCAATAGCCGAGTGAAGTGGGCATGCAACTCTGCATTAGTCATCTTCTCCAGATCAACATCATCCTTCGTGGTTCCTATCATGGTTAGCGTAGAAGCAAGCACAAATATATATATACCTACGCACTACAGAATATGGTGGAAACACGCGTAATCCGTCAAGCGGTATACAAAGCTCTTACAAGTTCTTACCAAACAGGAGGAAGGTGATATGCAACTAGCAAAGAGCAGCGACTCCCAAAATTGCACAAAGCGATTACCAGGTGTCGATACAAAGCACGTGCAGAAATATGTGGAGCTGTAGGAAGGCTTATATGGTAGCAAAAACACAGCAAATATCAAAATAGCAATGCAATGTTGAAAGAATGCTCAACCACGGTACTGTGCTGGTCCTAGGCTATACCGTGCTAGAGACGCGAGCCGAGAACACTAAGAAAGTCACGGCGTGGCACAACAAGCAGAAAGAAACAGCTCCAAAGCAAGATATAAGTGAAGACCTGCAGGAATTTTCGGGTCTGAAACTTCAGAGGGGAAAAACTCGGCCTTCCCGGCCTTTTTTGGGAGTTCTGAGTGTCGCACAACGACGTAGTTCGTATGCAAAAGTTATGGCCAGTTGAAGTTTGCTGTCGAAAACCATCAAAAACTGACGAAACTGTCCAATTCGGACTAAATTCGGACTGGACTAGTAGGCACGGGTCAACCCGACTTGGATGCGGATTTGACTTTTATTTTCCTCTTGACTGGCGACCGAAACCTAACTCACGGACTCTGAAAAAGGCACGGATGAAATTGGGAGGAATGAACAAAATCTTATGTGAAGGCGGTGGCGGAAGTATATGGCGTGGTGGTGGAAGGATATGGTGGAGCAGTGGTGCAAGCGTGCGGCGGCGGCGGGACTATGGTGATTCGAACTCGAAACTCTAAAGGAACAGACACTAAGACCAGCAACTCGACACGCGGATGCAGACACAAATTCAACGATGCAAACTGAAAAGACAATGCAAAGGCTCGGATGGTTTATGGGACGAGATGATCTAAACCCTAACTGTATTTTTGGCTTTTTCTGGTTTATAGGTATGAACACAGATGCAATCTAAACTACGAAAACAGTAAATCTCACCGAGCAACCTGAAATCTGATACCACTTGATAGGGCAAAGGTGTCCGATCTTTCGATGAGATCTTGATATATCGATTTGGTGGGTGGAGTTCGTGCTTGACGATCCGACTACACGTGCGAAGCTTGTGCGCCAATGCAATCGCTAGGACAATCTCCGGGAGTTACTGATCTTGCGGATGCACGATCAACCTGACCAGCGAGGGTCTTAATTCCTACCTGAAATCGAGAACAAGTAAGAACTAATACAGCAATCAAGATATTGCGGATGAAAGATGTATGCTTTATTCAAAAGGTGGGATTCCGAATAGGCGGTCTTCTTCTAGGCGATTGGCCTCAAAAGTCGAGCTCGTAGTTGCAGCAATGGCTAACTTTAGTCTAATCAAAATCCGAGTTCTAATGACGGCTATGGGGAATATTTGAGGAGGAAAAGGTAGGGGTGCGACCAGCCATGGGTATGGTGGTCGAACGGAACCCTAACAGGCCTTTTCTCCTCAAATTCGGACTCCTAAAAGTGGCTGTCTTATTTGCTGCGAAAATTACATGGGCCTGGCCCAAAAAATAAAAGTGACGCAGCACCATATCTATCTAAGGACGAATTTATGAAGTAGTTCTTTGTATATTTCGTCCAAGTCTTCATCCTTCATTACGGTGGCTTCAAAGTTCTGAAATCTCCACTCGTGGCATCTTCTTCAATCCTCAAACGCTTGCTGCCATCTCCATGCATGATCATGCTCCAATGCTTGTCCCTCTCATCCATGCTAGGTCCATCATTCCTAAGAGTAACAAACATATCTGATTTAGGCAGCATCATATTCTCATGTATGTGAGAAAGAGTTCCAAGAAACGAAAGTACCTGATAGTTAAGTTGCTTGGCACGAGCTTGAGTGATGGGTCCTTGTATGTGTTCCGCTGTAGGTGCAGCAGTTGTATCAATAGATGGGATGTCCTCATCAATGCTTGTTGCGGGCGTTGATGTTTTCTGTTGCAAACCTCTTTGTTTTGTATTTCTTATGGCGCGGCATAGTGAGATCGAAGCGGTCCAGGCCAACTTTACGCGACCTCGCTTGCGAGAGCGGCTCCGCACTTGACGTGTGGTTTGTTCCACACATGCGGCTGGTGGATGCCAGTTTCTCTCACTATAGTAGTCATGAGATTTACAACGGATGTTAGCAACCATAATATCACCGTTGTGGCTTTCCGTAGGTAAGAATCGTTCTTAACTTGTAACTCCCATAAGCCACGTAAAACATGCAACAACAAAGTAGAGGCGTCTAACTTGTTTTTGCAGGGAGTGTTTTGTGATATGGTATGGCCACAAGATGTGATGTGATATATGTGATGTATGCAATGATCATGTTTTGTAATCTTTCACGACTTGCATGTCGATGAGTTCACAACCGGCAGGAGCCATGTGGTTGTCTTTATAATTGTGTATGACCTGCGTGTCAACTTCTTATACGCCATGTAATAGCTTTACTTTATCGCTAAGTAGTTAGCAATAGTTGTAGTTGCTATTCGTGGTGGAGGCAATCATGGTGGAGTGATGGAGATCATGCCGGCACGCACAAGATGGAGATCATTGCGCAGAGATTGGCTATACCATGTCACATAAAATTATATGCATGTGATGTTTATCCTTTTATGTATCTTATTATGCTTAGATCGCGAAAGTTCAAGATAAAATTGTGTTCTCCCCATGTATGCACCGTTGCGAAAGTTCGTCGTTTTCAAGCACCTCGTGATGATCGGTTGCTATAAACTCTACGTTCACATACAACGGGTGCAAGCCAGTTTTGCACACGCGGAAATACTTGGGTTTGACTTGACGAGCCTAGCATGTACAGACATGGCCTCGGAACACACGAACCTAAAGGTTAAACATGAGTCATATGAATGATATGATCGACACTTAGTTGTCCACCATTGAAACCACATCTCTTCTCGTGAAGATCGGATTAGGTGTGGTGAATTTGGATCGTGTTCACTAAACAACTTGAGGGATGTTGAATTTAGTGGGAGTTCATCTAGTAATTTGATTAAGTTGAACTAGTTATCATGAACATAGTCTAAATTGTACTTGCAATGTTGTAGATCAAATGGCTAAGTCCAACTTCAACTTCAACGTGTTTGCTGAGAAACAAAAGCTTAAGAACAATGGGTCTAACTTCACCAACTGGTTCCGCAATCTGAGAATCATTCTTGCTGGCGGACAAAAAGCCTATGTACTTGAGGAAGCGTTAGGTGACACCCCTGCTGCAACAGCGAAAACTGAAGAACTTGCTGACTTCAATGCTGACTTCAAAATCGTTTTGAGAAGTACCGTGGGCCTTATGAGATTCTTGAGGAACTGAAAACCATGTTTCAGACTCAAGCTCATTCTGAGAGATATGAGATCTCTGAGAAGTTCTTTAACTGCAAGATGGAGGAAGGGAGTTCCGTTAGTGAGCACGCCATTAAGATGTCGGGCTACACTCAATGCCTTGAGCAACTGGACTGCAAGATTCCAGAAGAGCTCAAGATTGACAGAGTTCTGCAATCACTCCCTCCTAGCTACAAAGGTTTTGTAGTTACTCACAATCAAATTGGTTCCACTGATACGATCACTGAGCTCTTCGCAAAGCTTAAAGCTGCGGAGGTGGATATCAAGAAAGACAATCATGTGTTGATGGTCAACAAGACCACTAGCTTTAAGAAAGCTAAGGGTGCAAAGGGATCCTTCAAGAAAGGTAGCGGCAAGCGCGTTGCCCCTGCTGAGAAGAAGCTCAAGTCTGGACCTAAGCCGGACACTGTGTGCTTCTATTGCAAGGACAAGGGTCACTAGAAAGCGCAACTGTCTGAAGTACTTAGCGGACAAGAAGGCTGGCACCATTAAAGGTATATTTGATATACATGTTATTGATGTTTACCTTACTAGCATTCGTTGTAGTGCCTGGGTATATGATACTGGTTCAGTTGCTAATATTTCTAACTCGAAACAGGAGCTACGGAATAGACGGCGGCTAGCAAGGGATGAGGTGACGATGCGCGTTGGCAATGGATCAAAAGTTGATGTGATGGCCGTCGGCACGCTCTCCTTAGTTTTACCTTCGGGATTAGTTTTAAACCTTAATAAATGTTATTATGTGCCTGCGTTGAGCATGAACATTATATCTGGATCGTGTTTATTGCAAGACGGTTATTCATTTAAATCTGAGAATAATGGTTGTTTTATTTATATGAATAACATCTTTTATGGTCATGCACCTGTTGTGAATGGTTTATTTCTTCTGAATCTCGAAAGCAATGAAACGCACATCCATAACATTGAGGCTAAAAGATGCAAAGTAGATAGTGATAATCCAACTTATTTGTGGCACTGCCGTCTAGGTCATATTGGTGTAAAACGCATGAAGAAACTCCATTCTGATGGACTTTTGGAGTCTCTTGATTTTGAATCATTTGACACGTGCGAACCGTGCCTCATGGGCAAGATGATCAAAACCCCGGTCTCCGGAATAATGGAGCGAGCAACGGACTTATTGGAAATCATACATACCGATGTGTGCGGACCAATGAGTGTTTCGACGCGCGGTGGATATCGCTATTTTCTCACTTTTACTGATGACTTAAGTAGATATGGGTATATCTATTTAATGAAACATAAATCTGAAACGTTTGAAAAGTTCAAAGAATTTTAGAACGAAGTGGAAAACCATCGTAACAGGAAAATTAAATTTCTGCGATCCGATTGTGGAGGTGAGTATTTGAGTTATGATTTTCTCACGCATCTTAAAGCAAGCGGAATCGTTTCGCAACTCACGCCACCCAGAACACCACAGCGCAATGGTGTGTCTGAACGCCGGAATCGAACTCTATTAGATATGGTGCGATCGATGATGTCTCTTACAGATTTGCCGTTATCATTTTGGGGTTATGCATTAGAAACCGCTGCATTCACTTTAAATAGGGCACCATCTAAATCCGTTGAGACGACACCGTATGAACTATGGTTTGGTGCTAAACCTAAGTTGTCGTTTCTTAGAGTTTGGGGATGCAAAGCTTACGTCAAGAAGTTGATGCCGGACAAGCTCGAACCCAAAGCGGAGAAATGTGTCTTCATAGGATACCCTAAGGAAACGATTGGGTATACCTTCTACCACAGATCCGAAGGCAAAGTGTTTGTTGCAAAGAACGGATCCTTTCTTGAGAAGGAGTTTCTCTCGAAAGAAGTGAGTGGGAGGAAGGTAGAGCTAGACGAGGTTATTGAACCTTCTCTCGAGTTGGAGAGTAGCGCAGCACCTGAAGTTGTTCCGGTGCCGTCTGCACCAACAAGAGAGGAAGCTAATGATGAGGATCATGAAACTTCAAACAATGCTACTACTGAACTTCGCAGGTCAACAAGGTCACGTGCCACTCCTGAATGGTATAGCAACCCTGTCTTAACCATCTTGTTGTTAGACAACAGTGAACCTGCGAACTATGAGGAAGCAATGATGAGCCCAGACTCTGAGAAATGGCTAGAGGCTATGAAATCCGAATTGAGATCCATGAGCGAAAACCAAGTATGGACTTTGGTGGACCCTCCTAGCGACCATAAGGCCGTTGAGTGCAAATGGATTTTCAAGAAGAAAACGAACGCAGATGGTAATGTTACTGTCTATAAAGCTCGGCTTGTCGCAAAAGGTTTTCGGCAAGTTCAAGGTGTTGACTACGATGAGACTTTCTCTCCCGTAGCGATGTTTAAGTCCATTCGGATTTTATTAGCAATTGCTGCATTTCATGATTATGAAATATGGCAGATCGATGTCAAGACTGCGTTCCTCAATGGCAACATTGATGAAGAGTTGTATATGATGCAGCCTGAAGGTTTTGTCGATCCTAAGGATGCTAATAAGGTGTGCAAACTTCAGCGTTCCATTTATGGACTGAAGCAAGCATCTCGGAGTTGGAACCTTCATTTTGATCAAGTGATCAAGAGTTTTGGATTTGTTCCAAATTGCTACGAAGCTTGTATCTACAAGAAAGTGAGTGGGAGCTTGGTGACATTTTTAGTACTATATGTGGATGACATATTGATCATTGGAAATGACATCGGTATGCTTAACAATGTGAAGAGTTATTTGAATAAATGTTTTTCAATGAAAGACCTAGGAGAAGCTGCTTATATATTAGGCATCAAAATCTATAGAGATAGAGAAAGACGCCTAATAGGTTTAAGCCAAAGTACATATCTAGACAAAGTTCTGAAAAGGTTCAGAATGGATAAAGCAAAGAAAGGTTCATTGCCCATGTTGTCAGGTAAGATATTGAGCAAGGCTCAGTGTCCAGCTACAATAAAAGATAGAGATACTATGAGCAAAGTGCCATATGCCTCGGCCATAGGTTCTATCATGTATGCCATGCTATGTACTAGACCGGATGTGTCCAATGCTCTTAGTTTGACGAGCAGATACCAAAGTGATCCAGGAGTGGAACACTGGACAGCCGTAAAGAACATCCTAAAGTATTTAAATAGGACTAAAGAAATGTTCTTGGTCTATGGAGGTGATGAGGAGCTCGTCGTAAAAGGTTACAACGACGCTAGCTTCGACACCGACCCGGATGATTCTAAATCTCAGACAGGATACGTTTATATTTTGAATGGTGGAGCTGTGAGCTGGAGAAGCTGCAAGCAAAGGGTGATCGCGGGATCTACAACAGAAGCGGAATACATGGCTGCTTCGGAAGCATCAAGTGAAGGAGTTTGGATCAGGAACTTCATCACTGAGCTTGGTGTGGTTCCAAATGCCTTGGACCCACTGGAGATATTGTGCGACAACACTGGCGCCATAGCACTGGCTAAGGAACCAAGATATCATCCAAAAACCAAGCACATCAACCGTCGTTTCCATATAATTCAAGATTATATATCAGATGGAGATCTGAAGATAAGCAAAGTACATACGGATCTGAATGACGCAGATCCGTTGACTAAACCTCTTCCACGAGCAAAACATGATCAGCACCTTAATGCCATGGGTGTTAGATTGTTGCCAGATGTAAACTAGATTATTGAGTCTAGTGCAAGTGGGAGACTGTTGGAATTATGCCCTAGAGGCAATAATAAAGATGTTATTATTATAATTCTTGTTCATGATAATGTTTATATTCCATGCTAGAATTGTATTAAGCGGAAACTTTAATACTTGTGTGGTTTATGAACAACACCGTGTCCCTAGTACGCCTCTATGGACTAGCTCATGGATTAATGATGGTTAAGGTTTCCTAACCATAGACATGAGTTGTCAATTAATAATGAGATCATGTCATTAGGAGAATGATGTGATGGACAAACCCAAATAAAGCAGAGCAATTAGATCGTGTCATCATGCTCATCTTTGCGAAGCTTTTTCCTATGTCAAGTATTGTATTCCTTAGACCATGAGATAATACAACTCCCTGGTATCGGAAGAAAGCTTTGAGGTCATCAAACGTCATCCTATGTGAGGGTGATCATAAAGGTGTCTCTCAGGTGATCGGAAAGTACTTGTTGGGTTGTATGTATCGAGATGGAATTTGTCCCTCCCGAGTCGGAGAGATATACTTTAGGCCCACTCGGTAATCGATATCAACACCGCTTGCAAGCATGTGGTTAAGGAGTTAATCACAAAGTGATATCGGATTACGGAACGAGTAAAGTACTTGCTGTGAACGAGATTGAACTAGGTATGGCGATACCGACGATCGAATCTCGGGCAAGTAAAATATCGCGTGACGAAGGGAATACATATACGGGATTAATTGAATCCTGGCATCGTGGTTCATCCGATATGATCATCGATGAATATGTGGGAGTCAATATGGGTTTCCAGATCCCGCTGTTGATTATTGATAGAAGATCATGTCTGCATATTCTCGAACCCGTAGGGTCACACACTTAACATGCATCGACGCTAGGATAGAATGGATAATTGGTTTGTGAGTTTTTGGTTGGAGTCTCGGATGAGATCCAGGACATCACGAGAGGTTCCGGAATGGTCCGGAGAATAAGATTCATATAAAGGAAAGCAGTTTTTGGATTCCGGAATCGTTTCAGAGTTTATCGGTATTGTACCGGAAGGTTCTAGAAGGTTCCGGAGTGGGACCAACGTGGGCCCACTTGTCAGAGGCCTATGTGGGCCTAAGGGGAAGTGTCCTGGCCACTTTGGGCCAGGCGCACAAGGCGCCTAAGGCCCAGCCGGCCAGCCCTTAGGGGAAACCCTAAGGGAACCTTCCAGAAGAGGGGGGGAAGACTTGCCCCCCACTCTTCCCCCTTGGGCCGCCGCCCTAGGGCTTGGAGGAGGGGTCAAGGGGGCCGGCCAGCCCCCTATATAAGTAGGGCAGGGGCGCAGCCTCCTCCTCCACTCCAACCCTAGCCGCCGGCCAACTGCTGCCCCTCCACCTCTCTCTCTCTCTCGCGACTGTGCGTAGGCGAAGCCCTGCCGCAGAAACTCTCCACCATAAGCACCACGCCGTCGTGCTGCAGATCCAATCTATCTCTCCACCATACTTGCTGAACCAAGGAAGGAGGAGACGTCGCTGCACCATACGTGTGCATCTCTCGGAGGCGCCGCCACTTGCGGCGTAGGATCGGATCGGATCGCGGGGAGGAGACGGCTAGTACGACTACATCATCCACGTTCTGTTGAACGTTTCCGCTGTGCGATTTCTTCAAGGGTATGTAGATCTCATCTACCTCTCTCGTTGATTACATCTCCTAAATTAGATCTTGGCTTTCTTGTTCGCATCCGTAGGAAATTTTTTGATGTACTATGCTGCGAAACCCATCAACTGAAGCAAAGCATAGTTGGTAAACTCACGCTCTGGATCAGACAGAAAAGCTTTGATGTCTGCCTAGGAGCGAACCAAGTTCAGGGTCGGGCGAGCGAACCACAGAGGATCGAGGAGAGCCAATGGGCCGGCCCACTTGACAGTAGAGAGCATCTCTGGTCGAGCGTGCGGGCGAGTCCGCTCCTGCGATGCGGTCGATCGGGGATCACGCCAGGGGGTAGACAACCTTCGTGCTCAGGCGTGCATGGGGCGATCGGGTATGTTTTTTTTTTCACTCAGATCGGTCGGATCTAGAGTCCAACACACGTACATCTTGTTTTTTTTAGGCACTCGAGCGGATCTGGGATCCTGACCTAAATCGATCGGCAGCTCTTGGGATCGATTGGCCCTGAATTGTAGATGGCCGGATTAACTCGATCCGATTTGACTGAATAGAATCGATCGATTCCTATATCCTTTTTTTCTTGCACTGAGATCCGACAGGCCACGAGATCAATCTTGAAAGGAACAAATGGATCTGGGCAGCAAACCGATCTGGACGAATTCAACACCGACGAAACTTCAAGGAACAACCAAAATGGATCTGAAAACTGCTCAAAGAAGAACAAACCGCAGAGCAAACAATTAACAGAAGATACTCTCCATGATCAACCCAATAATCTGATACCACATGATAAGGATCACGCCAATGATCCAATGAGTTTTGTATCGATCTTTCACAGCGAGTCAAACCAGATAGATAAATCTTCCAATAACACGATGAAGGTCACGTGAAGAAGAGGAACAAACCCAGTAAGCAACATTATGAAGATCACCACGCCTCAAACCACACTTTGATAATCCTTCATGATGCAAAAACCCTCGCAACAATCTTTCTTGGATAACATGGCAGCACCGTTTCCCTAGAGGGATGATACACACACCACGCGATAGTTTTAGACTAACAACTGAACTCATTAAACCCTAGGATGCCTGGCTCCTTTATAGGAGGATGGGGTGTCCCACTAATGGGCCATGACCTGGTTTGGTTGGATAGGCCCAAACCGAACACACACACATAAAGCTTACTAAAATAGTACGACACAAATAAACAGCACACGACACAACTAATGACACGCATAGCTTGGTGGAGTCCTGAAATTAGGCTTCACCTCCTCCTTCGTGCCCATATCACAACACCATATCAAGCTATGGATGAATTTATGAAGTATATTCTTGTATATTTCGTCCAAGTCTTCATTCATCATTATGGTGGCTTCAAAATACTGAAATCTTGACTCATGGCGTCCTCTTCAATCCTCACATGCTTGTTGCCATCTCCATTCATGGTCATGCACCAATGCTTGTCCCTCTCATCCATGCTAGGTCCATCATTCCTAAGAGTAACAAACACATCTGATTTAGGAATCATCATATTCTCATGTATGTGAGTAAGAGTTCCAAGAAACAAAAGTTCTTGATAGTTAAGTTGTTTAGCACGAGCTCGAGTGATAGGTCCTTGTATTTGCGTCACTGTAGGTGCAACGGGTGTATCAATAGATGGGATGTCTGATACGTCTCCAACGTATCTATAATTTTTGATGCTCCATGCTTGTTTTTACACCATTTGCCTATTGTTTCGTTACACTTAGTGGCACTTTTATGCATTTTCCGGAACTAACCTATTAACGAGTTGCCACAGTGCTAGTTTCCTGTTTTCTGCTGTTTTTGTGTTTCAGAGTGATACACAGGAAATATTCTCGGAATTGGACGAAACAAGTTCCTGAAGTCTTATTTTTCCCGGAAGCTTCCAGAGATCCGAAGGAGAGTCGGAGGGGGGCCACCAGGGCCCCACACGCAGGGGCGGCGTGGCCAGGCCCCTGGCCGCGCGGGCCCCGCGTGAGGGCGCCTGGCTCCCCCTCTGACGACGCCCCTTTGCCTATAAAGACCCCCCGACAGAAAAAACCTAAGTACACCCGATCAGATTTCCAGAACACATCGCGATCCGCCGCCACCGTCGACCCAAAGATCGGGAGGGTCCAGAAGCTCTTCCCGGCACCCTGCCGGAGAGGGGAATCGCCACCGGAGGTCTTGTTCATCGCCATGCTTGCCTCTGGAGCGATGCGTGAGTAGCCTACCTCGGACTATGGGTCCATAGCAATAGCTAGATGGTTGTCTTCTCCACCATGTGCTTCATGTTTAGATCTCATGAGCTGCCCTACATGATTGAGATCACCGTTATGTAATTCTACATGTTTGGTTTGTTGGGATCCGATGAATATTGGTGTTTATGATTAAGTTGCTGTACTGAATTATATCTTTTGTTATCTCTTTGTTGTTTATGATCTTGCATGCTCTCCGTTGTTAGTAGCTATCTTGGCCGAGTAGTTGCTAGTGACTCCAAGAGGGGGTATTTATGCTCGATAGTGGGTTCATGCCTATATTTCACCTGGGGGAGGGACAGAAACCTCTAAGGTGGTAGATGTGCTGTTGCTACTAGGGAGAAAACAACATTCATATGCTCAAGGGCATATGCTTTGTTTACATTACACACTTTGCTTAATGCAATTATCTGTTGTTCGCAACTTATACTACTGGGGTGTTCGGATTGATATCCCCGGGAGTGGATTATTAGTCATAGATGCAGTTGGATGGTGGTCTATGTATTTTGTTGTAATGTCCAGAGTAAATCTCATAGTGATCTTCTTGACATATCACGTTTATCTTTATTCTATCAATTGCCCAACTGTAATTTGTTTACCCAGCATGTGTTATTTATCTTATGGAGAGACACCACTAGTGAACTGTGGACCCCGGTCCTATTTACATCATATTGCTATCACTTGTTTACTTTACTCGCACTGTTTACTTTACTCGTACTGTTTACTTTACTCGCATACTATATTGTTTTCCACTCGATACGCTCATAACCTTTGTTTCAAGCAAACCGGTGAGATTGACAACCTCATCGCAAGTTGGGAACAAAGTATTTGTTTGTGTTGTGTGCAGGTTCCGCGTTGCTGCTGGCCGAAGACGAGTCAACAAGTATCGTTAACGGCGCCCTTGTTGGAGTGTCACTAAGCCAGTCTGCATCACCTTCAGTCATCATTGTCTCTCCTCTCCTGATCGACATTAAACCTTGGTTTCTTAACTGAGGAAAGACTAGCTGCTATACTCATCATACCTTCCTCTTGGGGTTCCCAACGGGCTGGTTATCCACCACGCACAAGGACAGTCTGCTCCCACGTTAACCACACGCAATCAAAGGGATCAGCTAGTTTTCTGGCGCCGTTGCCGAGGACCGCAGAAGAATAATCTCCCTCGTCAATTAGGCGCCATCAAATAGCAGTAGCTAGTTTTCTGGCGCCGTTGCCGGGGAGGAAGAGAAGACTTCTGCGAGGGGAGTTTTTCGCACACACATCCTTTACTTTGTTTTATTGTTTAGCTTTACTTTATTTATTTTACCTGCATTGCTTTTTATCAAAACCCCAAAAAAAAAATTAGAATCCTTGGTAGTTGCTATTTCTTTACTTTTAGTTTATTATGTCTAGTTCAGTTGCTACTACTATGTCTCCCGAGGACATGATTTTTACTTTTAAGCAGAAAGATGAGGAAAGCTTTAAAGAAGCTTGGTCTAGAATTTATGATTGGCATGGAAAAACTGAACCTAAAATGACTTTGAGTTTGCTTCTTAGTAGCTTTTACTTTGGACTTTCTCTTCGTTATAGATATGCTTTGTATGCTACTGCAGAAGGAGATTTCCTTCATTGTGATGGAGATCAAGCCTTCAACATTATAAAAAAGTTGATTACAATTTATAGCATGCCAACCTATTTTGATTCCTCTCTTGTGTGCATTTTTAATAGACTTGATACTCTTAAGACTTGCACTGCTAGCTTGAATTCTTGCTACAATACTTTGCGCCAGCATTTTGATTATGTGCCAACAAATACTGAACCTTCGAGTTGGTATCCTACAATAAAAATCACCATTAGTGGTGAAAGTTTTCATGCTCGTTGTGATATTATGTCTGAATTTTGTCTCATGCCAAAGGATGTTTATGAATCTTTGAGCCTTTGGAAGCTTTCTGAGGGAGGAGAAGGAATTTCTCTTACTAACAATGCCACTATATTTCCCCTTGGAATAGCTGAAGGAGTTTTTACAAAAGTCCTAGGAAGAATGATATCTACTGATTATCTTGTTATTGAATGTGTAGGAAAAGGACAAATCACACTTGGAAGATCCATTCTGAAGCTCATGGGCGCTGTCATCGATGTGGGAAAAGGCAATATAAGATTTATCTCTCCACCTTGCAATAACCATGTCTTTCCTAGAGTCAAGAGCAAAGGTAAGAAAGGAAGACGTAAGGCACGTGCGGATCCTAGCACTTCATCACTTGATATTACTTGATTCGCAATTTTCTGCGCCTAGCTCAAAGGCGTTAAAGAAAAGCACTCTTGGAAGATAACCCAATGTTTTCTTTTCAGTACTTTTTCTTTTATTTGAGTCTTGGAAGTCATTACTACTGTAATGACTGCTCCTTATCTTGTTTATTTCGTTTTTTGTGCCAAGAGAAGCCTCTAATTTGAGTGAGGTAAAGATTTGGGGATGTTGCTGTCCTGAAACTGTTTTCGGTGCTGCACCGTAAAAATTCGTATAAATTCTCTGTTTATCTTTTGGACCTGCGATTTTTTGTGCATATGCCCCAGGTTATATCCAAACTTTTGTTAGTTGAACACTTTTTGATCTGAGCAACAGAAAATCCCTCAAAAATTCGACATTTGTCAGCTGTTCAGTTTTGACAGATTTCTGCCAATATTTGTGTTTGCCACTTTATCGCTTTCTTTTGAGTTCTTTTGATCACGGAACTTTTGGGGAGGTTGCTACAGTAGTATTTGCTATATATGTGGTGGTTTTGAGTTGAAACCTGAAGCAAATAGAGGATTGATTATATGTTATGCTTGCACTAATGTTGCTAATAGAATTGTGTTTAGTTTTGTATGAAGGAAGTTTTCAAGTGTAGGGATTGGAGAATGATGAGATGAGTTGAAGAATGGACAAAATCTCAAGCTTGGGGATGCCCATGCATCACCCCAAGAAATATCCAAGAAGTACAAGCGTCAAAGCTTGGGGATGCCCCCGAGGCACCCCTTCTTCATCGGCAAAAATCAGGTCACCTTTCAAAACACTATATTTTTATTGCTTCATGCACTATGTGTTTTTCTTGGAGCGTCAGTTGTTTTAGTTTTCTTAGTTGGTTTAGTTTGTTTGTTTGCTGCAATAAATGGTTGGACCCCAACAAATTTCTTTTGGAGAAGTTGCCTTGTTTTCATTTGCCAAGAACGCTCTAGTTTTCACTCTTATTAAAAATCGAGTGTTCTTCTTTTTCTGCTACTGCTTTTGGTTTTCGTTTTCACCTTGATTTGCGTTCAGACCTTGTCATATATTTTCATCAAGGTGTATTTTTGCCTCTGATCTTTATTGGTTTTCATCAAAAGAGGTGTGTTTAAAAATTTCAAATGGTGTTGGAAAAGAGAAAAAGCTTTGTGCAAAATAGTGGTACAAGAAGGAGCTTGTGTAGACTGCGGCTTAGGCTTTTTCATGTCATGCTTGATGTCTTTTTGATAGTATGCTTAGTGGTTTTGCTGTAGCATGATTTGTCTCAAATAACTGAGATTGCTTAATGAGCCTTTGAAAAAATCATGCGTTGTTTTTATTGTATGGAAGCATTATTTTGGTTTTCTCCTTGATGCTTTATTTGGGTTGACTTGGCGCATGCTCACACATGTTAGACTCTTACAAAGTAGCCAATAGCCTTCATGATCATTTAGTTTTTGACTTTTGATGCCATCCTATGCTTCTTTTAATGTCGCTTTGTCGCTTTGCATGATTATGGCCATTACTGCTCTCTTAGTTGGTCGCTCCCAGTCTTTTGCTAGCCCTCGCCTTGTACTGAGTATGAGCTCTACTCGTGCATCCAACTCGTAAAAGCCAAAGTTTTCCAAAGTGTCCACCATACATACCTACTAGCAATTTTCTATTCCAAGTAAATTTGTCTTGCTTTTATTTTCTCTTCAAATTAAACTCTTACCAGTGTTATGCGAAATTCGGTCAGTAAAGCTCTCACGAACCGGAAGGCACACTTTACTTTTTCCTGTTCTTAAAAATTTGACATTGTGGTCTCTTATGTTGAGTTGTTATGCTTGCAAGTTGTAAGTTGGATTCTAGCCCATCCATGCTGTCATGGGGCATGCTTTCAACATTGCACTTCTTATTTGAGTTGATATCGTGATCTTTTGTTTATGGATGCCCGCGGTGTGAAATGAATTGGGAATCTTGTGGGGATCATGGAGTTTGTATATGTGTTAGGGAAACGCCGGGCCGCCAATCTAAACCATGCATAATTCATGGTGGAAATTTGCAGCATACCCATGGTGAACATTCGATGACGCATCTCACAATAAAAAGCTAAACAAAAGGCAAATAAAAGAGATGTCGAGGTGTTCATTGTCTGCTTGTCCTATCATTTTGGTGTGGGCTTGTTCCATGTCATTGGGCACGGAGGTACCCCATTGGCGGTTCTCAATGATATGCATATACTTACAATGACAAGAGCCTTGCTTGGGACTCTAAGTAAAGTAGCATGAGGTTTGGGTACTCGTATTCACGGGGCACGAGGTTTTCAACTTATGATTTGTCAAGCATATGCATCATAATTGTTCTCACATTAACTTTAACCATTCAAGATGCTTATGATGGGGGCAATGAGAGCTCAAAGCCAGTAAGTACCATAATTTTTGAAGGTTATAAAACTTGTAATCACTGCTTCCCTCTGCGAAGGGCCTTTCTTTTACTTTTATGTTGAGTCACCACCTTCTTTCTTTATGCACCATTAAGAGAGCATAGTTGTCATTCTTAGTGTGATATGCATTGTCCCAAAGTTCATTGATTGATTCATATTGTTGGTTTCACTTGTTCTTAAATTATTTGTATCTAGTCGCCCTCTTAAACTTGAAGGTGTCCTATGCATTTATGTTTTGCTCTCTTTGAAGGACAAGCTGAAAACCATTTGTATGTTTTCCCTTATGATTTGAACACATGTTTGACTTTCATTGTTTCATTTTCATGTCTTTTGTTTGTGTTCATTTGCATGTTTACAACGTGGTTGCTAAGTTCTTATTGTCATGATTATATCTTCATACCCATGTTTTAAGTTCTTATGATCCCAGCTCACCAATGCTTACATAAATGATCAAGATTGTGTAGGTGCATGTCACCTCAAAAATTATTCTTTTGTTATCACTTACCTACTCGAGGACGAGCAGGAGTTAAGCTTGGGGATGCTTGATACGTCTCCAACGTATCTATAATTTTTTATGCTCCATGCTTGTTTTTACACCATTTGCCTATTGTTTCGTTACACTTAGTGGCACTTTTATGCATTTTCCGGAACTAACCTATTAACGAGTTGCCACAGTGCCAGTTTCCTGTTTTCTGCTATTTTTGTGTTTCAGAGTGATACACAGGAAATATTCTCGGAATTGGACGAAACAAGTTCCTAAAGTCTTATTTTTCCCCGAAGCTTCCAGAGATCCGAAGGAGAGTCGGAGGGGGGCCACCAGGGCCCCACACGCAGGGGCGGCGCGGCCAGGCCCCTGGCCGTGCGGGCCCCGCGTGAGGGCGCCTGGCTCCCCCTCTGACGACGCCCCTTCGCCTATAAAGACCCCCTGACGGAAAAAACCTAAGTACACCCGATCAGATTTCCAGAACACATCGCGATCCGCCGCCACCGTCGACCCGAAGATCGGGAGGGTCCAGAAGCTCTTCCCGACACCCTGCCGAAGAGGGGAATCGCCACCGGAGGTCTTCTTCATCGCCATGCTTGCCTCCGGAGCGATGAGTGAGTAGTCTACCTCGGACTATGGGTCCATAGCAGTAGCTAGATGGTTGTCTTCTCCACCATGTGCTTCATGTTTAGATCTCATGAGCTGCCCTACATGATTGAGATCACCGTTATGTAATTCTACATGTTTGGTTTGTTGGGATCCGATGAATATTGGTGTTTATGATTAAGTTGCTGTACTGAATTATATCTTTTGTTATCTCTATGTTGTTTATGATCTTGCATGCTCTCCGTTGTTAGTAGCTATCTTGGCCGAGTAGTTGCTAGTGACTCCAAGAGGGGGTATTTATGCTCGATAGTGGGTTCATGCCTCTATTTCACCTGGGGGAGTGACAGAAACCTCTAAGGTGGTAGATGTGCTGTTGCTACTAGGGAGAAAATAACATTCATATGCTCAAGGGCATATGCTTTGTTTACATTACACACTTTGCTTAATGCAATTATCTGTTGTTCGCAACTTAATACTACTGGGGTGTTCGGATTGATATCCCCGGGAGTGGATTATTAGTCATAGATGCAGTTGGATGGCGGTCTATGTATTTTGTTGTAATGCCCAGAGTAAATCTCATAGTGATCTTCTTGACATATCACATTTATCTTTATTCTATCAATTGCCCAACTGTAATTTGTTTACCCAGCATGTGTTATTTATCTTATGGAGAGACACCACTAGTGAACTGTGGACCCCGGTCCTATTTACATCATATTGCTATCACCTGTTTACTTTACTCGCACTATTTACTTTACTCGTACTGTTTACTTTACTCGCATACTATATTGTTTTCCACTCGATACGCTCATAACCTTTGTTTCAAGCAAACCGGTGAGATTGACAACCTCATCGCAAGTTGGGAACAAAGTATTTGTTTGTGTTGTGTGCAGGTTCCGCGTTGCTGCTGGCCGAAGACGAGTCAACAAGTATCGTTAACGGCACTCTTGTTGGAGTGTCACTAAGCCAGTCCGCATCACCTTCAGTCGTCATTGTCTCTCCTCTCCTGATCGACATTAAACCTTGGTTTCTTAACTGAGGGAAGACTAGCTGCTATACTCATCATACCTTCCTCTTGGGGTTCCCAACGGGCTGGTTATCCACCACGCACAAGGACAATCTGCTCCCACGTTAACCACACGCAATCAAAAGGGATCAATGTCCTCATCAGATCGCTGCAGGACGCTGGATATACGACAGAGACCGTCTGCGGTACGACGTGGATAGCGAGCACTCACTCAGATTGGTCTCGTTGGAGATCGATAGCGATCCCTTTTTTACTTGACTGGCTAGATCGAATCAGGCAGACTTGGAATTATTGATCGATTGGATACCGGAATGAGGCTGAGCGGAACTCGCTCGATAACAAGGGGTCAGGCAGACGCTGGAATTATCTATCGAGGGATGTTCTCATTAGAAGGTCTAGTGTCATTGGCGGTTCAAAACCATAGACCACAATGAGTGGGCTGAATGAAGTTGTTGAATGCTTCGCACAGTTGTAGGCGAACTCCGCATGTGGTATGTATTCTTCCCATGACTTGAGGTTCTTCTTGACCAACTCTCAAAGAAGTGTGCCAAGGCTTTGGTTCACCACATCCGTTTGTCCATCTGTTTGTGGGTGTGATGCCGAAGAGAAGCTTTATACCTACCATGTCCATGAGGGTCTTCCAAAGGTAGCTCATGAACTTGACATCCCGGTTCGATACGATGCTCTTGGGGATTCCATGTAAACGAATGATGTCCCTAAAAAACAAGTTTGCAACATGTGAAGCATCGTCGGTCTTATGGCAAGGAATAAAGCGAGCCATTTTTTAGAATCTATCCATAACAACAAGTATTGAGTCATGGCCATGCTTTGTCCTAGGTAGGCCTAAAATGAAGTCCATGCTTATATCGGACCATGGTGCATGTGGTATAGGTAAAGGCATGTATAAACCAAATGGGTTTTTAACAGAATTAGCTTGAATGCATGTGGTGCATCGTCAATCTAGGCATTCCACATCTTGCTTCATTCTTGGACAATAGTAATGTGTGGAAACCATTGCATAGGTCTTGTCGCGTCCAAAGTGTCCCATGAGTCCACCTCATGTGATTCTTGTAGCAATAAACGACGAAGAGAGGACTCTTTAATGCAAAGTTTGTTAGCTTTCAAAAGGAACCCATTGTGTAAATAGAAATCATCAACGCCTTTGTTCAAGTAATATTCAGCAAATACATATCCAAAGAAACGGTTGGAAGAATATTGGTCTTTTATTTCATCCAAACCAAAAAAATTGTGTGTCAATCTGTATAAGTAGGGTTGTGTTCTTGCAGGAAAGTGCATCCGCCACCACATTTTCCTTTCCCTTTTTTATATTTTATTATGTAAGGGAAAGATTTAATGAATTCAACCCAATTAGTGTGTCTATTGTTTAAGTTTGCTATCCCTTTCAAATATTTCAAAGATTCAGGATCGGAGTGAATGACAAATTCCTTAGGCCAAAGGTTAATATTGCCAAACTTCCAATACACGCACAAGGGAAAATAACTCTGATATGGGCACGAAGGAAATCCTGGCAGCGCAAATCTCAGATCCGATCGATAGAAAATAACTCTTTGTCATAAATTTGATAGTTCAGTCATGCTCCATCCAATTCTTTGCTATGGTGAACAACGGGACACCCATTTTGCATGAGGAAGCCCCCAATGCCTATTCCACTAGCATCACATTCAATCATAAAAGTTCTAAAGAAATCCGGTAAAACAAGCAATGTTGCCTCGTGTAACATCCCTAGTTTTCAAATTCAAAAATCAGCATGCATTCATACTCATCATTGCATTTTTGGAAATAAACTTGGTTTTAAATTTTTTCAAAGAAAGGTTTCTATTTTAAAACTAGGAAAATTGCCCGTGCATTGCAATGGGACATAAAGTGCATCGTAACTCATGAGCAAAGAGAGTCATGCGCTAACAACGCCATCTCACCACGGTCCGTAAAAATTAGGGGAGAACACGGATAAATCTTTGGAGAATAGTTTGGATGTGGAAATCGACCAAAATTTAACAAATTCTCAATTACTTTGGTTTAGCATGTGTAATATAATTATTCTCACAATTTAATACATATGAAACAGCTAATTATAGTTGCAACTAATCCACTCGGCACAACCAAATAATATTCTCTCTCTAGCAACTTGTCCTTACCAAATCACACGGTACACGATGATCATGTTAGTGCATATAGCATAGTATATATTTGTCTCATAACTAAATTTGGAGAAGTAGCCAACAGTCTATGTATCTCTCGCCCTTCCTCACCTAAGCGGACATGCCATTTTAATCCCAAGTGCATATGCTTCCTTTGTCGGGAGAACAGATTTTAAAATGTAAAAAAATAGGAAAAATGTTTGCATGTAGATCTCCACATTCTAAGTGTTCATGCAAGGTTTTGTTTCCCCCACATCCCACATCCATGGCGGTAGTCTAGGTTGCTGCCGACCACTGGCCGTCGATGACTAAGTAGTGGAAATAGCTGCCGCTGCGGCCGGACTGGCGGACAGTCTATATCGATTCAGTCTGTTTTCCCCCGCATCCACTAATCGATCCAGCGCTTATCTAGCAGGCCGCCTAGGTGGCCAGGCTCCAATCGGCCAAGCCCTAGGCAGCAGATACAGGCGGGCGACGGTCACGCCGACTCTGTCACTATGCGGCCGCGCCTAGAGCTCTAGTCCTGCTGGCTGCTGCTCCATCGTCTCTCCTCGTCAACCTCCTCCTAGTCGATCCCCTCTCATTCCAGCGTCTCTAAGGAAGCAACAGAGCTGTTGCGTGAGCTTCCGGTCCCTTTCACCTCTCCCTAGCGACAATCCCCTCTGTCTACCCCTCTCTCCAACAATCTCCACTGGCAGCCACCCCTCTGACTCATCATCGCCCTCGAGTTCCCGTCCATATCGAGTTGCATAGGAGGAGCCTTCCCTCTGCCGAGCCCTATCCTCTCGCTCACCAGCAGAGAAATCTTGAGCATGGAGGGCTCTACCGCCAATGCGCCGGGCTTCGGCCTCCGTCGTCGCGCAAGCATCGAATAGCGCTCGATGTGCCTCTTGGATGCGGTGCGGCTGCCTTGCTTGGCCTTGGTGGCTCCGGTATCACGAGGAGCAACACGAAGGGTTTCACCTCTGGTGCCCCAAAAACTCGAGGGGTTCAGCGCAGCAGTCGGCGAGCTACGAGACGCATCTGCGGTGGCTGGCTATCGAGCGGTGGCGGAAGAATGCTGGCAAATGAAGGGGATTGAGAGGGGCAATTTTTTAAGCAAACCATTATTTTTCTTTACCGGTGGCATTGGTGGGTAATATGTGATCCGGTGAGAGGGTAAAATTGGAATAAAAATAACAGACCAAACCAAACCATGGAACCCTTGCTCCCTTTATCGAGCGGTGGCGGAAGAATGCTGGCAAAGAAAGGGGATCGAGAGGGGCAATTTTTTAAGCAAACCGTTATTTTTCTTTACCGGTGGCATTGGTGGGTAATATGTGATCCGGTGAGAGAGTAAAATAAAAATAAAAATAACGGACCAAACCAAACCATGCCTTGCTCCCTTTATTATTAGGTATAGATTTAATTGACCTAGTGTTTTATAGTTATTTCAACTTTTTCTTAATCTAATATTTTAGAACTTTCTTTATCTACATGTATTGCTGCACTCTTTGTGTGTTATACTGTACAGTAGATCTTCATGTGTGTGTTGTCGATTTCAAAAGCGCTTTTGTGCTTGATATGCCATTGCTTTCCTGTGTACTAAGAGAGATTAGAGCGTATCCAAATTTGAACCTGTTTTACTCCCACGGTTTTATTCTGCAAGTTTGTGTGCTATTTTTTCTTAGTGGAGGCTGCGTAATGGTTGAGGTTCAGGCTGTTCCCAATGTTCAGAGTTACGCATAACCAAAATTTCCCCATCGCATGATACCCTGCTCTGTTTTTCCTTGTCTAGCCAAAGTCAGCCCATGCCCACCGTAGTTCGTAGACATACACGCTGAGTTCATGCGGGGGAGGGCAAGCAGTTGCTTGTTCATCTGGGTTCGTCTCTACACGCTCACGCGTTTGACCTTCGCAAATCGACAGCCAGCGGCTACATGTCGTTGTTGAGAGGGGAGGCCGGATTTCCTCGCCGCGCGCACTGAAGAACCAGTTCATGCTAGGGGTCGGGCCTTGCTTTCTCGGAGATTGCCTCCCTCCCTGGACTCCGCCTCGACGGGCGACGGCCCTGCCCCAGCTGGCCAGCAGCCTGTGCTACGCCCCCACCCTCCGCCTGCCGGATCTCTGGCGCTGACCAATGTCTGCATGGTGGATTCCCCCAGCCGCGCTCACGTGTCCCGCCTCCCCCGACCAGAGACACTCGTCGCCGCCCATATACCCCCGCCTAATTTCATGCAATCGGGCAGCCTGACGAGCTGATCTAGCGGCAGTGGATTCAGAGAAGGTGACCCGACGTGCAAACCTGTGGCCTGAGTTCTCCTAGCGCGTTGGTTTCCTCAGCGCTGGCACGACGTTAGGCCAACAGCCGGTCCATCGACACATAGGACAACAGCCGAGCTCTTCCGCCAGCACCTGCACGCGCGTGGCTGAGATGCTCTTCCTACACCCACACAGGGATTTTGATAGAGGAGGTCGGGGAGGGAGGAGCTGCCCTGCCGCGGGGATTTGAGTGAGGGGAATCGCAATGGGGAGGCGCGGCCATGGCTGTCCGGCAGTGACTTTGCCGCAGCTACCTTCCCCCGGACCATATGGCTGGGCCAGCGTGGTCCTGGCAGAGGAAGTCCACCTCCCCTTTAGGATGCGCCGACGGCTGCTTCCGAGAGGTGCATCCATGGTCATTCGGCAGCGGGCACATCCACATGCATGCCACCAAGGCCGGTCTCCACGCCGTGTCTAATTTGCTAAGATGGTATGCAGAGGCAGCTCACCGCCTCTGGAGGAGGCTCCTGTTGGATTAGGAGTTCGAACGGATGACAATTAGCGACAAACAAACAAAACTAAATAACAGATCAACCGTTTTTAACTTAGGGGTGGCTGAGGGGTAATAAATATTTTTTTGAGAGGGTAAATCGGTTTAAAAAAGTGTTGGACGAACGAACCACGGAAACCTTACGTCCTTTATTATTAGTTATAGATTAGTTTAAATAGCTCATGTGAGTTATTATTCTTTTCCCCAGAATTCTTTTCCTTTTGTTTCTTATTGTGTTTTGAAGCTTATTTGACCAAAAACCCTCTGGCCTTTTTCAAATTTTGCAAAATTGAAGTTATTCAAATTTATGCAATTTTTGTTGCAAACAAAAACCCTTTTGTTTCAAAAACCGAAAAAGAAAAGTGTTTTTAAAAAAGAGAAGAAAAGGCCGCGAGGACAAAATCGGCCTAGGCCAGATTTCGGCCCACGGCCCACTTACCGCCCACGCCAAAATGGTATCCACGCCGACGCGCTCGGCCGCTAACAGGCATGTCCCACCTGTTAGCCATCGTCTTCGTCTCATAGAGACCGGCCCGGTCATAGAGCTCCCTGACACTTTCCGATTGCACCGACATCGCCCAAGCCCTAACCCGTCGCCCAAGTCCTCGATGCCTATATATACCCCTCTGTCCCTCTCTTTTCTCCACCAAACCGCGCGAAGAACCCCGCCTCCAGTCTGCCAAATCGCGAGCTCAAGCGCCGCAGCACCTGCAGCCTCCGGCAGAACCCTAGCACACCACCGAGACCCAATCGCCGCCGCCACCACCACCCACAAGCTCGCCTCATTGCCCCGCACCCCATCGTCACGTCCACAAGCCTCTAGGAGCTCTGCATTGCTGGAATTGCACGGAGCCATCGCGCAGGTCGTCGGAACCCTAGCCCCGCGCCGGTGAGCTCTCCCCTTTCTCTCCCCTCCGCCTGATCTAATCTCGACGGCTCGGATTAGAACCTCGACCAAATCGGTACCGAGCGATCTGATCCACCCAGATCTATTCAGATCTGATGGTCCTCATCGTGATCCGACCGAATCGGTACAAGCCAATGGTTTTGCGCCACATGTCGAGCCCAGGGTCACCCCCGTTTCAAAATTGATTTAAATTGTCTAAAATTGCTGCAAACTTGTTTAATTCATAGGAAAAGATCTACAACTCCATTTTCAACGAATTTTATGTCTCTGGAAAGCTTAGGAAGTGTAGAATCCATTAGTGTAGTTTGTTTTCCAAGTTTTTGTACAAAATATGGATCTAATCTCAGATTGATTTAAACCCTATTTTGTGCTATTTAATTTAATATTTTGTTCTGCAAGTCCAAATCTTATATTTTTGTAGTCATTATATTGCTCTGGACTTGTAGATTGTTTTAGAATAAAAAATCTCAATTTTTGAAACGTGCACAAACTTGGTGTATTTAATTTCTTCCAGATCACTATTTTGCTAATAATTAAAAATCTAAAAGTGCTTTTTGATTAATTTCACTTGCATTGGTTTTGTTTTGCTAAAACCTATCATCTGAGAACCTTAATTGCAACATTTTCACACAACATAAGTTGTGTGAAATTAAAAGGTCATCTGCATGCATGCATACATGTCTATGATTGCCATTATGGAGCTATGTGTTTATGTTCGTGTTATTGCTTTGTTTAGATTGTGAAGAGGAGCTGAATTATCCTTGTGGTTGCTGTGATTGGGCTGGTTGTTGCAAAAGCAAGTGACACACATTCTTCTACCCACTTTTTTACTACCGCATTAGTGTTTTTCAGTAGTATGCATGATAGGTGGAATATCGACTGTTTTACAAAGTGCTTAGATCCTAGTAGTGTGTAGCCATCCATCAAACCCCACTTGTTAGAATGCTAAATTACTTTAAATTTGATGCCACTGCTATGATCATCTTTTGTTAAAGTTGCTTTGTGAAAAATTAAGAACTTCAACTAAAATAAATCACCTGGGTGGATTGGTTTGATAGAGGAAACGAGTTTGAGTGGCTCCTAGGACACATGCCTCACGGAGGCAGAGGCGACGCTGGGTGTTTTTACCTATATTCAAATGAATACCCAAAATTTGGAATAGTTTCTTCTATACATATGTATAATTTGGCTTAGGCCAACATCAGCTGAATAGCCCAACAGGCCGGGCCAGCACTCGGCCACACGGACGCAATGTGTGGGAGCTTGCGTATTCAGGCTGCTCGCTCCGCACAGGCGCAGTGCTCCATGTCTCGATAAACGCCACCCGCCGCCTCTGGTCTCTGCGACTCTACCTCTCTGGACGATACGCGATTGCGGCAACCACTAGTCGCGACCGGCAGGAAACAAAAGGCGGGAGAAGAGCTGCAGCAGAGCAGGCAACCACTACCATGACGCGTCGATGACCCGACGTCCGCTCTGAATTGCGCCCCACCGCAGCGGCCAGGTAAGAATTCTCCAGTGGTGTTCCTCTAGAAATTAGGGAATCTAATTTCCTAGTAGACTAGGAAATGGCAGCTTACGTCTGATTCATGATTTCTTGTAGATTGACATATCTAATCGTGTAGATGCAAACTTATAAATTCAGATGCAAGCTAGTGTTGAAAGGATATTCTCCTTAATGAACTATGTGAAGAATAAACTAAGGAATAAAATAGGCGATTAATAATTGAAAAATTATTAGGTTATATTTATCGAGAGAGAATTCTTCAAATCAAATAAAGGATAAGGACGTCATCAATATTTTCCAAAAATACCATGACAAAGTTATGTTAATTGCTAAGATGGGGATATCATCAATTCTTCTCACAAAAGGTACCGGCTCAATGCAAGATTATTATTGTAGTATTGATAATTGTATAGAATTATGGTCTTATACTGAAATTATAGTTTTATCTCTTATATATGTATATTTGTGGCTTTAGTTCATATATTATAAAAAAATTACAATGAATAAAATACCTATCATCTATTTCCTAGAGCCGCCACTGCGCGGAGGATGTGTACCCAGGGCGTACACTTGTGGATTGTCACCCAGGATTAAAGAGATTACCATGTCTTCTGTGTTTTAGAGTACTTCCAGTGCAGCCTTATGACACTATGGGCTCTGTCTTGACTGATTAAGTTGTGGAAGTTCAACCTGTGAGTATGACATGAGGTGGTAGCAGAATTATAGGGGAAACGGGTCATGCTAGTATGGTTGCTCACTCCTTCTGAAAGGTCTCATCTCATTCTTCTCTCTGGGTAGAATGAGTCTTAAGGTGAAAGTGCACAACCCCTATAGGGTATAAAACTAATCGATTAGCCTTGTCCCCGGTTATGGACAATTTGAGTCTCTAGACATGGAATGTACGAAAGAATCTCATCACTGTTTCTGAATGATTAAAATTTGTCTAGAAACCCCTAGGATAGGGGCTCAGAGCCACTCACTCTGAGGTGTGGTGGTTTTCTGTTGTTCCAACTTTGTTGAGTTTCGCACAGTGCTACATAACTTGCAACTATGTAGTATTTGGGGGTTATTTCGACCCTTTAAATCTAAAATTTTGCAAGAAAGTTTTGAGAAGGAAATGTAGGATAAAATTGGCTTTATGCAAATTAGCCTAAGAGATCCACCAGCCAAATATCATGTAGAATAGTTCTTACACAACAGCCACCAAATATGTGTCATTTGCCAGTACATTGTTGTACTGACCTCTTTCATTGGGGCGGCATATTCAAATGTGCAGGTTATTCGGACGAAGAGTAATTGGTAGGATTCTCGAGCCTGCATTCCAACATGGCTGCCTGTGGCACTTGCTAAAGATGGAGGCTTATTGCAATTTATTTCCATTGAGTTACTTTGTGTCGAACTCTGTTATTTGCTAGTCCAAGAGACTAAACATTTTTGTAAGGTTTTAAAGACTCGTGTGTCTAGATCTACGATGTAATAAATAATACTATCTGCAATGATTACTATATTTTGTTATGTGGTGCTATCAGTGATCCAGGGAATAGCACTTACACAGTTGTGCTACCTTTATCAAAAGGTAGGACGCTACACCTTGGTAAGGCGATTCTTTAGCTCATCAAAAGCGTTTTGTTGTGCTTCGCCCCATAGAAATGTAACATTTTTTTTTGTCAATTTGTTGAGTGGCAGGCAATGGTGCTAAAGTCTTTGACTAAGCGGCGGCAAAATCCGGCTAGTCCATGGAAACTTCTTACTTAAACAACTATTGTTGGTGTGGGCCAATTCAAAATTGCCTCAACTTTAGAATTATCCACTTCAATGCCATTGGAAGAAACAACAAATCCAAGATAAAACAAATTGTTTTGAGAAAATGTGCATTTTGGAATATTTGTGTAAAGATTTCATGACGAAAAATGCACAAAACTTGCTTGACATGAGAAATATGGTTTTCAAGAGATATGATGTCGGTGTACTAGATACCAGGGTATCCCAGTCCACCTGCTCCTGGGCCACTTCAACGGCCCAGCTTCGGCCTAGGAGCGCGATGAAGATTAAAGAGCAACAAGGAAGACCCTCATGAGGAGGAGCCTCATGAGGAGAACGACGATAAAACGCTAAGGACCAAAATACCTCCTCGCGAGGGACTCCTGTAACATCCCAGATTTTTCCAAATTTTGGAATTAAAAAAACAAATTGAATTGAATGAATTGTTTGTGTTGATTGAAAATTTACAAGGAATTTAAAAACTTTTGATTTCTATATTCCAAAAACAATTAAAAATAGCAACATTTTACAAATTGGTATTTTACAAGATTTTAGAAAAATATATGGATCTCAAAAACCCCCACTTTGGATTATATGCATGAAAGGACCCTATTGGGCTACCCTAACATTTCTGAGTCAAGGTGTTTCTTTTCAAATGAGGTTTCCAAAAAATAGTGCCAAGGTGTTTATTTTCAAATGAGGTTTCCAAAAATGTTTGAATTTCTAATTTCTGAGTATCTTTGACCCCTGTTTGAATCAGATTAGTTTTGAAGTCATTTCAAATAAAGGAACTCAGAAAAAGAAAAGAAGGGAAGATCAGAAAAAAGAAACAAAAGGTCCGGAGGATCCCTTTTAGCCAAACCCAGAAAACGGCCCAAGGCCCGGCATCACCAAAACCCAAACCGGTACCCGTCCTCACCCTCTCCCCCGATGATAGGTGGGACCCCATTGTCAGGGTCATCCCTAACCCCCCTGCCTGAATCCCCCGCACCCGAGCACACCCACAATCTCCACTCCCCCACTCGCTCCCCAGGGCACCAATTGCCCTGTATCGACACCACGCCATTCCCCCAGACTTCCTCTCCCTTTCCTCGCATCTCCTAGAATCCGAGACGCCGCAGGGTTCCTCGATTGCTTGCCAGAGTCTGCAGCACCGCCGCAGTAATTCCGCCTTTGCCATCGACTCCGTGATCAAGAGCCGCTGGTTCTTGGTCCCTTCTCCTTCCCTCTCTTGTGCGCATTGATACGTCTCAAACATATCTATAATTTTTGATGCTCCATGCTTGTTTATGCACCATGTGCTTTGTGTTTTGTTACACTTCGTGGCGTTTTTATGCATTTTCCGGAACTAACCTATTAGCGAGATGCCACAGTGCCAGTTCCCTGTTTTCTACTATTTTTGTGTTTCAGGAAAGTTACACAGGAAATATTCTCGGAATTGGACGAAACAAAAGCGGAAGTTCCTATTTTTCCCAACACGAGACGGAGTCCAAAGCAGAGACGGAGGGGGGCTAGAGGGCGGCCACACCCCCATGGCGCGGGCCACCCCCTAGCCACGCTTGGGCAGGGTGTGGGCCCCTGGTTCACCTCTTGACATCGCCCTTCCGCCTATATATTCTCCTCGGTGAGAAAATCCTAAGGACCCGATCAATTTCCCAGAAAACATACTGCAAGCCGCCGCCGTCGTCGACGCGAGATTGGGAGGGTCCGGAAGCTCTTCCTGGCACCCTGCCGGAGAGGGGAATCACCACCGGACGCCTTCTTCATAACCATGCCTGCCTCTGGAGTGATATGTGAGTAGTCTACCTTGGACTACGGGTCCATAGCAGTAGCTAGATGGTTGTCTTCTCCTCCATGTGCTTCATGTTTAGATCTTGTGAGCTGCCTATTATGATCAAGATCATCGTTATGTAATTCTACATGTTGTGTTTGTTGGGATCCGATGAATATTGAGTACTTTGTCAAGTTGATTTATTGATTTATCATCTCTATGTTGTTTATGATCTTGCATGCTCTCCGTTGCTAGTAGATATCTTGGCCGAGTAGATGCTAGTGACTCCAAGAGGGTGTATTTATGCTCGATAGTGGGTTCATGCCTCTAGTAATCTGGGGGAGTGACAATAAACTCTAAGGTTGTAGATGTGCTGTTGCTAATAGGGAGAAAACAACAATCTTGTGTTCAAGGATATTTGTATTGTTTACATTACACACTTTGCTTAAGGCGATAATCTGTTGCTTGCAACTTAATACCCAACGGTTGCTCGGATGACATCCGGCGGGTGGATGATTAGTCATAGATGCAGTTGGATTACGGTCTATGTATTATGTTGTAATGCCCAAGTGAATCTCACAGTGATCCTCATGACATGTACATGCATTTGTTTGCATTCTTTATTCTGTCAATTGCCCAACTGTAATTTGTTCACCCAGCATGTTATTTATCTTATGGAGAAACACCTCTAGTGAACTATGGACCCTGGTCAATTCTTTTACATTCATATTACCATTTACTATATACAAGCATTATTTACTTTCTCGCAAACTACTATCTTTTACCACACGATACGTTTAATCCTTTGTTTATAGCAAACTGGTGAGATTGACAACCTCATTGCAGGTTGGGGCAAAGTACTTTGGTTGTGTTGTGTGCAGGTTCCACATTGCTGCTGGTGCAAAGCTACGCCCTAGATAAGGCGCCATATATAAATTGTCTAGAGCTGTCGCCAAGCCAGCGAGCATCAACCTTCGGAAGTTGGTTCTTTCTCCTACTGGTTTGATAAACCTTGGTTTCATACTGAGGGAAGACTTCCTGCTGTGCCCATCATACCTTCCTTTTGGGGTTCCCAACTGGGTGCCTAACACGGACTATCAAGCAATTTTTCTGGCGCCGTTGCTGGGAAGAAAGAGGATTTATGCAAGGGGAGTCTCTCGCTTCCAATCTTTTTACTTTGTTATTTTTTTGCTTACTTTATTTACTTTATTTTTGTTTTCATATTTTTATCAAAAATACAAAAATTAGTTCCTTTATAGTTGTTATTTTTGCTTGTCTGCTTTTAGTTTTGCTATAATGGGTACTCCTGAGAACACCAAGTTGTGCGATTTTACTAGCACCAATAACAATGATTTTATCTGCACTCCTATTGTGCCACCTGCTCCTGAGGCAAATTTTTATGAGATTAAACTTGCTTTGTTGAATCTTTTTATGAAAGAGCAATTTTCTGGTGTTAATACTGATGATGCTACAGCTCATCTCAACAATTTTGTTGAGTTATGTGAGATGCAAAAGTATAAGGATGTAGATGGTGATATTATTAAGCTTAACTTGTTTCTTTTTTCTTTAAGAGGAAGAGCTAAGGATTGGTTGCTATCTTTGCCTAGAAATAGTATTGATTCTTGGGTTAAGTGTAAAGATGCTTTTATTGGAAAATATTATCCTCCTGCTAAGATTATAGCTTTGAGAAGTGATAATATGAAGTTTAGACAGTTTGATAATGAACATGTTGCTCAAGCTTGGGAAAGAATGAAATCTTTGATAAAGAATTGTCCCACTCATGGACTGACTACTTGGAAGATTATCCAAACCTTTTATGCAGGACTAAATTTTTCTTCAAGAAATATCTTGGATTTAGCTGCTGGAGGTACTTTTATGTCCATCACCTTGGGCACCGCAACGAAGCTTCTTGAAAATAAGATGGTAAATTATTCCGAGTGGCACACCGAGAGAGCTCCACAAGGTAAGAAGGCAAATTCTGTTGAGAAAACCTCTTCCTTGAGTGATAAGATTGATACTATTATGGCTATGCTTGTTAATGATAGAGCTCATGTTGATCCTAATAATGTTCCTTTGGCCTCTTTGGTTGCTCAAGAAGAGCATGTTGATGTAAACTTCATTAGAAATACTAATTTCAATAACAGTGCTTATAGGAACAATTTTGCTGGCAACAATTATAGGTCGTATCCTTCTACCAATGGTAATGGTTATGGAAACTCTTATGGTAGTTCCTCCAACAACACTAGGGGCGCGCCCTCTGATCTTGAAGTCATACTCAAAGACTTCATTAGTAAACAAAATGCTTTTAATAAGTCTGTTGAGGAAAAGCTTGGTAAAATTGATGTTCTTGCTTCTAAACTTAATAGCCTTGCCCTTGATGTTGAACTTCCGAAACTAAAGGTTTTGCCTCATGATGTGAAAGAAAGCAAGACTTTGAATGCCATTCAGGTTAGAATTGATGAAAATGTTAGGATGTTAGCAGAATTGCATGCTAGGTGGGAAAGAGAAGATGAGATGGCTAGAAATATGAAGGTTTGTACTATTACCACCTCTAGTGATGTTGTTTCAAATGCTAGTAATCCTCTTACTTTGATTGCTGCAGATAAAATTCCTACTCATTGTGCGAAAAAGCCTAAAACTGCAAAAACTTTTTCTACTAAAAGTGCTGAAATTTTTCGGAGTATGGGAGACAATAGCTCTACTTCTTTTAATGATTTTGATGTTGATGGTTGCAATATTTCTGAAGTAATTTTTTTCTTGCAAAAGCTTGCTTTAAGTCCTAATGCTAGTTCTATGAATGTTGCTTTTACAAAGCATATTACGAATGCTCTCATGCAAATTAGAGAGGAAAAGTTGAAATAAAAGGTTTCTATTCCTAAGAAGTTAGAAGATGGTTGGGAGCCCATCATTGATATGAATGTGAATGATTTTGATTGTCATGCTTTATGTGATCTTGGTGCAAGTATTCCTATTATGCCTAGAAAGATCTATGATATGCTTGGTTTACCACCTCTTGAAAATTCTTATTTTAATGTTCCTCTTGCTGATGTTGCAAAGAAGAAACCTTTGGGAAGGATTAATGATGTTCTTATTATGGTTAACAATAACCTTGTTCCCGTTGATTTCCTTGTTTTGGATGTTGAATGCAATGCTTCTTGTCCTATTATTTTGGGAAGACCTTTTCTTAGAACTGTTGGTGCCATCAGTGATATGAAGGAAGGCACCATTAAATATCAATTTCCACTCAAGAAAGGTATGAAACACTTCCCTAGAAAGATAAAGAAATTACTTTTTGACTCTATTCTTAGAGAAAATTATGAACTTGATGCTTCATCGCGTGAAATTACTTGATTTCCACTTTCTGCGCCTAGCTCAAAGGCGTTAAAGAAAAGCACTCTAGGGAGATAACCCAATGTTTTATTTTTAGTACTTTTTATTTTTGTTGAGTCTTGGAAGTTATTACTACTGTAATGAACTCTTCTTATCATTTTTATTTCATTTTTGTGCCAAGAAGAACCTCTAATTGGAGGAAGGTAAGATTTGGGGAAGTTGCTGTCCTGAAATAGATTTCAGCGCTGCACCGTAAAAATTCATGAAAATTCTCAGAATGTCTTTTTGATCTGCGATTTCTTGTGCACATGCCCCAGGTTATTGCCTAACTTTCATTAGTTTTGCACTTTTCGATTTTAGAAACAGAATATTTTCAAAAAAATCGATCTTTACCAGCTATTCTGATTTGCCAGATTTCTGCCACTATTTGTGTTTGCCTCTTGATCGCTTTCTTTTTGAGTTCTTTTGATCACAAAACTTTTGAGGAAGTTGCTACAGTAGCTTATGCTTTAATTGGTGTTATACTTGAGTTGAAACGGAACCAAAAGAGTAGATTTACTATCATGCTTACACTAATGTTGCTAATAGAATTGTGTGAAGTTTTGTACGAAAGAAGTTTTCAAGTGTAGGGAAAGGAGAATGATGAGATGAGATGAAGTATGGACAAAACCTCAAGCTTGGGGATGCCCATATCACCCCAAGAAATATCCAAGAGTTACAAGCGTCAAAGCTTGGTGATGCCCCGAGGCACCCCTTCTTCATCGGCAAAAATTAGGTCATCTTTCAAGACACTATATTTTTATTGCTTCGTATTCTATGCGTTTTTCTTGGAGCGTCTTTACTTTTGCTTTTAGTTTTCTTTTGTTTTGTTTGCCTCAATAAATGGTTGGACCCCAACATATCTCTTTTAGGGAAGATGCACTCCGTTTTTCATTGCCAAGAACACTCTAGTTTTCACTCTTTTCATTCAATGAGTGTTCTCTTTTTCTAGTACTGCGTTTAGCTTTCATTTTTCGCCTTGATTTTTGTTCAGAACTTGTTATTTCTTCTATATCAAGGTGTGTTTAGACCTCTGGTCTATGTTGGTTTTCATCTTTAAGAGTTGTTTCAAAAAGGTTGATTGGTGTTGGAAAAGAGGAAAAAGTTTCATGCCTATAGTGGTACAAATGGGAGCTTGTTTAGACTGTGGCTTAGACTTTTGCATGTCATGCTTGATGTTATTTGGATAGTATGCTTAGTAGTTTTTGCTTTAGCATGATTTGTCATAAATGACTGAGATTGCTTAATGTTCCTTTGAAATAATCATGCGTTGTTTTTATTATATGGGAGCATATTATTGTGGATTTCTCCTTTGATGCTTTATTTGGGTTGACCATGCACATGCTTACACCATGTTTGACTTTAAAAAGTTGCATCTAGCCTCTATGATCATTTGGATTTTGACTTGTGATACCACTTTATGCTTTGCTTAATAATGTTTTGTCGCTATGCATGATTATGGCCGTTATTGCTCTCTTAGTTGGTGATGTCTACACACGCTTCTGTTCTTGTAGACAGTGTTGGGCCTCCAAGTGCAGAGGTTTGTAGAGCAGCAGCAAGTTTCCCTTAAGTGGATCACCCAAGGTTTATCGAACTCAGGGAGGAAGAGGTCAAAGCTATCCCTCTCAAGCAACCCTGCAATTATGATACAGAAAGTCTCTTGTGTCCCCAACACACCCAATACACTTGTCAGATCACTAGTTCGGCGAAGAGATAGTGAAATACAAGTAGTAGTGATGATTATAAGTAGTAAACGTGGTCTGAAATAAATATCGCTGCGAGCAAACATGTAACAAAACAGCTAGTAAATGGTATGCAATGCTTGGAAACAAGGCCTAGGGGTCATACTTTCACTAGTGGACACACTCCCAACAAATATAACATAATTGAACCAATAGATGCTATCATCAATATGCAACTCAAACAATTATCCAATGGAAAACATACAATAATCATGCGTAGGGCTACGAAGCACTCCTCAAAGTCCGTATGTACCCAAACTAGATTGTCCCACACTATCACCGTGAACGCACTAGATGGTTCCAACAAACACCACATTCATAGAGACATTAACCAAAAAGATACACATGATGCACACACACTAGTCACCTTTACACCTTGATACGAGGTATCTCCGGAGAGTACAATAATAAAGCATAGGAGTAGCATAATATCTGAATAATAACATCTACCAATTCAACTAGATACAAAGCTCACGATCACATAAAGATCACATCATGGGAGAGAGAGGTGAACCACATAGCTATCGGTAGAGCCCTTAGCCCCGGGGGAGAACTACTCCCTCCTCATCATAGGAGACAGCAAGGTTGATGGAGATGGAGGTGAGGTCGATGGAGACGGCGGAGACGGCGATGGAGACCGATGGAGATGGCTCCAGGGGCACTTCCCCATCCCGGCAGGGTGCCGGAACAGAGACTTCTATCCCCCGAAATTTGGCTTCGACGGCGGCGGCGCTGCGGAACTGTTCTAGAAATTTCGCCGACTCCCTTAGGGTTTTCCGTCCCGAGGCTTCTTATAGGCGAAGGGGCGTCGTCAGTGGGCAGCCAGGGGCTCCTCACACCAGGGTGGCATGGCTAGGGCCTGGGCCGCGCCACCTATGTGTGAGGGCGGCCTTTGGCCCCCCTCCGGCTCTCTTTTGGTCTTCGGGAAGCTTTCGGGAAAAATAAGACTTCAGGAACTTGGTTCGTCCAATTCCAAGAATATTTCCTGTGTATCACTTCTGAAACACAAAAACAGCAGAAAACAGGGAACTAGCACTGTGGCAACTTGTTAATAGGTTAGTTCCGGAAAATGCATAAAAGTGCCACTCAGTGTAACGAAACAATAGGCAAATGGTGTAAAAACAAGCATGGAGCATCAAAAATTATAGATACGTTTGAGACGTATCAGCATCCCCAAGCTTAACTCCTGCTCGTCCTCGAGTAGGTAAGTGATAAGAAAAGAATAATTTTTGAGGTGACATGCACCTACACAATCTTGATCATATATGTAAGCATTGTGAGCTGAGATCAAAAGAACTTAAAACATGGGCATGAAAGATATAATCTTGACAATAAGAACTTAGCAACCATGTTGTAAACATGCAAATGAACACAAACAAAAGATCATGAAAATGAAACAATGAAAGTCAAACGTGTGTTCGAATCATAAGGAAAAACATACAAGTGGTTTTCAGCTTGTCCTTAAAAGAGAGCAAAACATAAATGCATAGGACACCTTCAAGTTTAAGAGGGCGACTAGATACAAATAATTTGAGAACAAGTGAAACCAACAATATGAATCAATCAATGAAAACTTTGGGACAATGCACATTATACTCAGAATGACAACTATGCTCTCTTAATGGTGCATAAAGGTAGAAGGTGGTGACTCAACATAAAAGTAAAAGAAAGGCCCTTCGCCGAGGGAAGCAGTGATTAAACATGTGCTAGAGCTTTTCATTTGTAAAACAGAGAGATAAAACTTGGGTTTTGAGAGGTGGTTGTCTTTGTCAACGACTAGCAATGGGGTTCTTACTATCTTCCATACAAAAATGAAGCAAGTTTTTGAGAGAGAGATTGACACTTTTTGTGCTCTTTTATAAAGCTTGGCACTCCTCCCCACCTTTTTTTTCTTTCACAAACCATGGCTAACCGATTCCATCGGGTGCCCACCAACATTCACATTCCATGGAGGAGTGCCTTTTTTCTTCCTTTTTTCTTTTTTTTCTTTTTTTTTCTTTTTGGAATAAGCAATATGGAAGATTGCAAATCCGACCACTACGTCCCCATGAGCTAAAAACAGTGGCACAAAATGAGAAGTAGTTGAAAGTTTTGAAAGGTAGCACATGAAAATTTACTTTGGAATGACTTACAAATACCATGCATAGGAATTTATAGTGGACACTTTGGCAAACTTGGTTTTTGGGAGTTGGATGCACGAGTAGAGCTCATACTCAGTACAAAATGAGGGCTAGCAAAAGACTGGGACCGACCAACTAAGAGAGCAATAATGGCCATAATCATGCAAAGCAACAAAGCGACATTAAAAGAAGCATAAGATGGCATCAAAAGTCAAAAACTAAATGATCATAGAGGCTATTGGCGAATTTGTAAGAGTCTAACATGTGTAAGCATGCGCCAAGTCAACCCAAATAAAGCATCAAGGAGAAAACGAAAATAATGCTTCCAAACGATAAAAACAACGCATGATTCTTTCAAAGGCTCATTAAGCAATCTCAGTTATTTGAGACAAGTCATGCTACAGCAAAACCACTAAGCATACTATCAAAAAGATATCAAGCACGACATGCAAAAGCCTAGGCTGCAGTCTACACAAGCTCCTTCTTGTACCACTTTTTTGCATAAAGCTTTTTCTCTTTTCCAACACCATTCAAAAAATTTATAAACACCTCTTTTGATGAAAACCAATAAAGATCAGAGGCAAAAATACACCTTGATGAAAAGATATAACAAGATCTGAATGCAAATCAAGGCGAAAAATGCAAGCTAAACGCAGTAGCAGAAAAAGAGAACACTTGTTGAACGATAAGAGTGAAAACTAGAGTGTTCTTGGCAATGAAAAACGAGTTCATCTCCTCCAAAAGAACCATGATGTGATCTAACCATTTATTGCAGCAAATAAAGCAAAAGAAAACTAAAAACAAAAACAACTGATGCTCCAAGAAAAACACATAGTGCATGAAGCAATAAAAATATAGTGTTTTGAAAGGGGACCTGATTTTTGCCGATGAAAAAGGGCGTGCCTCGGGGGCATCCCCAAGCTTTGACGCTTGTACTTCTTGGATATTTCTTGGGGTGATGCATGGGCATCCCCAAGCTTGAGCTTTTGTCCATTCTTCAACTCATCTCATCATTCTCCAATCCCTACACTTGAAAACTTCCTTCATACAAAACTAAACACAATTCTATTAGCAACATTAGTGTAAGCATAATATTGAATCAACCTCTTTTGCTTCAGGTTTCAACCTAAAACCACTACATATAAAGTATATACTACTGTAGCAACTTCCCCAAAAGTTCCGTGATCAAAAGAACTAAAAAAGAAAGCGATAAAGCGGCAAACACAAATATTGGCAGAAATCTGTCAAAACAGAACAGCTGACAAAGGTCGAATTTTTGAGGGGTTTTCTGTTGCTCAAATCAAAAAGTTTTCAACTAACGAAAGTTTGGATATAACCTGGGGCATATGCACAAGAAATCGCAGGTCCAAAATATATACAGAGAATTTATACGAATTTTTACGGTGCAGCACCAAAAACAGTTTCAGGACTGCAACATCCCCAAATCTTTACCTCACTCGAATTAGAGGCTTCTCTTGGCACAAAAACAAAATAAAAAGGATAATTTGCAGTTATTACAGTAGTAATAACTTCCAAGACTCAAATAAAAGAAAAAGTACTGAAAATAAACAATGGGTTATCTCCGAAGAGTATTTTTCTTTAACGCCTTTGAGCTAGGCGTAGTAATTTGCAAAGATGCTCATGTGGGCGCCATATAAGAGCTTGAGGCAAAGGCGCTATATAAAAACTTAAAGCAAAAGAGAGCATCAAAAAGCAAATATGGAACACATTTAAATCTAAACCACTTCCTATAAAAAATAGTCTTGTAAAGAAACAAGTCATGAAAGCGCAAGGCAAAAAGCATAGGAAGGCAAAACAAGTACAACTTCAAGAATTGCAACATAAAGAGGGGAAACTCAATATTGTTGAGATCCATCAAACCATGTTTCCCTCTCTCATAATAACTTTTAGTAGCATCATGAATAGAATTAACAATATAACTATCACATAAAGCATCTCTATCATGAGCCACATGCATAAAAGAATTAATACTCACCACAGGAACAATAGTAGTAGGAGCAGATTTAACAGAATAATTATTCTCATCACCATAATCATCATAAATAGGAGGCATATTGTAATCATAACTAATTTTCTCCTCAATAGTAGGTGAACTGAAAATATTATACTCATCATCATAACCATCATAAACTAGAGGTTTAGTATCATCACAAGCTAAAGAACAGCTATTTCGCAAAGCATACTCTTCAAACATATCATCATAAGAAGGAACATCACATATGGGAGATAAAATATCATCAGAGCAAATTTTCTCCACTAAAGCTGGGGAACTAAAAATATCATGCTTAACAAAACCAGCTTCCCCAAGCTTAGACTTTTCCATAGCATTAGCAATAACGGGATTCAAAGCATTCGTACTGATAACATTTCTATGCGAAATAAGTTCCAAAGGATTTTCAATTTTCTCATCAAATCTAAAATCAGGAAAAAGACTAAAGAACTCTTTGCTTTCCATTAAGCCTAACTAGTGAAAATAAAAACAAGAAACAAAAAGATGTAATTGCAGAATCTAAAGGAAATAACTCCGAGCACTCACTAGCAACTAAAAGACTTAGTAACCAAAGAATGTGAGTACCGTTTACCTTACCTCCCTGGCAACGGCGCCAGAAAAGAGCTTGATGTCTACACACGCTTCTGTTCTTGTAGACAGTGTTGGGCCTCCAAGTGCAGAGGTTTGTAGAGCAGCAGCAAGTTTCCCTTAAGTGGATCACCCAAGGTTTATCGAACTCAGGGAGGAAGAGGTCAAAGCTATCCCTCTCAAACATCCCTGCAATTACGATACAGAAAGTCTCTTGTGTCCCCAACACACCCAATACACTTGTCAGATCACTAGTTCGGCGAAGAGATAGTGAAATACAAGTAGTAGTGATGATTATAAGTAGTAAACGTGGTCTGAAATAAACATCGCTGCGAGCAAACATGTAACAAAACAGCTAGTAAACGGTATGCAATGCTTGGAAACAAGGCCTAGGGGTCATACTTTCACTAGTGGACACACTGCCAACAAATATAACATAATTGAACCAATAGATGCTATCATCAATATGCAACTCAGACAATTCTCCAATGGAAAACATACAATAATCATGCGTAGGGCTACGAAGCACTCCTCAAAGTCCGTATGTACCCAAACTAGATTGTCCCACACTATCACCGTGAACACACTAGATGGTTCCAACAAACACCACATTCATAGAGACATTAACCAAAAAGATACACATGATGCACACACTAGTCACCTTTACACCATGATACGAGGTATCTCCGGAGAGTACAATAATAAAGCATAGGAGTAGCATAATATCTGAATAATAACATCTACCAATTCAACTAAATACAAAGCTCATGATCACATAAAGATCACATCATGGGAGAGAGAGGTGAACCACATAGCTACCGGTAGAGCCCTTAGCCCCAGGGGAGAACTACTCCCTCCTCATCATAGGAGACAGCAAGGTTGATGGACATGGCGGTGAGGTCGATGGAGATGGCGGAGACGGCGATGGAGACCGATGGAGATGGCTCCGGGGGCACTTCCCCGTCCCGGTAGGGTGCCGGAACAGAGACTTCTGTCCCCCGAAATTTGGCTTCGACGGCGGCGGCGCTGCGGAACTGTTCTGGAAATTTCGCCGACTCCCTTAGGGTTTTCCGTCCTGAGGCTTCTTATAGGCGAAGGGGCGTCGTCAGGGGGCAGCCAGGGGCTCCTCACACCAGGGTGGCGCGGCCAGGGCCTGGGCCGCGTCACCTATGTGTGAGGGCGGCCTCTAGCCCCCCTCCGGCTCTCTTTCGGTCTTCGGGAAGCTTTCGGGAAAAATAAGACTTCAGGAACTTGGTTCGTCCAATTCCGAGAATATTTCCTGTGTATCACTTCTGAAACACAAAAATAGCAGAAAATAGGGAACTGGCACTGTGGCAACTTGTTAATAGGTTATTTCCAGAAAATGCATAAAAGTGCCACTAAGTGTAATGAAACAATAGGCAAATGGTGTAAAAACAAGCATGGAGCATCAAAAATTATAGATACGTTTGAGACGTATCAGTTGGTCGCTCCCAGTCTTTTGCTAGCCTTCATCCGTACTGGGAGGGAATACTTCTCGTGCTTCCAACTCCCAAAAACCAAAGTTTTCTAATGTGTCCACCATATCTACCTATTAGCAATTTGCTACTCCAAGTACATTCATCTTGCTTTTATCTATCTTCCAAATTAAACTTTTTGTTATGTGAAAATTAGTCAGTAAAGCTTTCACGAACCTGACGACACATTTACTTTCTTGCACTTAATAAATTTGACCATTGTGGCTCTCTTATGTTGATGTTATGCTTGCAAGTTGTAAGTTGGGAGTTAGCTCAGCCATGCTGTCATGGGGCACACTTTCAACATTGTACTTACTCTTATTTAGTTGATATCATGATCTTTTGTTTTTGGATACCTAGCGATGTGAAATAAGTTGGAAACTTGTGAGCTCATGGAGTTTGTATATGTGTTAGAGAAACGCCTGGGCCGCTAATCTAAGCCATGCATCATTCATGGTGGAAATTTACAGCATGCCCATAGTGGACATTCGACGACGCATCTCAAAATAAAAAGCTATACCCAATGGTAAATAAAAGAGATGCTGAGGTGTCCATTGTCTGTTTGTCTTGTCATTTTAATGTGGGCTTGTTTCCATGTCATCAGGCAAGAGGTGCCCCGTTGGCATTCTCAATGATACATGTATGCTTACAATGACAACAACTTGCTTGGGACCTAAGTCGAGTAGCATGAGGTTTGGATATTCGTATTCACGGGACATGAGATTTTCAACTTATGATTTGTCAAGCATATGCTTCATATTTTACTCACATTTACCTTAACCACTCAAGATGCCAATGATGGGGGCAATGAGAGCTCAAAACTAGTAAGTATCATAATTTTTGGAAGGTTTTTAAAAACTTGCAATCACTACTTCCCTCTGCGAAGGGCCTTTCTTTTACTTTTATGTTGAGTCTTCACCTTCTACCTTTATGCACCGTTTAAGTGAGAATAGTTGTCATTCTGATTATAATGTGCATAGTCCCAAAATTTATTATTGACTGATTCATGATTATGGTTTTGCTTGTTCTTAAATTATTTGTATCTAGTCACCCTCTTAAACTTGAAGGTGTCCTATGCATTTATGTTTTGCTACTCCATGAAGGTCAAGCTGAATACCACTTTTCTATGTTTTTCCATATGCTTGAAACAAAAACTTGACTTTCAATGCATTATTACTCATGATCTTTTGTTTGTGTTACTTTTCATGTTATAACATGGTTGCTAAGTTTTATTGTCAAGATTATGTCTTTTATGCCCATGTTTAGAGTACTTTGATCTCAGCACTCAATGCTTTACATTGTTTGATCAAGATTGTGTTGGTGCATGTCACCTCAAAAATTATTGTTTTGTTATCACTTACCTACTCGAGGAGGAGCAGGAGTTAAGCTTGGGGATGCTTGATACGTCTCAAACGTATCTATAATTTTTCATGCTCCATGCTTGTTTATGCACCATTTGCTTTGTGTTTTGTTACACTTTGTGGCATTTTTATGCATTTTCTAGAACTAACCTATTAACGAGATGCCACAGTGCCAGTTCCCTGTTTTCTGTTGTTTTTGTGTTTCATAAAAGTTACACAGGAAATATTCTCAGAATTGGACGAAATAGAAGCCAAAGTTCCTATTTTTCCCGACACGAGACGGAGTCCAAAGCAGAGACAGAGGGGGGCCCAGAGGGCGGCCACACCCCCCATGGCGCGGGCCACACCCAGGCCGCACTGGGGCTGGGTGTGGGCCCCTAGTCTACATCCTGACATTGCCCTTCCGCCTATATATTCTCCTTGATGAGAAAACCCTAAGGACCCGATCAATTTTCCAAAAACATACTGCAAGTCGTCGCCGTCGTCGACGCAAGATCGGGAGGGTCCAAAAGCTCTTCCTGGCACCCTGTCGGAGAGGGGAATCACCACCGGAGGCCTTCTTCATCACCATGCCTGCCTCTGGAGTGATGTGTGAGTAGTCTACCTTGGACTATGGGTCCATAGCAGTAGCTAGATGGTTGTCATCTCCTCCATGTGCTTCATGTTTAGATCTTGTGAGCTTCCTATCATGATCAAGATCATCATTATGTAATTCTACATGTTGTCTTTGTTGGGATTCGATGAATATTGAGTACTTTGTCAAGTTGATTTATTGATTTATCATCTCTATGTTGTTTATGATCTTGCATGCTCTCCGTTGCTAGTAGATATCTTGGCCAAGTAGATGCTTGTGACTCCAAGAGGGAGTATTTATGCTCGATAGTGGGTTCATGCCTCTAGTAATCTGGGGGAATGACAATAACCTCTAAGGTTGTAGATGTGCTGTTGCTACTAGGGAGAAAACAACAATCTTGTGTTCAAGGTTATTTGTATTGTTTACATTACACACTTTGCTTAAGGCGATAATCTGTTGCTTGCAACTTAATACCCAACGGTTGCTCGGATGACATCCGGTGGGTGGATTATTAGTCATAGATGTTGATAGGGCAAAGGTGTCCAATCTTTCGATGAGATCTTGATATGTCGATTTGGTGGGTGGAGTTCGTGCTTGACGATCCGACTACACGTGCGAAGCTCGTGCGCCAATGCAATCGCTAGGACAATCTCCGGGAGTTACTGATCTTGCGGATGCACGATCAACCTGACCAGCGAGGGTCTTAATTCCTACCTGAAATCGAGAACAAGTAAGAACTAATACAGCAATCAAGATATTGCGGATGAAAGATGTATGCTTTATTCAAAAGGTGGGATTCCGAATAGGCGGTCTTCTTCTCGGCGATTGGCCTCAAAAGTCGAGCTCGTAGTTGCAGCAATGGCTAACTTTAGTCTAATCAAAATCCGAGTTCTAATGATGGCCACGGGGGATATTTGAGGAGGAAAAGGTAGGGGTGCGACCAGCCGTGGGTATGGTGGTCGAACGGAACCCTAACAGGCCTTTTCTCCTCAAATTCGGACTCCTAAAAGTGGCTGTCTTATTTGCTGCGAAAATTACATGGGCCTGGCCCAAAAAATAAAAGTGACGCAGCACCATATCTATCTAAGGACGAATTTATGAAGTAGTTCTTTGTATTTTTCGTCCAAGACTTCATCCTTCATTACGGTGGCTTCAAAGTTCTGAAATCTCCACTCGTGTCATCTTCTTCAATCCTCAAACGCTTGCTGCCATCTCCATGCATGATCATGCTCCAATGCTTGTCCCTCTCATCCAAGCTAGGTCCATCATTCCTAAGAGTAACAAACATATCTGATTTAGGCAGCATCATATTCTCATGTATGTGAGAAAGAGTTCTAAGAAATGAAAGTACCTGATAGTTAAGTTGCTTGGCACGAGCTCGAGTGATGGGTCCTTGTATGTGTTCCGCTGTAGGTGCAGCGGTTGTATCAATAGATGGGATGTCCTCATCATGCTCCCCTTCTTGAATTGAAGTCGTCCTCGACGCAACCTCATCTTCTTCACCGAAGTAAGGTTTTAAATCTGCAATGTTAAATGTAGGACTTACCGTACCAAAATCTACAGGAAGCTCAAGTTTATATGTATTATCATTGATTTTCTCTATCACCTTAAAAGGACCATCAGCACGTGGCATTAACTTAGACTTGCGCAAATCAAGAAAATGATCTTTGCGCAAATGCAACCAAACAAGATCACCAACCTCAAACACAACATGCTTTCGTCCCCTATCCCCAGCAACTTTATACTTAACATTCATGCGTTCTATGTTGTCTTTAGTAGTTGCATGCAATTTTAAAATCAATTCAGCACGTTGTGTAGCATCAAAATTATTTTGCACTGAAGATGGTAAAGGCAACAAATCAATAAGTGCACGTGGAACAAAACCATAGACAATCTGAAAAGGGCTCATCTTTGTGGTAGAATGCAGCGAACGATTATAAGCAAATTCAATATGAGGCAAACACTCTTCCCACAATTTTAAGTTCTTCTTTAAAATAGCCCGCAACATGGTAGATAAAATTCTATTAACAACTTCAGTTTGTCCATCAGTTTGGGGATGACATGTAGTACTAAACAGCAATTTAGTCCACAACTTAGCCCATAAACATCTCCAAAAGTGGCTAAGAAATTTAGTATCACGGTCAGAAACAATAGTATTTGGCACACCATGCAAACGAACGATATCACGAAAAAACAAATCAGCAATGTGCGTAGCATCATCGGTCTTGTGACAAGGAATAAAGTGTGCCATCTTAGAAAACCGATCCACAACAACAAAAATACTATCCCTCCCCTTCTGTGTACGAGGTAATCCCAAAACAAAGTCCATCGAAATATCCTCCCAAGGAACACTAGGAACAGGAAGATGCATATATAAACCATGTGGATTAAGGCGAGACTTAGCTTTTTGACAAGTAGTGCAGCGTGCCACGAATCTCTCAACATCTCGCCGCATGCGTGGCCAAAAGAAGTGTGCAGCAAGAACATCCTCCGTCTTCTTGACACCAAAGTGTCCCATTAATCCTGCTCCATGTGCCTCCTGTAACAACAAAAGACGAACGGAACCATCTGGGATGCATAGTTTGTTAGCACGGAACACAAATCCATCAGTAAGGATGAATTTGTTCCATGTTCTACCATCTCTACAATTTTGCAACACATCTTTAAATTCAGCATCATGCAAGTATTGTTCCTTTATAGTTTCCAACCCAAAAAATTTGAAGTCAAGCTGAGATAGCATAGTATAGCGGCGCGACAAAGCATCAGCAATAACATTATCTTTACCATTTTTGTGTTTGATAACATAAGGAAAAGACTCAATAAATTCAACCCACTTTGCATGTCGACGATTCAGTTTTGCTTGACTACGAATATGCTTCAAAGATTCATGATCAGAATGTATAACAAATTCTTTAGGCCATAAATAATGTTGCCAAGTTTCTAATGTCCGAACCAGCGCATAGAATTCTTTATCATAAGTAGAATAGTTCAGACTAGGCCCACTCAATTTTTCACTAAAATATGCTACAGGTTTGCCCTCTTGTAATAACACACCTCCCAAACCAATTCCACTAGCATCACATTCAAGTTCAAAAGTCTTATTAAAATTAGGAAGTTGGAGTAATGGAGCATGTGTTAACTTATCTTTCAGTATCATGAAGGCCTCTTGTTGTGCATCGCCCCAAACAAAGGGCACATCCTTCTTTGTGAGCTCATTCAATGGCGCAGCAATAGAACCAAAATCTTTGACAAAGCGCCTATAAAACCCAGCGAGACCAAGAAAACTCCTCACTTGTGTGACCGTCTTGGGCTGCGGCCAATTCTCAATAGCTTCAATCTTGGCTGGATCAACTTCAATTCCCTGTTCTGTAACAACATAACCAAGAAAAGCAACTCTGTTTGTGCAAAAGGTGCACTTCTCAAGATTACCATACAGACGTGCATCACGTAAAGCATTGAAAATAGCACGTAAATGATCCAAATGGTCCTCTAAAGATTTGCTATATATGAGAATGTCATCAAAATATACCACCACAAAACAACCAATAAAAGCACGTAAAACTTCGTTCATCAGTCTCATAAAGGTACTAGGTGCATTAGTTAAACCAAACGGCATTACTAACCACTCATATAAACCGAACTTAGTTTTAAAAGTTGTTTTCCATTCATCTCCTAATTGCATACGAATTTGGTGGTAACCACTACGCAAATCAACTTTAGAGAACATAATAGAACCACTCAACTCATCCAGCATGTCATCCAAACGAGGTATAGGGTGACGATATCGAATGGTAATATTATTAATAGCTCGACAATCAGTACACATGCGCGAAGAACCATCTTTCTTAGGTACTAAAATAATAGGAACAACGCATGGACTAAGAGACTCACGAATATAACCTTTGTCCAATAAACTCTGGATTTGTCGTTGGATCTCTTTTGTTTCTTCAGGATTGGTGCGATATGGCGCACGGTTGGGCAGCGAGGCTCCTGGAATCAAATCAATTTGGTGTTCTATCCCACGAATAGGTGGAAGTCTAGGTGGAACATCTTGTGGAAAAACATCCATGTATTCCTGCGAAAGGTTAGCAACCGCAGGTGGCAAAGAAGGAGGCATATCCTCAAATGAAAACAGAACTTCTTTGCAAACAATGGCATAACATGGAGTAATATTGACATCAATTTCAGCAAGATCAGATTTGCTAGCAAGTAAACAAGGATTCTTCAAACGAATTTCAGTAGCATGGTTAGAATCAGATTTAGAAGAATGCTTAGGGGGTACAAAATCTGCAGCAACAATCTGATTCTCACTCTTATGTTTGTCATCATTTTTTAATCTACTAGCTCTAGCAAGATCATCTTTCAAAATTTGTTCTGGAGTCATGGGTTTAAGTCCTATTTTCTTGCCAGCATGTGTAAGAGAATACTGATTAGTTTTACCATTATGTACAGATTCTCTATCAAATTGCCATGGCCTACCAAGTAACAAAGAACAAGCTTGCATAGGTACAACATCACAATCAACAAAATCTGAATAAGTACCAATAGTAAAATGCACGCGTGCAGTTCTTGTTACCTTGAGCTTACGGGAGCTCTCAAACCATTGAATGTAATATGGATGAGGTCGTTGTCGTGTGGGTAGAGCAAACTTCTCCACCATGTCAATACTAGCCAGATTGTTACAACTCCCTCCATCAATGATGATCCGGATAGCTCTCTCCTTAACAACGCCTCTTGTTTGAAACAAATTGTGGCGTTGATCATGCTCGGCTTTGCTCAATTGCACACTCAAGACACATTGTGCAACTAAACTCTTGTATTGATCAGCAGTCTCAGCTCCCATTACCTCCATCTCCTTGTCAGAATCAAAATTGGCACCATCACGTGCAACAATAAGTGCCAATGTATCATCATCAAAATCACTCGCAGAGTCATATTCACCATCTTCTAGCACCACCATCACACGTTTGGTTCGGCATTCTTTTTCGATGTGACCAAACCCAAAACATTTGCAACATTGAATGTCGCGAGTCTTCCTCGTGGAGGCCATGGAAGAAGAACTCCGTGTCGGACCAGCAGATGGTGATGGAGCAGGAGCAGGTGGCGTTCTTGACGTCGGCGTGGTATACCTGGAGGTGGAAGGACCTGGTGCATCCCCACGAGAAGGTGGAGCTGATTGGTGCGCAGACCATGAAGGAGTACGACCTGCAGAATTATTACCTCTTCTCCATGATGGTTGACGATCCTGCACTTCAAGTTCAGATTTGCAAGCAAGGTGAAATAAACGAGTAATAGTGTTGTACTCCTTGTAGTCTAAAATATGCTGAATCTCCTTATTTAAACCACCGAAGAAACGTGCAAGCATAGCTTCATTATCCTCTACAATGCCACAACGAATCATGCCCGTTTGTCACTCTTGATAATAATCTTGTACGGAATTTTTGCCTTGTTCTAAACGAGCTAATTTTTTGAGCAAGTCCCGTTGATAATGTGGAGGTACAAAACGAGTACGCATGGCATGTTTTAGACCAAGCCAAGTAGCAGGAATATTAGCATGATTGACTCGACAATGTTCAGACTACCAAATAGAAGCAAAATCTGTAAATTCACATGTAGCAGCACTAACACGCAAATGCTCAGGGTAGCGTAAACATGCAAAACGTTGCTCTACTTCTAATTCCCAAGTGAGATATGCATCAGGATTATATCTACCCTCAAATGGCGGAATATTTAATTTCAGCTTGGCCACATGTTCATCATCACGTACCGGACGCGGAGGTGGACGAGCGTTGCGGTTGTATTTCCGCGGACGGCCAGGTGCAGGTTGTTGGACCTCATCCTCGTCGAGCTCGTTTTCATCTTCGAACTCGTTTGCCCCCTCGTCAGCAGCATATCCGTCCTGGGTGGCCGCCTCCGTAGCGGCCGCAGCAGCTGCCGCAGCTGTAAAGGTACCCGTAGATGGCGGTATGAGAGGAACGCGGCGAGCACGTGCTACAGGGATGCCCGGCTATGGCAGTGGTGGTAAACGGGCCAGGACTTCCTGGAACCGGGCGTCGAGCTTGGTGTTGAAGGATGCCTCAAGACCAGCCATCTTGTCCATCGCATCAGAAAGTTTGGAATCAACATCACCCAAGCGTGTGTCCACATCTTGTGCACGCCCCACCAACAGCCGAGTGAAGTGGGCATGCAACTCTGCATTAGTCATCTTCTCCGGATCAACATCATCCTTCGTGGTTCCTATCATGGTTAGCGTAGAAGCAAGCACAAATATATATACCTACGCACTACACAATATGGTGGAAACACGCGTAATCCGTCAAGCGGTATACAAAGCTCTTACAAGTTCTTACCAAACAGGAGGAAGGTGATATGCAACCAGCAAAGAGCAGCGACTCCCAAAATTGCACAAAGCGATTACCAGGTGTCGATACAAAGCACGTGCAGAAATATGTGGAGCTGTAGGAAGGCTTATATGGTAGCAAAAACACAGCAAATATCAAAATAGCAATGCAATGTTGAAAGAATGCTTAACCACGGTACTGTGCTGGTCCTAGGCTATACCGTGCTAGAGACGCGAGCCGAGAACACTAAGAAAGTCACGGCGTGGCACAACAAGCAGAAAGAAACAGCTCCAAAGCAAGATATAAGTGAAGATCTGCAGGAATTTTCGGGTCTGAAACTTCAAAGGGCAAAAACTCGGCCTTCCCGGCCTTTTTTGGGAGTTCTGAGTGTCGCACAACAACCTAAAGGTTGTGGTTACATAGATCTTTTCGTGCTGAGTATTTTGAGTGGTCGCACGTCGAAAACGGAGTTCATATGCAAAAGTTATGGCCAGTTGAAGTTTGCTGTCGAAAACCGTCAAAAACTGACGAAATTGTCCAATTCGGACTAAATTCGGACTGGACTAGTAGGCATGGGTCAACCCGACTTGGATGCGGATTTGACTTTTTTTTCCTCTTGACTGGCGACCGAAACCTAACTCACGGACTCTGAAAAAGGCACGGATGAAATTGGGAGGAACGAACAAAATCTTATGTGAAGGCGGTGACAGAAGTATATGGCGTGGTGGTGGAAGGATATGGTGGAGCAGTGGTGCAAGCGTGCGGCGGCGGCGGGACTATGGTGATTCGAACTCGAAACTCTAAAGGAACAGACACTAAGACCAGCAACTCGACACGCGGATGCAGACACAAATTCAACGATGCAAACTGAAAAGACAATGCAAAGGCTCGGATGGTTTATGGGACGAGATGATCGAAACCCTAACTGTATATTTTAGCTTTTTCTGGTTTATAGGTATGAACACAGATGCAATCTAAACTACGAAAACAGTCACCAAGCAACCTGAAATCTGATACCACTTGATAGGGCAAAGGTGTCCGATCTTTCGATGAGATCTTGATATGTCGATTTGGTGGGTGGAGTTCGTGCTTGACGATCCGACTACACGTGCGAAGCTCGTGCGCCAATGCAATCGCTAGGACAATCTCTGGGAGTTACTGATCTTGCGGATACACGATCAACCTGACCAGCGAGGGTCTTAATTCCTACCTGAAATCGAGAACAAGTAAGAACTAATACATCAATCAAGATATTGCGGATGAAAGATGTATGTTTTATTCAAAAGGTGGGATTCCGAATAGGTGGTCTTCTTCTGGGCGATTGGCCTCAAAAGTCGAGCTCATAGTTGCAGCAATGGCTAACTTTAGTCTAATCAAAATCCGAGTTCTAATGACGGCTACGGGGGATATTTGAGGAGGAAAAGGTAGGGGTGCGACCAGCCATGGGTATGGTGGTCGAACGGAACCCTAACAGGCCTTTTCTCCTCAAATTTGGACTCCTAAAAGTGGCTGTCTTATTTGCTACGAAAATTACATGGGCCTGGCCCAAAAAATAAAAGTGACGCAGCACCATATCTATCTAAGGACGAATTTATGAAGTAGTTCTTTGTATATTTTGTCCAAGTCTTCATCCTTCATTACGGTGGCTTCAAAGTTTTGAAATCTCCACTCGTGGCATCTTCTTCAATCCTCAAACGCTTGCTGCCATCTCCATGCATGATCATGCTCCAATGCTTGTCCCTCTCATCCATGCTAGGTCCATCATTCCTAAGAGTAACAAACATATCTGATTTAGGCAGCATCATATTCTCATGTATGTGAGAAAGAGTTCCAAGAAACGAAAGTACCTGATAGTTAAGTTGCTTGGCACGAGCTCGAGTGATGGGTCCTTGTATGTGTTCTGCTGTAGGTGCAGCGGTTGTATCAATATATGGGATGTCCTCATCAGATGTAGTTGGATTACGGTGTATGTATTATGTTGTAATGCCCAAATGAATCTCATAGTGGTCCTCATGACATGTACATGCATTTGTTTGCATTGTTTATTATGTCAATTGCCCAACTGTAATTTGTTCACCCAGCATGTTATTTTATCTTATGGAGGGACACCTCTAGTGAACTGTGGACCCCGGTCCATTCTTTTACTTTCATATTACCGTTTACTATTTACAAGCATTATTTACCGCAAACTACTATCTTTTACCACATGATACGTTTAATCCTTTGTTTACAGCAAACCGGTGAGATTGACAACCTCACTGCAAGTTGGGGCAAAGTACTTTGGTTGTGTTGTGTGCAGGTTTCACGTTGCTGCTGGTGCAAAGCTATGCCCTAGATAAGGCACCATATATAAATTGTCTGGAGCTGTCGCCACGTCAGCGAGCATCAACCTTCGGAAGTTGGTTCTTTCTTCTACTGGTTCGATAAACCTTGGTTTCATACTGAGGGAAGACTTGCTGCTGTGCTCATCATACCTTCCTCTTGGGGTTCCCAACTGGGTGCCTAATATGCACTATCATGCATCTCCTCAGACTGTCCCCGTGTTTTTCCCTGCAGCAAATCAACGGCAACATCGACGTCCGAGTCGCCGCCTCTAGAAGCCCTCCGTCCGCATCCTGCAACTCCTCCAGGAAACAATCGAGCACGCCGACCATGCATTTGTTTTCTCTGTGGAGCTCCGCACCTTGTACACCACTTCCTTGTCTCCCAGGACCACGAAAGCACCCTCGCCATTGACAGCAGTGCCACCGCAGTCTCGCCGTCGACGCCTTCTCGGTGAGCCCCTCCCCTTTTTCTTTTAGACCCTTGGATCCGAAATCAATGGCACAATTAGATCCTTAACTGAACCTGTACAAGCAGATCTGATCCGTCCGTTTCCACTTAAATCTAATGGCTGAAATCCTTGATCTGGAAGAACCAGTACCGGCCTATTAGAAGCTGCCACGTGGCCTCCATGAATCCAAATAGATTTAAACAATTTCCAAATAGGCAGAATCTTACAAAATGCATAGAAAATAATCCACATGTCCAAAAATAACAAATTCTATATCTCTGGATTCCTTGAAAAGTGTAAAATCCGAATATGCAGAAACATGTCATGGTTACTGTACAAAAATTTGAACTAAATTTCAAATGGTTTAAACCACATAATTGCACCAATTAATTCATAACTTTAGTTTCACACATCCAAAATCACAAATTTGTAGTCTATGGAATCCTATTAACATGTAGAACATTTTAGAACCAGGAAACACCAAAGTTGATATGTGCACAAACTTGGCACATTCAAATTCATGTAAATCACTAATTTGAACATAACATGAATTTTAAAATTGATTTTGGAGTGAAACCAATTACTGTAGCTCTGTTTTACAGTATCCCATCCAATAGTATCACTGTCCAAAATATTTGAAATCCTTTGTAAATATTCAAATTCAAATATGAGGATTTGAGTATTTTCATCATAAGATTAATTCTATAATTCTTTTCAATATGATTCCTTCTACAAAAGTGAATCATATGATCATACCTATCTATTCCTATCATGTTGGCCCTTGATCATGACCCAATATCATGTCATCTTATTCTTGTGGACCTAGTTCATAATATTCAAATTACACTTGAGTAAATTATGATATATCTCAATTAGGTTCTCCTTTGCTATTTGTGGTGTTACACCCTAACCCATGCCACACATATCTTAAACCATTCAAATACATTATCATCTTTCAATCATAACCAAAACTAGTTTGAATTCTTCAAAGAAGGATTTAAACATTGACATGGCCAAATCTTGGGAATATAACCCTAGTTTAAGTTAATCCTTTTATCCAAGAAAATCTAGTGGCCAAGAAGCCACCATCATTCTAAATAACATTCATACATATTCAATCCCACGCCAACTTAATCTTATGGTTCCATATTGAACTACTAAATTTACAAATGAGTTAATTGAGTAATTTAATATATCAAAAATACATACCCAAGCCTATGTGCAACTTGTACTATTTTGAGTAAGTGTTGTCACACTTTATTCAGTAGTGTTCTAGTTGCACTATTCTATACTTATGTGAATCCATTCACATGAGCCATTTCCAAATTCTATCCATGCTTATGTAAAGCATAAAGATTATTTACATTGTATCTTGGAGGATCATTTCTTTCTAATCATTTAACCTTGTCATCCAAACTCTCAAAACCATACCTTGCAAGCCACAAGCCTCCTGCCATATCTTTCTTACCATCGATGTCATAAGAAAATTAAAATGATAAATCAACCCTTTCCAATTGTTTGCATTGCTTGATTTTGTTTGTATTGGAGTGGTGTGTTTATGTTGTGTTATTTCTATATTATAGTTGGTGCGGAGTGCAACACGTTTCGTTAAGAGAAGTGAATGAGCTTAAACTCCAAAAACGCAAGTGACACACATTCTTCCTCCTACATTTTTACTACTGCATTAGTGTTTTCCAGTAGTATGCATGATAGGTTGATTTTCAAAGAAGTTTACGAAATGCTTAGATTGTAGTAGTGTGTAGCCATCCTTTAAACCCCACTTGCTAGGATTGCAAACTTACTATGGAAAATCATGCCATGCTTTGTTGATGAATTGTTCCAAAAATTTAACTACAACCCCAATGAAACACCTGGGTGGAATTGCTATTGCTTTGTTTATGTTGAGTGGCTACCCAGGGCCAGACACCTGGCTATCAACCCAGGACTTCTGTGGTGGTTACTACCTGGGGGTGCACTTGTGGAAGGCCACCCAGGAACAAAGAGATTATTATGTCTTCCGTGTTTAGAGTACTTTAAGTGCAGCCTTATGACATTATGGGCTCTGTCTTGATTGAGTATGATGTGAGGGTTCAACTTGTTGCTTGACATCGGTGGTATTTGGGAACGGGTCTTGCTAGTATGGTTGAACTGTCCTTCTGAAAGGTCTTGTCTCATTCTTCTCTCTAGGTAGAATGGGTCTTAAGGTGAAAGTGCACAACCCCTGCAGGGTGTAAAACTAATCGATTAGCCGTGTCCCCGGTTATGGACAAATTGAGTTCATAGACATGGATGTATGGAAGAGTCTCCTCACCTTTTCAGAATGATTAAAATTTGTTTAGAAACACTCAGGACATGGACTACTCAGGGCTGCACACCTGGCTATCAACCCAGGACTTGTGTGGTGGTTTTCACCTGAGGGTTATCCTGGTTTTGTTGAGTAACTACCTAGGTCTACATACCTTGCAAGTATGTGGTGGTTTTCACCGGGGGGTTATCTTGACCTTTTAAAGTCCATAAATGATTAAAAATGTTTTGATATGGAAAATATAGGATAAAATTAGCTTTATGCAAATTAGCCCAAAGCTCCACGAGCCAAATATCATGTAGAATAGTCTTGTCACAACAACCACCAAATATGTGTCATTTGCCAGTACATCATTGTACTGACCCCCATTCATGGGGCTACATATTTAAATGTGCAGGATATTCTAAAGAGGAGTAATTTGATAGGATCTCGAGTCTACATTCCAACATGACTGCCTATGGCGCATGGTGAAGATCGAGGCTCACTGCTACCTTAGTTTTCGTTGTGTTTGTGTTCTGTTGAACTCTGTCATTTGAGCTAGTCCATGATACTAAGCTAGTTTGTAAGGTTTAAAGACTTGTGTATCTGGATCTATGTTGTAATCTTTGATACTTTGCAATGAATACTATATTTTGTACTATGGTGCTATTAGTGATCTAGGGAATAGCACTTAACATAGGTGTTCTACCTTAGTCCAAAGGTGGGGCATTACAAAATGGTATCAGAGCATAGTGTTGCCTGTAGGATCGAGACCCTAGGTTTGGATTAGAAATATGAATACCCTAAGATAAAAAAATATCTCATCTTGCTTCTATTTATATTTTTAAAAAAGTTTGCGTCTTGAAACTCCTTGTATTCTCGCCTACTTCATCTTCAAATATTTTCCTTTTACTTTAGATGATCCAACTCTGGAAACCATCAAGAAAGAAAAGAAGATCAATGCGCCAGAAGTGTGAGGCTGATACTTCATATATTTTCCTTGACCCAACATGAAGAACTACATTGAAGGCTGACAAAGAATTTGGAGAAATACAGATATGAAGACTGCACAATACCCAACAATACATTGAGGAAGTGGAAATGAGAACATGGAACAATGAAGACCGTGATAGACAAGACCACCATCAATTTCAGTTTGTAGAACCAATGATATCGTAGTAATCTAATGATCATACCAAATTGGGGTGTGACCATATTAGAATGTTAGTGTTTGAACTAGTTTGGTTGATGTGATGAATGTTTGATAGATGTTGCTTGTAAGATGATTTGTTTTGATCTGCTATGTTTGGGTAGGAATTTTCCTTTAGATCCCTTCTATCTATTCTCATCTATGTCAAGTCCTAAACCTGTCCTAAACCCAAACAGATGCATTCTCAACGCTAGAACAACCCTGACAACCCTCAGGTGGAGATACTAATGTAACAAATGGTAGAAGTACATACTGAAATGATGCGAGTATTGAGCCAGGCTATGGTCAATGGCGATGGCAAAGAGATACCTCCAGGAATGCAGCAAGTACTAGATAATCATTCTCGAATAGTACAAATGATGTCCTAGATTATGGCTAGTACCAATAACAACCTGCCACAAAATGATCATGGTGGCAAGGAACCAAGACGTGATGCTGAGATGACACTGCGAGCCTGCAAGATCTATGGAGAAATAGGACACACGTCTAAGGAATGTCATGAACAGTGCCCTTACTGTGATACGAGCCACCCAATTGGAGAATGTCCCATGGCCCAGGTTACTTGTTTCCTATGCGATTTAATCAATCATGTTCCTGTTGAATGTTATCTTTACCCCACGATGCAACAAATGAATCAACAAGCCAAGGATGGACTGTGCCAGTTGCTAGAAAAGACCCATGAAGATAGAAGATCCAAGATAATGGTGGAAAAGAAAGTCATGGAGACAGCACACAACCTTACCACCAAGTGTTGCTTCTCATGTGAAGAAGAAGGACACTTATCTAGAAATTGCTCGAGGAAACGAGAAAGGTTTCCCGCAACTAGAGTGGAATATGAAGAAAGGGAAGTAAGAAACCTCCTAGCCTTAGAGAGACCCAAAAAGAAGAAGGACAATAGCAAGGTGATGTGCTTCAATTGCAAGGAGCTAGGACATTATGCGGACCAATGTCTATGAACTCAATTTGTCCATAACCAGGGACACTATGCAGATCAACAAAGCGAACAGACAAGGTAGCGTGAAGAATAACCTCAACCATATCACTTGTTACACTTGCAAACAACAGGGACACTATGCAGATCAATGCGCAGAGAAAAGTTCTTCAAGACTTCAGTTGAACTAGGATAACTGAGGGATGCCGCAAATACAAGGAGAAGACACAACAAGGTGTAGCCAACTTGGAAGAAATTGTTTGCAACTACTGCTTTGTAATAAATATTGTAAGGACTTGCAAGAGCTAAGGGTAACCTTGTCGAATGGATTTTATTTTTCCTATGAAATGGCAAACCGAAGGATCTGTAACCTTAGAGTTAATGCCATACGATAGAGTTTACGCAAACCCCTAGCTAAGGAACGATAGATTTGTTTTCTAGAATTCAAAAATGGGATTTGGAACATTGGTTCAATTTCCAAGAAAATTTTGTCAAAGCTAGTGAGATTGACCAAGAGTTAGAATGCGAGATGCACCAAACCAAATACAAGGTAATGATTGGGTGCGACATGGATTGGCCCCCCATGATGACTACTCATATTGTTCGCTCTTGTTATGAGGAATGGTTAATCTAGAGAGACATACCTACAAGAGATACGACGTTGTTAAGCCTGAACCTTATGAGGATAAGATATTATACCCTTATAATTGGCCAGTGTGGCCCAAAACATAGGAATACGATGAGGATGAACCACAAGCTTACCATTGAAGATGACTTGCAATGGAAGATGACACTAAGAACTTCGTCCTGCCCAAAAGTGCTTACAAAGGAATGAACCCTTAGAGTGGAAGACGGCCAGTGATGTCAACAAATAGGATGAAATGAAGATATGAGATCACTTTAACTTGGTTTTTTTTTCTAATTGACCCAAAGAGTGACCCTTCAGTGTCAAAAAATTGTTCAACAAATGTCATTGTTGGATTGAAGCATAACAAAGGAGGAAAAAAATATACTCAAGCTATATCAAGGAAGAATGGATGCTAGAGTTTATGAATAGACATCCACCTATTGGAAATGAATACAGAAGCATACTATGGATTCAAAAGATGACCCAGTGCCAAGTCAAATCCCAGGTGTGCTTACTTTGAAACCAAGACCTAGACTGCCACAAAAGTTTCTTTTAAGGGTGGTAGCCACCCAGAACCCTAAACATAGGAATCCCAAACCCATCTTTATTTCTAGCCTCTCCGAATCTCAGGGAGGAGATTCCTTTTAAGGGTAGTAGTCTGTAACATCCCAGATTTTTTCAAATTTTGGAATAAAAAACAAATTGAATTGAATGAATTGTTTGTGTTGATTGAAAATTCACAAGGAATTTAAAAACTTTTTAGTTTATTTAAAAGTTTTTCCCAAAATAAATTTTTCCCAAAATTTTCAAACCCAACTTATTTTGCTTTCAAGTTTCAAATCATAAAGGAGTTTAAATTTGAGAGTACAAAACTCTGGAAAACCGTACTATGCAAAAATATTGACCAAATAGCCAAATAAGGCCAAATGGGCAATCTGGAGATTTCTATATTCCAAAAACAATTTAAAATAGCAACATTTTATAAATTGGTATTTTACAAGATTTTAGAAAAATATATGGATCTCAAAAACCCCCACTTTGGATTATATGCATGAACGGACCCTATTGGGCTACCCTAACATTTTGAAATTTTGAATATTTATTTTGGAACCAAAATAGTGCCAACGTGTTTCTTTTCAAATGGGGTTTCCAAAAATGTTTGAATTTCGAATTTCTGAGTCTGTTTGACCCCTGTTTGAATCAGATTGGTTTTGAAGTCATTTCAAATAAAGGAACTCAGAAAAAGAAAAGAAGAGAAAATCAGAAAAAGAGAGACAAAAGGTCCCGGGGATCCCTTCGAGCCCAACCCAGAAAATGGCCCAAGGCTTGGCATGACCAAAACGCAAACCGGTACCCGTCCTCACCATCTCCCCCGCTGACAGGTGGGACCCCACTGTCAGGGTCATCCCTAACCCCCAGCCCGAATCCCCCGCACCCAAGCACACCCACGATCTCCACTCCCCCCTTGCTCCCAGGGCACCAATGGCCCTGTATCGACGCCCCGCCGTTCCCCCAAACCTCCTCTACCTTTCCTCCCATCTCCTAGAATCCGAGACGCTACCAGGGTTCCTCGATTGCTTGCTGGAGTCTGCAGCGCTGCCGCAGTAATTCTGCCTTTGCCGTCTACTCCGTGAACAAGAGCCGCTGGTTCTTGGTCCCTTCTCCTTCCTTCTCTTGTGCGCATCTCCTTAGATTGTCTCTATGTTTTTCCCCGCAGCAAATTGGCGGAAACGTCGACGTCTGGGTCGCCGCCTCCAGAAGCCCTCCGTCCGTGTCCTGCAACTCCTCCGGGAAAGAATCAAGCACGCCGACCATGCATTCATTTTCTCCGTGGAGCTCTACACCTCGTACACCACTTCCTTGTCTCCTAGGACCACATAAGCACCCTCGCCGTTGATAGCAGTGCCGCTAGAGTCTCGCCATCGATGCCTTCTCGGTGAGCCTTTTTGTTTCAGACCCTTGGATCCAAAATCAATGGCCACAATCAGATCTTTAACTGAACCGGTACAAGCAGATCTGATCCATCCATTTCCACTTATATCTAACGGCTGAAATCGTTGATCCGGCTGAACCGGTGCCAGCCTATTAGAAGCTGCCATGTGGCCTCCCTTAATCCAAATAGATTTAAACAATTTCCAAATAGGCAGAAACTTAAAAAATGCATAGAAAATAATCCACATGTCCAAAAATGACAAATTCTATATCTCTAGATTCCTTGAAATGTGTAGAATCTAAATATGCAGAAACATGTCATGGTTACTGTACAAAAATTTGAACTAAATTTCAAATGGTTTAAACCACATAATTGCACCAATTAATTCATAACTTTAGTTTCACACATCCAAAAATCACAAATTTGTAGTCTATGGAATCCTCTTAACATGTAGAACTTTTTAGAACCAGGAAACACCAAAGTTGATATGTGCACAAACTTGGCACATTCAAATTCATGTAAATCACTAATTTGAATATAACTTGAATTCTGAAAATGATTTTGGAGTGAAACCAATTGAAGTAGCTCTATTTTACAGTATCCTATCCAGTAGTATCACTGCCCAAAATATTTGAAATCCTTTGTAACTATTCAAATTCAAATATGAGGATTTGAGTATTTTCATCATAAGATTAATTCTATATTTCTTTTCAATATGATTCCTTCTACAAAAGTGAATCATATGATCATACCTATCTATCCCTATCATGTTGGCCCTTGATCATGAACCAATATTATGCCATCTTATTCTTGTGGATCTAGTTCATAATATTCAAATTACACTTGAGTAAATTGTGATATATCTGAATTGGGTTTTCTTTTGTTATTTGTGGTGTTACACCCTACCCCATGCCACACATATCTTAAACCATTCAAATACATTATCATATTTGAATCATAACCAAAACTAGTTTGAATTCTTCAAAGAAGGATTTAAACATTGACATGGCCAAATCTTGAGAATATAACCCTAGTTTAAGTTAATCATTTTGTCCAAGAAAATTTAGTGGCCAAGAAGCCACCATCATTCTAAATAACATTCATACACATTCAATCCCACGCCAACTTAATCTTATGGTTCTATATTGAACTATTCAATTTACAAATGAGTTAATTGAGTAATTCAATATATCACAAATACATACACCAGCCTATGTATAACTTGTACTATTTTGAGTAAGTGTTGTCACACTTTATTCAGTAGTGTTCTAGTTGCATATTCTATACTTATGTGAATCCATTCACATGAGCCATTTCCAAATTCTATCCATGCTTATATAAAGCATAAAGATTCTTTACATTGTATCTTGGAGGATCATTTCTTTCTAATCATTTGACCTTGTCATCCAAACTCTCAAAACCATACCTTGCAAGCCACAAGCCTCATGCCATATCTTTCTTACCATCGATGTCATAAGAAAGTTAAAATGATAAATCAACCCTTTCCAATTGTTTGCATTGCTTGATTTTGTTTGTATTGGAGGGTTGTGTTTATGTTGTGTTATTTCTATACTAGGAAAAATGCCTGTGCGTTGCACCGGGTGAAAAAAAAACTCAAATGCTCTAACAAATTATATCAGATGACACTTCTCCCCGGTGCCACCAACAACGAAGGTGGTCACTTTTTCTCATATTCATGAAAAACACGACCAATCCTAAGAAGATTTGCTTGCTGTCCGTCGTTATGGTGTGTCTTGTAGTCCTTGCAGGGCCGGCCCTGATATGTCAGGGGCCCGGTGCAAAACAAATAGGTAAGGTCCTATACATAAATAATTATAAAGATGTTTTCTGATATTTCAGTATCAAAATCATACTGAACACAATTATTTCTAAATTCTCAATAAAATATGAGTACATAACACGAACTCTATATGAATTAAGATAAGAATTTATAAACAAAAGCACTTGAAGCAGCAGGAATGAAAAATTATTGGCACCAAGATGCAGCTTGCCAGGAGTGATGTATATAGGCGGAGAAGAATTTGTTGCAGAATTTTCTCCCATCGATCGGCAGTGAAGAACGAGAAGGGCGAGATAAGATATCGATTCAACTAACTCGGAGTCTGGAGTCCAGATATCATATAAGCTAGATGCAGCCATATAGGGCTTGGCCCTTATTCTTTAGGGATGCATACATACGATTACCTTTAAGGGTCTACCCTGCTAGCAATTGGGCTAGTAAATTCGTTTTATTTTTTTCTAAAGCTAATTGTACGTTCTCTCGTCATGCAATAACCAAGCAGCGCAGCTATTTAAATTACCAAACAAGGACTCAGTGTGGGCCCTAGATCAAACCGGACACGTACGTACGTGTGTAGTTCAGTTGGCTTCCGGTCGTACGCATGAAGAGAGAAACAACGAGAAAGTATTCTAAGCCTGGCCCATGTGCATACTCCTTGGCTCGTGGCACCACATACGGTGAACAGACGACGGGACAATAAGCGTATGACAGTTTGGATCCAATTTTTCTACTACTACGACGAGCGATTCTATCTACCCTCCGACCCGAAATACTCTTCGTATACCCCGTTTTAGCAAAAACAACCTCCGGTAATCCCCGACAAACCCCACCGTCCCGACCAAGACCAACCCCGGGTCGTCTTCCTCGCTCAGTCCCTTCCCCACTCCGCCTCTCGCCCACCGTCGCCTTGCTCCCCACCCCCCGCCGCATGTCGTCTTTGCTCCGACCGCCACCGCAGCGTTGTTCCCCACAAGCCGCTCTGCCGCCGCCTCGCACCCCTCTGCCGCCGCCTCGCACCCCTATGCCGAACACACCGACGGTCAAAGTTGGATTTTTATGCTCGATCTGCTCTTCGACGGCGAGGAGAAGCTCCAAGTCGCCGTACTTGTTATTTACCGACGCCACCGAAGCACGGGAGAGGAGATGGCGTGCCAGAGCGCGCAGCCGCAGCTCCAGTCAGTTCTCCGCATCACCGGCGAACTCGTCCACTGCTGCTGCTCGATCTGCTCTCCGAAGGCGAGGATGCCGTGGCCTGCGCTTGCGAGCTCTGTGAGTGACCCTTCTCCTCCTTCTCTCCTCCCCGCTGCTCATATTTGAAATTTCTATATTTCGGTAGCTACGGATCTCAGGTGTATGATCCAGTTCGTGATCTGCGTTTTCCTTATAGCTGCCACGCGCGTCCGTTTGCTTGCATCCCGGGTGAATGAGTTTGCAGCTTTCGATCCATTTCTTAAGCACGGCTGCAGGCACATCTGCAAGGAAATTGCAGGGAATGCTGCGTGGTTTGTGTGCATATGGTGCATATGGAGTAGTGTTATTCAGACTTTTGATGTTCATCGCTAGCTCCTGTTATTATGCATTCTCTGATCTGATGCCCCACATCGTTATATAAATGTGACTGCTGGACAGTTTCATGGTATGCCCTTGGACAGTTGGACGTTAAGCTATAGCGTTTTTCCTACTCAGAGAAATTATTTGATCCATGCCCTTCTCATGATAGAAATTATTTCTGATTAAATGCTTTGCACGCTAGACTTTGGAAACCTCTGGCTCCCAGCCTCCCAGGAACATGTTGACATATGCAGTGTATTTCATTAAGTATGATAGGATACCAAATCTGATGTTATGTTTTTTAGGTTGTCCATTTCAAAGGTCCAAGAAAGCGTTTGATGCTTGAGGCTTGTGATTTCTACAATGCAACCTCTCACTGATATGTTGTGCCTAATCCCCAAGAGTTGCCAAAAATATGACTTAACTTTTTAACACTGCATTTTAGCATGATGATAGCTTAACATTTTAACTCATTGTCCCTGTTTGTTGTTGCTTGCATAAATACTCCACTTGCTACAACTGAATGGAGCTGTAACATATAGATCATGAGCATGAGCATGACTGCATGAGTAACAGAACACGACAATATATCACACTACAAGATGCTGTCTAGGATACTTTTCCATGTCAATTAATATTTTTATATATGCAAGAGAAAAAACATAACACAACAATATATTTTTATACACAATGAACAATATAAGGTGCCTTTTCCTTTAGTGTCTCTTCCTTTAGTGTCGTTTCCTTTTAGTGTATTTTCCTTTTAGTGCCTTTTTCCTTAGTGTCTTTTCCTTTTAGTGCCTCTTCCTCTAGTGCCTTCTTCAACCAAGCTACTGTCTAGGTTACTTTCGTGGCCAGCTATGATCTCCAAGGTACTCTGATAGAGCTGGGCATCAACACTTAGAGCCATAGGAAGCTCACCCTCCTTTTGCAACTTTTCCTTGCCCATGTGTGGGATCTTATATCCCATGCCACCTTGGTCTTTCATAATCTCCACCAAACATGACTGTAGGGTTACAAACACTCGGTCCAGCTTCTTGATATCATAACCATCATATGCTCGTTCAACGGACTGTATTAGTTCTTCTAGAGTATTAGGAGCGTCGAGAAGTGTGAGAGACTGGATGGAGCTAAAGAAGCCAAGGTCCAGGGCATTCGTATCGGGTGAATTAGGGGGTTGCTGAACCAATTGGATCTCAAGTCCCGATTCTTTTATGGCAGATTGAAATGCAAGATCATCCCCTTTAACATGGGTTCTAGCATTGTCCTGCTGGATGAATATGATTTCATCATCGTCTGGCCACCAGGCGTGGATAGCGGGGATGACCTTTTCTAAAAGGTACTCTCTCATCACGTCACGTGTAAAAACGAGTGATTTAAGCTCAATAGTGCCCTTGAGTCTATTCTTTGAGTTATTTTTATTGGAGTTTCTGTACTTTCCCGAGTGTTTCCTGGGGCTTGTTTTCATAAATTTATACTGGCGGGTAGCATTCCAAAAGCACATTATTGATATGCTGCAAACTACCAGTACTGAGGCTTTCTTTTTGTAAGGTGACACAAGTTTTTTCTTATTTGAACAGAAAATCACAGGAATATGTTTTTGGAAACTTGGATACATCTGTCCATAACAACAACTTCAAACAAGTGATGGCAGCAAGTGACTACAGGTTTTGGGTCTGTGCATTCAAGTTAAGAGCAGTTTGAAATTTCATTTTATTTTACCTGTCTGACCATGATCTTGCACAACTTCAGGTACTCCATCATCCTGGTCTTGTGGAGGACTTGAGTGAAGATCGATGTCCATCGTGGCGGCTAGGGCGGAGCTAAATGAATTGGATCATGTTGACTGGAGATGCCACGATACAAGAGCAGCTACAGAGGCAGGGATGACAAGCTTGCGGCAACTTGTGATTGAATTCGTCCAATCCTTGTACTTGGACTCGTGCAGGTACTAATGCTTCTACTCCTGCAGGAGCTAGTGATTGAACTTGATTGTGTATCTGCGGCGACGGTGGCGGCACGACGCAATTGGTCAAGAGCAGCAGCTGGTCGTCTTAGACCTTGGATTCAGAGGGCAGCAAGGTGACCGAGAGCAGCAGGTGGTTCTTTCTAGCAAGCTAGAGGCGTAGGAGCATCGAGCTGGAGGCACGAGAGCAATGAACTGGAGGCACGGGAGCAGCAAGCTTGAGACAGCGAGTTGGCTGGCGGGAGCAGCGATCTTGAGGCAGCGAGCTGGACAGACGAGAGAAGTGATCTTGAGGTAGAGAGCTGGACGCGCGAGAGCAGCGAGCTTGAGGCGGCGATCTGGACGGGAGCAGCGAGCTAGAGGGTGAGCTCGGCGACGACCTATGGGATGGCCGCGGGCTGCCCCTCCGCCATGGGGAACCGGCGGAGTAGCAGCGGCGGACGTCGGCAGACAGCGTGGGAGCTGCAGTCGACGGGGGACGACGGGGGACGAAGCAAGCAGCGATCTCCACCTATTATTTGAATTTGAGGAGCACGCTGGAGAAGAATTAGAAGTGCGGGGGGGTTTTGTAAAATTGTAATTGTAAGCGGCCCACGAAGAGTATTTTCGGGCTTTACGTGCAAAAACGAAAAACGGACCAAACGGAAGAACCAACCATGGAACCCTTAGTCCCTTTATTATTAGGTAAAGATTATAGTTGGTGCGGAGTGCAACGTGTTTCATTAAGAGAAGTGAAAGAGCTTAAACTCCACAAAGGCAAGTGACACACATTCTTCCACCTGCATTTTTACTACTTCATTAGTGTTTTCCAGTAGTATGCATGATAGGTTGATTTTCAAAGAAGTTTATGAAATGCTTAGATTGTAGTAGTGTGTAGCCATCCTTTAAACCCCAATTTTTAGGATTGCAAACTTACTATGAAAAATGATGCCATGCTTTGTTGATGAATTGTTTCAAAATTTTAACTACAACCCCAATGAAACACCTGGGTGGAATTGGTATTGCTTGGTTTATGTTGAGTGGCTACCCATGGACACACACCTGGCTATCAACCCAGGACTTGTGTGGTGGTTATCACCTGGGGGTGCACTTGTGGACGGCCACCTAGGAACAAAGAGATTATTATGTCTTCCGTGTTTAGAGTACTTCCAGTGCAGCCTTATGACATTATGGGCTTTGTCTTGATTGAGTATGATGCAAGGGTTCAAATTGTTGCTGGACATCAGTGGTATTTGGTAACGGGTCTTGCTAGTATGGTTGAATTCTCCTTCTGAAAGGTCTTGTCTCATTCTTCTCTCTAGGTAGAATGGGTCTTAAGGTGAAAGTGCACAACCCCTGCAGGGTGTAAAACTAGTCGATTAGCCGTGTCCCCGGTTATGGACAAATTGAGTTCATAGACATGGATGTACGGAAGAGTCACCTCACCCTTTCAGAATGATTAAAATTTGTTTAGAAATACTCAGGACAGGGACCACTCAGGGCTGCACACCTGGCTATCAACCCAGGACTTGTGTGGTGGTTTTCACCTAAGGGTTATCCTGGTTTTGTTGAGTAACTACCTTAGGCTACATACCTTGCAAGTATCTGGTGGTTTTCACCTAGGGGTTATCTTGACCTTTTAAAGTCCATAAATGATTAAAAATGTTTTGATATGGAAAATATAGGATAAAATTGGCTTTATGCAAATTAGCCTAAAGCTCCACTAGGCAAATATCATGTAGAATAGTCTTTTCACAGCAGCCACCAAATATGTGTCATTTGCTAGTACATCATTGTATTGACCCCCATTCATGGGGCTACATATTCAAATGTGCAGGATATTCTGAGGAGGAGTAATTTGATAGGATCTCGAGTCTACATTCCAACATGACTGCCTGTGGCGCATGGTGAAGATGGAGGCTCACTGCTACCTTAATTTCCGTTGTGTTTGTGTTGTGTTGAACTCTGTCATTTGAGCTAGACCATGAGACTAAGCTAGTTTGTAAGGTTTAAAGACTTGTGTATCTGGATCTGTGTTGTAATCTTTGATACTTTGCAATGAATAATATATTTTGTATTGTGGTGCTATCAGTGATCCACGGAATAGCACTTAACATAGGTGTTCCACCTTAGTCCAAAGGTGGGGCGTTACAACTCCTCGTGAGGAGAGGGACCAGATCTTCGACAGCTCAGTGCAATCATGTGTTGGTGAAATGATAAGACAAGAAGAAAGCATGCTACCCATGCTACCCCGACAAGGGGGCGACCAGCTCTGCCTTGCCTGCATAAAGCTGCATGGCGGTTGTTGCTTCCCCCCTAAAAATAGGGTGGACGGTGCAGGGCGCCAAAGGAGGACATCAGCTTTCCTCCACCCACTCCAGTGGACCAGCGCCACTGCTCTACGTAGACCAAGACCATCGAAGACCGAAGACATACATATGTCCAGCTCCTTGGCCGTACTGTGGCAACCCCTTCCCCAAGTTGATGAGGGGAAGGAGGACCTCAGCGCTATAAAAGGAGGGGAGGCTGCCCCTTAGAAGGAATCCCCAATTCTAAGGATCTACCTAGGCTAAGTTGGTTCTTCTACCTCCGGCCAGTTAGAGCTTTGTAACCAAGACCTTGTAAGCCTCGCGAGGTGTCGCAGTGCAATACAAGAAGACAGGAAGGGGGGTTTTACCTCACCACGAGGGCCCTGAACCTAGGTAAAGCTCGGTGTCACTCTCTGCATGCGGTGTGCTCTCCGGCGTGTCGAGTCTTCCGTCACCGTCGCTCTCTAGATCTCATGCATACAGCCCCATGCATTCAAATCCTTTGGGTCCTTTGTGTGGTACCCGTGTTCTTGCGACACGAAACCCACCGACATTTGGCGCACCAGGTAGGGGGCTGTGGTGTGTTTGCCAGATCTGCTTCACCATGGCCGATGCTAACACAAGGCTCGAGCGTCTTTGCCGCCGCAACGCTGCACGGGGTTACACCGAGCCCATCATCCGTTGCCAATGCGTCTCGGCCGAGGAGGAAGAGGAAGAAGATCTTGAGTCCTCCTACTTCCCGTCCGGGCGCACGGAGCCTTTGCACTCCTTCACCGCCACCGCTACATCTCACGCTTGTTTAGGGAGTCAGTTGACTCCTGTGCAGGCGCTTGCCATGGCACAAACTTGTTGCGCTACAAACCCCCTAAGGACGGCCGCGAGGGGTGGCTCGCTCGAATCGCCAAGCTCATCGCCATCACCAATGAAGACCCGGCCCTAGGGAACCCTCAGGGTGCGGGAGTGACAGATCTGGCGGCGGGGCATCGCACCCCAGGCGCCGGAAACGGTAAAGCTGCTCAGGCCAAGAAGGCAGCTTCCCATGCGGCATCTTCACCGCGCGGAGAGCCCAGTTGCCAAATCGTCCAATGCGCTCCGGAAGATGCATGCGTCTCCCTCGAGCGCCGCCGAGAAAATCATAACCGCGCCCTCGACAACATCAGCGATGCTGGAAGTTCATTTACAACCCTACGTGCCTCGCTCTCACTTGCCAGCAGTGCGACGTGGTCTGGCCTTTCAAATTTAGGCCAAACATTGGCGTGCGTTATGACGGGACTTCCAACCCCGTCGAGTTCCTCCAGCTCTACATCATCGCCGTTCAGGTCATGCGTGGAGATCAGTGCGTGATGGCCAACTGGTTCCCCATGGCCCTCAAGGAAGCACCGCAAACTTGGCTCATGGACCTTCCCCACGAGTCCGTTACCTTGTGGAAGGATCGGTGATGGCAGTTCGTCGCCAACTTCATGCCCACATACGAGCGCTCTACCACGAAGAACGACCTCAAGGCGGTGCATCAGTACAAGGGCGAGACGCTTCGACAATACATCCAGCGCTTGAGCCAGATGAGGAACAAGATTCTACGGATCTCCAACGAGGAGGTCATCTCCGCTTTCTCCACGGGCGTCGCTGTGGGGACCCTGGCTTACCACCCGGGATTCCCGTTATGCATACAATTCATGATCCCAGGAAGACCATCATGAATCCACATAACAGAGTTGGCATTATAGAGTACAACATCCATTACATAAATAAGTCGTTAATTCTTACATAGCCTCTTGGCTGAATACTAATGCCACGCAGGGCAAGTTCAACGGACACACTTCAACATAGGTAGCAGCGGATACATGCAGCGTAGTGACCCAAGTCAGGCCTACTACCCTACATGCGACTGACCGGGAAACGAGTCCTAGTTCGCACCGGCGTCATCATACTCCTCATCATCTTCTTCATAATCATCTCCAAAGTCTGGCCAAGTTAATAGCCAGGGACAAAGCCGTGAGTACATTTTGGAATTGTACTCGCAAACCATCTAAGAGAGAATATTCACATGCTATATGGCTGTAGCAAGGGTTGGTTTAGTTTTCAGAGACTATCTTCTACTAACTTCTCGTGTCGATATAGCATGTCCCACGACATTTCTATATCCTTATTAAAGAAGACTCATAGTAAGTTTCTCGTGTCGATATAGCATCTCCCACGACATTTCTATATCCTTATTAAAGAAGACTCATAGTAAGTTTCTCGTGTCGATATAGCATGTCCCACGACATTTCTATATCCTTATTAAAGAAAACTTTTATAAGCTTTTAGTAAAATCTCTAGGAAAGGGGGAACTCCTTTTTAAGAATAGATCGGTGGCCAATCGAACATGGCCACCTCAAGCCATCGGCAGTACCCTCCGAGTACTCTGATCCCCTTCCGTGCCATGGCCGTACCCTCCAAGTACTCCGTCCGACACAAATCTCCATTTCTACAGAAAAACCCTTTTATAAAACCAAAACCAGACACAGGCTAAGTATGGCCATCCCAACCGTCCATGACCGAGGACGTGGCTATTCGAATAGATTACACTCTGCAGAGGTTGTACACTTTACCCACATCATTCGATAAATCCGCCAGGATTCCACCACGGACCGTCATACACAAGTATGCGGGGTTCGGATAATCGATCGAAGCCCTCCATCTATCTACCTTAGTACCGGTGCCTACCCTGTGGAGTTTACCTCCCCGGCACGTCCCGGCAGTACCTCCTCCAGAGCGTAACTCCGGCGCCACGGCAGGAGAACCCAAGTGTCTTCCGGCGGCTCGGGATATGCCGTGATATGTGTTGACCTTCGTTTAGCGTCAACCCGGATTCCGGGGTCCTGCAGACCCTTATATAGTTGTGAGGCTCCCCGCACTAAAGCAAATAAACTTCAAACTAAGCCCGTCCCATACCGGGTAATGTGGTTGCACGGGAGTAATTGGTTTGGCGAACACTTATACACAATGCCACTTTTCAGAAATCCACCAACTTCTACACCTCCCGAGTCCAACTCCATGTTTAAAAAATCCTTTGTAAATATCTCAATGGAGTAGCAACTACTCCAAGGTGTTCAAAAAGATTTTCGAATTTTTTTCCAGAGAGAGTATTCCCAATCCTAGGGTTTTTGGCTCCACTACAAGTTTTCCAAGGACTTCGATGCTAATCATCGAGTCTCTACTTTCAGAGGGTAAAGAGTAGGTGGTAAGGGTGTCATCCCTCATGGATGATATCAATACGACTTGTGGAGCTAAGCCATCAACTATTGCTATCTAGGGACTAATAGCAATATAAGGAAGACAATGCATAGTAAAAAGAGTAAGAGTAGAATAATGCATAGTGACTTGATAGGGTTCAGATATGCAACAAGTAGATGGCTTGCCTTGGTTGGCTTGTCCCTGATCACCCTCCTCCTGGTACTCAAACACTTCTCCCTCCTCCGCACAGTCGTCGTTCGATTCTATCGCCGAAAAAAGGAAACGAAGACACACATGATAAGCATTCATGCATACAAGGGATTTCATCCAGCAATCAACACACACTTAAGTATTTGAGTATCAGAAGCAAACAAGTTTAGATAACAGAATATATATCTATTTTAGAAAAGAAACAATTATCGACATCACAACAAACAATTTCTAGTTGTATCCTAATAATCACTCACAAGCAATCACTTGCATGCATAAACAGGCATTAAAACATGGCACCAACATATCTACTGACAACCCACAATATAACAGAACCATCATCACTGGAATCAAATTTAAATAGTATAGAGGTAATTTAATAAAGATTTATCAATTCTAGAAATCACTAGAATAGCAAAACAATACCCTAAAATAATTTGTAAGTCCAAAAATCCTACCAGAGGTCATTTTGGAAAGCTACTGGAATGACTAACACACCACAAGTTGAATCATTCCAAAATAAATATTATTTTGAGCACAATAAAACAATTACTACAGGATATTGACATCACTAATTTAATTTCTACAAACAAAGCGCAACTCCAAAATTAGTGAAACCAGTTCCTATAAATCAATATTGCAGTGAAGCATCACTGAAAATTGGAAATAACAATTTTCATTACACAGAACCACAGATTTGCCTAAATAGGTGTAAATCTATAGATATACTCTAGTTAATCCTCAGATATTATCTAGAAGCCTAAAAATCAGACATGCAGCACCAGGTGATAGACAACTTTGTACTGAACACAGTAAAATTTGAATCATATTTTTCTGAGGCCTAAAACATTTTTAAACTGATTTAAATCGCAGCACTCAATCAGCAATTGAATAAAACAAAGAAAGAAAAAGAAGGGCAGGCTGGATCTGGCCAGGCCGAGCTAGATCCGGGCCGGATCTGGCCAGGCCGAGCCAGATCCGTGCCGGATCTAGCCCAACCGGCTCACTGGCCAGCCCGGGGTGAAGGGCGAAGCGGTACGGGGCTACGGCCGTCGGATTAGGCGACGATCGACGGCTGTCCATCGTCGTCATCGCGAGCTGCTGCATGCGCGCGAGAAGGCCCGACGCTGGCTAGGGTTTTGCGGGAGAGGCGCTTACCGAGGGCGTTGAGGTCAGGCGAGGGTCGGGATCGGCCGAGGCGTGGTCGAGGAAGGCAGTGGCGGTCGCAGAGCTTGCATGCAGGGTCTGAGGTTCGGCTCGCGGACTTCGCCGGTGACCAGGCGTCTACAGCACGGCGGCGTCCTCCTCAGCTTCCCCCTGTAAACGAACAAGGGCGCATGAGATTTGGCTGTCGCGGTGATGATACATGCATGCAGACAAGGAGCAGAGAGGGAGGAGAACGGTCGAGGGCGACCTTCTCCCTTACCGACGATCTACCCGTGGGCTCGGGCTCACCGGCGAAGGATTCGCCTTGTCTGCACGATGGAGAGGTGTTGCAGGAGAGTGGGAAGAGAGGAGTGAGAAAATGAGAGGGAGAGAGGGTTCCAGAGATGGGCTGGGGGGGTTTTATTCTGACGATGGTATCGGTTTATGGTGCACCGTTGATGGTCACCATTGGCCGTCGTGGGCGGTTGTGTGGGGCGGCACGGTGAGCTAGTTCTAGGGGACACGCAGGTGGTGTCGGTGGATGGCGGTTTCAAGCGAAAACGGGTCAGGTTCAGTGACCAAGCAGGGAAATCGGTGGGCGGCGGCGTCGATACAGTGCATCAGGGTGTAGGGCAAGGGTGGCCTCGTGTTGCCAGCATGTCGCCGTGCAGGTTCTGGTGCAAGGCGGGGCTGGGCAGCGTGCAGGTGCACGGGAACGTGCAACGTGCTCTGCGCGTGCTGGGCTGCACAGCGGCGTCGACTTGGCGAGGTCATAGCGACGTGCACGGTGGGTCCGAGGTGGCGGCGCCCCGGGGAATTGATCATACGCGTGTAGAGTAGCTCGATGGCGAGGTGACAAGTCCAGGGGCGGTCGGTGCTGCCTCGCCCAAATTTGGTGTCCACGATGGGCTTGGCTACGGCCATGGCGGCGTGGGGTGCTGCTAGCGTGCCGCTGCAGGGTGGGGTCGTGAAGGGGAGTCTGCAGGGGTGGCGATCACCTGCTGGGGGTTGAGGGCGGCGCCCGGTCGATGAACAGAGGGAGAGGGAGGGGTCCTGATAGGAAGCCTCGGGCTTTCTTTCTCCCTTCGATGCCAAGCACAAGGGACAAACAGAAGAAGTTTTTAAAGATCCCTGGATGACTAGGGAGATCTCCAGCAGATCCTTGCCTCCTCTTGGTCGGTTTGCAAGAATTAAGAAGAAAGAAAGAGAGAAGAACAAGGGCTAGGGTCCTTATGGCCGAAATTCAAATTTGAATTTGAATCATTCCAACTAGCTTTGAACATTGAGCAAGTATAGTCTCTAGAGGTGTCTAATGGGTTAAGTAGCTCATGCCCAAAGTTTGGAATTTTTTGAGCTAGGTAAGCTAGGGTTTTGGAGAAACTCCTATTTCCACATAAAGGGAGCAAAAATAAAAGAAAAGGAAAAGAAAAGAGAGGTGATCTCACCAATAATCCATGCTAAGATATTTGGTGCACACACTTGAGATCTAGGGTCAAAATATGTTGCATATAATCATAGCACCCTTCTCTAGTTGAAAGCACATGTGTTAAAAAAAAGAAAACAAGATTTAAATCAATCAAACACTCTCACATGAAATCATGGGCATAAACTCTTGCACACACATGAAATCATGCACATACCTACTCATATGAAAATACACATGCTAGCACACATATGCAATCATGCATTCATAGGGCACACATACATTGCTGAGCAAAAGTTTTTAATTACCCACAAAAAGTACTTAAGTAAAGTTTTTTTTTAGCTTGGGCAACAAAAGTGGGGTGTTACAGACCTTCCCCCCTTAAAAGAATCTCGTCCCGAGATTTCGTAGCTAAGCGTGAAGTAGACCGGGGAACTCTCGTCGAAGATAATCTTCACGTTCCCACGTGGCTTCGTCTTCGGTGTGATTACTCCATTGCACCTTATACATCTTGATCTTGCGTCTACGGGTAAGACGAACGTCTTCTTCAAGAATGCGGATAGGTCTCTCCCGGTAAGTGAGGTCGGAGTTTAGGTCGATGGAGTTGTGGTCGATCTCGGTGAAGGTCTCAGGTTTGTTGGGAACTTGAAGGCATTTGCGGAGTTGCGACACGTGGAAGACATCATGGAACTCAGACAATTCTGAGGGTAGCGATAGCTTGTAGGACATCTCTCTGCGGCGCTGTAGTATCTTGAATGGGCCGATGTAGCGGGGTGCTAGCTTAACCTTAACATGGAAGCGTTGCATGCCCTTGAGCGGTGTCACTCGAAGGTAGACAAAATCTCCCACGTTGAAGGTAACCGGCCTTCTCTGAGAGTCAGCGTAGCTCTTCTGCCGGGATTGGGCTGCCTTCAGACGATTCCGAATGAGCTGGACTTGCTCTTCAGCCTCCTTAATGATATCAGGCCCAAATACTTGGCTTTCTCCAGTCTCGGACCAGTTGAGAGGGGTACGGCACTTGCGTCCGTAGAGGGCTTCAAAAGGGGCCATTTGCAAGCTAGCTTGGTAGCTATTATTGTAGGAAAACTCTGCGAATGGCAGGCAGTCTTCCCACTTGGTTCCATAAGACAGAACACAAGCTCGCAACATATCTTCAAGGATTTGGTTTACTCGCTCGGTTTGACCTCCAGTTTGTGGGTGGTAGGCTGTGCTGAAGGATAACTTGGTGCCTAAAGCTTCCTGGAGTTTTGCCCAAAATCGCGAGGTAAACTGGGGCCCTCGATCTGAGACGATGGTCTTGGGAATGCCATGAAGGCTGACGATGCGGGAGATATACAACTCTGCTAGACGGTTTCCATGGTCAGTGGTCTTGACGGGGATAAAATGGGCGACCTTCGTGAGGCGGTCCACGATGACCCATATAGAATCATGTCCCCGCTGGGAGGTTGGTAGTCCAGTAATAAAATCCATACCGACCTCCTCCCACTTCCATAACGGTATCTCCAAGGGTTGTAGTAAGCCTGCGGGTCTTTGATGCTCAGCCTTGACGCGTTGACAGACGTCACACCGGGCAATATAGAGGGCTATCTCTCCCTTCATACCGTGCCACCAAAAACGTTCCTTTAGGTCTTGGTACATCTTGGTGCCTCCAGGATGAATGGAGTAAGGGGTATCATGGGCCTCCTTTAGAATGGACTGCTTCAACTCCTCGATGCTAGGGACGCAGAGGCGGCCATTATACCATAGCACACCTTCCTGGTCAATCGAGAACCCAGGTACTTCCTCTCGTCCCATCCTACGCTTGATGCCTTCGATACTCTCATGTCCTTTCTGAGCTTCTTTAATAATGTCCGTGAGAGTGGGTCGGACTTCAAGGTTCGACAGGAAACCATGGCTTACAAGCTGAAGCCCAAACTTCTTGAACTCCTCGCATAAAGTTGGTTGGCTGGTCTTTAATAGGGCATTTAGAGAACAAGGTTCTCGGCTGAGGGCATCGGCGACCACATTCGCTTTACTAGGATGGTAATGAATGCCTAGGTCGTAGTCTTTGATGAGTTAAATCCATCTCCGTTGTCTCATATTCAACTCCTTCTGAGAGAAGATATACTTAAGGCTCTTGTGGTCGGTGTAGATCTCGCAACGGTTTCCCATAAGATAGTGTCGCCATGTCTTGAGGACATGGACAACAGCGGCAAGCTCGAGGTCATGAGTAGGGTAATTCAACTCGTGAGGGCGCAGTTGATGGGACAGGTAGGCAATAACCTTGCCGTCTTGCATAAGGACACTTCCAAGACCAAGTTTGGATGCATCACAATAGACGTCGAAGCTCTTGGTAATGTCGGGCATGGTTAGAATGGGGGCTGTCACTAGTCTCTTCTTGAGTTCTTGGAAACTCTGCTCGCACTTCTCAGTCCACTCAAACTTCTTATCTTTCTTGAGCAGCTGAGTCAAGGGGCGGGCAATGCTGGAAAACCCTTCTACAAACTTCCGGTAGTATCCGGCTAACCCAAGGAATGCTCGGACTTCAGTGGGGTTGGTTGGGGCTTTCCTTTCCATGATGGAGGTGATTTTTTAGGGGTCAATGGATACTCCACCAGCTGAGAGTACATGGCCAAGGAATCCAACCTCTTTCAGCCAAAATTCACATTTGCTGAACTTGGCGTAAAGTTGGTGTTCACGCAGGGTTCCCAAAACTAGCCGCAGATGCTCTGCGTGCTCTTCCTCGGTCTTAGAATAGACCAAGATGTCGTCGATGAAGACCACCACGAACTTGTCGAGGAACTTCATGAATACCTTATTCATGAGATTCATGAAATAGGCGAGGGCATTGGTTAGGCCGAAGGACATGACGGTGTACTCGAATAAGCCGTAGCAAGTGGTGAAGGCGGTCTTGGGAATGTCGGACTCTCGGACTTTCAGCTGATGATATCCGGTGCGGAGATCAATCTTGGAGAACACTTTGGCTCCATTCAGCTGATCAAACAGGTCTTCAATCTTCGGGAGGGGGTATTTACTTTTGATGGTTACCTCGTTGAGTTTACGGTAATCCACACACAGTCGTATGGTACCGTCTCGCTTGTCCACAAACAGAACAGTCGATCCCCATGGTGAAGTGCTGGGACGGATAAGGCCTTTGCTGAGCATGTCAGCAAGTTGCTTCTTTAACTCCTCAAGTTCTTGGGGGTTCATACGGTAAGGTCATTGGGCAATAGGAGCTGTTCCGGGAATCAACTCAATTACGAACTCAATATCCCGGTCAGGGGGCATACCTGGCAACTCCTCAGGGAAGACGTCGGGGTACTCACATACCACCGGAACTTGATCAAGAGTCGGCCCAGAGACAGACTTCTTGTAGTAGGCTCTGCGGGATGGCATGGTGGCTACGTGCTCAATTTGAACTCCACTACTGCTGGTCACAGTTATGGCTTTCTTGCACAATCAATGTGCCCCTGGTACTTGGACATCCAGTCCATTCCAAGTACCACATCAAACCCTTTGGTACCTAGAACAATCAAATCCGCTTGGAATCTCTCGCTGTAGAGCTCTACTGGAACGTCTCTGCAGGACAGTTGGGTCTTGACTGATGACCCCGGGATTTGTACTATCATGAGTCTATCCCTGCGACTAGGTTTCAATCTACCCTTATCCACGAAGTTCTCAGTGACAAACGAGTGTGACGCGCCCGAGTCAAATAGAATCTTTGCAGGCACGGAGTTGACAAGAAATGTACCAAGCACAACGTCAGGTGCCTCCTCCGCTTTAGCTGCGTTGACGTGGTTCAGGCGGCCATGAGCAACATTGGCTTGATTCTTCGGCTTTCGTCCAAAGGGTCCATGGCCTTGACCCTGGTTGGGTTTAGGCGCGCTGAGGCTCGGTGGGGAAGGTTTCTTCAGGGGGCACTCCTTAGAGAAATGCCCTGGCTGGCCACAAGTATAGCAGCCACTTCCTTGGCTGCGGTTGATAGGGTTGAAGGTGTTGCGATTTCCTCCAGAAGGAATCGCGCTGGAGGGGCGGTTGCTTGAGTACTGGCGGTTGGGGTTGTTGGGCCGGGGAGCTTGAGAGGCGAACCTCTGAGGGGGTGGCACAGACCTTGATGGGGGCATGCTGCGGGATCTCTGACTGCTTGATCCACCCTGACTCATCATTCTCCTCTTCCGGCTTTCAAGGGCAGCCTTGTTCTTGTCCTCCACCATAATAGCAACATCAACCAGGGACTCCAGATCATTGTATGGCACGGCGTCCAGATAAGGCTGCAGATCTTCCTGAAGTCCATTCATGAAGCGCTCCCACTTCTTCTCAGCGGTGTCGATGTTGTTAGGGGCATACCTCCACCAGGTGGTGAACTTGTCGAGGTATTCGGTGACACTCATAATTCCTTGCTTGAGGTTAAGGAACTTGTCACGCATAATCTTGATGAGTCCAGATGGAATGTGGGCCTTGCGGAACTTGGTCTTGAAGGCTTCCCAAGTCATCACTTGGCCCTCGGGCTGCATGGCACGGACGTTCTCCCACCATGCGCCCGCTGCGCTAGCTAGGAAATGGGTGGCGTAGAGCACCTTCTCGTTTGCTCCAACTCCCGCATACTCGAGCTTGTTCTCGATGGTGCGGAGCCAGTCGTCGGCGTCCAGGGGTTCGGTAGACTTCGTGAATGTTGGCGGGTTGGAGTTTTGGAAGTTCCTAAACGTGTTGCGGGGTTCCTCATCATCGTTGCCACCATTGTTGTTGTGGTTGGTGGCCATCTGGGCGAGTTGCTGGAGTGTGGCTAGGTTGGCTTGACGCTCGGCGCGTGCTGCTTCACGCTCCTCCAACAGGAGCCGCAGCACCTGCGTCATGTCGGGCTCAGGAGGTGGGGGCGGGTTGTTGCCAGCGTGGGCACGAGTCTCCGGAGCCATTCTGGAGAGAAGTGGATTGGTGAGATTTATAACAAGGAAAACTTATGCAGGTTTCAAAAGAGAGAAAGGAACTACACTCATGCATAGCATACATCCATGACAACCATACATAACATGCTCCAACAACCTTGCATAACAAGTCCATGCATACATAATATATACAATCAAAAGGGTGCCAAACATGTCCAGGCACACACACACATACCACACATAGTCCCATACATCCAACATAGCAAATGGTTCTAAGTAGACCATACAACACGATACGCAAAAGGGAGAAATCTAATAGCTATGCGGTAGCCTACGTGAGAGGTAGGGTGGTGAGATCTACTCGTCGCCGCTAACGTGGGGAACTAGCTCCTCGGGGTCCTCCTCGCTAGGAGTCTCGGGAGCGTAGAAGTCGAGGATAGCGTTGCGGTCATCACCGCTCTTGCTACCACGGTCGTCGTCGTCGGTACTAGCGGGCTCCTCGTCGAACGCCTCCTGGTGGTCGTCGTCGCGGCCAAGTACCTCCTCGTTCTCCTTGCGGAGCTCGGCGGTCTCCTCCTCCAACTCGGACACGTGGCTCTCAAGAGAGGCCAAGTGGTCCTCCAACTCGCGGACGCACCTCCTCAGAGCCTTGTTCTTCTTCACAATCTTCCTCTTGGCAGAGAGAAGACGGTGACGTGAGAAGATAGACTCCTAGAGGTCCTCATGAAGAACAGTGAGCTCGAGTCCCCTCTCGTCGGCGACCATCCGGACATTGTCCAGATGCTCCTGCGTGTGGTGCAGGATAGCCTCAGTGTGGCAGAAGTGGCGGCTAAAAGGGGTGTGCACCGCGGCCTAATGGGGAAAGCCATCGGCGTCGACCCTCCCATAGTGCTCGTAACGACTCCAAGTAACTCGTCGTAGTGGAGGTGGACGAGGCGCGAGATGGCGTGACGCAGAACGCGCATCAGGCCATCGCCCCAGTTGTGCTCGATCACCTCAAAGGTGAACTCCAGTGAGGTGGGCGGAACCTCCTTCCTGCGGACCTGGCATACCACACGGATAGCCAGCTCGCGGGTGCCCTCCTCGAACAGTTGATAGCCTCGCACCTCGGGACGCGGTCGTCCGAGGCGCGCGGTCAACTCCACCAAGTCCCTCTCAAAGACCAGCACATCCTCGTGGGTACCAACCTGACGGTGCGCGGTAAGAGCATCCATCTACACAAATTTTAGAGTAGAGTTTATTAATGACTTACCCAAGTGTGCAGAATTTATACATAAGTAAAAACCTGAATTTAAATGCAAGTAATTAAAGGTGCTTAAAGAATAAGGGAAGAGATGAGAGCAATATATATTTACCTTTGATATATAAAGCCATCTCTTTTATTTCAGGAAAATAGTTTTTGGTCCGGTCTAACGCCCATGCTAACCTAGGGTTTCCTAAGGTCAGGATGGCTCTGATACCATCTCTGTGGGGACCCCGGCTTACCACCCGGGATTCCCGTTATGCATACAATTCATGATCCCAGGAAGACCGTCATGAATCCACATAACAGAGTTGGCATTATAGAGTACAACATCCATTACATAAATAAGTCGTTAATTCTTACATAGCCTCTTGGCTGAATACTAATGCCACGCAGGGCAAGTTCAACGGACACACTTCAACACAGGTAGCAGCAGATACACGCAGCGTAGTGACCCAAGTCAGGCCTACTTCCCTACAGGCGACTGACCGGGAAACGAGTCCTAGTTCGCACCGGTGTCGTCGTACTCCTCATCATCTTCTTCATAATCATCTCCAAAGTCTGGCCAAGTTAATAGCCAGGGACAAAGCCGTGAGTACATTTTGGAATTGTACTCGCAAACCATCTAAGAGAGAACATTCACATGCTATATGGCTGTAGCAAGGGTTGGTTTAGTTTTCAGAGACTATCTTCTACTAACTTCTCATGTCGATATAGCATGTCCCATGACATTTCTATATCCTTATTAAAGAAGACTCATAGTAACTTTCTCGTGTCGATATAGCATGTCCCATGACATTTCTATATCCTTATTAAAGAAGACTCATAGTAAGTTTCTCGTGTTGATATAGCATGTCCCACGACATTTCTATATCCTTATTAAAGAAAACTTTTATAAGCTTTTAGTAAAACCTCTAGGAAAGGGGGAACTCCTTTTTAAGAATAGATCGGTGGCCAATCGAACATGGCTACCTCAAGCCATCGGCAGTACCCTCCGAGTACTCCGATCCCCTTCCGTGCCGCGGCCGTACCCTCCAAGTACTCCGTCCGGCACAAATCTCCATTTCTCCAGAAAAACCCTTTTATAAAACCAAAACCTGACACAGGCTAAGTATGGCCATCCCAACCGTCCATGACCGAGGACGCGGCTATTCGAATAGATTACACTCTGCAGAGGTTGTACACTTTACCCACATCATTCGATAAATCCGCCGGGATTCCACCACGGACCGTCATACACAAGTATGCGGGGTTCGGATAATCGATCGAAGCCCTCCATCTATCTACCTTAGTACGGGTGCCTACCCTGTGGAGTTTACCTCCCCGGCACGTCCCGGCAGTACCTCCTCCAGAGCGTAACTCCGGCGCCACGGCAGGAGAACCCAAGTGTCTTCCGGCGGCTCGAGATATGCCGTGATATGTGTTGACCTTCGTTTAGCATCAACCTGGATTCCGGGGTCCTGCAGACCCTTATATAGTTGTGAGGCTCCCCGCACTAAAGCAAATAAACTTCAAACTAAGCCCGTCCCATACCGGGTAATGTGGTTGCACGGGAGTAATTGGTTTGGCGAACACTTATACACAATGCCACTTTTCAGAAATCCACCAACTTCTACACCTCCCGAGTCCAACTCCATGTTTACAAAATCCTTTGTAAATATCTCAACGGAGTAGCAACTACTCCAAGGTGTTCGAAAACATTTTCGAATTTTTTTCCAGAGAGAGTATTCCCAATCCTAGAGTTTTTGGCTCCACTACAAGTTTTCCAAGGACTTCGATGCTAATCATCCAGTCTCTACTTTCAGAGGGTAAAGAGTAGGTGGTAAGGGTGTCATCCCTCATGGATGATATCAATACGACTTGTGGAGCTAAGCCGTCAACTATTGCTATCTAGGGACTAATAGCAATATAAGGAAGACAATGCATAGTAAAAAGAGTAAGAGTAGAATAATGCATAGTGACTTGATAGGGTTCAGATATGCAACAAGTAGATGGCTTGCCTTGGTTGGCTTGTCCGTGATCACCCTCCTCCTGGTACTCAAACACTTCTCCCTCCTCCGCACAGTCGTCGTTCGATTCTATCGCCGGAAAAAGGAAACGAAGACACACACGATAAGCATTCATGCATACAAGGGATTTCATCCAGCAATCAACACACACTTAAGTATTTGAGTATTAGAAGCAAACAAGTTTAGATAACAGAATATATATCTATTTTAGAAAAGAAACAATTATCAACATCACAACAAACAATTTCTAGTTGTATCCTAATAATCACTCACAAGCAATCACTTGCATGCATAAACAGGCATTAAAACATGGCACCAACATATCTACTGACAACCCACAATATAACAGAACCATCATCACTGGAATCAAATTTAAATAGTATAGAGGTAATTTAATAAAGATTTATCAATTCTAGAAATCACTAGAATAGCAAAACAATACCCTAAAATAATCTGTAAGTCCAAAAATCCTACCAGAGGTCATTTTGGAAAGCTACTGGAATGCCTAACACACCACAAGTGGAATCATTCCAAAATAAATATTATTTTGAGCACAATAAAACAATTACTGCAGGATATTGACATCACTAATTTAATTTCTACAAACAAAGCACAACTCCTAAATTAGTGAAACCAGTTCCTATCAATCAATATTGCAGTGAAGCATCATTGAAAATTGGAAATATCAATTTTCATTACACAGAACCACAGATTTGCCTAAATAGGTGTAAATCTATAGATATACTCTAGTTAATCCTCAGATATTATCTAGAAGCCTAAAAATCAAACATGCAGCACCAGGTGATAGACAACTTTGTACTGAACACAGTAAAATTTGAATCATATTTTTCTGAGGCCTAAAACATTTTTAAACTGATTTAAATCGCAGCACTCAATCAGCAATTGAATAAAACAAAGAAAGAAAAAGAAGGGCAGGTCGGATCTGGCCAGGCCGAGCCAGATCCGGGCCGGATCCAGCCCAGCCGGCTCACTGGCCAGCCCGGGGTGAAGGGCGAAGCGGTACGGGGCTACGACCGGCGGATTAGGCGATGATCGACGGCCGTCCGTCGTCGTCGTCGTGAGCTGCTGCATGCGCGCGAGAAGGCCCGGTGCTGGCTAGGGTTTTGCGGGAGAGGTGCTTACCGAGGGCGTCGAGGTCAGGCGAGGGTCGGGATCGGCCGAGGCATGGTCGAGGAAGGCAGTGGCAGTCGCAGAGCTTGCATGCAGGGTCTGAGGTTCGGCTCGTGGACTTCGCCGGTGACCAGGCGTCTACGGCACGGCGGCGTCCTCCTCAGCTTCCCCCTGTAAACGAACAAGCGTGTGTGAGATCTGGCCGTAATGGTGATGATACAAGCATGCAGACAAGGAGTAGAGAGGGAGGAGAATGGTCAACGGCGACCTTCTCCCTTGCCGACGATCTACCCGAGGGCTCGGGCTCACCGGCGAAGGATTCGCCTTGTCTGCACGATGGAGAGGTGTTGCAGGAGAGTGGGGAGAGAGGAGTGAGCAAATGAGAGGGAGAGAGGGTTCCAGAGAGGGGCTGGGGGGGTTTTATTCTGACGGTGGTATCGGTCTATGGTGCACCGTCGATGGTCACCATTGGTCGTCGTGGGCGGTTGTGCGGGGCGACACGGTGAGCTAGTTGTAGGGGACACACAGGTGGTGTCGGTGGATGGCGGTTTCACGCAAAAACGGGTCAGGTTCAGTGACCAAGCAGGGAAATCAGTGGCCGGCGGCGTCGATACAGTGCATCAGGGTGTAGGGCGAGGGTGGCCTCGTGTTGCTAGCATGTCGCCGTGCAGGTTCTAGTGCAACGCGGGGCTGGGCAGCGTGCAGGTGCACGGGAACGTGCAACGCGCTCTGCGCGCGCTGGGCTGCACAGCGGCGTCGACTTGGCGAGGTCATAGCGATGTGCACGGTGGGTCCAAGGTGGTGGCGCCCCGGGGAATTGATCATACGCGTGTAGAGTAGCTGGATGGCGAGGTGACAAGTCCAGGGGCGGTCGGTGCTGCCTCGCCCAAATTTGGTGTCCACGATGGGCTTGGCTACGACCATGGTGGCGTGGGGTGCTGCTGGCGTGCCGCTGCGGGGTGGGGTCGTGAAGGGGAGTCTGCAGGGGTGGCGATCACCTACTGGGGGTCGAGGGCGGCGCCCGGTCGATGAACAGAGGGAGAGGGAGGGGTCCTGACAGGAAGCCTCGGGCTTCCTTTCTCCCTTCGATGCCAAGCACAAGGGACAAACAGAAGAAGTTTTTAAAGATGCCTGGATGACTAGGGAGATCTCCAACAGATCCTTGCCTCCTCTTGGTCGGTTTGCAAGAATTAAGAAGAAAGAAAGAGAGAAGAACAAGGGCTAGGGTCCTTATGGCCGAAATTCAAATTTGAATTGGAATCATTCCAACTTGCTTTGAACATTGAGCAAGTATAGTCTCCAGAGGTGTCTAACGGGTTCAGTAGCTCATGCCCAAAGTTTGGAAATTTTTGAGCTAGGTAAGCTAGGGTTTTGGAGAAACTCCTATTTCCACATAAAGGGAGCAAAAATAAAAGAAAAGGAAAAGAAAAGAGAGGTGATCTCACCAATAATCCATGCTAAGATATTTGGTGCACACACTTGAGATCTAGGGTCAAAATATGTTGCATATAATCATGGCACCCTTCTCTGGTTGAAAGCACATGTGTTGAAAAAAAGAAAACAAGATTTAAATCAATCAAACACTCTCACATGAAATCATGGGCATAAACTCTTGCACACACATGAAATCATGCACATACCTACTCATATGAAAATACACATGCTAGCACACACATGCAATCATGCATTCATAGGGCACACATACATTGCTGAGCAAAAGTTTTTAATTACCCACAAAAAGTACTTAAGTAAAGTTTTTTTTTAGCTTGGGCAACAAAAGTGGGGTGTTACAGTCGCCGATATCAAGATGAAGGAAAAGCTGTCCATGAATGACAAGCTGACCTCCGTGGTCAGGTTCTTCAAGATCGCCGACAGTTGCACAAAGGCCGAGGAGGGGAGGCTCTTCGTGCACAGCCTACCGTAGGCACCTCCCCCAAAGTCCAAGTCAAAGGACCCCAAGCGCAAGGAGGCTGCTGCCCTCATGATGGAGCCTGACCACAAGCAACATCGCAGGGACCGTTCCGAGCATGACAAGGGTGGACGACGCCGCTACTGCATCTTCCACAAGAGGGACACCCACAATACCGATGATTGTTGGGTCATCTGAAAGTTTCATGACAAAAATGGAGTCACCAAGCACCACAGGAGTAGCCAGAGCTACGGCCGAGGAAGCTCCCGAGGTGATTGCCGCAACGACGATCGGGATGAGGGTCGCCGGCACGATGACCCGTCATGCGCGGATCCCAAGCCTCTACCACTGCCTCCGCTGACAAACGATTACCGAGAAGAAAACTAGGGGGGCTACCAAGAGCCACGAGGCTTTCCTGCCTGCCTCCTGGGAGGAGCTCAAGCTCCACTATCAAATCGTCACTTCAAGCAGCTGTCGCGAGAGATCGCGGTAGCACATCCAAGCACAAACAGCCCCAGGCTAAAGTGTTCCTCCAACAAGCTGGGCTTCGACGAAGAGGACCATCCAATCTCCACCAGGGCCGTCGGCACGATTCCCATCATGTGTACGCCCACTATCAACAACATTGCCATCAACCACACTCTCATCGATGGATGGGCGGGCCTCAACATCATCGCTGTCTAGGTCTTCGAGAAGATGCAAGTGCCATATCATCGGCTCATGCCTACCCAGCCATTCTTCGGAGTGACAGAGGGTTCTACCACGCCCATCGGGCAGGTTTGCATGCATGTTGCCTTCGGCACTCGGGACAACTATAGGATGAAAATCCTCGACTTCGACGTCGCCTACAGCGCGCTGCCTTACAACGCCATCCTCGGCTACCCAGCCTTGGCCAAGTTCATGGCGGCAACGCACCATGGCTTCAACGTCCTCAAGATTCCTAGCGCCAACGGCATAATTGCCATGCGCTGCAACGAGAAGGATGCTCTCCGCTCAGTGGAGCATGTCTACCGTGAGGCTGCCACCATGTTCCCTGCCGATGAAGATCTTCTGGAACATTCAGGTAACCTCGTGAGGAATAAGCAGCTCGTATCACAAGAGCAGGCTGCTGCCAAGAAAGTGGCACTTCAGCCGTTTTCCCATGGTTCGTCCGAGAAGGGGCCTTCTGCATCTCCGTTAGCCAAGGCAAGTGAAGATCTTGTCCAGCCTATGCTGGACATGAGCATTGGGGAAGCTGCGACACCCTCAGGGAGGAGGCCGCAGTTCACTCAAGAGCGCTCTGCTAAAGGTTCCTTTGAAGGCTAGGGGCTGCAAGAATTTCCTCACCATCGGGGCTGGCCTTTCCCCCAAATAGGAAAGCGCGCTCGTCACCTTCCAACAGGCAAACTCTGACATGTTCGCTTGGACACCGTCAGATATGCCCGGCGTTCCCAGGGAGTTGATTGAGTGACACTTAGCCGTGTGCCCTCAGGCACACCCAGTGAAGCAGAAGACAAGAAAACAAGCACAAGAGAAACAAGACTTCATCATTAAAGAAATTGAGAAGCTGAAGCGGGCCAGGTTGATACGCGAGGTGGCTCACCCCACATGGATTGCCAATCCGGTGGTCGTGCCGAAAGATAACGGCAGTGGGCGCCTCTGCGTGGACTTCACCAGTCTCAACAAGGCCTACCCTAAGGATCCTTACTCGCTCCCAAGGATAGATCAAATCGTCGACTCCACCATTGGCTGTGACCTCCTTTGCTTCTTGTATGCCTTCTCGGGTTACCATCAAATCAAGATGGCAAAGGAGGACAAAGAAAAGATGGCCTTCATCACACCTTGCGGGGTGTACTGCTACGTCTGCATGCCCTTTGGCCTAAAGAACGCAGTAGAAACCTTTCAGAGGCTCATGCGTAAGGCCTTGGGGGCTCAGATGAGAAGGAATGCGGAAGCCTACATTGATGACATCGTGGTCAAGACCCGTGAGGGGCATACCTTCATTGAAGACTTGGAAGAAACATTCGCCAATCTACGAAAGGTAAATATCAAGCTCAATCCCACTAAGTGCGCCTTTGGTGTAGCATCAGGAAAGCTGCTGGGATTCCTCGTGTCGCATCGCGGGATCGAGGTGAACCCTGACAAGGTCAAGGCCATCGAAGAAATGCGTCCACCACGCAACCTTAAGGAAATGCAGCGCCTCGCGGGGTGCATGGCAGCCCTGGGGCGCTTCATCGCGAGGAGCGGAGAGAAGGCTTTGCCTTTCTTCAAGCTCATGAAGTGCACCGGAAAATTCGAGTGGACTCTGGAAGCTGACAAGGCCTTCTCCGAGCTAAAGAGGTACCTCACGAGCCCGCCAATCATGGTCACCCTCACGAGCCTCTGCTGCTCTACATTGCCGCAACTCCAAGGACCGGAAGCGCCATCCTCGTTGCTGAGCGGGACGCTCAAGTAATCGCCAAAGAAAAGATCGACGCTCCATGCCCAGGGGCTCCCCTTGAGGGGGAAGCCACGGTCCCCGCTTCCCCTCGCGAGGAGTCGTTCCCTACGCGCTCTTCGACTGAGCCGCTCCCTCAGAGCGCTTCTCCTGAACCTCGCAAAGAGGTAACTCCCAAAGGCACAACCAAGGTGTAGAAGCTCGTCTACTTCATCAGCACCATACTACGCGATGCGTGAGAGCGCTACACTACGCAGCAAAAGCAACTCTACACTTTGCTCATCGCGTCAAGGAAACTATGTCACTACTTCCAAGGCCACCCAATCAAGGTGGTCACTGATCGCCCTCTAGAGACAATCTTACACCACCCCAATGTCAGCGGGAGGGTGGCAGAGTGGGCTGTGGATCTTCATCCATTTGAGATTTCCTTCAAAACTACCAAGGTCATCAAGAGCAAAGCTTTAGCTGAGTTCACCGCTGAGTGGACTGATCCATTTGCCGATGGGCCCCCCGAGGTGGAATCCACGCTTCCTAAAAAGGAGGCCCCAGGTCTCTGGGTCATGCACTTTGATGGCACCTTCAACCTTCCCGGCGCAGGGGATGGGGCCATTCTCATGTCTCCATCTGGGGACAAGCTCTGCTACGCTATCCAACTCTGTTTCAAGCCAGAGCACAAGGTCTCCAACAATATCGCTGAGTACGAAGGACTTATTGCTGGCCTGAGGGCGGCTAGTGCCTTGGGCATCAAGCGCCTTATCGTCAAAGGGGGTTCACAGTTGGTTGTGAATTTCTCCAACAAGAGCTACACGCCGAAGGATGAGCACATGTCGGCTTACCTCAAAGAGAACCAAAAGATGGAGAAGCGCTTCCAAGGCCTGGAATTAAAGCACGTTCCTCGAGGGGGGGAATGTGGAGGAAGAAGAAATCGCCAAGCGCACCTCTCATCGCCTGGCGCAGCCAGCCGGGTCTTTGAGGAGCGCCTCTTTAAGCCGTCAGCCTCTCCACCATCAGCAGGGCTAGAGCTTCCTCTTGTCTTGCCACCGCCACCGGAGCAGGGGGCTCTGGACTGTGGGCCACCTTCAGGCAACCGCATTCTCTTGGCGCTGGCGAGGCAGGAGGGAGTGGATTGGATCCTCGAGCTCAAGGCCTTCCTCATCAGCGGCAAGCTTCCCGAGGAGGAATTGGAGGCCGAAAGAATCGTGCGCCAAGCTACAGGATACTGCATGAAGGACGGCAACTTGTACCAGGGTCGCCCAAGTGGCTTCGCTCTGAAGTGCATCTCGACTCATGAAGGCTAAGAACTCCTCAGGGGCAACCATGCCAGTGAGTGCGGGCATCATTCCTCAGCATATCACAACGGCTTCTACTAGCCTTCGGAGCTCTCGGACGCCGCTGAGATGGTCAAGAGGTGCGAGGCGTGCCAATTTCATGCCAAGCAAATCCATCAGCCAACGCAGGAGCTCTAGACCATCTCGCTCACCTGGCCCTTCGCTATTTGGGGGCTGGACATCCTTGGTCCATTCCCTCGAGCACAAGGGGGCTATTGCTACCTCTACGTTGCCATCGACAAGTTCACCAAGTGGGCAGAGGTGGAACCGGTGCGCACCATTCCGGCCAGGTCGGCTGTCAAGTTCATTCGTGGGCTGGTGTGCTGTTTTGGTGTGCCTAACCGCATCATCACCAACAACGGTAGCCATTTCACTAGCGGACTGTTCCGGGCATACTACACATCGGTCGGTATCAAGATCTGCTTCACTTCTATCGCTTACCCTAGGAGCAACTGGCAGGCAGAGCATGCAAACACCGAAGTCCTCAAGGGCCTGAAGACAAGAAGCTTCAACTCCAAGATCAAGGCCTGTGGCAAGAAATGGTTAGACAACCTCCAATCCGTCATATGGTCTATTCGTACCAGTGCAACCAAGCCGATCGGGAAGACTCCATTCTTCCTGGTCTATGGGACGGAGGCTGTCCTCCCTACCGACGACAAGTTTGGATCGCCAAGGGTGCTCGCCTTCAATGAGCTACGTCAAGAGGACCTCATCAGCGATTGCCTCGTCCAGCTTGAAGAAGCCCGCGTTCAGGCGGCACTCTATGCTGCAAGATACCAGCAGGGCTTGCACCGCTATGATAGCCGCCATGTTCGAGCAAGCACTCTGGAGGTCGGCGATTTGGTGCTCAGGAGGATAGTCTCTCACGAGGGCCTTCACAAGCTATCGCCAATGTGGGAAGGGCCCTTCAAGGTGACGCACATCGCCAGGTCAGGTTCAGCGCGGCTAGAAACTGCGGAAGGCATACCAGTGGGGAACCCGTGGAACATAGCTCACTTGAGAAAGTTCTACCCATGAGTTCCTCATGAGGAGATGAAGACCGCCACGACGGCACTTTGTATTAACTTAAACTGCTTATTAGCACTAAGACTAAGTTAAAGCGCATATAGCGCCTCTACTTTGGCATGCTATTTTAATGGCATGAAGTCCATTTATTTTCTGCTGTACTCCACGCGAGGGGGGGCTAGGCACGGTGTCTATGCAGGGGCCTTCGCCCGGAAAATAGCAAGCCCGAAAAACCCAAAGGGACTGAGCTCTGGTCAGGGGCGATGGCCCCAAGATTGATCACCTCCACGTGCCCGTGGTGCTTAGTTCCTCGTGTAGTGCACTGGAAAATAAAAAATCTTCGAAAAATCCAAGGTGTGCCTAAGGCACCCACTAAGGATAGGCGTCTCACGAGCATCCCTCGCGAGGGCATTCTGACGCATCAATGCATTAGCATCCGCAGGAGCCAAGATTCCCCTCGCTCGAGGAAGGCCTTACATGGAAGGATCATCGAAGACTAAGGCTGCTCTGATCATCTTGCGAAGGAGACACAAATCCGGAGGTCCGCGCCAGGCCCTTCACCTTGCGATCAATCCTCACTGCGGTGTCGTGCGCCTCTAGGCTCTCTTAAGCGTCGATGCCTTCGCATCGTTTTCGGGGATTTGGGGTTTTTTGTTTTCCAACTCTTCCTTCACCTTTTCTGTCTTAGGATGCACAATCTTCGTCACCAACGCCGACCCCGCTATGAGCTCTAAAGCGCTGGGAGGCCTCCAACAAGCACAAGCAACTCGCTAGGGCTCTCGAGCGAGCGGAGGACCGCGCCAGTGCAATGAAGCGGAAATTAAAAGGAGAAGAAGCAGCGATAAGGAAACAACTTCATTACTAATTAACCCCCGACAGGGGGAGGCACAAAAGCACTTTGCTACTAGCAAAAGGAGGGAGCAAAGCAGTTCTCCTCCCCAGAAGGCCTCCGAGATGGCACCACCTCTTCACTCCATCATCGTGGGAAGGGGGTAGGTGTGGCGGACACCATTGGCATCGAAGACCCGCACCGAGGCCTCCAGCGCCCCCAACCTGAAGTGGAAGATGAGGCGGTCGCTGACATGGAGGTGGTGGCTGAGGGCAAAAGCCCTCCAGCGCCCGGAGTGGATGGCGCTGCTGTTCACCCCAAGGATGACGTCCATGGGCCAGATCAGCTGCCTGCTCTACTCCACCAGCGTGACCTGGCCGATGGAGAGGCCTAGAGCAGAGAGCACCCTCTAGATCGCCTCAGGCAATCAGAGGATGGTGAAGCTCCAGTCCTGGACGACGACGAGGAGCTCCAAGAAGTGGGACCCCAATGTGATGAGGGGTCCTAGCGCCGCTGCTGCCAGGTGGCGGGGAGTCGCGACATCGCCACCCTAGTGGCACCGGGGCTTCGGCGGCTGGCGGAAGGGGGCCCAGAATGGCCTCAGCCTCCTGGAGCGCCCGATCGATGCTCCTCGCGGAGCGGGGGGGGGGTGACATTGCCGCCACCAACGGTGGTGGCGCAGCCAAGGCACCTCCCGGTGTCGGACCCCGAAGGGTCAGAGCGGAGGAGACCCTTGGGGCAGCGCGGTTCTCTTCGCCCTGCGCCGGCGCCCCAATGCGCATAGGACCTCTAGCTCCGGGCGCCCCAATGGCCGGCATCTTCGGCTTGTTTTTGCTGCCAGGGGGCACCCTTGGTGTTTCTTTCTCATGGCGGTGGATCCAGCAGTGGCGGAGGAGGAAGGATCCATGGCATCGGGGAAGCTCTCTTTCCTCTTCGGTGATGGAGTAGTACTGGGGGCAAGTGGAGTCCGGAGGAGGTCGAGGAGACTTCATTTAAAGAGGGTGGCCGCCGTCAAAACGTCAAGTCCCAGCACGGGAATCGGAGCGATGGTGCAGTGCTCTTACAGTGCAGAGACACGCCATCATGATGGTTTGATGCATCGGGCCTCGTTACATTGCTCGCCGCTTCGTCTCGCCAGCCGAGGTCATGCCACGTGTCCGCGGCCTTTGCATCTTCACATGGTCCTCTGACCGCATGCGTTGACGTGTGCCGTTGGAGGGCCCAGCAGCTACTGGGGGCCCCTCACCCTTCGCTCTCTCAATAGGGTGCATTTGTGGGCCAGGCTCCCGGGGGCTACTGTTGGTGTACTGGATACCGGGGTATCCCGGTCCACCTGTTCCTGGGCCACTTCAACGGTCCAGCTTCGGCCTAGGAGCACGATGAAGATTGAAGCCCAACAAGGAAGACCCTCATGAGGAGGAGCCTCATGAGGTGAACGACGATAAAACGCTAAGGACCAGAAGACCTCCTTGCGAGGGAGTCCTCATGAGGAGAGTGTGGGGACCCCAGCTTACCACCCGGGATACCCGATATGCATACAATTCATGATCCCATGATTAGTGTGTCATGAATCCACATATCCGAGTTGATAACAGAATTACATCATCCTTTACAGTACTGAATAATATAATTACAATTGGTCACATGACCAAGTCTCATATTGCCTCGCAGGGCAAGTCTATAACCAAGCAGCAGATACCAAGCAGCGTTGATGACCCACATCTTGCCTACTACCCTATAGGCAACTGACTGGGAGACGTTCCTAGTTTGCACCGGCATCGTAGTTCCCATCACCATCTTCATAAAAGTCTTCATCCAGGTCTAACCAGGTTAATAGCCAGGGACAAAGCCGTGAGTACATTTTGAATTGTACTCGCAAACCATCTAAAGAGAGTGAACTGATATGCAGTTTGGCTGTAGCAAGGAAAGGCTCTAGTCTAGTTTATTTTCTTTGAAAAAAAAACCTTCTCCTTGTGTTGATATAGCATGTCCAGAAACATGTTCTGCGACATCTCTATATCCTTACTAAAATCTTTTATAAAACAGTTTTAGTAAAAATCTCTAGGAAGGGGGAAACCCTTTTCATTTCATAAACCAGGTCAATCAGACATGACCATCTCCATTCATAAAACCAGGTCAATCACACATGACCATCTCCAATTCCTCAGTAGTACCCTACAAGTACTCTGAACCATACCCGTGCCACGACAGTACCCTCTGAGTACTCGTCCGACACCTTCCTCCATTTTTCTCTCCAAAATCCACTTTAAAAACTAAAACCGACATTGGGCTAAGTAACGGTCATCCCAACCATCCATGACCGAGGACTCGGCTATTCGAATAGTTTTACACTCTGCAGAGGTTGTACACTTTACCTACACCATCCGGATACCTATCGTGTGGGCATCATCCCCGTATAGTATCCTATGCCACGACAAGCACCCGATCAGAGCCTTCCATTCATCTACCTTAGTACGGCTGCCTACCCTATGGAGTTTACCTCCCCGGCAAACCCTGGCAGCCTACCTCCATTGAGTGTAGCTCCAGTGCCACGGCGGGAGAAACCCAAGTGTCTTCAGATGGGCAGCCTATTGGTAGGCCCGCTACACTGTTGCCCACCACTTGCGACAACCCGGATTCTGGGGTCCTACAAACCCTTATATAAAATGAGGCTCCCTGCGCTAAAGCAAACAAACTTTGGTCTAAGCCCCGTCCCATACCAGGGTAATGTGGTTGCACTGGTTAATTGTTCTGAGCGAACACTTAGTGATCACCAATGTTTATTTCTGAGAAACTCCTGCCTCCAACTCCGGGATATACATCCCCACCTCATGTTCAAACTCAATTTTGAAATCCATCAATGGAATAGCACTCCATTCCAAGGTTTTCGAAATCATTTTCAAAACCCATTTAAGTGTTCCCAACCTAGAGTTTTTTCTCCACTACAAGTTTTTCCAGGGGCCATGATGCTAACCATCATCACCACTAATTCTAGGGAATAAGTAGGTGTGAAGATAGGGGTCATCCATGAGGATGATATCATTTGACTTGTGGAGCCAAGTCACCAACAATTGCTATTTAGGGCAATAGCAACATAAAACAATGCATTTTCGTAAACAGTAATAAGTCATGCATAAGTAAAACTAGGATCAGAGATGCAACAAGTTTAGATGGCTTGCCTTGGTCAGCCTGTCCTAGTCTTCTTCTTAATATTCAAATACCGCTCCCTCTTTGGTACACTCGGGGTCGTTCGAATCTAGCACCGATAAACAATAGCACACATAAGCATGCAAGCATACAAGGTCCACACACATCATAGCAGCATACAACTCACACCAAACAAGTATCAGAAACAAACAAAACATCATACTAAACACTTTTAGGCATTTCAATAACAATAACTATTTCTAAGAATGAAGCAAAGATTTACCTATCTTATATATTTACTAATTGGAGGCACCGTAGAAGCCTCCATATTAATCCTAGAGATTAGCAAATTTGTATCCATCGGATCAGTTTATCATCGATGGGAAACCGTCGGAAAAAGCGGTAGATAGGCCCGCTTTGTTCTATCACCACGCGGGACTCCTTTTCAACCGGCGCATCCATTCCTCCCCCGGTTTTCATCTACCCTAATCACTGCTTAATTCATAATCTGCGAAGGGAAGACGAGATGCCATCTCTGTGCCTTCGATCATGTGCCTCCGGGGCAGCGGCAACCAAAATTGGCGTCGCTCCTGGCACCATGTTCACCGAATCCTGCGTTTCAACGTTTCCAGGTAACCCTGCAATTGCCGCCACCGCTCCGGCATAATTGGCTGCTAGTTTTCCAGTCAGATGCGTGAGCTGCTTGGGTACACCACCGAAGATGTGACTGCGCGCATTCCGTTCCTTGGTATGTGATTGATTTTTATAAATTACTGCTCACGCTTAGCTTTTCCCATCAAGGTGTGTGGCGCTACTAGCTAACTGGTGGGCGGCCAGCAGTAGAGCAGGGTGGAGTTGATGAGAAGGAGCACTGCCAAGGATGGGATGGTAGCAGCATCTATTAGATGACTCAATCAGCGACTACTTTGACGTGTAAGGAGCACAAAGGGTAGACAGTTTAAGATTGTTTACAAAAAACTACATTGACACCATATCTTAGAAATTTTTAAAAGTATTATCAGAACTAAGATGCAACGTACATTGGCATTATGGCTATGCGGTGCAGCATCAGTCATCAGGTGCCCTCAATGTCTCACAGTGATACAAGGTAAGATCTAAAAAATACAAATTATTATATATGTCTGCTCTTTATAAAACATTCATATTAAGTGATCCAATGAATTTGGCTTTTAGACAAACATTATTTTTGGCACTATTAGTCGACAATCACTGTCGTGTACATAGGTATCATTGAGCTGTCCTTTCCTTTTCACCAGTTCAACATACGACAGGAAGTATAATGGAGCTAGTAATAGCTGGATGTGACGAGAGAGTGCATTGGCAGAAGAGGTGTGCTGCTCTTACTCTGAATATCAAATTCCCATGTAGTTTTTGTTTAGAACTCTTCTGCAATGATTTTTAGTTCTGGTGTAATTTGATTTGGTTGAGTCTGTCATAAAAGTTGAATTAGCTACATCACCTTCCATTCTTTTGTGATTCTGATATTTGTATTTAGTTGGTTCCTTAATGGAACAATTCCAAAGTAAGAGCAGGTTTTATATTTGATAAAATAAAAAGGTTAAATATCCGGCTCTTGCGTGTAGTACCCACCATACGGAAGTATGTATGATATTTTCTCGGTTTAAATATATTTATATACTATATCTAAGATAGTTCAAATCAAGTTACATGAAAACATTGCAAGTGGACCCATAGTTTGCACTATATATTTTAATACTTTCATATTTATATATAATAAAGACATATATGAAGATTGCATGTACATACTACCCAAAAGCACTATATCTATACCTAATAATAAAATACGCAAGTCTATACCTAATAATAAAATACGCAAGGGTTCCATGGTTTGGTTCTTCCGTCGGTTCCATAATTGGTTCGTCCGTTAACGTCAAATTGTATTAGTCTTCGCGTTGTCCGGTCGAGTTGCTGCCATCCGTCGCCGGTTCCTACATCATACACGATAAAAATACTGATTCGTGTCGGTTTCTGCGTCTCACCCGTATATAGCCAGGGAGCTAACCAGACCAGGCCGCCGCCTCCTCTCAAAGTCTCGAATCCACATCAAATCGAATGGAACCCCAATGAAACGCGCAGGAAGGAGAAGGTGGAGGGAGGACCTAGATCACCGCGATATGCTGGACAGTAGGAAGCGCGCCCGCGAGGTGGCTTCTTCTGAAACCGGTCATAGGGAGCAGCGCCAATCGATAAGATGAGGCGCTTCTGCTGTCCGGTGTGCTGGTGCTGGCCTGGGCAATCTTATTGGTGGTGGAGTTGTGGGAGTCCTGCCATAACAACTGGTGCACACTTCGGCCGGAGACGTTGTAGTCGAGACTCCGGCCGCCGCTCTGCGGTTTGTCGAACTCTGTCATGCGTTTGCCCGAGCAAAATACTACTCCACTCTTGCTTTGCCGCATCAAGTGGATGGTTAGCGGAGATTGGAAAGGGAGAACACACACGGGTCTCGTGGGTTCAGTTCTTCATGTGCTACAACTTCTTCGCTCTTCCTTTGCTACATCCGTTCAAGCGGAGGTAGCCGTCTCTGGAGCTGTTACTTTCGTCGTCCAATGGTCCAAGTTATCTGAATTCCAATGGATTCCCGCAGCAAAGTCTGAGACGGTCCAACTCTCGTGGAGAAACATGAACCAGGTACTGTTAAGTGCTTAATCGCAAGAGGGATAGTTGCATAATCAGGGAAGTACGTATGCGGTTGTATTCAGGATGACCATCAGCGACACAATCATGTCCATTGTGCGCCATCTGCAAGCTGTCCAACACAAAGCAAAACCACTAGCATTTACATGCACACTGTCATTCTAATTGCAAAAGCCTCTGTCTGCTTACATGACAGTTATCTGAATGGACACATCAGAAGTTTGTATCGGTGTCATTTGCAATGCAACATCTTAGCTTATACTGAAGGCAAGCGCAAACTACCATATCTAGGCACTACTTATTGGCAATTGTTTATCAAAGTGAGCACTAGCAGTAGTATTCCTAAAGTGAGCACTAGCTAGGAGTGTACATTGTGTTAATTAGCCATATAATTTCATGTTTGGTTTATGTAAACTTGATTTGTTATAATTAGTACTCCCTCCGTCCAAGAATATAAGACGTTTTGGATTTCTCAAAATAAACTACATACACTCTATAATAAATGAATCTACACACTAAAAGTAGACTAGATACATACCAAACTAGATGTATCTAAAAAAAAGCTAAAACATCTTATTAATGAACGGAGGGAGTAGTATCTAAATTTTGCAGCCAATTACAACTCATAAATATTTTTTCACAAAATTTTAAATGTCTTGTATGCACTATTTTAAGATTGTGGCTTCATCGTATATTTCTAATAATAAATATTAGTTGAATATTAATTTCTATTTTTAATCTTGCCATCTTAGTAAGAGAGAGAACAAGAATGTAGTTACATATATTTATTTGCATCCGTAGCAACGCACGGGCAAATTTCCTAGTATATACTATAACAATAGTCTTACATACCATGCTACTGAGCCTCCACGTTGCTCTGAGAGTACAAATGCTGGGGAAAAATTCTCACGTTGGATCAAATCATGATAAATCCACGCCGCCTGTGATTGATTTGTGTTACGACCATATATTTCTATATGTCACACTCCCTATTGTGCAGAAGCATCAACATGCACTAATCGTGTAGCCAAGGGCATTAGGTGTTTTGTAGCGCGGTTTACTGAGATCCGGTACGAATATCTCCGATGTCTGGTAAGCTAAGCGCTGGCCTATTCCTATCAGATCTAGAATTATGTTCCATAGCTGTTGGTTGTTGCTTTTGCTCTGAAAAGATTAAAATATTTAACTAATGTATGTTGACCAGTATTGTTTTTGCATAGAACAGTTTCAGAGTAATTATGATGACAATACGAAACACTTCTACATGATCATGTTTACCGTAGACCTGACAACGTTAGAGAGAACATTTTTGCATGATATCGTACGTTAAAATATTAAGTTAATATTGTGCCTTCCCTTTTCAAAGAAAATAGGGTCTAAGATTTCTAAAGAAGCCTCATGCTTTATCATATAGCCCTCGACGGAACCAAAATGAGATATTACTAAATTAAACTACATTTTTCTTTATCTAATAAATTTTAACATTTAGTTGTCACATCTATGAAATAATTAAACTTTTGAGAGTGCACATGTCTATATTTATCATTCATATAACTTCAAAGAAAAAATTCTTCCCAAAAGTTCATGGCTAATGCTTATTAAACAAACTAGCCCGTGCAGATGCACGGGTTATGACTAGTTAACTAAACCCTAATGGAGCTCCAAATAACAAGAATGCAATTCAATTGGTTAACAACATGCTACTAGCATACCAATAAAAAGGTATCATTTTTATGAATCCAACAAAAGTGGATTCACTCAAAAAGGATTTGCAGTTATTTTCCTAAGATTTTTCTATTGATGAAAACTACTGTTAAAGAGTTAATTCTACCAGAAATCACACAAGCTCAGAAAAATATATCCTATGGTCAGTAGCAAGAATTCACAGTACAAGATCAGCCAAAATTGGTTTCACTCAAAAATACTTCACATATTAGGTTTTAAAATTCCCTAAAGTCAGATCTGGTATTAATTTGCAAAAACAACCATGCTAAAAATAAGGACCTAATTGCAACCAGGCTAGTGGCATGTGAAAGGTGTTGCAGAAGGTTTCCCTACAAAATGGGATACAATCCAATTGGGTCTCTGGATCTCAAGATATGGATTTATTAGTGTAAATGACACATTATGCAAGATTAAATGCCAAAAAGAAACTACACTAAATTTTGGCAAACCACTTGTACTTAATGTTGGGTAGATGTCTCTAGAACATGCAAAAAATTGGATCTATAAAATTTCATGCATAAACCATTTTATCTGGGATTTAAACCTTACCCCAATTTTAACAGATCTAAAGAAAATAATAAAGGACTGCCAGAAAAAAAGGCCAACGGGCCAGATCTGGACGGACCCGGGTGAGCGCCGGGCCGAACCATCTCTGGCACCGTGGCACACGCAGGAGGCCGCATCCAAACATGCAGCCCAGCCCACCGGTCAGAGGCGTGCGGCGCCGAACCGGTACGGGACAACGCCCGCCGTCGGATTAGAAGCCGATCGATGGCTCAAGGCCTTTGTCTCCCCCGGGCCAAGCTCGCCAGGGAAGAAACCCTAACCTGCATAGAGAGGTTGCGAGGGCTCACCTAGGGCCACAGAAGGCCATCGGGGACGCGTCTGGGCGGATGCGGAGGTCCTGGTGGCGCCAGGGGTGGTCTCGGATCGGCGGCTGGTGCCCAGAAATGTCAGACTCATCCACATCAGGGAAGAAGAGGATGGTTAGATGGAGACAGAGAAGGGGATCCCGAGAACGCAAAGAGGAGAAGCAGAGGTGGTCTGAGGCGACGAGAATCATCACCGAGAGCTCACAGCATTGAGATGAAAATCACGTTCTCCTCTATGGTCGGGAAAGGGATCTTGAGCTACGGCTGTGGGAGAGAGAGAGGGATGGAAGGGGAGCAGAATGAGTCAAGAATGAAGGGCTGGGGTGGCCTGTGTCTTTATAAACAAGGTGGTGTTGGTGCATGGTGGTCTATGCCTATATGGTCATGGGAGGAGTAGGGAGAGGCTCTGGTTGGTTGGTTAGGGCGGTGGAGACGGTGATAGGGGTCTAGAAGGATCCTTGCTAGAGGAGGGAGGGAGGGGTGAGGATGCTAGTTGGTTTTATTTTAATGGTTGCTCAAAATTTGGCATATGACCTCTTCTACTCCCTCCAATCACTAGAAGACATGAAGGAGAGGGGCTGCTAAGTGCCATTTCGACCAGAGGGATGAGAGATTGCTGTGGAGGTCATGGTGGTGGTTTGGTTTAGTTTTCAAAAGAAAATTGAATGTTTGAAAGGGATATGGTGAGGGATGCATGCATGATGAATTTTTTTGGGATGGTCGGCTAGTTCCATATTGCACAAAACAATAGCATACATGGATGGATTAGATAGGGAAATAAGGATATTGAGTACGGCCTTGTCAAGATTTGCATAATTTCTAAGTCATCATATATTTTCTATGAGAAGGTTTGTCAAAAAACAATAATAATTTGGACACGATCTTGGAAATTTTGGAAAATGAGAAACTAGGGTTTTGGGTATTTATGGGGTCCTATATGAACAAGATAGTAGGGTGGAACTTACCAATTTTATTGGTTGAGAAAGGTGCACGAATTGGCATAGTTGCCATTCCATGCATTTGTAGTTAATAAGGCAGGTATAAATAGAAGATAGTCTTGTAGAGATCACTTTTGAGGACGGAAGGGTTGATAAATAACAAGAGTAACATTTCCAATGTTACTTGACGAAGGGTTCGGTTTACGTGGAGTGTTGGGGGTGGATGTTGGTAAGTGACCGGGAAGATTAAGTGAAAATAAAAGGGATGAAAACAGTTTTGACTAGGGTCCAGAACATGGTCACATAAATAGGTGGCAGGCTCCAAAATGTACCAACAAGTGCATAGATAGTTATAGCACATCAAAAGGAAGAGGAATAGGTCATAGGATGGTCTCTGAATAATTAATTTCAAATTCTAAAAGGGTGAGCAAAAGTGCTTCAGATAATAGTCAAATGGTCAGTGAGTTGATTAGCCTCAGAAACAAGATTGAAACAATTAGGAGATGGCCTCAATTGAATAAGTGGTAATGGAGAGAATGGAAGAACACATTACAAAGATGAGTTCTGGGAAGGTACATTTTCATGGATAGAATAGATGAGCTTAATACAAGTATCGGAAAACTGAATCTGTTAACAGAAACGAAGATAGTCTGGAGTTTGATCATATGTCAGCAAGAAGATAATTTTTGGAAATTTAGAGGAACCTCTTAGGGTTGGATGGGGATGGTTCCTATAAGCTCAGGGGTGTTCTATTGGGCTAAAATTGATAGCCTAAGTCCTCAAGAAGGGCTCCTAATGTCTACACACAAGCAACTCATCCAAGTCAGACAAAGTCACACAAAGTCAACTCACCACACATGGTCAATCATTTGCAACTAATCTAGCATCACTAGAAACAATGGTTAAACAAGCGATCAATAGTGATCATGCCATGGTGAAATTGAAAAGTGTTTCAAATAGGGTAGTAAGGCTTTTGTAAATATTTCCAGAAACTATTGGAGACATAAACATCTCCATTACCAAGTTTTCTCAAAGGTGTTTTGAAAACCACTCATCAAAGGTTTATAAAATAGTAGTTTTATAAAATAGTGGGACTACAACACTATGTCCCTATAGGTTTGTAAATACTCAGGTTTGGGGTAAAGCTTTTGTAAAAAAGGGTCTTGGCTCCTGTTTTTGGAAAATTAAAATATTTTGAAATCAAGGAAGTGCTAAGATATTTTATTTTGAGAAAAATTTAGTAGCCCAAAATATGGTCCTGATCACTAGATCACAAAGATTGAGTTGGTCCACAAACTCATCCACCGAACTACACTCTTGCAAACAAGATTTTCAAAACAATCACGCAAACCTACAGGAAACTCTATTTTATTTATCTACTTGTAAAAAGTTTTTGTTGACCCTCATTTTTGGCTCACTAAACCCTACTGAAACATGGTTAGAAAAGTTGGGGTGTTACAGAGAGGGACCAGATCTTCGATAGATCAGCGCAATCCTGCATTGGTGAAAGGATAAGACCAGAAGAAAGCATGCCACCCACGCTACCCCAACAAGGGGGCGACCAGCTCTGTCGTGCCTGCATAAAGCTGCACGGCGGTTGTTGCTTCCCCCCTAAAAATAGGGTGGACGGTGCAGGGTGCCAAAGGAGGACATCAGCTTTCCTCCACCCACTCCCGTGGACCGGAGCCACTACTCTACATAGACCAAGACCATCGAACACCAAAGACATATAGCTGTCCCGCTCCTTGGCCGTATTATGGCAACCCCTTCCCCAAGTTGGTGAGGGGAAGGAGGACCTCGGTGCTATAAAAGGAGGGGAGGCTGCCCCTTAGAAGGGATCCCCAATTCTGAGGTTCTAGCCAGGCTAATTGGTTCTTCTACCTCCGGCCAGTTAGAGCTTTGTAACCAAGACCTTGTAAGCCTCGCAAGGTGTCACAGTGCAATACAAGAAGGTAGGAAGTATGAGTTTTACCTCACCACGAGGGCCCTGAACCTGGGTAAAGCTCAGTGTCACTCTCTGTCATGCGGTGTGCCCTCTGGCGTGTCGAGTCTTCCGTCGGCTTGCTTCGTCACTCTCTAGATCTCACACGTACAACCCCTACTTTCGAATCCTTTGGGTCCTTCGCGTGGTATCCATCTTCTTGCGACATGAAACCCACCGACATATGTTATAGACAAGAGTATCATCAAAGTACACAACTACACGTTTGCCAATGAGGGTGCGTAAAACATGGTTCATTAGCCTCATAAAAGTTGACGGGGCATTGGACAAACCGAAAGGCATGACTAGCCATTAATAGAGACCAAGTTTGGTCTTGAATGTCGTCTTCCATTCGTCAACCTAGTGACATGCGTATTTGATGGTAACAATTTCAAAGATCAATTTTGGAAAAAAATGTTTCATCGGAAAGTTCATCTAGCATTTCATCTAATCGTGGAATAGGATGACAGTAATGTATGGTAATGGCATTGCTTGGTCCACAATCCATACACATGTGTTGTGTACCATTCGTCTTTGGAACTACGATCACGAGAACCATAGAAGGTCTAAGACTTTCACGTACCAAACCTATGGAGATAAGTTATTGTATTTGTTGTTTGATTTCTTTTGTCTCTTTGGGGTTGGTGTGGTAGGCGGCCTAATTTGGTAGTGGTGCCAATGCGGTGCTCGATGCCGTGTAGCGGAGGAAGTATGGGAGGTATCTCTTGTGGGAAGACATCCTCAGAATCCTTCAAAAAGAGACAACAAAGACGGAGGAATAGTTGATAAGTCATTAATACATGTGTCTTATCCTTTGCATATGAGCACACAGTACATCAAAGAAGGGTCTTGTTGCATTTCTCACATCTCACTTTTGGTGGCTAGAAGGACACTCTTCATTTTTTCACTCAAATTTGGTTTGTGGCTCTCACGCATGTGAAGGTGGCTCTTTGGGTCAACACTCAACTCACCAATGTGTGTCTTGTCTTGTGTCCTCGCTAAAGCCTCTACATTTTCTGCAGTCACTTGGCTAGGATTCATTGGACAGAAAACAAAAGTTTTATGATTATCGGTGTACTGGATTCTGGGGTATCCCGTTCCACCTGCTCCTGGGCCACCCCGACGGCCCATCTACTCCAACAAGCGGTAGGAAGCCCATGGAAGCCCTATAAAGAAGACCCTCATGAGGAGGAGCCTCATGAGGAGAGCGACACTTTGCTGTGTGAAGACACAAAGAATCCCTCGCGAGGCATCCCTCGTGAGGAAGAAGACCAAGCCAGCTTCTCTAAAGTGCATTCCCGTGCTTTGGGATAAGATTAGACAAGCAGGAAGTGATGGCAACAGCAAGGAGAGCACATCATCCATGCCGTCGTGACCGGGAGGCAACAGCCCCTGACATACTTGCATAAGCTGCATGTCGGTTACTGCTTTCTGGCACAGGGCGCGGTGGACGGTGCAGCACGCAAGGCGAGGACGTCATTAGCCCTTCAACCACTCTCGTGGACCGGAGACTTCCTGCATTGTGGACGACATCCACCGATAGTTGTAGTGAGATAGTTGTCCCTCTCCTTGGGTGTGCTTGTGGCAACCCCTTCCCCAAGATTGTGAGGGAAGAAGGATCGTGGCCTCTATAAAAGGAGAGGCAGCTGTCCCGGGAAGGGGATCAGAAGTTCTTCCTCTGTGCTAAGTTAGACATCTCGATCTCGCTACTACTTCTTCAAGCTAGCGCTGTGTAACCTGACCTTGTTGTACCTCGCGAGCGTTCATGGTGCAATAACAAGAAGGCAGGAGTAGGGGCTCTACCTCCTCACAATGGCCCTGAACCTAGGTAAGATCGCCGTGTCTATCTCTGTCGTGACGGTGTGCTTCTCTTGTCTCGAGCCCTTCGTCTCCGTGCTTCATCGAGCTCTCAGAATCACGTGTTCAGCCCCAGTGTCTGGCACCTCTAGGGTCCTTTGCGTGGTACCCATGTTCTTGCGACACGAAACCCCGACAATCGTAGCAAGCAAAGCTATAGGTGTTTGAACGGCTGTCATGGAGTGCACCTTTGTTGAAATGCCAACGGCGGCCAAGAATCATATGGAAAACCGTCATGGGTATGACATCACACATGGGCCAATATTGAAGGACACCAAAGTGGTGTGTTGAATCTTGACGTTGCCTTTATCACTTAGCCATTGAACATGGTAAGGATTTCCATGTTTGTTCAAAGTGAGCTTGAGTTTCTCACACAACTTGGTGCTTGCGAGGTTGATAAGGGTTGCCCGATCTTCTCAGTGAGCCGACGTAGATGGACGATAACTTGATGGATAATTTGTGAGACACGCAGGAACTCTCCAGCTGTTCCCCCGTTGCCAATGCAACAAATCTTCAACCCAATGGATATTTGAGACACCACACACTTTCACACGTAGCCGCTGACAACAAAGCGGTTTTGCAATCTCCTAATTCCCAATGGAATAGCGGATCACACTTGAATCTCAGTAGCAAAACTCCAGATCGAAACAAACTTGGAATGGGGTAGATATTCCGAGTGAAACACAGAGGAATATATGATTTCAGAGGAAAGCTTACAAGCAATTTCATTCTGATGTTTGGGGATAATCTAAACATGGTCTAAACGACAAGAGGGGGCACCCCTGGCATACTTATCATAGTCGGCTACTCATTTGATGCAACTAAAATTTAGTGGAGATTGGATAGTGCCGCAATGTTCACAGAATATGAGACTTGGGAATCTTATATGGTCCATGGTTTTGCAAAATTTTGTACGCTTGATAGCAAGTTTGGTGGTCATATGGAATATATTTGCCTACCTGGCGAGTGGATACAAATGTTTCTACTTGGTGGCACAACGATAGGTCTGCGGAAGGCATCACAAGTAAGACATTTAGTTGGGCGGATTTCAAGCAATTTATGCGTACTCGATTTTTTGAGAAGTCCATGGAGTTGGACAAGGTGGTTGTTCTAGAGGTACAAGCCAATGTTATGGTTGATGGAGATGACACACCTTAGAGAGGTATGAGTATACAACTTCACAAATTAACCAATGATGATGAGGCAGTAAGAAGGAATCAACAATGCAGGCTGTTTAGACACAGTGCACCATCAAAGAGAAGGCATGCACACTGATTATTGACAGCGGTAGCTACTGTAATGGCATCGGTAACCCTGTGGTGGCATTGTTGTGTTTGTTGAAATTGCGTATTCCTGAACCTAAGCATGTTTAGTGCTTGAATAGATGCGATATGCTGAAGGTTACTTATAAGGTACGTGTGCCATTTACAGTTGGAGAGTATGTTGATGAGGTGGAGTGCGATGTGTTGCCATTGGAGGTGTGTAGACTGTTACTTGGGCATCCATGGCAGTACGATCACAATTCTATACATGGTGGGAGAGCAAATACATAATATTTTGTGCATGATGGTAAACAACAGACTTTGAAGCCTATGAAAGATGATCAAATCAAGTTTGATGTGGTGCTGGTGGTACGCAAGGAGAAATTGCACAAGGCTAAGCCACAACTGAGGATAGCTAAGTTGCGGCATGAGGAGCATGATGCAAGGAGCGTCAGTATTGAACCTCGTTCAGCCATGCCTGTAGATAACAAGCCATTTGTTCTTGTTGGTGACAAGCCAGCTGAAGTCAAGCCTCTTATTGATGAAATGAAAGATATTGCAGCAAGTTCTATAGTTTGTGTTGACAAAGGTGTTCAGACCGATGCTACTTGTGTTGATCGTCTGTCGGTGCAAATGGTATAGCAGGTAGAAGACCACAACTTTGTTAGAACACCTGTGAGGCGTTTTCTTGGAGGAGCATTGTGTATGCATAAAAGGCAAAGATGGACGTGCTCGTCAGTTGTGTGGCCCGGGCATTGCACCTATTTTGCATGGATGTACAAATAAGTTTCATGTTCATCAACAAAGGGCTCCATCAATAGTGGAGAAGAAGAACAAGGTGGTGGCGCTTAAGTCCAAGCTCATGTGGCATCGAAAAGTGGTGCCAAATGTTATGGCGAATCAAGCAAGCCAAGAGGATAGATGTGGTGAAGTAGGCAGGCAAGACTTGAAGAAGGTGCATAAGCATGATGCTATTGATGTCATGCCACCTTTTCAAGAAGACCCTACAATGTTGAAGACAATGCTTTTTGAAGGGGGATGATGGTGAGGATAATGAGGGCCCCATGAAGGAGAAGGTGAAGCCCAATTTCAGGACTCCAACAGGATGACGGGGGCATCTCATTAAACATTGGCATGCCATGACGACCTACGATATGTACTAATTTAGTCTAAGGTTGTGTCAATAGATAAAATTGTTTGAAGGCCTACATGCCTAGTTGGGCTGAACCCATTATGGTTCGGTTTGTATCTTGTTTGAGTCGGACCATGTTATTCGCATAACTGCCCTCCTATAAGAGATGGGGTGCAACCATATTAGGAGTTCAGAAAATTATACAAACTATTGAGTTGTGTTGCTACGTGGAGCATCCCTCCGGGGATGGCGCTGCCGTTATATATCTTATGAAGTGAATCGTTGTTAAGGTTATTGTGTTCATCAAGGATTATCAGGCTCAGGTTTGAGGCATGTTGATTCTCTTCACGTTGCTTGCTCGATTCGTTCCTCTTCTTTAGGTTGCATTCATCGTGTGATTGGAAGATTATCTATCCGGGTTGACTCGCTGTGAAAGATCAGGACAAAATTTAATGATCATCGGCGTGATTCTTATCAGACCTGGCCCAAAAACAACCTGATTTGGGCCTAAACTGACTCGGTTCGACTCAAACATATACATACCGACCCATACATGGGTTCGGCCTAATTTGGCATGCAAGCCATGAGTGTGGCACGCCTTAGACTTGTAGACATCATATCGAAGGTTGTCCTAGTGCGCCTTCATGTGCTCTTGCTCATGTAGACTTGTTATTCTGGTGATCTCCTGGTGCGCCTGCCTCCCTCTCCTCCTTCGCGCACTTGATCAAGACTTGCTCATCTCGCTACAACTCGTCTCCTCATCGTGTAATGCTCGTGTTATCAACAAACCTAATCCTACGTAAATGCATAGAATTAGGCATATAAAGCTCTCATTAAATACAACATCAGGTTCAAATAAGGGTGAGTTCACATGTTGATAAGGGGTGGCCTGATCTTCTTAGTGAACAGGTGACGATGGTGGTGGCGACTTGTTGAATATGAAGATGGTGACGTGGAGATAACTCATATGTAGCGGACAAACTCGTGGCCGCTCCCCTATCACCAGATGCAACAGATCTTCAGCCCTATGGATATTCGCAACAGCACGCGCTTGCACAATAGTCATTCGACAATGGTGGTTTGAGAGCTACCAATTCCCAACGGAACGATAGATCTCACAGCAATTTCAATAGTAGACCTTCAGAGCGCAACACATATGAAGGGGGTTGATAATCCTTAGCGAAACACAAGAGGAACATCTGAGTTCAGATGAATGCTTGCAGCAATTTGGCTGAGCTAGGCTTTTAGGTTTTAACGTAGTCTATCCTCTCAACTAGGGGCAGCCTCTACTTAAGAGAGAGGTCAAGGAGGGGGTGGCCAGACCTAGGGCGGCCAGGGCTGGGCGCCGGTGGACCTGGACCCTCTCCAACTTAACACCAGTTTGACTCAAACAACTCAATACAAACTGACCCATAGTGGGTTCAGCCTTAAATGGCTTGCAGGCCCATTGGTGCGCCTGCCTTGATGGTTCTTGTCGCAGTAGTGAGAGTGCCGGTGCGCCTCCTCATTCATGCTTGGTCGCCTACCTCCCTCTCCTCCCTCGTGGCCTCTTGCATGAACTCCTGTTCGGTCACCAAATGCTGCCCGCTCCTCACCTTCTCGCACTACGCCTTCTTCTTCAAACTAAGTATACATATACACCAAGACTTAGGCAGTACAAAGTTCTCATTAATAAATACATCTGGTTCAACTAGGAATAAATTCACCTGTTGTTCTAGTAGCTTAGCACGAGCTCTCGTGATAGGTCCAATCCTGATGTCATCAGTGGGAACCTTCTTTGCAGCAATGGTTTGATCATCATTAAGAGGCAAAGATGGAACAAGTGTAGGGATTTCCTCATCACATGTTCTTCCAATAGCTTTGCACATGCTCTTGTAATTGGTCCATGCCTAATCTCATTGGACCTCATCGTAGCAGCAACTTCATTAGCAATAGGAGCAGGAAATAACGATGGTGTAATTAGGATGTCCACATTAGAGGTTATGGAAGCTTCCACCATCTATTATTACTTTAATTGACTTCCCATTGATTCAAGCATGGGTTTGGAAGATGATGCATCTTTGTTCTTCATGGCATTAAGCTTGTGTTGTCAAGACCTTGGTAACAACAAGTGTCGTACTTGCATCATGATTGCATAGGACTTTGTCCTCATCTCCTTGGTAATTGTGGTGTTGTGCCATGGTGACTTGCATAAGTTCTTCATACTCGCCTTCACTCATCGAGTCACTTTCTCCATTCTCGTTGGTGTACATCACCCTTTTATTGGTGCCCTTGAAGGATTTGTGTCCTTTCCCTCCACATTTGTAGCATGTGATGTTGCTACTTCAGGTGGTCACTTTTGATGTATTGGCGGTGTTGAATTGTTGGCCTTGAGTAGACATTGCCTTCAAGGGAGTCTTGGACGTTGAAGTTTGAGGTGGCTTGGCACTTGTTGATGTTGGTGTTTTTGACTCTTGGGGAGCAAAGTAGTACTTGTTCTTGGAGTACTTGATGTCTTATTGCACTTGGCGTTCGACCTTTTTCCTTGATGAACTAGCCCCATTATGTTTTTGTAGGGTTGGAACTCCACAATCCTTTTGATAGGATAGTTCAGTCCATACAAGAAGCATGCCATAGTGTGCTCTTTGGCTTCTACCAAGTCAGCAAGTATCATGGAGGTTTCCATGTCCTTGTAGTACTCCTCGATAAATTTTGTGCATTGCTTCAACTTTTATAGCTTGGTGAAAAGGTCACTCTTGTAATGAGGAGGTATAAAGTGTTGATGCATGATATCCTTCATTTCATACCAAGTTGCAATGGGTTCATCACCGTTATCTTCTCAGGTTACTTCTACTTGTTCCCACCATATGCTTGCATAGTCTTGGAATTCAGTGGAGGCCATGGAAATTTTCTCCTTCTCATTGTAGGTGTGGACACGGAAGATGCTGTCAACTTGTAGTTGCCAAGAGAGATAGGCTTCGGAGTCTTGTGTACCCAAGAACTTTGGAATTGTGAATTTAGCTTCCCATTGACATATTCATCCTAATTGTTTTGGTGCCGACATTGTCGCACACTTGCTTCACTTGGGGCTCATCGACACGATGTTGAGTCATGGCGATCTTGAAGGCAAGGTTGATGTTGATTGTTCTCATCATGTTTGCCTTGTCGGTGAGGAGGATGTCGATTTTGTCGTTGGTGACACTGGTCATGAAAGTTGGGATGCCCATTGTCACTTGAGTGGTCTTCCTGTTCATCATTTGGTTGACGCCAGCCTTATGGTTGGTGACGATGATTATCATTGGCATGGAGACGTGGTTGTTGATTGCGATCTTGTTGGTGTGGAACCACACGGTTTTCTTGATGTAGAGGAGGACATGATCACCTTTTTCTTCATGTTGTTTTTTAAAACTATCTACTGTGAGGCAAAAGCCCCATAGCCGCCAACTTTATTAAGAAAGAAATATGTACTGGATATTTACATCTAGAAGTAAAGAGAAAAGAAAAAAACCTTTACAAAGTATGAAACAACTAGATCAAGGCAAATGCAAAATCCAATCTAGCAACTTGTCCTTACGAGCATCTTTCCTATGAGCATGCAAGGAGATGTCATGCACAAACTGTCCCTTCCATGTTGAAAATCTAGGTCGAACTTGATCAAAAATCATGGCACTTCTGACCTTCCAGATGCTATGACATGAGAGGAGAAAAACCTTGACAAAGAATGGTTGGTTAAATTCTCTCCTAGCTTTAGTGACCATATCATCTCCCTCATTCCAAAATATCTGTAGGTAATTCCACACCCTAGAGCTGAATTGGCAGATAAAGAAAAGATGATCTCTAGTCTCACGATGCTGACCAGGGCAGAGAACACAATCATATGTTTTAGTAACATGCCAATGTCGGTGTTGCAGCATATCCCTCGTATTCAAACGATCACCAAGAAGAAGCCATGCATACATCTTGACACGCATAATGCGCTTACTTTTCCAAATCCATTGAACAGGGGGCAAACTGTCTCATTCTCATAAAGATTTGTAGTATTTTGCTGTAGTGAAAGTTCCCCAAATGCATTGCCAAATATCTGGTTTAGTAGCCGATAATTGAACATTGTCAATCCAAGAATTAATCAACTGCCATTCCTCATGAGCTCTTTCAGACAAGGGAATGTGCAACTCCACAGCTCTGTCCTGCAAAAGGACCACTTCTCTAACCAAGATTTTAGCATCCTTGACATAAGAAAATATTCTGGAGAATCTGGTGTTCAGAGGTACTCTAGAATCACCTATCTCCCATTCATCTAGCCAGAATAAAATTGAGTTCCCTTGATGAGCATCAGGTTTGGATACTTGTCTGTACTTGTCCATTAACTTGGAAATATCCCTCCACCAGTATGAGCCATATGATTTTGCCGTGTGGGGAACCTCCTCTTGCTAGTAAGTATCCCAGATCAGCTTGACCTAAGGTATCTCCATCTGTTTATTATAAAACTTGTGCTGAAATTTCATAAGCAAAGCTTCATTTTTGTTTTTGAAGTCCACAACTCCCAGCCCATCCTTCATTTTAGGCTTGCAGATCATATCCCAAGCTGCAAGAGACTGTAGTATCTATATTATCTCTCCAAAGACATTGTCTGATGATTCTGTTGAATTGCTTCAAAATTCTAGGAGGAATATGAATTGTGCACAGAAGATGCAAAGGCATTGAGGATATAGCAGATAAGATTAGCTGTAACCCAGCACCTTGAGAAAGGAAACTAGAAGTAGAAGTGAGTCTTCTCTCTAACCTGTGAACCACAGGTGTAAAATCTTGTATAGATGGCCTGGAGGTACCCACAGAAAGGGCTAAATAGGTGAAAGTCAACATCCCAATCTGGCAGCCAAACCCAGCAGCCAACTGCCTCAGAGTATTATCATCAACATTAATAGGCATCATAGAAGATTTGTGATAATAATGCTGAGGCCAGTAGATTGTGAGAAAACTTCCAAAACTTGTTTCAGGGCTAATATCTGATCCATATTAGCTAGTAAAATGACCAAAGTATCATCTGCATACTATATTATAGGAAAATCAGGATCTCCTGTTTGGATTGGCAACTGAAGCCCTCCTTCCCTTAGCAAATGGTTAATTGCAGACTGCAACAGGTCCCCTCCCAGTGCATAGAGCAAAGGGGAGAGGGGGTCACCCTACCTGACACCTCTTCTGCAGTGAAATTGCTTGCCAGGTACACCATTGAGGAGAACAGAAGAAACTCAAGAGGAGAGAAAATCTTTAACCCATCTGATCCACTTCTCATTAAACCCCTTCCATCTCATAATCTGAATGAGAGCCTCATGTTCAATGGAGTCAAATGCTTTCTCAAAGTCCAGTTTGAGATTGATAATGGGTTTCTTGGAGGCATGACATTGGAACAAATACTCCAAAGACCAGGCAAGACAATCATGGATTGTTCTTGATTTGATAAAACCATATTGGTTTTTATGCACACATGCCAAAATCTTGTCTTGTAACCTATTGGCAGCCATCTTTGTAATGAATTTGAGGCAGACATTAGTCAATGAGATGGGCCTATAATCATTGACAACAGTAGGAGAATTTACTTTAGGCACTAAGGTGATGAAGGAAGAATTAATGTTAGCCAAAGAAATATCTCCCTTATAAAAATCCCTGGCCAGAGTATAGAAATTTTCAGATATAATGTGCCAACATTTCTTCAAGAAAAGCCCATTAAAGTGTAACGTCCTACCTTTTACCAAGGTAGAACTCCTGTGTTAATGTGCTACTCCCTGGATCATTAGATAGCACCACAGTACAAAATATAGTAATCATTGCAGATAGTGTCATTTATTACATCGCAAATCCAGATACAATAGTCTTTAAACCTTACAAAAATAGCTTAGCCACTTGGACTTGCTTGAATACCAGAGTTCAACACAAACTAACACAACGGAAAGTAAATTGCAATGGGCCTCCATCTTCAGCAATGTGCCACAGGCAGTCATGTTGGTATGCAGGCTCGAGACTCCTCCATCTACTCCTCATCAGAACAACCTACACGTTTGAATATGTAGCCCCAAAGGGGTCAGTACAACAATGTACTGGCAAATGACACATATTTGGTGGCATTTTGTGGAAAGACTATACTACATGATATTTGGCCAGTGGATCTCAAAGGCTAATTTGCATAAAGCAGTTTTATCCTATATTTTCCAAAACCAAAACATTTTAAAGCATTCTGATTTTTCTTTAATATCAAGATAACTCCTAGGTCACCACCACATACATGGTTTTCACTGCCAGTATGTAGCCCCGGGTAGTCACTCTACAAAACTTGGTTAATCTCTCAATATCAAGATAACTCCTAGGTCACCACCACATACATGGTTTTCACTGCCAGTATGTAGCCCCGGGTAGTCACTCTACAAAATTTGGTTAATCTCTCAATATCAAGATAACTCCTAGGTCACCACCACATACATGGTTTTCACTGCCAGTATGTAGCCCCGGGTAGTCACTCTACAAATCCAGGTTAATCCCTCAGGTTACCACCACATACATGGTTTTCACTGCCAGGCATGTAGCCCTAAGGCTTCTCCACTTTCTACACAAATTTTAATTATTTCAAAAAGGTGATGAGATTCTTCTGTACATTCCATGTCTAGAGACTCAAGTTGTCCATAACCGGGGACACAGCTAATCGATTAGTTTTGACACCCTGCAGGGGTTGTGCACTTTCACCTTAAGACTCATTTTATGCCCATACATAAAATGAGACGAGACCTTTTAGAAGGAGTGAGCAACTAACTGGCAAGCTCCGTTCCCAACCTACAATTCAACTACCAGCCACTTCTTGCACACAAGTTGCACCCTCACATCTAATCAGTCAAGACAGAGCCCATATTGTCATAAGGCTGCACTGGAAGTACATCTAAGCATGGAAGACATAGTAACCTCTTTGTTCCTGAGTGGCAAACCACAAGTGTACTACTTAGGCCACTAACACATACCATGGTTTTCACTTCCAAGATATGTGACTCCTAAGTAGACACTCAATACACCCAAAGCCACACCAATCCACCCAGGTAGTTCATTGAAGTTGTAGTTTAATTTTTCAGAGCAAATCATCGATAAAGCATGGCATCACTTTCCAAAGTAAATTTGCAATCCTATCAAGTGGGGTTTAAAGGATGGCTACACACTACTAGGTTCTAAGCATTTCATAAACTTCTTTGAAAACAACCTATCATGCATACTACTGAAAACACTAATGCAGTAGTAAAAATAGGTAGAAGAATGTGTGTCACTTGCCTTGGAAACAACCAACACACTTACAGCAATCACACTTGGAGTTCAGCTCCCCTTCACAATCAAACAGGAAATATTGCACACAAATAAACACACTAAACAATCCAAACATAAACAACAAGACAAACAAATGAAAAGCGTTTGTTTTACATTTTAGATTTATTAAGATACTGTGATAAGAGAGATATGGCAAAAGAATTGTGGATTGTGAGATATGGATTTTGAGAACTCAAGTGGCAATATCAAATGATTGGAAAGGATTGGTCCTCCAAGGCACAATGTAGTGATATAAATCTTGTGCTTGGCATAAGCAAGCTAGAGTTTAGAGATGACTCATGTGGATGGATTCACATGAGTATACAATAGTGCAACAAAACATTACTGAATAAAGTGTGACAACACTTATTCATAATAGTATAAGTTACACATAGGCTTGGGTAGGGGTTTGTGATATATTGATTTTACTCAATTAACTCATTTGTTAATTGAATAGTTCTATACATGAGATGAGGATCAAGTGGACAGAGGATAGAGTAGGGGTGGATAACATTTGAAATTATGGTTTAAGGTTCCGATTGGGTACATGGAGTATTGGATAGGTGCTATAATGTCGATTAGATCAATATAGCAAGAATAGAATCTATGATTGTGATGTATCACACTTTACTCAAACAACACAATTGTAATTTGAATATGTGTGAACTAGACAAGATAGGTCTAAGTAGATATGATCTTGATCAAGACATTGTTTAGATAACATTGATGACTAGGTATGAATATAGGATTCACTAAAGTTGAAAGGAACATTGCTAAAAGAAATAGTTTTATCCTTATAGTAGAAATTACTCAAATCCTCATATTAGAATTTGAATAATAGTGAAGTGTTTCAATAAATTATGGGAGTGATGCTACTGGATGTCTTGCAGTAAAACAAAGCTACAGCAATTGGATTCATTCTAAAATAAATTTTAGAACTCGAGATATGGTCAAATTAGTGATTTGGATAGATTTGAATGCACAAAGTGTGTGCACGTATCAAATTTGGATTTTATTAATCCTATGATGTTCTACATGATCAGAGGATTCCAAAGACTACAAATTTGTAATTTTTGGATGGACAGAACTAAGGATATGAATTTAGCAAGCTAACAGAAGGTTTGATTCCAATTTGAAAATAGTTTCAAATTGAACCCATAAAATATAAGATATTATTGTACTACTGGATTCTAGATGTTTGTAACAACTCAGAAATTGTAATCCACTTCTTAATAAGTATAGTGCCAAATTTTGGACCCAAATAAAACTTTTTATCTATTATGGTATGCATACATGTATTTTCTACTATATGTATTCTATGATTTTATGTGTGTTATTTTTATTTGTGCATTGGTTAGATAATTCTAAGTGAACCAACAGAATCAATTGAGAAGATTTTTAGGAAGCAAAGAAACCAGAAGTTAAAGTAAGTAAGAAAGAGATAAAGTTAATATGATCTAGAAACTGTTATTGACTACACCACTTTGAGACCCTAGATTAAGCAATCTACAGCTCACCTTCATGTTTGGCCAGTAAGTTGAGTTTAACCAAGTTATGGACCAACTCAACCAACAAGCTTTTGTCCAAAATTCAAACTGGAACATCACACAAACTTGAGCCAAAGTTTGAATCTGAAACAGGTACTATACCAAATTTGAAATATAAATTTTTGGAAAACTCATCCTTTCACTATAACAAAAATATGCCTGGGTACCTTATCCAATATGATGAGCACCCAAAGTGGAAAATTTTGAAAATTCGAATTTTGAGTTCTTGCGGGCATTTCGTCGAACACTGGCAGAAGAAAAATCAAATGAAATCAAAATCACTGGAGCTGCACTGTGCTGGCTCGCTCTAGCACTGTCGCCATGCTCCTTGGCCGCTCTACGGTCGACTCCAGTGCCCCCAGCCCCGACCCAAGCGAGGAGAAGAGGAGGAAGGAGGAGAAACGCACCCAGGGCCCCCTCCCAGCAACCCTCTTCCCTGCACGATGCCGACCAGCTTGGAGGCGCCAGAGGAGACCCACAGCACCCCGCGGCCGAACCAGCACCCTCCCAGCACGCGAGCGTGGCCGCCGTGGCCGGAGAGACCGTCGAACGCAACCAGGACCCCCGAGCCGGCGAGCTTCTGGTCGCCTTGCTCCCGGCCTCCTGAGACTATAAATACCCCCTCCGATCAAACGAATCGACTCACCTCACTCCCCTCTACCTCCCAGACATCGTCGCTTAGCCCCGCTTGCCCTAGTTCGCCGTCGCCAGCCTCGCCGGAGTGGTACTGGACGAGCGGAGCGCCGCCGCATTCGAGCATCTGGGGGCAAACTGCTGCAGGGAATCGGAAGAGGAGCCTCGCCGCCGCCGATCCCGCACGTCGCCGATGAGCTCTGCTTCCTCTACGCCTCGCCATCGCCGTCGAACATTCGTCACTGCTCGCAGGTGAGCTCCCGCCCGTGCTGAGGAAGAAGATGATCGCGAGCCGTTAGATCTTGATCCAGCGATAGCATACCGATTCGGGTTTGTAATTAGGTCTGACGAGTAGGTCCCACCCGTCAGGCCCGTTTTATTTTTCCCCAGCCGAGCGAATCGTTTTCTGGGCCAGGCCCGTTCGGGTTTCGTCTGAACTGGGCCCAGCTAGTGAAGTTTCGGTCCGTTTCGTTTTTAATTAATTTCCCGCCCGTTTCATTTATTTCAAATAAATTTCAGATGCTATTTTCAAACTTTAATTCCTAGAGTTTTACAAATCCAAATCCAGCAAATAAATATGCATTGGAAAGCTTATGAAATACTCTATCCAATAGTACTAGTTAGAATTCAAAATAAGTTAGGAATTAAATTAGATATGAATAGTGTGACCATAGCTTGTTTAATAATGAAAGATTTCTAGAAAATTATTTAAGCTATCCAAAAATCATGAAAATTAAAATGTGAACTCACTAATGACCCCTCTTACTGTTAGTCAACACTAATCTATCCCAAACCCTATTAGTGTGACCCCTTAGACCCTAACCCAATCCTATTTGGTAGCATAAAATGATAGATCCCTACTTGCACACTTAGAATTAATTGCCCTCAATGCCAATTCACTTAGTGGATCCATTCCACTTGAACTTGTCTTAGTAACCCTAAATCAATCCCAATGCTGCACAAGTGAACCACCTTTGCCACTTAGTAAAGAATCTAGCTTGCACACTTGAAGAAAAACTTAGAAGAAAGACTTACAATCCCACACCCTAAAAATGCAACATGAATGCTTTGGTTAGCAAACAAAGATGTGTGCTTGGTATGTTGTTAGCTTGGTGAAGTGATGGTGTGCTTTGTGTTTATTCGTTATTAGACGCTAGTGTTGCCGAGGAGGATATTGGAGGGGATTATTATTATCAAGAAGAAGAAGAAAACCCCGGACACTTTGCCAACCAAGGCAATCCATCTTTTGATTCATACTCCCCATGCCTAGTTTTAATATTGCATTCTACTTGTTTTAAGTAAATTGCATGATTGAATTGCTAGAGTAGAATGATAGAAGTATATTGAGGTCTTGATTATCAAGAGCATCAAGCTGAGTTTATCCAACTCTATTTAGTGGTCATCACTCAATGTAGTTGCTTAGTCGCTAATAATATTGAGGCCATCTATAAGGGGAACTCTAGTTGAAATTGGTGACTTGAACTTGGAACTTGAAATGGAGATTTCTCCTACAGAATGGCTTTATGAAAGAAAATCAATCTTGACTAAGAACTATGAAACATATTTCTAAATGACAACGAGTGATGTACCATGGGAGCCAATTTTACCGTACAACCACATTACCCCTATATGGGAAGGGGCTTAATCCGTAGCTTGTTTATCTTAGTATGGGAGGCCTTGTATCAAATCTTCATGGAAGGACACCGCGAAACGGTTACTTCTTGACCAGGTGGATTCCACTAACCCGGCCTCCGGGATGGGCAGAACTAGAGGCGCCGGAGCGGGGTTCCGTATTCCGGGCTCTAGGGAAGGATCCTATACTAGGATGAGTAAGTGAAAGAGCTTGTTTGATTATCTGAACCTCGCATACTTTGTGTATGTCGAACCGTGGATTTCTCCCGGCAGATGTATCGAATCTTGTGGGTAAAGTGTACCCCTCTGCAGAGGTTCTTAAACTATTCGAATAGCCGCATCCGCGGTCATGGACGGTTGGCAAGCTGTACTTGACTTTTGTCAGGACTAAAAGTGACAATGGTGACTTGGGGAATGACTTGACTTGAAATGTTGTTGACATACTTGAAGTCCTCTTTAGATGGAAATTTAGAGAACTAAATCTCTTTCCTATAAGTGAACATTCTTGGGAAATAAAACTAGCCTTTGCAAATAAACTTAGTGCTTAGTCCACTATATCCAACCTTGCATATCTGCTTCATCATTTCAATTATAAGATGGTTTGCGAGTGCATCCAATGTACTCACGGCTGTGTCCCTGGCTATCAACTTGGCCAGACTATGGGGAGGAATACCAGGAGGAAGGGTATGAAGAAGAGTACCAGAACTAAGCTCGTCTCCGTGAGTCGCCATTTGCCTGTAGGGAGAAGGCATGGGCCGAAGACGTTATTTCCGCTGCTATATTGTGTTGTAATATGACTTGGTCTATGTGACCATTGTATTTGGACTATCGTATTGTAAGAACTATGGAACTGATTACCAACTACGTTATGTATATCGCAACAATGGTTCTGGGATTGCGGTGGAATACATAACGGGCACTTCGAATTTGTATCAAATTTGAGGTCGTCACAAGTTGGTATCAGAGCCTAGGCTGACCATAGGAGACCTAAGTTAGAATGGGCGTTAAACAAAACCTTGATAAAAGAAAGATACAAGAACGGTTGCAAAAATTGCTTAGTCTTTCCTCTCTAGTTGCAAAGTTTTATACATACCTCAGTTTTTGCCTACTTAAAATTTTGCACACTTGAGTTGATCACTAACTTGAACTAATCTAAAATTTTGTAGATGGCCCCGGTATTCACTGAGCAGTACCAGTTGGGCCATGGTGGCAGCCTTTGTTTCGAGCGCGACCTCACCACCTTGACCTTGTTCTTGGATCGTTTGTATCCGGAGTTCAAGGGAGCCGTGCTCAATGAGAACCCAGATGGAGAGCTACGGTGGCTCATCCGAGCTAGTTGCCGTGGCAAGAAGGGAAACTTGAGTGCTCCAAGGATCAAGTTTGAGCTTGTGGAGAACACTTGGGCCGATGGTTTGGTTCGAGCGATGCAGGAGATGCACGCCCGCTTGTGCGGACTGCATGTTGAGGAGGTTCAGGGAGGACGCTTCAGGGATTTTGCTCGGCGTGATGCGGATGGACGTCCCGCAAACATGCCCGGGCAGAATGAGCCGAGTACCTACATCGATCACATGGACTTCTTGCTGTACTCCACACAGCAGGAGGCCGATCGTGCACGTACCAAGGCCAACCTTGAGCACTTCGCCCTGGTGGAGGCGAGGAGCACTATCAGGATTCTTGCGAAGGAGCGCAAGAGCCTTCGTCGCCAGCGCGATGAGAAGGAACAGGACCTTGAGGAGATGAAGGCCAATGTGGCAGAGTTGACGGAATACATTGAGAGTCTGGAGGATCACCTTGGTGAGGAGGAAGGCATTGATCTCCGCAAGAAGGATAATGCCCTCATTAGTGATGAGGATGACTTCATGGAGGACCTTGACGATCCGGAAGATGGTGGGCACAATGGATTCATTGTGAGCGATGAGGAGGAAGACCCCGAGGAGCCCGCTGTTTAGACTCGAGATCCACGTATTATCTAGTAGGAGTTCCACTTTATTTTCACTTCGTGTAGGTGTGAGTTGTATCCCCCTCTCTAGTAGACGAGTCGCAATGGTTTAGTGTAAACCATTTGTAATGTGTGAACTCGTATGTATGATATGTTTGTTGAGTGTTGAATGAAATATGAATTTGGCTTGTAAGGCCTTAGTAAAACAAAAATTGCATCATCCATGTTACCTTTAAATCTTAGCAATTAGCTTTTCCCTCTTGTCTTACACACCTTATCTTCAGATGCCGCGAGCACCCCCACCCCCGAACCCGGAAATGGCCGAATTGCTAAGGTTGATCATGGAAGATCGGGAAGCAGCCCGAGCTGAGCGCCAAGCCAACTTGGCCACTCTTCAGCAGTTAACTCAGATGGCAATGAACCACAACAATGGCAATGGCAATGGTGAAGGAGAAAACCATGGCAATGGAGAGCACCGATCCAAGTTAAGGAGTTTCCAGAACACCAACCCTCCTATATTCACTAAGTCTGAAGAGCCCTTAGACGCCGATGACTGGCTTCGCACTATGGAAAACAACTTGGCAGTCGCCGAAGTTGGTGAAAATGAGAAGGTCTTGTACACCACCCACTATCTTGCTGGAGCCGCAAGAGCTTGGTGGGATAGCACCCGTGCAATGCAAGCCCCAGGATAGGTGATGCCTTGGGAGGAGTTCAAGAGCAAATTTAGCAAAGCCCATGTCCCTATGGGATTGGTTAAAAGGATGAGAGATGAGTTCAGAAATCTGAAGCAAGGTTCCCTATCTGTGGTGGATTACCGTGACAAGTTCCTTACCTTGTCTAGGTATGCCCCAGATGGCACCAACACCACTGAAAAGAAGCAAGAAAGGTTTCTGGATGGACTTCATGATGAGATGCAATGTGTCTTGGTCAGCATCCACTTTGCCGACCTGGAGTCATTGGTTGACTCTGCCATTCAGATGGAAGGCAAACTCAAGCAAGCTACCGAGAACCACAAGCGCCGTATGATGTATCAAGGCAACTCAAGCAACTCGCAGAAGCCAAGGGGAAATGCACCTATGGGTTTCGCCCCTAGACCAATGAGGCCGTCTGCACCTGCTCCACGTCCCAACTATCCCAGCCGTCCACCCGGCAACAACTTCAACCGGGCACCTCCAAGACCTAGTGGCAACAACTTCAACACCAATACTCCAAGGCCAAATGGCGCCCCTGTGTTACCCAAGCCTAGTGACAAGTCTGGTGTTACCTGTTATGAGTGCGGACTCAAAGGGCACTACTCCAATGAGTGCCCCAAGAAGCTGAATGATGCATCCAAGACCACTGCCCCTGCTCAGCAACAGCGCCGTGTGGGAAATGGCAAGAACTATCCACCAAGGAACCAGCCTCATTCACACGGCCGTCTGAATCACATGAATGTTGAAGAAGCTCAGGAAGCAACCGACGTTGTGCTTGGTATGTTCCCTGTTAACTCAGTTATTGCAAGAGTTCTGTTTGATTCTGGAGCTTCACACTCATTTGTTACCCAATTATTCGTTGATAAAAGTGGACTTCAACCCACACCCTTGAAAGATGTCATGTCTGTGCAAATTCCCGGGTCCGTAACCAAAGCCAGTTGTACCTGCTTGGCAGTGCCCATAGAAATCCATGGAATAGCTTTCTTAGCCGATTTGATAGTGTTGGGAACCAAAGGTTTGGAAGTAGTTCTTGGTATGAATTGGATGTCTTTCCATCAAGGAGTGATAGATTGTGCCAAGAAGACCATCACCATGAAGAGTAGCAATGGAATCATAGTCAAGCATGTGTCCGTAAAACCACCCCAAACCACCCGATGTCATAAAAGTATCTCAGGACCAACCATGGAGGAAGTTCCCATTGTTTGTGAATACCCGGATGTCTTTCCCGATGAGCTACCCGGAATGCCACCGGATCGGGATATTGAGTTTATCATTGAGCTTATCCCCGGAACTGGATCAATAGCCCAAAGACCCTATCGCATGAACCCAGCTGAATTAGTTGAGTTGAAGAAGCAACTGGATGACCTTTTGAGCAAAGGATTGATTCAACCAAGTTCTTCCGCTTGGAGATCACCTGTTCTGTTTGTGGATAAAAGTGACGGTTCTAGCCGACTGTGCACTGATTATCGCAAGCTTAACGATGTGACCATCAAGAACAAGTATCCTATCCCAAAGATTGAAGATTTGTTTGACCAACTGACTGGAGCTAGAGTGTTCTCAAAGATAGATCTTAGAACTGGATACCACCAACTGAAGATCCGTGCAACGGATATCCCCAAGACAGCCTTCACTACCCGATACGGATTGTATGAGTACACCGTAATGTCCTTTGGATTAACCAATGCCCCTGCTTATTTCATGAATCTTATGAATAAGGTTTTTATGGAGTTCTTGGATAAGTTTGTTGTTGTCTTCATTGATGACATTCTTATCTACTCCAAATCCGAAGAAGAGCATGCGAACCATTTGAGATTAATTCTAGAAACCTTAAGGGAGCATCAGTTGTATGCCAAGTTCAGTAAATGTGAGTTCTGGTTGAAGGAAGTTGGATTCTTAGGCCATGTGCTATCAGCCGGAGGAATATCGGTAGACCCCAAGAAGATCAAATCAGTCATGGAATGGGAAGCCCCTACCACTCAGACGGAAGTTAGAGGTTTTCTCGGATTAGCGGGATATTACCGCAAGTTTGTTGAAGGATTTTCAAGCATTGCCCGGCCAATGACCCAATTGTTGAAGAAGGACAAGAAGTTTGAATGGACCCCTAAATGTGAAGAGAGTTTTCAAGAGCTCAAGAAGCGATTGGTGACCGCACCCGTCCTAACCATGCCCGATATCACCAAAAACTTTGATGTCTATTGCGACGCTTCCAAACTTGGACTGGGTTGCGTGTTAATGCAAGAAGGCAAGGTCATAGCTTACCTCTCTCGGCAGCTTAGACCTCATGAAGAAAATTATCCAACCCATGATCTAGAATTAGCAGCCGTGGTTCTAGCTATGAAGACTTGGAGGCACTATCTGATGGGCAATCGTTGTGAGATTTACACTGATCACAAGAGTTTGAAGTATATATTCACCCAGAAGGAGTTGAACATGAGGCAAAGGAGATGGATAGAGTTGATCAAGGATTATGATCTGGAAATTCACTATCACCCCGGTAAGGCCAATGTAGTGGCCGATGCGTTGAGTCGAAAGCCATGCTCATTGAATATGAGGATCAAGGAAGAGCAACCTATGTTGCACCAAGAGTTTGAAAAATTTGGATTGGAACTAGTCAGTCAAGGATTCTTAGCCAACCTTGAGTTTCAACCCACCTTGATGAGCCAAATCAAAGAAGCCCAGAAGGGAAATGAGAGTATTGACGGAATTAAGCGCCGAATTAGTTCCGGTAAGGTGCCAGGATTTGAGGAAGATGATCAAGGAGTTCTTTGGTATAAAGGACGTATTTGTGTGCCTGCTGATTCAGAATTGAAGGAAGTGATTATGAAGGAAGCCCATGAGACACCTTACTCCATCCACCCCGGTGGAACGAAGATGTACCAAGATCTGAAGGAACAATTTTGGTGGCATGGAATGAAGCGTGAGATTGCATCGTTCATCTCTAAGTGTGATATTTGTCAAAGAGTCAAGGCTGAACATCAACATCCTGCTGGATTGCTGCAACCTTTGCAAGTTCCGGAATGGAAGTGGGATTCTGTTGGAATGGATTTCATCACTGGATTTCCAAGGTCTAGCCGTGGAAATGACTCTATTTGGGTCATTGTGGATAGACTAACCAAGGTAGCCCACTTTATTCCTGTCAAGACCACTTACAACTCGGGACAGCTAGCAGATCTGTATTTATCCAGAATTGTCAGTTTGCATGGAGTCCCTAAAACCATCGTTTCCGATCGAGGAACCCAATTCACTTCGAGATTTTGGAAAAGCTTACATCAAGCTTTGGGAACCAAGTTAGCTTTCAGCACCGCTTACCACCCTCAGACTGATGGACAGACTGAGAGAGTGAATCAAATACTTGAAGATATGTTGAGAGCCTGTGTTCTAGCTTATGGAGCTAAGTGGGAAGATTGTCTACCTTTCGCGGAGTTTTCCTACAACAACAGTTATCAAGCCAGTTTGCAAATGGCCCCATTTGAAGCTTTGTATGGAAGAAAGTGTCGTACCCCTCTGAATTGGTCAGAAACCGGAGACAGTCAGATTTTTGGACCAGATATTTTGCAAGAAGCCGAGGAGAAAGTTCGCATGATTCGTGAATATCTCAAGGCAGCCCAGTCAAGACAAAAGAGTTATGCCAACAAGAGACGTCGAGAACTGATTTTCAAGAGTGGAGACTTTGTTTATCTCAGAGTATCACCCCTCAAGGGAATGCAAAGATTTCAAGTAAAAGGAAAGCTTGCGCCAAGATATATTGGACCCTTCAAGATACTAGACCGCAGAGGAGAAGTGTCTTATCAGTTGGAAATGCCCCCGGAATTGTCCGAAGTGCACGATGTCTTCCACGTGTCGTTACTTCGGAAATGTCTTGAAGTGCCGGAGAAGCCAGAAATCTTCAAGAATATTGATCACCGTTCTGTGGACATCAACAAGGATTTGACATATCGTGAAATGCCTATTCGTATCCTCGAGGAAGCATATAGAACCACTCGAACCCGAAGCATCAAGTTTCTGAAAGTTCAGTGGAGTAATCACACCGAAGAGGAAGCCACTTGGGAACGAGAAGATTACCTTCAGAAAGAGTTTCCCAATCTTTTCAGTTCTTAATTAGTGAATCTCGGGGACGAGATTCTTTTTAAGGGGGGAAGATTGTAACAACTCAGAAATTGTAATCCACTTCTTAATAAGTATAGTGCCAAATTTTGGACCCAAATAAAACTTTTTATCTATTATGGTATGCATACATGTATTTTCTACTATATGTATTCTATGATTTTATGTGTGTTATTTTTATTTGTGCATTGGTTAGATAATTCTAAGTGAACCAACAGAATCAATTGAGAAGATTTTTAGGAAGCAAAGAAACCAGAAGTTAAAGTAAGTAAGAAAGAGATAAAGTTAATATGATCTAGAAACTATTATTGACTACACCATTTTGAGACCCTAGATTAAGCAATCTACAGCTCACCTTCATGTTTGGCCAGTAAGTTGAGTTTAACCAAGTTATGGACCAACTCAACCAACAAGCTTTTGTCCAAAATTCAAACTGGAACATCACACAAACTTGAGCCAAAGTTTGAATCTGAAACAGGTACTATACCAAATTTGAAATATAAATTTTTGGAAAACTCATCCTTTCACTATAACAAAAATATGCCTGGGTACCTTATCCAATATGATGAGCACCCAAAGTGGAAAATTTTGAAAATTCGAATTTTGAGTTCTTGCGGGCATTTCGTCGAACACTGGCAGAAGAAAAATCAAATGAAATCAAAATCACTGGAGCTGCACTGTGCTGGCTCGCTCCAGCACTGTCGCCATGCTCCTTGGCCGCTCTACGGTCGACTCCAGTGCCCCCAGCCCCGACCCAAGCGAGGAGAAGAGGAGGAAGGAGGAGAAACGCACCCAGGGCCCCCTCCCAGCAACCCTCTTCCCTGCACGATGCCGACCAGCTTGGAGGCGCCAGAGGAGACCCACAGCACCCCGCGGCCGAACCAGCACCCTCCCAGCACGCGAGCGTGGCCGCCGTGGCCGGAGAGACCGTCGAACGCAACCAGGACCCCCGAGCCGGCGAGCTTCTGGTCGCCTTGCTCCCGGCCTCCTGAGACTATAAATACCCCCTCCGATCAAACGAATCGACTCACCTCACTCCCCTCTACCTCCCAGACATCGTCGCTTAGCCCCGCTTGCCCTAGTTCGCCGTCGCCAGCCTCGCCGGAGTGGTACTGGACGAGCGGAGCGCCGCCGCGTTCGAGCACCTGGGGGCAAACTGCTGCAGGGAATCGGAAGAGGAGCCTCGCCGCCGCCGATCCCGCACGTCGCCGACGAGCTCTGCTTCCTCTACGCCTCGCCATCGCCGTCGAACATTCGTCACTGCTCGCAGGTGAGCTCCCGCCCGTGCTGAGGAAGAAGATGATCGCGAGCCGTTAGATCTTGATCCAGCGATAGCATACCGATTCGGGTTTGTAATTAGGTCTGACGAGTAGGTCCCACCCGTCAGGCCTGTTTTATTTTTCCCCAGCCGAGCGAATCGTTTTCTGGGCCAGGCCCGTTCGGGTTTCGTCTGAACTGGGCCCAGCTAGTGAAGTTTCGGTCCGTTTCGTTTTTAATTAATTTCCCGCCCGTTTCATTTATTTCAAATAAATTTCAGATGCTATTTTCAAACTTTAATTCCTAGAGTTTTACAAATCCAAATCCAGCAAATAAATATGCATTGGAAAGCTTATGAAATACTCTATCCAATAGTACTGGTTAGAATTCAAAATAAGTTAGGAATTAAATTAGATATGAATAGTGTGACCATAGCTTGTTTAATAATGAAAGATTTCTAGAAAATTATTTAAGCTATCCAAAAATCATGAAAATTAAAATGTGAACTCACTAATGACCCCTCTTACTGTTAGTCAACACTAATCTATCCCAAACCCTATTAGTGTGACCCCTTAGACCCTAACCCAATCCTATTTGGTAGCATAAAATGATAGATCCCTACTTGCACACTTAGAATTAATTGCCCTCAATGCCAATTCACTTAGTGGATCCATTCCACTTGAACTTGTCTTAGTAACCCTAAATCAATCCCAATGCTGCACAAGTGAACCACCTTTGCCACTTAGTAAAGAATCTAGCTTGCACACTTGAAGAAAAACTTAGAAGAAAGACTTACAATCCCACACCCTAAAAATGCAACATGAATGCTTTGGTTAGCAAACAAAGATGTGTGCTTGGTATGTTGTTAGCTTGGTGAAGTGATGGTGTGCTTTGTGTTTATTCGTTATTAGACGCTAGTGTTGCCGAGGAGGATATTGGAGGGGATTATTATTATCAAGAAGAAGAAGAAAACCCCGGACACTTTACCAACCAAGGCAAGCCATCTTTTGATTCATACTCCCCATGCCTAGTTTTAATATTGCATTCTACTTGTTTTAAGTAAATTGCATGATTGAATTGCTAGAGTAGAATGATAGAAGTATATTGAGGTCTTGATTATCAAGAGCATCAAGCTGAGTTTATCCAACTCTATTTAGTGGTCATCACTCAATGTAGTTGCTTAGTCGCTAATAATATTGAGGCCATCTATAAGGGGAACTCTAGTTGAAATTGGTGACTTGAACTTGGAACTTGAAATGGAGATTTCTCCTACAGAATGGCTTTATGAAAGAAAATCAATCTTGACTAAGAACTATGAAACATATTTCTAAATGACAACGAGTGATGTACCATGGGAGCCAATTTTACCGTACAACCACATTACCCCTATATGGGAAGGGGCTTAATCCGTAGCTTGTTTATCTTAGTATGGGAGGCCTTGTATCAAATCTTCATGGAAGGACACCGCGAAACGGTTACTTCTTGACCAGGTGGATTCCACTAACCCGGCCTCCGGGATGGGCAGAACTAGAGGCGCCGGAGCGGGGTTCCGTATTCCGGGCTCTAGGGAAGGATCCTATACTAGGATGAGTAAGTGAAAGAGTTTGTTTGATTATCTGAACCTCGCATACTTTGTGTATGTCGAACCGTGGATTTCTCCCGGCAGATGTATCGAATCTTGTGGGTAAAGTGTACCCCTCTGCAGAGGTTCTTAAACTATTCGAATAGCCGCATCCGCGGTCATGGACGGTTGGCAAGCTGTACTTGACTTTTGTCAGGACTAAAAGTGACAGTGGTGACTTGGGGAATGACTTGACTTGAAATGTTGTTGACATACTTGAAGTCCTCTTTAGATGGAAATTTAGAGAACTAAATCTCTTTCCTATAAGTGAACATTCTTGGGAAATAAAACTAGCCTTTGCAAATAAACTTAGTGCTTAGTCCACTATATCCAACCTTGCATATCTGCTTCATCATTTCAATTATAAGATGGTTTGCGAGTGCATCCAATGTACTCACGGCTGTGTCCCTGGCTATCAACTTGGCCAGACTATGGGGAGGAATACCAGGAGGAAGGGTATGAAGAAGAGTACCAGAACTAAGCTCGTCTCCGTGAGTCGCCATTTGCCTGTAGGGAGAAGGCATGGGCCGAAGACGTTATTTCCGCTGCTATATTGTGTTGTAATATGACTTGGTCTATGTGACCATTGTATTTGGACTATCGTATTGTAAGAACTATGGAACTGATTACCAACTACGTTATGTATATCGCAACAATGGTTCTGGGATTGCGGTGGAATACATAACGAGCACTTCGAATTTGTATCAAATTTGAGGTCGTCACAATGTTCTAAGGATTCCTACGGTATATCATTTGTTATTTTTGGACCTACAGATCAATAGATATGAATTTCACAAGATTTGGATTAAATCTGGTTTCAAACTTCTAATTTGAAATTCTGTTTAACCCGGAAGCTGCCACGTGCTCTGTTCTGATTGGCCGGTACCCTTTCGGGCGGATCGTGGTTTGCAACCGTTGGATTAAAGTGGATCTGAATGATCCAGATCTGTTGATACCGATTCGGGTAAGTGAGCTGCTGTGGACCGTTTGATTGAGATCCGACGAACGAGATGAGACAAGGAGAGAACCTCACCGGCGAGCTAGGGTTCCGTCGAGGAAATCCGGCGAGGGCGCGCAGGGAGTCGACGGCGGCGGCGTTCTGGTGACTTGTGGCGCTGGGGAGAGGGTGAACGGGGATCAGCGAGTTGCGGCGGAGTCGGGGGCGTGGTCGAGGTAGTCGGGGGCGTCCTGCAGAGAAGGCGAGACGCGGCTGGAGGAGCTCCTTGCGGCTGTGACCTTCTGGTGGCGTCGGCTTCGTCGTTCTACGGCCAAATCAAACGACCCGAGGTGTTTAGAGGATGCTCCGGGAGATGGGGAGTAAGAAAAACCAGACAGGGGCGGTGCTTACTCGCTTAATCGACGGATTCGCCTAGGTCTTGGCCGCGGCTATGGAGGACTCCGGCGAGCAATTGCGCGGCCTGGCAGCGTCATTGCGAAGGGGAAAGGGGGAGGGACGAGAGAGCGGAAACGGGGGTTTTATAGGCCGGGGGTAGGCATCGATTAAGGCAGGCAATAAAGGGAATTGATGAGGGAGGAGTAATCGGTGCGGGGGCTCGGTCTCTGGCGGAAGAAACGGCTGGAGGAGGAAGAAGGTGACGTGGCCTGACGAGTGGGGCCCACACGTCAGCGAGATAAGGGAGAAATAAAGATACCGTTTCGGTTTTGCTTGCTGGGCTGCGGCTGACTTCTGTGGCTGGGCCTAAAAGGCTCCCCCGAGCCCTTTTCTATTTTTTTTGTTCTTTCTTCTTTTCCTTTTCTGTTTTCCTATTTAATTCATAACTTTTGCAAAATTCATCCAAATCAATTCAAACCATTTTCTAAAATTTTCTAAAATTCAGCACTATGCTTTAACACAGCAAGAGAACTAGTTTTCCCAATAAAAGATGTTTTCAACAAAACATTATGATCCCAACAAGGGGACTTATTTGCACACATAAAATATGGATTAGGGTTTGATAAGTAAATCTCCCTTTTTTTTGGAATTAGTGAAAATACTTTATAAACTATCATTTTGAAAATTACACTCATGCAAGGTTTTGAAGGGCAAACTTTAGTAAATATGAAACACCTTTGGGACACATTCCTTTGTAAGCAAGCTTGCATAGGTTTGAATAAAGAAGAATGAAAATAACATTTTGATACTTGTTCTTTCTCAAAGAAGTTCTTCAAGAAATAAATAGAGGATTTTAAATAGTTTTCAAACAAAGCTTTCAAATAGACTCAAAAAGTTTTAAATCTTAGTGAATTTTCAATCAACACAAGCAAAATAAAAAAAAATTCCCCCAAAATTTGATAATATCTTGGGATGTTACATCAAGCCATCTGGCCCAGGTGCCTTGTCTGCAGGCATATGCTTGACAATCAAGTCCATTTCCTCCTTAGTGAAGGGCCTTGTCAAATCATCAAGGCCAGCAACAGGCTGAAGCAGATTGGCCAGGTCGAAGCCCATATTAATACCTCTACATTGCCCCATTCTGTCTCTGTATTTTTGATAAATGACTCCAGCCATATGCTCATGATCAGAAACAATATCACCATTGTCCAATTTAAGATTTGAGATTGTGTTCCTTCTGAATCTCTGATTGACCATAGCATGGAAGAAATTTGTATTATCCTCCCCTACCTTTATCAAATTAGGGAACACCTTTTTCTCCCATATTGGCACTAAGCTTTCAGCAGCTTTTCTATATGTAACTTGACAATTTTCCTAAAGTTAAACTCAAGTTTAAATAAAGGCCTAGACTCCTGTAAGTTGTCCAACAACAAGATGACCTTGTTACAATTCTCAATCAGAACCTTTATTGTGGACAGACTAGTTTGCCATTTCTTTAAATCATAGCTGAGACATTTCAACTTATGTGCCAGAATAGCTGAACTATTGGATTTATGAGAAGGCTTGCTCTAGGATTTTAGAACACAATCCAAAAAACTAGGATGGTCAACCCAATAATTTTCAAACCTAAAAAACTAGGGTTCTTCATGTTGTTGTGAGGAGGAGGCCTTTCATGACATTGTGGGCAAGATTAGTCATCTTGAGTAGCTTGTTGCACTAGTAGAGATATGCTCGTAGGGGTCATGTAGTTTGTGGTGGACTATTTTGGTGTCGTGCTACTATTACAAACAGCAGCGTGGAAAAACACGTTGTGCTACCGTTAAGCGCATAATGGTGGCGCGGTCCTGATTTGGCCACACCGCCTCTATGTGGGCCCCAGAGGACGGGTCTGAAAAAAGATAATGGTGGTGCGGCATTTTGGGCCCGCGCCGCTGTTTCGCGAAATTGGTGGCGTGACAAGCTTGCCACGTTGCTAGTTCCCTTGTTGTTTGTAGCATTGGTCCTGGTTTCCGTGCAACTATTATTTTCGGCGTGGAGCTGCCCTCGGTGGGCCATTCGCTGATGGCGTGACATTTTTTCATCACGCAACCATTATTTTGTTGCCAAAGAATCCACACGCCCATTCGACCCTGCTGGTTCGCGCCGATTTCTCATATCTGTCGTGGCTCTTTGTTTTGTCTCTGCTCCTCTGGCCGGCGTTCTCTCTGTTCCTCCGCACTACGCTCTGATCCAAGTAATAAATTCTCATCTCTCCTCCATTAATTACTTATGGAGTTTTCCTTATTAGTTAGCTAGCTTTCATCTCCATTAGTTTTCCCCCACAATTGCTCGATTGGTGGCTTCATTGTCTTTTCTTGCTAGTTTCTAGTTGACAAATATTCTTGAGCTAAGCATGGATTCTATGATTATAATATTTTTTGCTTTTTGTTGGCATGCTTGTTGTCATGCTTGTTGGCATGCTTGAGTAGGCACGTGGATGCATATAAAAGTGGCAAAATATGAGATTTTGTGTATGATAAATCCATTATTCTTATGGTGACGGCCACAGGTTTTAATGTTTGTGTGCATAGAGAAAATGAACCTTCTTTGTGGTTGCTTGAGATACGTTTACTTTTGCAGGAAATGTACACGAGCGTCAATGTTTTGGCAAAACGACGAATATCTGTTTCATCAAATTTCTGACGCTCATATGTGTCCTATTTTTAGAGGAGACCATGCCGAAATTTTCTTTGAAATATGTCACTCGTTCTCTAAAAATTTGATTCCTGTTTTAACCTACAGAGGTCATGGATCGAAGCCCAGCTGCTTTCATCAAGATAGCGGTGGCACATATGTATCAAAATAATCGCACACATATATTATGCCCATGTTCTAGATGCAAAAATCTTGTTGCGCTCGACCCCTTTTCTGGTAGTTTGATGAGGACATCCCATATATTGATACATCCGCTGCACCTACAGCGGAACACATACAAGGACCTATCACTCGAGCTCGTGCCAAGCAACTTAACTATCAGGTACTTTCGTTTCTTGGAACTCTTTCTCACATACATGAGAATATGATGTTGCCTAAATCAGATATGTTTGTTACTCTTAGGAATGATGGACCTAGCATGGATGAGAGGGACAAGCATTGAAGCATGATTGTGCATGGAGATGGCAGCAAGCATTTGAGGATTGAAGAAGATGCCACAAGTGGAGATTTCTGAACTTTGAAGACACCATAATGTGGGATGAAGACTTAGACGAAATATACAAAGAGCTACTTCATAAATTCGTCCATAGATAAATATGGTGTTGCGTCACCTTTATTTTTGGGCCAGGCCCATGTAATTTTCGCAGCAAATAAGACAACCACTTTTAGGAGTCTAAATTTAAGGAGAAAAGGCCTGCTAGGGTTCCGTTCGACCCCCATACCCATGGCTGGTCGCACCCCTACCTTTTCCTCCCCAAATACCCCCGTAGCCGTCATTAGAACTCGGATTTTGTTTAGACTAAAAGTTAGCCATTGCTGCAACTACAAGCTCAACTTTTGAGGCAAATCACCTAGAAGAAGACCGCCTATTCGGAATCCTACCTTCATAATAAAGCTTTCATCATTCATCCGCAATATCTTGATTGCAATATTAGTTCTTGCTTGTTCTCGATTTCATGTAGGAATTAAGACCCTCGTTGGTCAGGCTGATCATGCTTCCGCAAGATCGGCAACTTCCGGAGATTGTCCTAGCGATTGCATTGGCGCACGAGCTTTGCACGTGTAGTCAGATCGTCAAGCACGAAATCCACCCACCAAATCGACATATCAAGATCTCATCGAAAGATCAGATGCCTTTGCCCTATCAAGTGGTATCAGATTTCAGGTTGCTCGGTGAGATTTACGGTTTTTGTAGTCTAGATTGCATCTGTGTTCATACCTATAAACCATGAAAACAGCCAAAAATACTGTTAGGGTTTAGATCACCTCGTCCCATAAACCGCCGAAGCCCTTGCATTGTCTTTTCAGTTTGCACCGTTGACTTTGTGTCTGCATCCGCGCGTCAAGTTCCTGGTCTTAGTGTCTAGTTCCATTAGAGTTTCGAGTTTGAATCACCTTAGTCACACCGCCGCCGCACGCTTGCACCACCGCTCCACCACATACTTCCGCCACCCCGCCATATACTTCCGCCACCGCCATCGCCATCCCTGCCCCGGTTCCATCCACGTTGAATTAGGGTTTGTTCTTTTCTTCAATTTTGGTCTGTGCTATTAAGAGTTTGTGAGTTAAGTTTCGGTCGCCATTCAAGATGAAGAAGAGCAAAAAAAATTCCAAAAAAAAATTCTGAAAAAAAAATTCAAATCCGAACCCAAGTCGGTTCGACCAGATTTCTACTAGTCTAGTCCGAATTGGACAGTTTCGTTAGTTTTTGGCAGTTTTGGACAGCAAACTTTGACTTGCCATAACTTTTGCATACGAACTCCATTTTTGATGTACGACCACTCAAAATCCTCAGCAGAAAAAGTTCCATTTTCGTCGTTGTACGCCCTTCTGAGAAGGTCAAGATTTTGGCCTCTGAAGTTCCGGACCCGGAATTTTCGTGTGATCTTCACTTATATCTTGCTTTTGAGCTATTCCTTTGTGATTCTTGTGCAGCTCTATGACTTCCTTAGTGTTCTCGGCTTGCGTCTCTAGCATGATCTAGCCTAGGACCAGCACAATACCGTTGTTGAGCATTCTTTCAACATTGCATCACTGTTTTGACATTTGCTATTTTGCTACTATATAAGCCTTCCTACAGCTCCACATATTTCTGCATGTGCTTTGTATCAACACCTGGTAATCGCTTTGCGCAATTTTGGGAGTCGCTGATCTTTGCTGGTTGCATATCGCCTTCCTCCTATTTGGTAAGAACTTGTATGAGCTTTGTATACAGCTTGACAGATTCCGCGTGATTCCACCATATTCCGTAGTTCATAGGTATATACATTTGTGCTTGCTTCTATGCTAATCATGACAGGAACTGCGAATGATGGTGTTGATCCAGAGAAGATGACAAGTGCAGCGTTGCATGCCCACTTCACTCGGTTGTTGGTGGGGCGTGCACAAGATGTGGACACACGATTGGGTGATGTTGATTCCAAGCTTTCTGATGTGATGGACAAGATTGCTGGCCTTGAGGCATCTTTCAACGCCAAGCTCGACGCCAAGTTCCAGGAAGTCCTGGCCCGGTTACCACCATAGCCACAGCGGGGCGTCCACATGCCACGTGCTCCCTGCATTCCTCTCATACCGCCACCTGCGGGTACCGTTACAGCTACGGCAGCTGCAGCGGTGAATAGATCGTAAGGGAACCTAGAGGGGGGGGTGAATAGGTGCTACTCAAGTTTTAGTTCATTTTCAATTCAGGCTTGACACAAAAGGTAAATTCTCTAGATATGCAACTAGGGTGAATTTACCTATATGACAACTAGCAAGCTAAGCAAGATACAATATATAAAGGCAATAAAGGATAGAGGTAACCGAGAGTGGAGCACACGGAGACAAGGATGTAATTCCCGTAGTTCCTTCCTTTTTAGGGGAAGTACGTCTACGTTGGAGAGGTGTGGTTGCCACAAAGGCCTAACCAACGCCACAAAGGCTCCCCCTATACTCCGGTGCAAGCTTTCGCCACAAAGGCCTAGCTCACTTTCCACTAAGGGATTCCTCAAGGCGGAACCGGCCTTTACAATCTTGGGGCATGCATCCACAACTGAATTGGAGGCTCCCAAGGACAACACAATGCTGTCAAACAACAAGTATCAAGATACCAAACACACAAATCAAGGTCTAGGGATTCAAGGAAACCCAAGACACAAGGGCCCTCAAGCAAATGAGAGGCGAAAGTAAATCGCGGCGGTGAGGATGTAGATCAAGGCCTCCTCCTTCAATTCTCCAAAGATAAAGAGCTTTGGTGGGTTGAGGGGGGAGATCTTGTGAATTTTATGGCTCCAATAATGGTGTTCTTGAGCTTTGGGACGAGCAGCTTGAGGTAGAAGAAGGGGGAGGGGTATTTATAGCCCCTCCCAAAATGTAGCCGTTGCTGCCTCAGGGGACCAGATTATCCGGCCAAAGTAGGGGTGGATAATCCGGTCGGCCGGATTATCCGGCCTAGAAATGAAATATCCGGGCCAATAATCTGGCCCGACTTCTGGTTGACGCCGACTTAGGTCCTTAGCCGTTTTCCTTGAAATCTTGAGGGGGCGGATAATCTGGCCCTAGATGAAATATCCGGCCCAATAATTCGGCCCCATATCTGCTTGATGCCGACTCAACTCCTTAGCCGTTTTCGCTGAAAACTCGAGGGGAGCGAATTATCCGGCCCTAGATGAAATATCTGGCCTAATAATCTGGCCCCCTATCTGGTTGACGCCGACTCAAGTCCTTAGCCGTTTTCTTCAAACTATAAAACTTGCAACACTTCAACACACTTAAATTCCTAATGTTGTTATTTAACACACAAAATATAAGGGATACAAAGTATGCTCGTTCAATCTCCCCCTTTTTGGTGTTAGATGACAACACTAGGATTTGCAAGAGAAATAATATATTCCAAACAACAAAATTTTTTAAACAAGGAGCAAAGCTCCCCCTAAAAGTGTGCATCCTTGAGAAATGGAAGTGAAAAGCACAAACACCACTTTTATGTTCGAAGAAAAATCCACAAATAGGAGCCACAGAAATATATGTTCTACAAAAAGGGTCGAGGCTAGAGTTTGTAAGGATCATACCACTAGATAGTAGACTCAATCAATATGGAATTCCGAAGATGAGAATGTCGTGAAACCAAATTCCATAGCCATCCCACATACATACCGAGATCTCACAAAAGAATAAAGTAGCACAAATAGTTCTACAAGCATAATATTCCACAAGGCACACATAGAACATAGAACATAGTAGAATACACACCATAGTAGCAAACAAACCACAAATATTGTTCCAAACATAAAGCTAATATTGTTCCAAACATAAAGCAAATAGATAAGAAGGAACACAAGCGCTAAAGGAATGATAAACGCTCAAGCTTTTGTTCCACCAATGCAAATCCCGATAGATACCTAAATAGAACTACTTCTCCCTCTTTGGCATCAAGACACCAAAAAGGGAGAAGAGCAATGCTACATGCCCCGAAGCAATCAATCCTCCCAGTCATCAAAGTCATCGGAGCCTTCAGCATCGTCATCATCATCAGCATCGTCAGCATCCACGTCCTCTTCAACCTCCTCAATCTCTGCATCAGCATCTCCTGCAGGGGCATCTGGAGGAGCAAAGAGATGCTTCTCCAAATCACACCAGTTATAGCGATCAGTGTTCCAAGCTACATAAGAAGTAGATGCAGTAGGAGTGGGCTCGATAGTCTGTGCTCCACTAAGACGGTGCAAAATCAACTGCTGATTGTCTTGAATCGTCTTCCTCTCCATGTTGGCCTGGTAGTTCTCACAGTGGATCTCAACCTTCATGCAAAGAACATTCCTCTCAAACCAACTGAGCATCTTGACTTCTCTAGACATGGAAGTAGCAGCAGCTCTCTGAGCACGAGTAGGAGCACTCGACCTAGCATCAGCCATGAAAGTACTAGGATAAGCAGTGGAAGGGGCAGATGGCTTCTTCTTTTTGATGTATTGCTTCTTGACTGAGTGCTCCACGCAATCATCACTAAGATCATACTCCTGAAGGGAATGCTTGATGAGGAGCATGATGTAAGGAGCATATGGAAGTGTGTTCCTCTAAAATATGGCATCCTTAATCTCATGATAAATAAAGTCCATCACTTCTAAAGTGAAATCCTCATCCAGGTCAGAAGAAGTAGCACACTCATGGGCAAGGAAAAGAAGATCGACAAGTGAGGTGCGGATGGCATCATTGTTACCACCACTAGGGGCAATGTTCTCTCTGAAGATGCAGACAAGCTGATCATAAAGTGGAAGCAAAATATTGATAAAGCCGATGACACCAGTGGAGTCATAGAGATCATAAAGCTTGTCCTTGTCAGGCTTTGTACCCAGAGTGAACACGGCAACCTACTGGATTCTCCCCATCATAAGCATAACCCAAGAGAGAGGCAAACCCAGAGAAATCAGCTTGACAGTAATGCTCTCTAGACATCCATTTCATTGTCTTCTATGCATTGGGCATGATCACTAGAGTGGCATAGAACTGCATGATGAGGTGAGGATTAAAGTTGCACTTCAGAACAGCTAGCTCAGTCAATCCCAAATTTCTCAATCACAGAAATAGCATCATCAAAGTAGGTCTTGCTGCGAAGGTGTTCGAGGTCAATAGGATGCATGGGACGGGTTGGGTTCTTTAGACTTGCATAGACATCACGGAAGATGGACCACTGCTCCTCACACCAAAAGCCACGATCCTTAATCGCTTCATCACGGGGTGTGGCGTACCAATCATTGCACTGCACAAGAATGTAGTCAAGCTCGGGCATGTTCTTGTAGTTAGGTCTTGTTGCTTTCCCTTTGCGGCGAGCTTGAGCTTTTGCAAGATTTTCCTTCTCAGCTCTCTTAGCAGCCTGCCTCTAACGCTGACAGATCGCAACCTCATCAACAAGAACTCCTTCTTCATTTGGAATCAATCGATGCTTGCGCTTCGGTAAACCCGAAACATGACTACTACTACCTGTGAGAGAGGAGCAAGGATAGCAAGGGGATAAGCATATGCACACAAGTTACTGAAAAGAGAGCAAGAATCAGGTTGTATGGAAGAAAACTTCACAAGAGGAATCAAATTAGAGTGAGCAATTAAAAAAAATCGGGGAACAAAGTGCCAGGCCAGATTATCCGGACAGGGGGCCGGATAATCCCCCCCCCCCTCGAAAAATTTCTCACAAACTGCTGTAGACTCAGATTTGATAGATCGAGTGAAATTATATCATACAAAGTGATTCAAGACAAAAGGAACAACTCAGAGGAAGCCAATCTCCAAGAAATTTCGAAATAAAGTTTCATACTATACCACACCGTAGGGTTAGGAAATATGAGCTTTACCCGCATCCATCACAAAAACGGCTTGGGGAGAGGCTTCCCGAGGAGGAGGAGATCAAACTCTGGCGAGGGCCGGCCTTAGGGATGGCCGGAGCACTGCCGGCGATGAGGGAGAGGCAGTGGCGGCAGGAGAGAGAAATCAGGGTGGGGGGAAAAGGAATTGCCCGAATAGGCAGCCCTACCCCGCCCTTAAATACTCTGTCTCCATGCCGGCCGGATAATCTAGCCAAACTGAGCCCGAATTATCCGCCCCACCCCCTCAGATATTCTGCCCAGGGTGGCGATATTCTGGCCTGGAAAACCAGAGAGCCAAACCATACAATTTTTTATAAAACAGAATTTCTTTTTGACAAAAATTTGAACTTGTGTGCATAGAATAGATGTTTTGTGATAGGAGGGCTTAGGATAGAGAGCAAACACGGAGTGGTTCTTGGCACTTGACATCGCAAAAACAAGAAATCATTGGAAAATCCAATGCAAGTGCCTGCCCATATCAAAGATAGAGACAATGACAAAAAAGCTCAATAAGACTCAAATAGGATTTGCAAGGAATCAACTCTTCGAAAAGAAGAGGTCGGTGGCCGAGGCCACCATGTTTTTGTGTTATGGCACTGGACCGCGAAGATGTATCTTGGGTCCATAACCAATACTCGTCATTGAAACTCATATATCACAAAATGATATGAAGAGAATGATTTTGTTACTATTGGCATGATGGGGGGAGGGATAGCCCAATTAATTAGGACCGCACTCCCCCTATCTCCATGCCCACACCTGAACCAAACAAGTATTGAAATATAGGTGTATTTGCAAGATGCTCAAGCCACACTCCTTGAATTAATGATATTTAGCTCATTCCTCAAATATCCAAATCTTGCTTCATCAAGGGGCTTCGTGAATATATCAGCAAGTTGATCCTTGGTGCAAACATATGCAAGCTCAATATCACCATGGGCAACATGATCTCTAATAAAATGATTCCAGATCTCAATATGCTTGGTTCTTGAATGTTGCACCGGATTATAGGCTATCTTGATAGCACTCTCATTGTCACATAAAAGAGGCACTTTGTCACAACTGACACCATATTCCTTTAAAGTTTGCCTCATCCACAACAATGGAGTGCATCCACTTGCGGGGGCAATGTATTCAGCTTCAGCGGTGGAGAGAGATATGCAATTTTGCTTCTTAGAAGACCAACACACCAAAGACCTACCAAGAAATTGGCAAGTTGGGGGTATGAACCAAATATCAAAAGATTCTTTTGACCGCCATTAGGTGGCTTTCTTTAGGAGCGGCTTGATACCTTGCACACACACCTACACTCAACACAATATCTGGTCTAGATGCGCATAGGTAAAGCAAAGAACCTATCATAGAATGGTATACCTTTTGATCCACATCTTTACCATTGGGATCTAGTTCAAGATGACATTTAGTGGGCATTGGTATGGTGGCCCCATTTAGTTCCTTCATCTTGAACCTCTTGAGCATATCTTGGACATATTTGGCTTGATTAATAAAAGTCCCTTCTTTCAATTGCTTGATTTCAAAACCAAGAAAGAACTTCATTTCGCCCATCATAGACATCTCAAACATATCGGTCATAAGCTATGAAAATTCATCATTAAAAGCTTTGTTAGTAGAGCCAAAGATAATATCATCAACATATAGTTGGCATACGAAAAGCTCCCCATTGACCCTCTTAGTAAAAAGAGTGGGATCGATTTTCCCAACTTCAAACCCACGGTCTAACAACAACTCCTTAAGGTGCTCATACCACGCACGTGGGGCTTGTTTAAGGCCATAGAGTGCCTTATGGAGTTTGTAGACATGGTTAGGGAAGTTGAGGTCCTCAAACCCCGGGTGTTGCTTAACATATACTTCCTCTTTCAATGGACCATTTAGAAAAGCACTTTTAACATCCATTTGTTGCAACTTAAAATTATGACGTGTGGCATATGCAAGAAGGATATAGATGGACTCAAGGCGAGCCACGATAGCATAAGTTTCTCCAAAGTCAATGCCTTCAACTTGAGAGGAACCTTGAGCAATCAATCTTGCCTTGTTCCTCACAACAATTCCATGCTCATCTTGCTTGTTCTTGAATATCCACTTTGTGCCAATCACATTGCGGCACTCTCTTGGCTTCTCCACTAACACCCACACATTATTGCGCTTGAAGTTATTGAGTTCTTCATGCATAGCATCCAACCATTCTAGATCTTCAAGTGCTTCAAATACTTTCTTGGGTTCAACCATGGAGATATAGGCATGATGATTGCTAAATTTTGCCAATTGACCTCGAGTTGACACGTTGCCTCTTAAATCTCCAATAACCCTCTGAAGGGTATGACCACTAAGTTTCAAGTTCCTTTAAACTCTTCTCTTGCGACGGGCTTCGATCTCCTCATTTGACCTTTGAGGAATCACTTGATCATCTTGATCATTTTGGTCCACGTCTTGACCATTATCTTGACCTTGATCATCATTGAGCACATCATCACTCTCTTCATGAGTAGGTTGATCTTGGTCTTGTGAAGAATTAGGGGCGGTTGTGATAACCGGAGAGGATGGTGGTGCCCCTTCTTCTTCATGAAGGTCCTTGTCTTGTTCTTTGGTTGGTGCATTGGTTGCTTCTTCGGGAGAGGCTTGTTGAGCTTGTGCAGATGAGGGCTCCACTTGAGTAGAGCATATTTCTTCTCGGTCGGCCACAAGGTGTCCCTCAATGGGACAGAAAAATCCCACGACCATTCTTCTTATGGCATCTTGAGGTATTTCATGATCTACATAAGAAGCAACAACATCTTGCCCCCCTTGGGAGCTATAATTTTCTTCGAATACCACACTACACAATTCTTCAACACGTCCGGTGGACTTGTTGAAGAATCTATAAGTGTGGGATTCAGCACCATAACCAACAAAAATACCTTCTAATGCTTTCAGATCAAATTTACCTAAACGAACTCCTTTTCTAAGAAAGAAACACTTACAACCGAAAACCCAGAAGTACTTGATGTTGGGCTTGCTTCCGGTGAGAATTTCATATGGAGTCATGTTCAAGCCTTTGAGGAGGAAGAGCCGGTTCAATGAATGACAAGCTGTAGAGATAGCTTCGGCCCAAAAGTTGTATGGAGATTTAAACTCCGCCAACATGGACCTAGCCATATCCATAAGAGTCCGGTTCTTTCTCTCGGCTACACCATTTTGTTGAGGGGTGTATGCAGCGGAATATTGATGTCATATCCCCTCATCAATGAGAAAGCCATTTAAGGTGTAGTTCTTGAACTCGGAGCCATTGTCACTTCTTATTGCCAAAATATTTTGCCGATATTGACGTTCAACTTCTTTGGCAAAGTCGATGACGGCTTGTTGAGTCTCACTCTTGTATGCAAAGAAATAAACCCATGTATATCTTGAATAGTCATCAACAATCACCAAACAATTTTTCCCACCAAGACTTGCATGAGAAGCAGGACCAAAGAGATCCTCATGAAGGAGCTCCAAAATCCTCTTGGAAGAAATAATAGTCTTGCTTGAATGGGGAGAGTCATGCACTAGAACACAAGCCTGCAAACACGATCTTTGGCAAAAGAAACATCCTATTTTAGTCCGAGAATGTGGCCTCCCTTGTGAAGGCTTTGCAAAGTTCTTATATTGACATGGGCTAGTCGGCGATGCCAAAGCCAACCCACATCGGCCTTTCCAATTAGATACATTGCACTCGTAGTGGTTTTCCCCGAGAAGTCCACCACATACAAGTTGTTTTCAATATGCCCAACGAAAGCGACCTTTAGAGACTTGCTCCATAAGAGTACTGATAAGGATCACGCCGGTGATCCTATGAGTTTTGTCCCGATCTTTCACAGCGAGTCAACCCAGATAAATAATCTTCCAATAACGCGAGGAACGTCACCTGAAGAAGAGGAACGAATCCAGCAAGCAACACGATGAAGATCACCACGCCTCAAACCTGAGCCTGATAATTCTTGATGAACACACGAACCCTCGCAGCAATATATTTGACAAACATGGCAGCGCCGTTTCCCCGGAGGGATGATACACGGTGGAACACCACGCGATAGTTTAATCTAAAATTCTGAACTCCCTAAACCCTAGACTGCTGGCCTCCTTATATAGACAGCCAGAAAACTATTGGGCTTGGATAGGCCCAAACCCAAAACACAAATAATTCTAAGTGGCCCATAACATGGCCTAGCACACGGAATAACATAAGCAGATATGTAAATTGCTGACACAACCTTAGACTAAATTATTTCATATCGTAGGTCGTCCTGGCGTGCCAATCAGCAACGAGCTTCCCTCATCTCGGTGGAGTCCTGAAATTGGGCTTCACCTCCTCCTTCATGCCCATATCATCCTCCCCCCCTTCAAAAAGCGTTGTCCCCAACGCGTGAGGGTCTGCTCGAAAAGGTGGCGGAAGATCAACAATAGCACCACGCATATTCGCCGTCTTCAAGTCTTGCTTGCCTTCCTCACCACATCCTCCCTCTTGGCCTGCTCGACTTGATATAGCCCTAGGTGGTTGCACCTCTTTTCTTCGCCAAATGAACCTGTACTTAGGCGCCTCCACATTTTTCTTCTCAATCCTTGCTGGAACCTTGCGTTGCTGAACATGAACCTGCTTAGCACGACCCTGCAAAGTACTAATACCTGGGCCACACAACTGACAAACACGTCCATCCTTGCATGTATGCACACGCACGGCTGCTCCAACAAAACGTCTCTGAGGTGTTCTCGCAAAACTGTGGCTGACTACCCGTGGCACCATATGCACCGGAACACGATCAGCACCACCGTCATCGGTCTAAACACCCATGTCAACACGAACTGGAAGTGGAACACATGGAACACATGCTGACATATCCTTCCCTTCATCAATATGAGGCTTGACTTCAACCGGCTTGTCACTAACAAGAACAACTGGCGTGTCATCTACAGGCTTGGCTGAAACAATATCACGAACGACGCTCTTCGCATCATGCTCCTCAGGTTGCGGCGTAGCTAGCCCAGATTTTGGCTTAGCCTTGCGCAACTTCTCCTTGTGTACCACCAGCTCAACATCAGACTTTATGTGATCATCCTGCATAGGTTTCAAAGTCCGCTGTTTGCCATCATGCACAAAAGAATATGTATTTGCTCTCCCAGCATGAGTAACATTGCGATCATACTGCCATGGACGTCCAAGTAACAGTCCACACACCTCCAATGGCAACACATCGCACTCGACCTCATCAACATAATCACCAACTGTAAATGGCACACGTACCTTATTAGTAACTTTCAGCATACCACAACTATTTAACCATGCAACATGCTTAGGTTCAGGAATACGCCATGTTGACAAACCCAAAGTCGACACCACAGCCTTACTGATGCCATTACAGTAGCTACCACCATCCACCATGAGCTTGCATGCTTTGCCCTTGATCATACACTGTGTCTGAAATAGACTCCAACGCTGACCTCTTTCCACTGTCATACAAGCATCATCATAGACTCTCTTTAGTTGCATATTCAACCCATTTAACGGTTCAGCTGCTTCCAAAACATCCTGGACAACATCAGCCTTCGTATCTGCATAAGGTACAATTGTTGTCGTAGCCGGACTGACCTGCTCTAGAAAACAACCCGCTGGCACAAAACGATGCCTCGCAAGGCGCTTCATTTCTCCCCAAGTGTTTGGAGGACTCTGGCCCTTTATACGCATATCATACCGTAAACGCTTCCACCAAGCTGTAGTTGTTTGATCAAAGCGATCAAGAGCAGAAGTGTAACAAGTAATTTCTCCATAATCTCGAGAACGCGGCAATAACCAACGGTCCATTACCTCTTCCCATGCTAGGTATTCCTATGGCGTAGCATCAATCTTCAACCAAAGCCTTCGCAAACCTCCCAATGCCTTAGTTGCAGCAATAGCATCAGGGTAAATTAGGGGTGCTTCATCCGCTTCGCCGAGCCAAAGTGCTTGATAATAATCTGATACTTCTTCGGAAACGGTCGTAACAACACCTCCTACCATAGTTGTTCAACGGCAAAGTCCCACCAGTACTGTGGTAGAGAAACAATGCAGATTTCACACCCAAAGTGCTCTGCAACAGACAAACTAAACAGACACGTCCCCGCAGCAGAACCTGCACCCGCCTGAAGCAAAACCAACAGCCAAAAAGTACCTACGCTCCCGTTCAGACAAAGAACCTCCAATGTCTGATAGGTAGCGATCAAAACCACCGCAGGAAATCGAAGCCGGTGTGCGCTCTCGATAGAGAATCAATGGGCCGGCCCATTGGGATAGCAAGGCGCAGCAATTCCTGGGCGAGCGAGCCGCGTGAGGACTGGGCGCGATCCCTTTTCACGGAAACAGCAGCGACCCATCCCTGGGCGCGATCGAGGGGCGAGCCGGGCGCCAGGGACCAGACGGCTCTGCCCTTGTGCGAGCGGCCGTCGCCTCCTCTTTTTTTTCTAATCAGTTTGGGCCAACAACTTAGGCCAGTCCAAGTGCTTGGGGCATACCACGCGAGCGACAACAGCCCTCGAGGCTGGGAGATCGGATCGATGGGCGATCCCCTGAGGCGCTGCGCTCGCTCCACCATAGACCACCTCTGTGGTTCGGCGCACGGGGCGAAGCGGACTATTTTTTTTACTGCTATATTCCCGATCAGATCTCATTTGCTATTTCTTTTTTTCTCTCTCAGATCGATCGAGCCCTGGACTGCCTCCTGCACTGCCTAGACTTCCGGCGGATCAAGCAATCGGATCTAGCCTAGAGCGATCAATTCCTGTATCCCTTTTCTTTTTCTAGCACTGAGACCATTCGGCCGTAGAGGAAATCTCGATCTGAAACTGCCACGGTGACCAGAAAAACAATCTAATCTGAAAACTGCAGGTAAGAACAATCCGCAGATCAAGCAATCAACAGAAAATACTCGATGTGATCAAGATAGTAATCTAATACCACATGATAAGGATCACGCCGGTGATCCTATGAGTTTTGTCCCGATCTTTCATAGCGAGTCAACCCGGATAAATAATCTTCCAATAACGCGATGAACGTCACCTGAAGAAGAGGAACGAATCCGGCAAGCAACGCGATGAAGATCACCACGCCTCAAACCTGAGCCTGATAATTCTTGATGAACACAAGAACCCTCATAGCAATATATTTGACAAACACGGCAGCGCCGTTTCCCCGGAGGGATGATACACGGTGGAACACCACGCGATAGTTTAATCTAAAATTCTGAACTCCCTAAACCCTAGACTGCTGGCCTCCTTATATAGACGGCCAGAAAACTATTGGGCTTGGACAGGCCCAAACCCAAAACACAAATAATTCTAAGTGGCCCATAACATGACCTAGCACACGGAATAACATAAGCAGATATGTAAATTGCTGACACAACCTTAGACTAAATTATTTCATATCGTAGGTTGTCCTGGCGTGCCAATCAGCAACGAGCTTCCCTCATCTCGGTGGAGTCCTGAAATTGGGCTTCACCTCCTCCTTCGTGCCCATATCAAGTACCACAATTTCATTATCAATGAAGACGGCAAAGCCCATCTTACCAAGCGCACGAACTGAAAGTAAATTATAACCAAGGGTCTCAACAAGCATGACGTCCACAAGGGAAATATCGGGTGCGACCACCACCTTGCCAAGACCCAATACCTCGGACTGTGACATGTCTCCATAAGTGACGGTTATATTGTTGACGTTAGGCCTCATCTCCATCATGATCTTCTTGCTTCCGGTCATATGACTTGTGCATCTACTATCAAGCACCCATTTTGATCCACCGAAAGCATAGTCCTACAAGAGAGCATTGCTTGGTGGTAGGTCCCCATTTTCTCAATGGGTCTTCTTTTGTTAGCAACAGGGGTCTTTGGAACCCAAATAGACCAAGAAACATAACCATCATTTGGACCAACATATTTTGCATACACATCACCATAATAATCACGAAATAAAACATAGTGGGGGTTAGCAATTCCTGCAAGATCATCATGAGTGGCTTTGCCATGCATAATGGGATCGTTCTTTGCTTGTGTGGGCTTGGCCTTCTTTTTCTTGTTGTTTTTCTTCTTCTTCTTTGAGACAAAGCCAGTACCCGTTTTATCATTAAATGCCTTTTGCTTACTCAAAATGTCATTCAACTTTTTCTCACTTATGGGAATGGTGGACTTGGCAAGCTCATCTGTCAACCTAGCATTTTCTTCAATATTATTTGCATGATCACAAGTAGAAGTAGAAGAACTAGGCACATCATTTTTAGTCAATTGAATTTGAAGTTGTTCATGTGACTTGGTAAGAATAGAGTGTTCACTTTTCAAGGCCTTGTGAGCCTTGTCAAGATCTTCCAAATCCTTAACAAGTTTATCATGACCAACACCAAATTCAATCTTTTCCTTTTTAAGCACTTTTACTTTGGCACAAGCATGGTCCCGCTCTTTATTGAGTTTAGAGATAACTTCATTATTAGATTCCTCAATGGAATCGAGCTTCTCTTCAAGAGTTGCTCGTTCCTCTTCCTCTCCTACAAGAGAGACTTTTAGTGAGGCAATGTCTTGAGCATACTCTTTTTCAAGCCTTATTTGTTCATCTAGTTTTTCAAGATTCTTACCATATCGACTCAATAGGCTTTCAAAGTGTAACTTGTGTACATCATCAACACTAGACACATAATCATCAAAAGCAATGATTTCTTCCTTTACTCTAAGACTAGCAAGATCATTCAAGGAAGCATCATTTGTCTTAGAGATGGAGGAGGAATGGGTGGGTGATACCTCAGAAGACTTGGCCATAAGGCACTTGACGTTCTTGATGGGAGAGTCCTCATTGGGATATTCAAAGAGTGATGTGGGAGAAGTTGAGGTGGTTGCAATTGCGGCCATCTCACTAGTAGAGGTTTCTTCTTCATCACTCTCACTTGCGGAGTACTCTTCTTGAGTCAAGAACACAAACTTTGGTTGTTGCTTCTTCTTGGATCCACCCTTCTTCACAAATGGCTTCTTTGATGGTTGCTACTCCAAATGAATGTTGCTGCAGACAGTCCTTGTGCGTGGTGGATAACCAGTCCGTTGGGAACCCCAAGAGGAAGGTATGATGAGTATAGCAGCGAGTTTTCCCTCAGTTAAGATACCAAGGTTTATCGATCAGGAGAGGAGAGACAATGACGACTGAAGGTGATGCGGAACCTGCACACACACAAACAAATACTTTGTTCCCAACTTGCGATGAGGTTGTCAATCTCACCGGTTTGCTTGAAACAAAGGTTATGAGCGTATCGAGTGGAAAACAGTAGAGTATGCGAGTAAAGTAAACAGTACGAGTAAAGTAAACAGGTGATAGCAATATGATGTAAATAGGACCGGGGTCCACAGTTCACTAGTGGTGTCTCTCCATAGATAAAATAACACATGCTGGGTAAACAAATTACAGTTGGGCAATTGATAGAATAAAGATAACATGATATGTCAAGAAGATCACTATGAGATTTACTCTAGGCATTACAACAAAATACATAGACCGCCATCCAACTGCATCTATGACTAATAATCCACTCCCTGGGATATCAATCCGAACACCCTAGAAGTATTAAGTTGTGAACAACAGATAATTGCATTAAGCAAAGTGTGTAATCTAAACAAAGCATATGCCCTCGAGCATATGAATGTTGTTTTCTCCCTAGTAGCAACAGCACATCTACAACCTTAGAGGTTTCTGTCACTCCCCCAGGTTAAATAGAGGCATGAACCCACTATCGAGCATAAATACCCCCTCTTGGAGTCACTAGCAACTACTCGGCCAAGATAGCTACTAACAACGGAGAGCATGCAAGATCTAAACATGAAGCACATGGTGGAGGACACAACCATCTAGCTACTGCTATGGACCCATAGTCCAAGGTAGACTACTCACTCATCGCTCCGGAGGCAAGCATGGTGATGAAGAAGACCTCCGGTGGCGATTCCCCTCTCCGGCAGGGTGCCGGGAAGAACTTCTGGATCCTCCCGATCTTCAGGTCGACGGCGGCGGCGGATCGCGATGTGTTCTGGAAATCTGATCGGGTACTTAGGTTTTTTCCGTCGGGGGGTCTTTATAGGCGAAGGGGCGTCGTCAGAGGTGGGGCCAGGTGGCCTCACACGGTGGTGGCGCGGGCCAGGGGCTGGCCGCGCCACCCCTGTGTGTGGGCCCCTGGTGGCCCCCCTCCTACTCCTCTTCGGATCTCTGGAAGCTTCCGGGTAAAATAAGACTTCCGGAACTTGTTTCGTCCAATTCCGAGAATATTTCCTGTGTATCACTTCTGAAACACAAAAACAGCAGAAAACAGGAAACTGGCACTATGGCACTTCGTTAATAGGTTAGTTCCGGAAAATGCATAAAAGTGCCACTAAGTGTAACGAAACAATAGGCAAATGGTGTAAAAACAAGCATGGAGCATCAAAACTTATAGATACGTTTGAGACGTATCAAGCATCCCCAAGCTTAACTCCTGCTCGTCCTCGAGTAGGTAAGTGATAACAAAAGAATAATTTTTGAGGTGACATGCACCTACACAATCTTGATCATATATGTAAGCATTGGTGAGCTGGGATCATAAGAACTTAAAACATGGGCATGAAGATATAATCATGACAATAAGAACTTAGCAACCATGTTGTAAACATGCAAATGAACACAAACAAAAGATCATGATAATGAAACAATGAAAGTCAAACGTGTGTTCAAATCATAAGGAAAAACATACAAATGGTTTTCAGCTTGTCCTTCAAAGAGAGCAAAACATAAATGCATAGGACACCTTCAAGTTTAAGAGGGCGACTAGATACAAATAATTTAAGAACAAGTGAAACCAACAATATGAATCAATCAATGAACTTTGGGACAATGCATATCACACTAAGAATGACAACTATGCTCTCTTAATGGTGCATAAAGAAAGAAGGTGGTGACTCAACATAAAAGTAAAAGAAAGACCCTTCGTAGAGGGGAGCAGTGATTAAACATGTGCTAGAGCTTTTCATTTGTAAAACAGAGAGATAAAAATTGGTTTTGAGAGGTGGTTGTCTTTGTCAACGAATGGCAATGGGGTTCTTACTATCTTCCATACAAAAATGAAGCAAGTTTTTGAGAGAGAGATTGGCACTTTTGTGCTCTTTTATAAAGCTTGGCACTCCTCCCCACCTTTTTTTCCTTTCACAAACCATGGCTAACCGATTCCATCGGGTGCCCACCAACATTCACATTCCATGGAGGAGTGCCTTTTTTCTTTCTTTTTCTCTTTTTTTTTCTTTTGGAATAAGCAATATGGAAGATAGCAAATCCGACCACTACGTCCCCATGAGCTGAAAATAGTGTCACAAAACGAGAAGTGTTTTGAAGGTTTTTGAAAGGTAGCACATGAAAATTTACTTTGGAATGGCTTACAAATACCATGCATAGAAGTTTATAGTGGACACAATGGCAAACTTTGGCTTTTAGGAGTTGGATGCACGAGTAGAGCTCATACTCAGTACAAGGCGAGGGCTAGCAAAAGACTGGGAGCGACCAACTAAGAGAGCAATAATGGCCATAATCATGCAAAGCGACAAAGCGACATTAAAAGAAGCATACGATGGCATCAAAAGTCAAAAACTAAATGATCATGAAGGCTATTGGCGAATTTGTAAGAGTCTAACATGTGTGAGCATGCGCCAAGTCAACCCAAATAAAGCATCAAGGAGAAAACCAAGATAATGCTTCCATACAATAAAAACAACGCATGATTTTTTCAAAGGCTCATTAAGCAATCTCGGTTATTTGAGACAAGTCATGCTACAGAAAAACCACTAAGCATACTATCAAAAAGACATCAAGCATGACATGAAAAAGCCTAAGCCGCAGTCTACACAAGCTCCTTCTTGTACCACTATTTTGCACAAAGCTTTTTCTCTTTTCCAACACCATTTGAAATTTTTATAAACACCTCTTTTGATGAAATCCAATGAAGATCAGAGGCAAAAAATACACCTTGATGAAAAGATATGACAAGATCTGAATGCAAATCAAGGCGAAAACGAAAACCAAAAGCAGTAGCAGAAAAAGAAGAACGCATCGATGAACGATAAGAGTGAAAAACTGAGCGTTCTTTGCAAATGAAAACGAGTACATCTCCTCCGAAAGAAATTTGTTGGGGTCCAACCATTTATTGCAGCAAACAAACAAACTAAACCAACTAATAAAACTAAAACAACTGACGCTCCAAGAAAAACACATAGTGCATGAAGCAATAAAAATATAGTGTTTTGAAAGGTGACCTGATTTTTGCCGATGAAGAAGGGGTGCCTCGGGGGCATCCCCAAGCTTTGATGCTTGTACTTCTTGGATATTTCTTGGGGTGATGCATGGGCATCCCCAAGCTTGAGCTTTTGTCCATTCTTCAACTCATCTCATCATTCTCCAATCCCTACACTTGAAAACTTTCTTCATACAAAACTAAACACAAATCTATTAGCAACATTAGTGCAAGCATAACATATAATCAATCCTCTATTTGCCTCAGGTTTCAACTCAAAACCACCACATATATAGCAAATACTACTGTAGTAACCTCCCCAAAAGTTTCGTGATCAAAAGAACTCAAAAGAAAGCGATAAAGCGGCAAACACAAATATTGGCAGAAATCTGTCAAAACTGAACAGCTGAAAAAGGTCGAATTTTTGAGGGATTTTCTGTTGCTCAAATCAAAAAGTGTTAAACTAAGAAAAGTTTGGATATAACCTGGGGCATATGCACAAGAAATCGCAGGTCCAAAAGATGAACAGAGAATTTTCACGAATTTTTACGGTGCAGCACCGAAAACAGTTTCAGGACAGCAACATCCCCAAATCTTTACCTCACTCAAATTAGAGGCTTCTCTTGGCACAAAAACGAAATAAACAAGATAAGGAGCGGTCATTACAGTAGTAATGACTTCCAAGACACAAATAAAAGAAAAAGTACTGAAGAGAAAACATTGGGTTATCTCCCAAGAGTGCTTTTCTTTAACGCCTTTGAGCTAGGCGCAGAAAATTGTGAATCAAGTAATATCAAGAGATGAAGCATCAAGCTCATAATTTGCTCTAAGAATAGAGTCAAAAAGTAGTTTCTTTCTTTTCCTAGGGAAGTGTTCCATACCTTTCTTAAGTGGGAATTGATATTTGATAGTGCCTTCCCTCATATCAATGATAGCACCTACAGTTCGAAGAAAAGGGTCTTCCCAAAATAATAGGACATGAAGCATGGCATTCAACGTCCATAACAAGAAAATCAACTAGAACAAGGTTATTGTTAACCACAATAAGAACATCATTAATCCTTCCCAAAGGTTTCTTCTTAGCAACATCAGCAATAGGAACATCAAAATAACACTTTTCAAGCGGTGGTAAATCAAGCATGTCATAAATCTTTCTAGGCATGATAGAAATACTAGCACCTAGATCACATAAAGCATGGCAATCATAACCATTAACATGCATATCAATGATGGGTTCCCAACCATCTTCTAACTTCTTGGGAACAGAGGCTTTTTGCTTCAACTTTTCATCCCTAATTTTTATGAGAGCATTGGTAATATGCTTAGTAAAAGCAATATTTAAAGAACTAGCATTGGGAGTCAAAGCAAGTTTTTGCAAGAACAAAATAACTTCAGATATATTGCAGCCATCAACATCAAAATCATTAAAATAAATAGAGCTATCATCTCCTACACTTCGAAAAATTTCAGCACTCTTTTGAAAAAAAGTTTTGGCAGTTTTAGGCTTTTTAACACAAGGAGTGGGAGTTTTCTCTACACCAATCAAAGTAAGAGGATTGCTAGCATTAGGAGCAACATCATTAGAGGTAGTAATGGTACATACCTTCATCTCTCTAGCCATCTCATCTTCTCTTTCCCACCTGGCATGCAATTCCACTAACAATCTAATATTTTCATCAATTCCAACTTGGATTGCATTAGCGGTAGCAAAAACATTGTTCTCTTTCACATCATTAGGCAACACTTTTAATTTCAGAATTTCAACATCATGAGCAAGGCTATCAACTTTAGAAGCAAGAATATCAATTTTGCCTAACTTTTCCTCAACAGACTTGTTAAAAGCAGTTTGCTTACCGATGAAGTCCTTGAGCATTACCTCAAGCTCGGAGGGCACGGCCCTAGTGTTGTTGTAGGAATTACCATAAGAGTTACCATAACCATTACCATTGGTAGAAGGATATGGCCTATAATTGTTACTAGCAAAATTGTTCCTATAAGCATTGTTGTTAAAATTATTGTTTCTAATGAAATTCACATCAACTTGCTCTTCTTGAGCAACCAGAGAGGCTAAAGGAACATTATTAGGATCAACATGAGTCCTATCATTAGCAAGCATAGCCATAATGGTATCAATCTTATCACTTAAGGAAGAGGTTTCCTCAACAGAATTTACCTTCTTACCTTGTGGAGCTCTCTCGGTGTGCCATTCAGAATAATTTACCGTCATGTTGTCGAGTAGCTTTGATGCGGTGCCCAAGGTAAGGGACATAAAAGTGCCTCCAGCAGCTGAATCAAGTAGGTTCCTTGAAGAAAAATTCAGTCCTGCATAAAAAGTTTGGACAATCATCCAAGTAGTCAGTCCATGAGTGGGGCAATTCTTTATCATAGATTTCATTCTTTCCCAAGCCCGAGCAACATGTTCATTATCAAACTGAGTAAACTTCATAATATTGCTACGCAAGGATATAATCTTAGCAGGAGGATAGTATCTACCAATAAAAGCGTCCTTACACTTAGCCCATGAATCAATACTATTCTTAGTCAAAGACAACAACCAATCTTTAGCTTTTCCTCTCAAAGAAAAAGGAAACAACTTGAGCTTAATAATATCACTATCAACATCCTTATATTTCTGCATCTCACATAGCTCAACAAAATTGTTGAGATGAGCTGCAGCATCTTCAGTACTAGCACCAGAAAATTGCTCTTTCATAACAAGGTTCAATAAAGCAGCTTAATCTCATAAAAGTTTGCAGCAGTAGCAGGAATAGGTGGTGCAATAGGTGTGCAGATAAAATCACTATTGTTCGTGCTAGTAAAGTCACACAACTTGGTGTTTTCAGGATTGGCCATTTTAGCAAAACGAAAGTAAACAAGTAAAAACAACTACCAAGGATTCTAATTTTTTTGGGTTTTTGATAAAAGCAATGCAGGTAAAATAAATAAAGTAAAGCAAAACAATAAAACAAAGTAAAGAATGTGTGTGCGAAAAACTCCCCTCGCAGAAGTCTTCTCTTCCTCCCCGGCAACGGCGCCAGAAAATAGGCTGCTACTCCAAATGAATGTTGCTGCAGACAGTCCTTGTGCGTGGTGGATAACCAGCCCGTTGGGAACCCCAAGAGGAAGGTATGATGATTATAGCAGCGAGTTTTCCCTCAGTTAAGATACCAAGGTTTATCGATCAGGAGAGGAGAGACAATGACGACTGAAGGTGATGCGGAACCTGCACACACACAAACAAATACTTTGTTCCCAACTTGCGATGAGGTTGTCAATCTCACCGGTTTGCTTGAAACAAAGGTTATGAGCGTATCGAGTGGAAAACAGTAGAGTATGCGAGTAAAGTAAATAGTACGAGTAAAGTAAACAGGTGATAGCAATATGATGTAAATAGGACCGGGGTCCACAGTTCACTAGTGGTGTCTCTCCATAGATAAAATAACACATGCTGGGTAAACAAATTACAGTTGGGCAATTGATAGAATAAAGATAACGTGATATGTCAAGAAGATCACTATGAGATTTACTCTGGGCATTACAACAAAATACATAGACCGCCATCCAACTGCATCTATGACTAATAATCCACTCCCTGGGATATCAATCCGAACACCCTAGAAGTATTAAGTTGCGAACAACAGATAATTGCATTAAGCAAAGTGTGTAATGTAAACAAAGCATATGCCCTTGAGCATATGAATGTTGTTTTCTCCCTAGTAGCAACAGCACATCTACAACCTTAGAGGTTTCTATCACTCCCCCAGGTTAAATAGAGGCATGAACCCACTATCGAGCATAAATACCCCCTCTTGAAGTCACTAGCAACTACTCGGCCAAGATAGCTACTAACAACGGAGAGCATGCAAGATCATAAACAACATAGAGATAACATAAGATATATTTCAGTATAGCAACTCAATCATAACACCAATATTCATTGGATCCCAACAAACCAAACATGTAGAATTACATAACGGCGATCTCAATCATGTAGGGCAGCTCATGAGATCTAAACATGAAGCACATGGTGGAGTAGACAACCATCTAGCTACTGCTATGGACCCATAGTCCAAGGTAGACTACTCACTCATCGCTCCGGAGGCAAGCATGGCGATGAAGAAGACCTCCGGTGGCAATTCCCCTCTCCGGCAGGGTGCCGGGAAGAGCTTCTGGATCCTCCCGATCTTCAGGTCGACGGCGGCGGCGGATCGCGATGTGTTCTGGAAATCTAATCGGGTACTTAGGTTTTTTCCGTCGGGGGGTCTTTATAGGCGAAGGGGCGTCGTCAGAGGTGGGGCCAGGTGGCCTCACATGGTGGTGGCGCGGGCCAGGGGCTGGCCGCGCCACCCCTGTGTGTGGGCCCTTGGTGGCCCCCCTCCTACTCCTCTTCGGATCTCTGGAAGCTTCCGGGTAAAATAAGACTTCCGGAACTTGTTTCGTCCAATTCCGAGAATATTTCCTGTGTATCACTTCTGAAACACAAAAACAGCAGAAAATAGGAAACTGGCACTGTGGCACTTCGTTAATAGGTTAGTTCCGGAAAATGCATAAAAGTGCCACTAAGTGTAACGAAACAATAGGCAAATGGTGTAAAAACAAGCATGGAGCATCAAAAATTATAGATATGTTTGAGACGTATCAATGGTGACTTGGTCTTGCTCTTGAGAATGAGCTTCCCACCATGATCTTATCTTTTCTCATAAGGACACTCGGCAACAAAGTGAAATCTATCATTGCAATTGTAGCATGTCCTCACCCTTTGACCATTGTTTTCTCGTATGGAACTTCTCTCTCAACCACACTTGCCTTTAATGCAAGGTTGGAACTTCTTTGCATTCCCATGGCATGAGCACGAGCATCTTCCACATTTTGTGCAATAACCTTGTAGGCTTGTATCTCTTACATCACTTGATTGGAGGTCATCTCGTGAAAGTTGTGCTTTGCTTGAACACTCTTCAAATCTGCGGGCTCATATGGGGTGAGAGCAAGAATGTACTTCATCTTTATCCACTCATCGTCAATATGATGAGCACCTAGGTTCTTGAAGGTGGTAGCAATGGCCTTGAGTCTTCTATACATCTCTTGATGGTCCTCACCATCCTTCATAAAGAATCCCTCCGCTTGATTTTAAAAGGCCACATATATTGTTCTCTTCATGCTCTCATTGCCAACAAATACATCGGAGAGGCCTTGCCAAGCTTCTTTCGCGGTGGAGAAGTGTTGGATGTGAGGCAAGTCCTTGGACCCAACGGTAATTTGAATCATGTGAAGAGCGGTTGCATTGAGTTGGCTATTGACCACCTCTCTTCTTGTCAAGTTGTTGGGATCCACAGCCTTGAATCCTTCTTCAACAATTCTCCAAAGCTCGATGCAAGAACTGCGCATATGAGAGATCATTTGATATTTCCATTGACCAAAGTTTAATGCATCTAGCTTAGGTGGGTCACCTCTATTGTTAATATGAGGATGAGGGATCGGCGGGTCGGGTGAATACCAATGAGGAAATTCACCTTTCCCGTCGCCCTTAGTGGATGACTTAGCCTCGGTACCTTTGTCGACAACCTCTTCTTCCAACCCCTCATTCTCCACTTGTGGAGTAGCGGGTTTATCAGGGAGAGGAGGAGCAATAGGAGTTTTAGCTTGCATGAGTTGCGCTATCATTTCACGCAACTCGCTTATTTGAGATGTCATGGATGATTCCAAGGTTTTGAAATCATCCATGGAAACTTCATTACCCGAGCCCTCACTAGCTTGGGTGCCCATACTATTAGGCGGTTAAGCCCGAATAAAGAGCCGAGGCTCTGATACCAATTGAATGGATCGTAAGGGCACCTAGAGGGGGGGTGAATAGGTGCTATTCAAATTTTAATTCTTTTTCAATTTAGGCTTGACACAAAAGGTAAATTCTCTAGATATGCAACTAGGGTAAATTTACCTATATGACAACTAGCAAGCTAAGCAAGATACAATATATTAAGGCAATAAAGGATAGAGGTAACCGAGAGTCGGGCACACGGAGACACGGATATAATTCCCATAGTTCCTTCCTTTTTAGGGGAAGTACGTCTACGTTGGAGAGGTGTGGTTGCCACAAAGGCCTAACCAACGCCACAAAGGCTCACCCTATTCTCTGGTGCAAGCTTTCGCCACAAAGTCCTAGCTCACTTTCCACTAAGGGATTCCTCAAGGCGGAACCAGCCTTTACAATCTTAGGGCATGCATCCACAACTGAATTGGAGGCTCCCAAGGACAACACAATGCTGTCAAACTACAAGTATCAAGATATCAAACAAACAAATCAAGGTCTAGGGATTTAAGGAAATCCAAGACACAAGGGCCCTGAAGCAAATGAGAGGGGAAAGTAAATCACTTCGGTGAGGATGTAGATCAAGGCCTCCTCCTTTGATTCTCCAAAGATCAAGAGCTTTGGTGGGTTGAGGGGGGGAGATCTTGTGAATTTTGTGGCTCCAATAATGGTGTTCTTGAGCTTTGGGACGAGCAGCTTGAGGTAGAAGAAGGGGAGGGGTATTTATAGCCCCTCCTAAAATGTAGCCATTTCTGCCTCAGGGGACCAGATTATCCGGCCAAAGTAGGGGCGGATAATCCAGTCGGTCGGATTATCTGGCCTGGAAATGAAATATCTGGGCCAATAATCTGGCCCGACATCTGGTTGATGCCGACTTAGGTCCTTAGCCGTTTTCCTCGAAATTTTGAGGGGGCGGATTATCCGGCCCTGGATGAAATATCCGGCCCCATATCTAGTTGATGCCGACTCAAGTCCTTAGCCGTTTTCGCTGAAAACTCGAGGGGGGCGGATTATCTGGACCTGGATGAAATATCCGGCCTAATAATCTGGCCCCCTATCTGGTTGACACCGACTCAAGTACATAGACATTTTCTTTGAACTATAAAACCTGCAACACTTCAACACACAATTAAATTCCTAATGTTGTTATTTAACACACAAAATATAAGGGATACAAAGTATGCTCTTTCAAGAGGCCGCAACAGAGGTGGCCACCCAAGATGGATATGCTGCTGATGAGGGGGAGAACAAGTTCGAAGATGAAAACGAGCACGAGGAGGACGAGGTCCAAGAACCTGCACCTAGCCGTCCATGGCAATACAACCGCAATGCTCGTCCACCTCCACGACCGGTACGTGATGATGAACATGTTGCCAAGCTAAAATTAAATATTCCGCCATTTGAGGATAGATATAATCCCGATGCATATCTCACTTGGGAATTAGAAGTAGAGCAATATTTTGCATGTTTACACTATCCTAAGCATTTGCGTGTTAGTGCTGCTACTTGTGAATTTACAGATTTTGCTTCTATCTGGTGGTCTGAACATTGTAGAGTCAATCATGCTAATATTCCTGCTACTTGGCTTGGTTTAAAACATGCCATGCATACTCGTTTTGTACCTCCACATTATCAACGTGATTTGGTTAAAAAATTGGCTCGTTTAGATCAAGGCAAAAAAATTCTACAAGAATATTATCAAGAATTACAAATAGGCATGATTCGTTGTGGTATTCTAGAGGATAATGAAGCTATGCTTGCACGTTTCTTTGATCATTTGAATAAGGAGATTCAGCATATTTTAGTCTATAAGGAGTACAACACTATTACTCGTTTATTTCATCTTGTTTGCAAAGCTCAACTTGAAGTGCAGTATCGTCAACCATCATGGAGACGAGTGAATAATGTTGCAGGTCTTACTTCCTCATGGTCTGCATGCCAATCAGCTCCACCTTCTCGTGGGGATGCACCAGTGCCTTCCACCTCCAAGTACACCGCGCCCACATCATGAACTCCACCTGCTCTTGCTCCATCGCCATCTGCTGGTCCAACACGGAGTTTATCTTCCATGGCCTCCATGGGGAAGACTCACGATATTCAATGTCGCAAATGCTTTGGGTTTGGTCACATAGAAAAAGAATGCAGGACCAAACGTGTGATGGTGGTGCTTGAGGATGGTGAATATGACTCTGCAAGTGATTTCGATGATGATACATTGGCCCTTATTGCTGCACGTGATGGTGCCAATTCTCATTCTGACAAGGACATGGAAGTAATGGGAGCTGGAATTGCTGATCAATACAAGAGTTTAGTTGCATAACATGTCTTGAGTGTGCAATCGAGCAAAGCTGATCATGATCAACGCCACAATTTGTTTCAAACAAGAGGCATTGTTAAAGATAGAGCTATTCAGATCATCATTGATGGAGGTAGTTGTAACAATCTGGCTAGCATTGACATGGTGGAGAAGTTTTCTCTACCCACATGACAACGACCTCGTCCATATTACATTGAATGGTTTGAGAGCTCCCGTAAGCTCAAGCTAACAAGAACTGCACGCGTGCATTTTTTTGTTGGTACCTATTTAGATTTTGTTGATTGTGATATTGTACCTATGCAAGCTTGTTCTCTGTTACTTGGTAGACCATGGCAATTTGATAGAGAATCTGTACATAATGGTAATACTAATCAGTATTCTCTTATACATGCTGGCAAGAAAATTGGACTTAAACCCAAGACTCCGGAACAAATTTTGAAACATGATCTTGCTAGAGCTAGTAGATTAAAAAACGAGGAGAAACATAAGAGTGAGAATCAAATTATTGCTGCAGATTTTGTACCCCCTAAGCATACTTCTAAACCTGATTATAGCCATGCTACTGAAATTCGTTTGACGAATCCTTGTTTACTTGCTAGCAAATCTGATCTTGCTGAAATTGATGTGAATATTACTCCATTCTATGCCTTTGTTTGCAAAGAAGTTCTATTTTCATTTGAGGATATGCCTCCTTCTTTGCCACCTGCGGTTGCTAACCTTTTGCAGGAATACATGGACGTTTTCCCACAAGACGTTCCACCTGAACTTCCACCTATTCGTGGGATAGAACACCAAATTGATTTGATTCTAGGAGCCTCCCTACCCAACCGTGCACCATATCACACCAATCCTGAAGAAACAAAAGAGATCCAATGACAAATCCAGAGTTTATTGGACAAAGGTTATATTCGTGAGTCTCTTAGTCCATGCGTTGTTACTATTATTTTAGTACCTAAGAAAGATGGTTCTTCGCGCATGTGTACTGATTGTCGAGCTATTAATAATATTACCATTCAATATCGTCACCCTATACCTCGTTTGGATGACATGCTTGATGCGTTGAGTGGTTCTATTATGTTCTCTAAAGTTGATTTGTGTAGTGGTTACCACCAAATTCGTATGCAATTAGGAGATGAATGGAAAACAGCTTTTAAAACTAAGTTCGGTTTGTATGAGTGGTTAGTCTTGCCGTTTAGTTTAACTAATGCATCTAGTACTTTTATGAGACTAATGAACGAAGTTTTACGTTCTTTTATTGGTCGTTTTGTGGTGGTATATTTTGATGACATTCTCATATATAGCAAATCTTTAGAGGACCATTTGGATCATTTATGTAACGCCCCAAAACCGACACCTTGCAGATGATAGCGATCACGCCACAATCTACATGATGTCGCTTTGGAAACGCACCACCAAGCGTAATATGCACGTCGCAACATACATATTATGCGGGTGGAATCGAGTAGCAACAGTTACACAAGTTCACGATGGAACCCACAAAAGAATATATAATAACCGCGAAGACTCCACGAGTCAAGAATCCAAATATACATACAAAGATCCAAATCATACATAAAGCAAATAGCATCCGAGTACGGACAAGAATACAAATGGGCCTAAGAGGCCTGAAGATAAACGATGGCGTCCAAACCCTGCCCAGGCCGAGCCGGAAGGGTAACCTTGCTAACGTCGGTGCTCCCATACCTGTCAAAAGCGTCGGGCCAAAGGTTGCCGAACAAGGAGGGAGAAAGAGAAAAAGGAAAAAAAAAAACGAGGGTGAGTACCGAGGCACGTACTCGCGAGACTAGAATTCAGCTGTGCTCGCCTACAGTCTATATGGTGGACTTAGCGGCAACAAAAGAACTCAACTACAGAGACACTACAACTTCCGTCTAGATAGAATAAGATAAGAGAGCGCATAAAAGTAACCAACTAGAAACTAACACCAAACATAACCCAGCCGATGAATCACCTCCTCGTGACCAAACAAAGAAGCAAGTATCAAAGGCACTCACACGGTTACCAAGTTTTATTGCAGGTTTATTGTTGTAGTTGTGCTAGCTTACTACACAAGTTTATTAGTATTGAAAAAGCAGGTGCAAGTTATTCTATGATCGAGTAGTACAGCTCCAAGTCATCCATAACCGCGGACACAGCTTTTCGAAAAGATTTAACCCTGCAGGGGTGCCCAAATGTACCCAAACGCACGATCACCCCTTGATGCCTACGATTAGCACACTTCCGATGGTGTACCGTCAGGAGGTCACGACTCGCACTCTCCTTCGCTACAAACAAGTCCAGGAAGCCACCTAACTAAGTTTAACCCGTATCGAGAGTCCGGCCGAATCTCTGAGACGGACCTAGCTGTTTGTGTCTACGGCTTCCGAGGCCCGGCTCCACTATGGGGAGACGACCCGCTTCAGCAGTGATAAACGCACGTACCACATCCTATGCGTGCATGCAGAAGCAAAACAAGGGGTTACAAGGCACTCTTGGGCTTCCCCAAAATAAATCGGACCGTTAAGATACAAGAGCTGCATGCACGCAAAACCCAAATGGAAAACCTCAAACTAGTTGTGGCCACTGGACAAGTGTGTAGATTCCGGCAGTGATCGAGGGGAGACCCGTAAACATACCCACATCTGGTTAGAGCGCTCAGTCTCAGAACAGTTCATGCGATCTCGGGGTCCTAGGGGACACAAGTGAGCCGTCGGAAAACTGGCAAAATGACTCACCGATGCCTCTGCTTAATTCAATTTTAAGTATTAACATTAAAGTAAGCCATGAGTATCTCCAACAACATATATCCATAAAGTAGAGCATGTGATAACTTCCCAACCCAATAAGATAAAACAACTCCAACAACCTAAAGATGCCTACGACTCGCAAGGCCAACTCGAACAACAAGCACACGGGTAATAGGATGTATGGAAGGTTCTATGGCTTTGCTTTGGATAAATAGGTGAATAGGACACGTGACTCAAACAAAGCATCGTGACACAAGGCCAGAATATAGAGCTAGCGAGAGCAAAAATATTAAATGGGTAGAGAGAAAAGGGCTCGCCTGAAAACATGGTTGAAGAACACTGAAGAACTTGTCATTGCTCACATCACCACGAAGCGTCCTATCCGAGAAGAAGCAAATCGCTACAACAAACAACGGATGCAACTTACTACTACGACAAAAGAATCGGCATGAGCATGTGAAGGTATGCATGGCATGGCAATTATGATGCAATGCACCCTATCCCAAAATTAAGCGGAATCGGAATCCCGACATACACAAATATGGTTTAAGTTGTTTTACTACACGACAATTTATATGTTGATTAGCATGGCAAGAACAAGATATATGTGAGCTAAACAATATTCAATGAAGCGGGAAAGCATTATAAGCATTTCCAAATACTTCATATATTACTTATTAGTTGTGATGCAAAACTACCACGTCACTATATGATGCAAGATGCAAACAAGCATATGGATGGCATATTCAAATTCTATGCATTTTTCTGATAAACTTTCATATAAAATACTTTTTATTTCGAGTTATGGATCAAAAGATATGAATTTACCAAGTTTTGCATATTTGCAGGAATTTTAGAAAACAGAGAAGAAGAAAAAACTGCGCGGGCTGAAACTGGTACGGACCTGAGGCGACGGATAGTATCTGTCGCGCGCGGGCGACGAGCTGCTCCGGTTGGTTCTGGGCCGAGGCCCAGCAGGGGCGCCGGATCTGAGAACAAAACAGAAAAAAGGGTTGCTTGATGCCTGAACTGGGAATCGAACTCAGGATCCGCTGAATTGAAACAAAGGCTCCGTCCGCTGTGCTACTCATCGGGATATGAACAGAATAGGAAGTTGAGTAAGATAACTGATAAAACTGGAATAGACCTGACGGAACTGAAACTGAAGACAGTTTTCTGGAGCAGCGGCGGCCATGGCGTTGCTTGGGACGACAATCTGCGGGCTTCCGGCTTGACCGCGTCCGTGTAGAGGAATCAGCGGAGACGCGGGACATGGTAGATGATGCAGAAGATGCGCGTGGCAGCTGGGGTTCGAAAAGAAACGGTGCGAAGAGCAGGGAACCGCTGGAGAGCACCGGCGACAAACACCTGCAGGCAAGGACGCCGGTGACCATCGGGAAGAGGGACCAGAGAGAGAGAGAAAGATGGGGGGGAGAGGCGTGCACGCACGCGGCAGAGGACGCGGACACGCGCAGGTGTCGAGGGTCGCAGACCTTGGCGTCGGGGACGGAGCTCCGAGCGCGAAGGCTTGGCGGCGGGGCAGAGCTTGGCGACGAACGGAGAGGACCGGGGCGTCGATGGAGAGCTGCAGGTGGCCGCTTGTACCGATCCGACTCCAATTTCTTCAGAGAAGTGGACGAGGCAGACGTTGTCGTTTGAACCCCGCAACCAGATAAACGAGTAGAGCTCGAGGTGTGGGGCATCTCGACGGGTTCCAGTGATATTCTTCGGGGCGGATTAAATTGAGGAAGAAGGGAAGGGGAAAAAGGAGGGTGGCGGCGGAAGAGGAGGGGAGTAGCTTAGGGTTTGCCAGGGCTTGATCGGGGATTAAAAGAGAGGAGGAGGCTCACGCGCGATGCGTGGGCGCGCGGTGACGTCAAAAGAAGGGGTCACGCTCTCGGTGTGCTCTCTGGGGGAAGATGATAACGAAGAGGTGGAGCCTGGAGCGTTTTTCTCCTGGCTCGGACAGAATAGGCCGGCTGGGCTTCTTTGCTTCCCCACCTTTTTTTCAGTTGCTTCTCTTCTTTTCTTTATCCCACAGAATTCTTTTGGGAGCCAAGAAGGAAAGGCAAAGAAAATTTAGAACAAGATTTCAAAACAGGTTGCAAACATTTTGAAAGCTTGATTTTATCTTAAAACAATGCAAAGGTCGACACATATTATAGTTTTAGTTTTATTTCAATAAGAAAAGGAGAGGAAGGGTTTCTGTAAAACCATACGAGAAAAATAAATATAAGGTTTATTCCAAATAAGTTTAGTTTCAACAAAACCATGCAAGGTGAATTAATGCATGATGATGCAAGACATCACAAAGACGTGAAAAAGAAAATCACAAGCAATTATCTAATAGGGGATTTTTCCGGGTCGTTACAATCGACACCACTAACAAGGGATCTCGCCCCGGGATCCACGCTCGTGTAGGGGAAAGAGTTGGTGAAACTATCGAGTCTTTGCGCTTCATGTTGAATTCCGCGACACCACTAACAAGAGGTTTCTTCTCGACACCACCAACAAGATGTCCTAGCTCACATTGATGATGAAGAACTTCCGAAGAACGAACCTATTAGGATATAAGGCTAGAGATCGTCCACCCACGTGGGAACCTAAAACTCGGAGAAGTAGGTAAGAAAGACGACTCCAAACTCGGGGAGGTAAGAGAGGAGAAGCACAAAGGTAAGGAGAAAAATGCAGACCTACTTAGATCTATCCAACGCATTTTAGCAAAATAGTTTTGACACTAGACTCAACAATGTCCGTTGGCAAGGTTATCCTACAGGCAGACTGGACCAGTGGGTATCGACAAAACCTGGCTCTGATACCACTTGTAACGCCCCAAAACCGACACCTTGCAGATGATAGCGATCACGCCACAATCTACACGATGTCGCTTTGGAAACGCACCACCAAGCGTAATATGCACGTCGCAACATACATATTATGCGGGTGGAATCGAGTAGCAACAGTTACACAAGTTCACGATGGAACCCACAAAAGAATATATAATAACCGCGAAGACTCCACGAGTCAAGAATCCAAATATACATACAAAGATCCAAATCATACATAAAGCAAATAGCATCCGAGTACGGACAAGAATACAAATGGGCCTAAGAGGCCTGAAGATAAACGATGGCGTCCAAACCCTGCCCAGGCCGAGCCGGAAGGGTAACCTTGCTAACGTCGGTGCTCCCATACCTGTCAAAAGCGTCGGGCCAAAGGTTGCCGAACAAGGAGGGAGAAAGAGAAAAAGGAAAAAAAACGAGGGTGAGTACAGAGGCACGTACTCGCGAGACTAGAATTCAGCTGTGCTCGCCTACAGTCTATATGGTGGACTTAGCGGCAACAAAAGAACTCAACTACAGAGACACTACAACTTCCGTCTAGATAGAATAAGATAAGAGAGCGCATAAAAGTAACCAACTAGAAACTAACACCAAACATAACCCAGCCGATGAATCACCTCCTCGTGACCAAACAAAGAAGCAAGTATCAAAGGCACTCACACGGTTACCAAGTTTTATTGCAGGTTTATTGTTGTAGTTGTGCTAGCTTACTACACAAGTTTATTAGTATTGAAAAAGCAGGTGCAAGTTATCCTATGATCGAGTAGTACAGCTCCAAGTCGTCCATAACCGCGGACACGGCTTTTCGAAAAGATTTAACCCTGCAGGGGTGCCCAAATGTACCCAAACGCACGATCACCCCTTGATGCCTACGATTAGCACACTTCCGATGGTGTACCGGCAGGAGGTCACGACTCGCACTCTCCTTCGCTACAAACAAGTCCAGGAAGCCACCTAACTAAGTTTAACCCGTATCGAGAGTCCGGCCGAATCTCTGAGACGGACCTAGCTGTTTGTGTCTACGGCTTCCGAGGCCCGGCTCCACTCTGGGGAGACGACCCGCTTCAGCAGCGATAAACGCACGTACCACATCCTATACGTGCATGCAGAAGCAAAACAAGGGGTTACAAGGCACTCTTGGGCTTCCCCAAAATAAATCGGACCGTTAAGATACAATAGCTGCATGCACGCAAAACCCAAATGGAAAACCTCAAACTAGTTGTGGCCACTGGACAAGTGTGTAGATTCCGGCAGTGATCGAGGGGAGGCCCGTAAACGTACCCGCGTCTGGTTAGAGCGCTCAGTCTCAGAACAGTTCATGCGATCTCGGGGTCCTAGGGGACACAAGTGAGCCGTCGGAAAACTGGCAAAATGACTCACCGATGCCTCTGCTTAATTCAATTTTAAGTATTAACATTAAAGTAAGCCATGAGTATCTCCAACAACATATATCCATAAAGTAGAGCATGTGATAACTTCCCAACCCAATAAGATAAAACAACTCCAACAACCTAAAGATGCCTACGACTCGCAAGGCCAACTCGAACAACAAGCACACGGGTAATAGGATGTATGGAAGGTTCTATGGCTTTGCTTTGGATAAATAGGTGAATAGGACACGTGACTCAAACAAATCATCGTGACACAAGGCCAGAATATAGAGCTAGCGAGAGCAAAAATATTAAATGGGTAGAGAGAAAAGGGCTCGCCTGAAAACATGGTCGAAGAACACTGAAGAACTTGTCGTTGCTCACATCACCACGAAGCGTCCTATCCGAGAAGAAGCAAATCGCTACAACAAACAACGGATGCAACTTACTACTACGACAAAAGAATCGGCATGAGCATGTGAAGGTATGCATGGCATGGCAATTATGATGCAATGCACCCTATCCCAAAATTAAGCGGAATCGGAATCCCGACATACACAAATATGGTTTAAGTTGTTTTACTACACGACAATTTATATGTTGATTAGCATGGCAAGAACAAGATATATGTGAGCTAAACAATATTCAATGAAGCGGGAAAGCATTATAAGCATTTCCAAATACTTCATATATTACTTATTAGTTGTGATGCAAAACTACCACGTCACTATATGATGCAAGATGCAAACACGCATATGGATGGCATATTCAAATTCTATGCATTTTTCTGATAAACTTTCATATAAAATACTTTTTATTTCGAGTTATGGATCAAAAGATATGAATTTACCAAGTTTTGCATATTTGCAGGAATTTTAGAAAACAGAGAAGAAAAAAAAACTGCGCGGGCTGAAACTGGTACGGACCTGAGGCGACGGATAGTATCTGTCACGCGCGGGCGACGAGCTGCTCCGGTTGGTTCTGGGCCGAGGCCCAGCAGGGGCGCCGGATCTGAGAACAAAACAGAAAAAAGGGTTGCTTGATGCCTGAACTGGGAATCGAACTCAGGATCCGCTGAATTGAAACAAAGGCTCCGTCCGCTGTGCTACTCATCGGGATATGAACAGAATAGGAAGTTGAGTAAGATAACTGATAAAACTGGAATAGACCTGACGGAACTGAAACTGAAGACAGTTTTCTGGAGCAGCAGCGGCCATGGCGTTGCTTGGGACGACAATCTGCGGGCTTCCGGCTTGACCGCGTCCGTGTAGAGGAATCAGCGGAGACGCAGGACATGGTAGATGATGCAGAAGACGCGCGTGGCAGCTGGGGTTCGAAAAGAAACGGTGCGAAGAGCAGGGAACCGCTGGAGAGCACCGGTGACAAACACCTGCAGGCAAGGACGCCGGTGACCATCGGGAAGAGGGACCAGAGAGAGAGAGAAAGACGGGGGGGAGAGGCGTGCACGCACGCGGCAGAGGACGCGGACGCGCACAGGTGTCGAGGGTCGCAGACCTTGGCGTCGGGGACGGAGCTTCGAGCGCGAAGGCTTGGCGGCGGGGCAGAGCTTGGCGACGAACGGAGAGGACCGGGGCGTCGATGGAGAGCTGCAGGTGGCCGCTTGTACCGATCCGACTCCAATTTCTTCAGAGAAGTGGACGAGGCAGACGTTGTCGTTCGAACCCCGCAACCAGATAAACGAGTAGAGCTCGAGGTGTGGGGCATCTCGACGGGTTCCAGTGATATTCTTCGGGGCGGATTAAATTGAGGAAGAAGGGAAGCGGAAAAAGGAGGGTGGCGGCGGAAGAGGAGGGGAGTAGCTTAGGGTTTGCCAGGGCTTGATCGGGGATTAAAAGAGAGGAGGAGGCTCACGCGCGATGCGTGGGCGCGCGGTGACGTCAAAAGAAGGGGTCACGCTCTCGGCGTGCTCTCTGGGGGAAGATGATAACGAAGAGGTGGAGCCTGGAGCGTTTTTCTCCTGGCTCGGACAGAATAGGCCGGCTGGGCTTCTTTGCTTCCCCACCTTTTTTTTCGGTTGCTTCTCTTCTTTTCTTTATCCCACAGAATTCTTTTGGGAGCCAAGAAGGAAAGGCAAAGAAAATTTAGAACAAGATTTCAAAACAGGTTGCAAACATTTTGAAAGCTTGATTTTATCTTAAAACAATGCAAAGGTCGACACATATTATAGTTTTAGTTTTATTTCAATAAGAAAAGGAGAGGAAGGGTTTCTGTAAAACCATACGAGAAAAATAAATATAAGGTTTATTCCAAATAAGTTTAGTTTCAACAAAACCATGCAAGGTGAATTAATGCATGATGATGCAAGACATCACAAAGACGTGAAAAAGAAAATAACAAGCAATTATCTAATAGGGGATTTTTTCGGGTCGTTACAATTTACATGCTATTTTCAATGCTTTATGTGATGCACGTTTGTATGGTAATCTTGAGAAGGCACGTTTTGCACAAATAGAGTGCCTTTTCTTGGCTATGTTGTTACAGAATAGGGAATTAAAGTTGATCCAGCCAAGATTGAAGCTATTGGGAATTGGCCGCAGCCCACGACGGTCACATAAGTGAGGAGTTTTCTTGGCCTCGCTGGGTTTTATAGGCTCTTTGTCAAAGATTTTGGCTCTATTGCTGTGCCATTGAATGAGCTCACAAAGATGGATTTGCCCTTTGTTTGGGGTGATGCACAACAAGAAGCCTTCATGATACTGAAAGATAAGTTAACACATGCTCCATTACTCCAAATCCCTAATTTTAATAAGACGTTTGAAATTGAATGTGATGCTAGTGGAATTGGTTTAGGAGGTGTGTTATTACAAGAGGGAAAACCTGAGCATATTTTAGTGAAAAATTGAGTGGGCCTAGTCTGAGCTATTCTACTTATAATAAAGAATTATCTGCGCTGGTTCAGACATTAGAAACTTGGCAACATTTTTTATGGCCTAAAGAATTTGTTATACATTCTGATCATGAATATTTAAAGCATATTCGTAGTCAAGCAAAGCTGAATTGTCTCCATGCAAAGTGGGTTGAATTTATTGAATCTTTTCGTTATGTTATCAAACACAAAAAGGGTAAAGATAATGTTATTGCTGATGCTTTGTCGCGCCACTATACTATGCTATCCTATAAAGGAACAATACTTGCATGATGCTGAATTTAAAGATGTGTTGCAGAATTGTAGAGATGGTAGAACATGGAACAAATTCATCCTTAATGATGGATTTGTGTTCCGTGCTAACAAACTATGCAATCGAGATGGTTTCGTTCGTCTTTCGTTGTTACAGGAGGCGCATGGAGGAGGATTAATGGGACACTTTGGTGTCAAGAAGACAGAGGATGTTCTTGCTGCACACTTCTTTTGGCCACGCATGCGGCAAGATGTTGAGAAATTCGTGGCACACTGCACTACTTGTCAAAAAGCTAAGTCTCGCCTTAATCCACATGGTTTATATATGCCTCTTCATGTTCCTAGTGTTCCTTGCGAGGATATTTTGATGGACTTTGTTTTGGTATTACCTCATACACAGAAGGGAAGGGATAGTATTTTTGTTATTGTGGATCGGTTTTCTAAGATGGCACACATTATTCCTTGTCACAAGACCGATGATGCTGCGCATATTGCTGATTTGTTCTTTCATGATATCGTTCGTTTGCGTGGTGTGCCAAATATTATTGTTTCTGACCGTGATACTAAATTTCTTAGCCACTTTTGGAGATGTTTATGGGCTAAGTTGGGCACTAAATTGCTGTTTAGTACTACATCTCATCCCCAAACTGATGGACAAACTGAAGTACTTAATAGAACTTTATCTACTATGCTACAAGCTGTTTTAAAGAAGAACTTAAAATTGTGGGAAGAGTGTTTGCCTCATATTGAATTTGCTTATAATCGTTCGCTGCATTCTACCACAAAGATGAGCCTTTTCAGTTTGTCTATGGTTTTGTGCCACATGCACCTATTGATTTGTTGCCTTTACCATCTTCGGTGCAAAATAATTTCGATGCTCACAACATGCTGAATTGATTTTAAAATTGCATGCAACTACTAAAGACAACATAGAACGCATGAATGTTAAGTATAATGTTGCTAGGGATAGAGGACGAAAGCATGTTGTGTTTGAGGTTGGTGCTCTTGTTTGGTTGCATTTCCGCAAAGATCGTTTTCCTGATTTGCAAAAGTCTAAGTTAATGCCACGTGCTGATGGTCCTTTTAAGGTGATAGAGAAAATCAATGATAATGCATATAAACTTGAGCTTCCTGTAGATTTTGGGACGGTAAGTCCTACATTTAACATTGTAGATTTGAAGCCTTACTTCAGTGAAGAAGATGAGGTTGCGTCAAGGACGACTTCAATTCAAGAAGGGGAGCATGATGAGGACTGATACGTCTCAAACGTATCTATAATTTTTGATGCTCCATGCTTGTTTATGCACCATTTGCTTTGTGTTTTGTTACACTTCATGGCGTTTTTATGCATTTTCCGGAACTAACCTATTAACGAGATGCCACAGTGCTAGTTCCCTATTTTTTGTTGTTTTTGTGTTTCAGAAAAGTTACACAGGAAATATTCTCAGAATTGGATGAAACAAAAGCCGAAGTTCCTATTTTTCCCGACACGAGACGGAGTCCAAAGCAGAGACGGAGGGGAGCCAGGGGCCAGCCACACCATGGGGTGGCACGGCCTAGCTCCTGACCGCGCCACCAGGAGGTGGGGCCACCTAGCCCACCTCCTCACGCCGCTCTTTCACCTATATATTCTCCTCGGCGAGAAAACCCTAAGACCCCGATAAATTTTCCAGAAAACATACTGCAAGCCACTGCCGTCATCGACGCAAGATCAGGAGGGTCCAGAAGCTCTTCCCGGCACCCTGCTAGAGAGGGGAATCACCACCGGAGGCCTTCTTCATCACCATGCCTGCCTCCGGAGTGATGTGTGAGTAGTCTACCTTGGATTATGGGTCCATAGCAGTAGCTAGATGGTTGTATTCTCCTCCATGTGTTTCATGTTTAGATCTTGTGAGCTGCCTATCATGATCAAGATCATCATTATGTAAATCTATGTTGGAATCCGATGAATATTGAGTACTATGTCAAGTTGATTTATTGATTTATCATCTCTATGTTGTTTATGATCTTGCATGCTCTCCGTTGCTAGTAGATATCTTGGCCGAGTAGATGCTAGTGACTCCGAGAGGGAGTATTTATGCTCGATAGTGGGTTCATGCCTCTAATAATCTGGGGGAGTGACATAAACCTCTAAGGTTGTAGATGTGCTGTTGCTACTAGGGAGAAAACAACAATCTTGTGTTTAAGGACATTTCTATTGTTTACATTACACGCTTTGCTTAAGGCGATAATCTGTTGCTTGCAACTTAATACCCCACGGTTGCTCGGATGACATCCGGCGGGTGGATTATTAGTCATAGATGTAGTTGGATTACGGTATATGCATTATGTTGTAATGCCCAAGTGAATCTCATAGTGATCCTCATGACATTTGTACGCTTTCTTTATTCTATCAATTACCCAACTGTAATTTGTTTACCCAGCATTATATTTATCTTATGGAGAGATACATCTAGTGAACTGTGAACCCCGGTCCATTCTTTTACATTCATATTACCGCTTACTATATACTCGCATTATTTACATTCTTACAAACTACTATATTTTACCACACGATATGTTTAACCCTTTGTTTACAGCAAACCGGTGAGATTGACAACCTCACTATAAGTTGGGGCAAAGTACTTTGGTTGTGTTGTGTGCAGGTTCCATGTTGCTACTGGTGCAAAGCTATGCCCCAGATAAGATGCCATATATAAATTGTCTGGAGCTATCGCCAAGCCAGCGAGCATCATCCTTCGGAAGTTGGTTATTTCTCCTACTGGTTCGATAAACCTCGATTTCATACTGAGGGAAGACTTGCAGCTGTGCTCATCATACCTTCCTCTTGGGGTTCCCAACTGGGTGCCTAACAAGCACTATCAAGGACATCCCATCTATTGATACATCCGCTGCACCTACAGCAGAACACATACAAGGACCTATCACTCGAGCTTGTGCCAAGCAACTTAACTATCAGGTACTTTCGTTTCTTGGAACTCTTTCTCACATACATGAGAATATGATGCTGCCTAAATCAGAAATGTTTTGCTACTCTTAGGAATGATGGACCTAGCATGGATGAGAGGGACAAGCATTGGAGCATGATCGTGCATGGAGATGGCAGCAACCGTTTGAGGATTGAAGAAGATGCCACAAGTGGAGATTTCCGAACTTTGGAGCCACCATAATGTGGGATGAAGACTTGGACGAAATATACAAAGAGCTACTTCATAAATTCATCCATAGATAAATATGGTGCTGCGACCTTTATTTTTGGGCCAGGCCCATGTAATTTTCACAGCAAATAAGACAGCCACTTTTATGAGTCTAAATTTGACAAGAAAAGGCCTGTTAGGGTTCCGTTCGACCACCATACCCATGGCTGGTCGCACCCCTACCTTTTCCTCCTCAAATACCCCCTTAGACTAAAAGTTAGCCATTGCTGCAACTACGAGCTCGACTTTTGAGTCAAATCGCCCAAAAGAAGACCGCCTATTCGTAACCCTACCTTCATAATAAAGCTTTCATCATTCATGCATAATATCTTGATTGCAACATTAGTTCTTCCTTGTTCTTGATTTCAGGTAGGAATTAAGACCCTCGCTGGCCAGGCTGATCGTGCTTCCGCAAGATCGGTAACTCCCGGGGATTGTCCTAAGGATTGCATTGGCGCACAAGCTTTGCACGTGTAGTCGGATCGTCAAGCATGAACTACACCCACAAAATCGACATATCAAGATCTCATCGAAAGATCGGACACCTTTGCCCTATCAAAGTTTGATGGCACACTTGCTCCGAAATGGTTTCATGCCTTAATATACACGATGGGTAAAACATGGTGAGGACGAAGTAAATGTCACAGATGAAGCAATAGAGAACAATAATAACGACCAAGATCATGAAGGATGGAATGAAGACGTTGATCATGAGCATGACAGAACAGAAAAGGGTGATGGAGAAGATACCAAAGATGAGATGGACATGCAGCCGAAATCATCATTGTTATCCTCAATGGTGCATGACCCTAAGGTTCAATATATCCTTTGAAAGAAGACGACAACCGAAAGAGCTGCTTCTAGGGAGATAGACAAGTTGGCGCAGCTAGAGGCAGACTCAGTAAATCCATTGTATCCTGGTTGCGATCCCGGGCACACCTGCCACAGTGTCACGCTCAAACTTCTAGATATGACGGCAAAATACAAATGCAATGACCCAAGCCTCAGTGCAAATCTTCAATATCTAAACCAAGTTTTTCCTAACAATAAATTGTTGCCTCATAGTATCAATGAAGCCAAAAGATAGTTTACCCTCTTGATTTGCCACACATAAGATACCATGCATGTATCAATGATTGCATCATTTATCGAAATGAGAATGAGGAAAAGTTAGAGTGTCCAGTGTGTAAGATGCCCCGATACAAGCGTGGAAGTAAAGCCCCTCAGATAGAAAGGAGGCAAAGCTCATGTCTTGGCACGCGAATAGGAAGAATAAACATGAAATCATTCTTGGACACCCTGCAGATGGTAGCCAATGGAAGACACTCGATCATGAATACCCACTATTTACGATAGAATCAAGAAACCTAAGGTTGGGTTGCAGTACTGATGGATTAAATCCGTTTGGTAGCTAGAGCAGCACACATAGCACCTGGCCTGTTTTTGTTTGGATGTACAACCTTCCTCCCTGGTTGTGCATGAAACGAAAATACATACACATGGCTATGCTAATTCAAGGGCAAAAATAACCAGGGAATGATATTAACCTTTATCTCGAGCTACTAAAAGAGGAGCTAGAAACATTATGGACCGAAGAAGGGGTCAATACGTGGGACACCAATGCACAAAATTATTTTCCTTTGAAAGCTGTGTTGATCACGATGGTGCATGACTACCTCGGCTATGGATATGTCTGGGCCAGGTATGTCACGGACACAACAGATGTGTTAAGTGTATGCATGATACGACCTTTTGTCAGCTATAAAGAGATGGCTCTTCCAAAACTATATTCATGGGCCATCAATGATGGTTTGCCAAAGATGACGAGTGGAGAACACGGGCGGATTTGTTTGATGGTACAGAGGAGACTTGAGGGCCACCAAGACAGAGGTCCGGTGAAGAAATAAAACAACTGTTGAATAATTGGAAAGATATCCCTATACATGGAAGGAAGACGAAGGAACCGAAGCCACTAGTAAAAATATGGAAAAGAAGGTCTGTTTTTTGGGACTTGCCGTACTAGTCAATCCTTGACACACCCCACTCTCTTGATATCATGCATATCACAAAAATGTGTGCGAGAGTTTCTTTGCTACACTTTTTGATATGCCAGATAAGACTAAAGATGGACCGAAAGCAAGACAAGATTTAAAAACAATGGGTATCAGGGAAGACCTTCATGTACAGCCTGAGCCAAAAGAGATAGACAAAGGAAAACGAGAAATTACTTCAATGAGGGAGCATTACTGTAATCCATCTTGCTTCACTCTGTCTAAGAAGGAGCATCCGCAGATATCTGGACACAAAAAACAAAGGTTCAGTGTAATGAAGTCTCATGACTGTCATGTGATGATGACGCATATACTTCCTATTAGACTTAGAGGGATAATGGACAAGAACGTACGACACACTTGTTGACCTTTGCCATGTTTTTGACGTTGTCTCTCAAAAGTCTATCAGTTTAAAGCGTCTCGCAAAGCTAGAGGAAGAGATCATTGCCATACTATGTGAGCTAGAGATGTACCTCCCACCAGCATTCTTTGACATTATGGTGCATCTCTTGATCCATCTTGTTCCTTCAATCACCGATCTCGGGCCATTATGTCTGCACAACATGATGTTGTTTGAAAGGATGAATGGAGTTGTGAAGGGATATGTTCCTAACAGGGCTCGACCAGATGGAAGCATCGTCCAAGGATTTCTAACGGAGGAGTGCATTTTGTTTTGCACAAGTTATCTATAAACAGCAAAAACTATTGGTATGCCTGTTAACAAGCACGGCGGCAAACTCGAAGGAGTAGGTCACTCGGCTTTGAAGGAGGATTTGCATGTGGACTATAATATGCCAAGCTGACGCAATGACTTTGACAGAGTGCAAACAATAGTGTTACAACACCGACAAGTGGCCGATCCTTGGGTGAAGAAGCACAAACAAATAATAAAGCAAAAATATGAGGATCGTGGACAACATAGAAGTGGTGACCATATCCTCATAGAGCACAACATACACTTCACGACTTGTTCATGCAACAAATCATGGAGAGACCATTGTCAGCTAAGCACAAGAATGCAAAACTCATATATGCCTTGTCAGCTGTCCCCGCATGCAACCTCGCAACTTATTAAGCATACGACATTAATGGCTACACATCCTATACAGAGGCCAAATGATGTGGCATCTCCCATGCATGATAGTGCTTACTATGCTATCCCTGGTTATGTTGTTGCTGATACTATTAAGATAAAGTTTTTGTTCCTATTTCTACCATGCAAGGAAAATGTTAGGGACGCAATTGGAGTGCAATATTGATGGAGCGTGTTGTCCTTGAAGGAGTCCGGTTGGGGACCACCTAGCAGCATGTTGAAGATGGTGGCGCACCTACAAAAGAGTCTTTTCATTTTAGTGTTTTGTTTTATTTTCTATTTAGGAAAAGTGGGTCCGTGTGTTTGAGTTTATTTTATTTCCATATTTTCATTTTTGCTTGTAAGTCAAGTAATAGGGAGGTCGGCTACAACTATAAAGCCAAAGGGGTGCGCACCAATGTAAGGAGAGTTGAATTTTTGAGTTGAGAATATACAGGAAAAATGTCCCATGTCAGGGGACACCAATATCGTTGGTTTTGCTTGCTGATTCGTAAGGATCTGTTTTGCAGTTCGTGGAGTAGATCTAATCTGCTCAACGACTGATTTATCTTGCTGTCTATTTGATCGTTGTAAAAGATTGGGCCAAACCCCCTTTGGATCATGTTGATCCTTATCATCTTGGTATCAGATTCGTTGGGTTTATCACGGCGGAATTTGTTGTTGAGATCGATTTGTTCAGCTGAGTTTTATCTACTGAGGTCGTCGATCTGCTGGTTTGCTCAAAGATTGACGATCGCCGAGATCCATCTGTCGATCGATTTTCGTTGCTTCGTCGATGTTGTTCTGGTTGCACAGATCGGATCCACCCCAGGGAGTCCAACGTGCCCACGTTGCCTTGTTTCGATCGCTCTCCTTAGATCGGATCGATCCCAGGAATCAAACGTGCCCACGTGATTAGTTTTCCTTGATCGATCTTTTAGGAGTCCACAGCCTCCACGATTCCCTGCAGCTGCTCCCGATCGATACAAAAAAAAAGAAGGAGCGGCGCCCTACAGATCCGATCAAAGGAACCGATCGCTCGTTTCTTGCCCGCGCGCTCGACCACAGACGGGTCTGTGCTCCAGCGTGGGCCGGCCCAACTAGCCGGATTGACGCACCTGATCGATCGCTGCGCCTGGAGTGAGCTCTGTGTCGCTATACCACAGACATTGTCTGTTCCCTGGCGCGTGATCTAGCGATTGAGGCCCTTGACGTTTTTAGCTACGGAAGTCTGCAGCGAAAAAGCTTGCACCTGGTTGTTTTCAGTGGTGGTGCGTGCTCCCTGCAACCAACAAAACTCACAATGCTGCTCACAACGCTGAGTGTTGCTGCAGACGGGTCCGAGCAGCTGCCCAACCTCAGACTACTTCTGCTCCTCAGCGTGAGTTTGGTGTTGTTGTGTCGAGTCTGCCTGCTGCCGCCCAACATCAGACTATTTTCTCTGTCCTGACACCATGGCTGATCTGATTTATCCATCCATGGGGTTTTGGCTAGAAGAGGAAGGCTATGGTGACAGATTATTTCATACCAAGGCGAATGTATGAGACAGAGCTTGCGCGTTGACAATCGACTACAAGAATCCGATCAATGCCGCAAGTCTTGAGATGGTGGAGAAGTTAGAGCTGCCAATATTGCTTCATCCACACCCTTACCTGCTACACTGGGGCGGGGACGACCTCAGCATTACACACCAGGCTAAGGTTCAATTTTTGCTGGGAAACTTATCAGTTGAGGTTTTGTGCGATGTGGTTCCTGTGCACATTATATCGTGTCATCTCCTGCTTGGAAGACCATGATACAACGCCCAAGGTGCAGTTTATCACATGGATGATGCCTACAATATTATGTCAAGTATTCTTTCCCCTTTGGCAACAAGACATATAATTTGTTGTCTATGGATATTAAGATGTATCGGACTTGGAGAGATGATAGGCTGCAGACAAAGAAAGATGAAGAGGACGCGAAGAAGAAAGAAGTTGAAGCTGAAGCAATTCTTACCAGGCCTACTCAATCTAGAGATGATGTTGCTGCTTTGGAGACTGACTCAAAACCGAGGACGGTTTCGCCTGAAGAAGGGGAGGATGATGTGGCGTCTCCCATGCATGATAGTGCTTACTATGCTATCCATGGTTATGTTGTTGCTGATACTATTAAGATAAAGTTTTTGTTCCTATTTCTACCACGCAAGGAAAATGTTAGGGACGCAATTGGAGTGCAATATAGGTTGAGCGTGTTGTCCTTGAAGGAGTCCGGTTGGGGACCACCTAGCAGCATGTTGAAGATGGTGGCGCACCTACAATAGAGTCTTTTCATTTTAGTGTTTTGTTTTATTTTCTATTTAGGAAAAGTGGGTCCGCATGTTTGAGTTTATTTTATTTCCATATTTTCGTTTTTGCTTGTAAGTCAAGTAATAGGGAGGTCGGCTGCAACTATAAAGCCAAAGTGGTGCGCACCAATGTAAGGAGAGTTGAATTTTCGAGTTGAGAATATACATGAAAAAGGTCCCATGTAGGGGGACACCAATATTGTTGGTTTTGCTTGCTGATTCGTAAGGATCTGTTTTGCAGTTTGTGGAGTAGATCTAATCTGCTCAACGACTGATTTATCTTGCTGTCTGTTTGATCACCGTGAAAGATTGGGCCAAACCCCTTTGGATCACGTTGATCCTTATCACCAAATATAAAAATAGTGAGTACCAGAACTCGGTGTGACAATGGAATCTTGGAACATGAATGATGATGAAAAAAGAGATACTACGACAGAATTGAAGATATATGGGAACTTGAATACTTAGGACAATATAAGGTAGCGATGTTTCGCGTCAGGTAGGCAAAAAGTGTCCAAGTTGAAAGCATTCATTTCACTACCATTTGTATACCCGCAGCACAAGAAGTGGGTACGAAAATCACCTCCCAAAACGAGCCATGGATATTTGCAAAGGACGTGGACCAATGCTTCTTCATAACTGACCCGATAAAGCCAAGCCGTGTTATCATGAGAAGAGGGAAAAAGAGACATCATTGGACTAGATGGAGTTGCCAATGAGGATGAATTTGACCAAAATGGCTATCCAAAAGAAGAGAACGACGACCGAGATGAAAAACACACCGGTATCCGAAGAAGCAGAACAATGTTACCTACATCAACAGATCATCCATACAAAAGAAGTAGCCACAATGCGGGGTTGAAATATACAAGTAAGACGAAGAAGACTAAAAAGACTATTGAGAAGATTGTCAAGAGATGTTGATCAATGTTAATTATGCAAAATTTGACACGCACGTAACATGATATAATTGTATCTCTTTTCTGTAATTGCATTACGAAAAAATGCATGTATATATATATATGCATGTCTCGTGAACCATGTGCATGAATGCCAATTTGATGTCTTTAGTATGTAATTATTAATTTGACACGCACATAACATGATATAATTGTATCTCTTTTCTGTAATTGCATTACGAAAAAATGCATGTATATATATATATGCATGTCTCGTGAACCATGTGCATGAATGCCAATTTGATGTCTTTAGTATGTAATTATTTCTAAAACGTATCGATATGTTCAATATGTATTTTTTTAATTGTACGTGACCATGCATGCTTATATGGCGTGCAACTATAATTTAAAAAACCAAAAAGTAGATTTTATATAAATAATATCCGGCCGTTGGTGGTGGTGTGGAAATTATATTGCCACGCCGCTAAAAGGCCTTCAATGGTAGCATGGAGATACAGTGCCACACCACCATTAGAGCGAGATCTAAATAGTGGGGGATACTCAATCTCTCACACTCAGACCGCGTGCGCGGGATCCCCAAATTACCTAGCTTCTTCCTTCCGTCGCCAGTACCTCCCTCCCGTGGCCCCCTTCCGAGCTGCCGCCGGCCTCCTCTGAGCTACCATCGCATGTCCTCCGCCCGGGCTTCTCCGAGATGACGCCACACGTACCCCCTCCCCCCCACCCGGGCCCTTCGAGCTGCCACCGACCGCGCTCCTCTGCCGATGTTGTTTCCTCCGAGCTGCCACCGCATGCACGCCTCTGCACCAGGCCCCTCTAGGCTGACGCCGCGTGTACCTCTCCATCCCTCCACTCTGACTCGACGTTGCGCGTACCTCCCCGTTTGTCCACTCCCGCCCCTCCACTCTGATCTGCCGGCCTGCGCCCAGCCGCCGGTCGATTCGCAGGTAATGTCCCTCCTACGCTCCCGTACTGTTACGGCTGCAGTTTCTCCCACGGGCAGCCATTGTTCCCAAACATGCTCTGTTAATTCCCTTGTCGCGCTGCCAGTTTATGGTCGCCGGAGCTACATCTCTTTATGTTGGCCGGTGCTCGCCATGAGATTAATTTTTCTATGAATTGCATATCTCTATGTATGTGTATATGAGTATCAAAATACCAAATTTATGGTCGCCGAAGCTATCTTTTTATGTTGTCGGCGCTCCTTATGCCCGGCCACCATGAGATTAATTTTTTTATGATATCACCTCTCTATGTATGTATATGTGAGTGTTAAAATACCAAATTTATGGTCACCGGAGGTATCTCTATATGTTGGTCGGCACTCCTTATGCATAGCAACCATGAGATTAATTTGTCTATGAATAGTGTTAAGAATCTAGGCAATTTTCCGATTAAATTAATCCATGAATAAAACATGAGCATGATGTGGACATACTGATATTTGATCATATAACTATGCAATACTAGGCAAATCGTAGAGCCACCTACAGAAATCGCTAGAACTATGCACATAGAAGTAAGCAGGAGAGGGATAAGCATATAGTACCCTCCAGTAGGCCAGTTGGCCGAAGCAGCAGCAGCAGCGGCGGCGGCAGCCTCTGAAGCAGCAGCGGCGGCAGCCTCATCGGCCACCCTCTTGGCGGCAGCAGCTTGTTCAGCTTCAGTAGACATGATGATGACGAGGACGACGCGGAAGAAGAGGAAGCAGACGATCGAAGTTGAGCAGTCGCGTACAAGACGCTCCCCAAAAACCTAATCGCCCCTCTCCCGTACAGGATCTCGAGAGAGCGGGGTTTCAGAGGCCTGCTCTCCCGCACACCGTGTACGCGGTGGACGGAATGGGATCACCGGAGGCAGCAACAGTGAAGGAAACGACTAGGCAGGCGCGCAGGGATTGTGTACTGTATATCAGAGAGGAGCGACCCCTCCAATATATAGGCACGGACACAGGGGCGGATGGAAAAGAAACGCACGTAATAAAGGCCATAATCGCCCGCAATGAAGGACTGGAAACGCCCGTACTTAAGAGCACTTAATACAGACGTTTCAGCTCGTATTCATTCTCATTAACGGCCCGTAATTATCGTTTCATTCGCAACAGTTTGTGTCTGTTTCTGCGCGACAAAAAGAAACTCGGCTCGGCGAGATTCCCGCAACCCGCGGCGCGCGCGCGCGCGTCGTGACGAGGCGAGGCGTGGCGTGGCGAGGCGGGCGTGCGTGCGTCGTCGGAGGAGGAGCGCGCGTGTGGAGCTCCTCTTCCTTCTCACACTTCCACATACTAGTGGTGGAAGAGCTCACCTTATATGTTGGTGCTCATCTCTCCCAACTAGCAATGTGGGACTAAACTCCCACCACTTCTCTTGCCAAGCATGAATGGGCCCTTAGGGATTTTCTGAAATTGTTAAGTGGGCCTAAAACCCACCCTATATTTCAACAATCCCCCACCAGATCCCAAAGGCCCATAATATTGTCCTCTGTTCCCAACATTGTTTTGATATACCGGTATTTTCAGTGGAGACCTGTTAGGGTTGAACATCCACCTAGAACAGATAGCTACACTCCTTTACAACGAACAATGGACTATGCCTTGAATTGTCAGTTTGGCGTAAAGTAGTTTCACCAAATGTCTTACCAGTACTAGGCTGCCGAAGGATGACCCCTCGGGTGGAGCATATTAGTCATACTCCTGGCCTATTCATGAGCTTACTAGAGACCACCCTAATCTCATAGACTGTGACCAGCAGTCGGGCTCATATAGGTGTGTTCCTCCAAAGATCGCTCTGTAGGATAGCGTCTTGCTTATACAAGCTTTGGAACACATTAAGACAAAAGTCATCCTGCCATACAGTTTCTGAGAGTACTGCATCTCCAACGGAGTGGGTTAGTAAACTACTCTCCTCTGTTCACCACTAGCTTGTTTTCCCAGATCCTACTTCACGGGATCTCCGATCACGTAGGTTGGGTTACTACCATGGCAACTCATGTGGGTCTCATACCCATCTCCCTCGATGCATTTTCTATCACAACACATGATAGCCCTTTGGTAAAGGGATCTGCCAGATTCTTAGCCGACTGGATATAATCCAATGCTATCACTCCAGAGTTTCTTAAATGTCTGACAGCTTTTAATCTCATTCTTATGAATTTGTTGGACTGCTTGTTGTTCTTTGAACTCTTTACCTTGACAATTACAGTTTGATTGTCACAGTTCATAAGAATAGCCGGTACTGGCTTTTCAACCACCGGCAAGTCCATCAAAAGATCTCGAAGCCATCCTGCTTCGACACTAGATGTGTCTAATGCTGTTAATTCTGCTTCCATTGTCGATCTTGTTAGGATCGTTTGCTTGCAAGACTTCCAGGAAACAGCACCACCTCCAAGGGTAAACACATAACCCGTTGTGGCTTTCATCTCATCAGCATCAGAGATCCAATTTGAATCACAATACCCTTCAAGTACTGACGGTTGTCCGGTATAGTGAAGTCCATAGTTCACAGTACCTTTCAAGTAGCGCATAATCCTCTCCACAGCACACCAATGCTCATCCCCCGGATTAGAAACAAACCGGCTTAGTTTGCACACAGCAAACATGATGTCAGGTCTTGTGGCACTAGCTAGATACATGAGTGAACCAATAATTTGAGAATATCTCAGCTGATCCTTAGCTGTGCCTTCATTCTTTCGAATCCGCACACTAGGATCATATGGGGTTGGAGAAATTTTGCAGTCTGAATATCCAAAACGACTCAGAATTTTCTCAACATAATGGGATTGCAGAAGCGTAATCCCATCCTCGTTATCTCTCAGTAGCTTGATATTCAAGATAACATCAGCCACACCAAGATCCTTCATCTCGAAATTCTGAGATAGAAATGACTTAGTCTCCTCGATGACTTTGAGGTTAGTCCCAAGTATCAGTATGTCATCAACATACAAGCATAGTATAACTCCTTCGCCCCCACCATAGCGATAGTATACACATTTGTCAGCTTCGTTGACAACAAAGCCAGCAGATGTTAAAGTTGTATTGAACTTCTCATGCCACTGCTTAGGCGCCTGTTTCAGGCCATATAAAGATTTCAGTAACTTACACACCTTTCCTTCCTGACCATCTATCACAAAGCCATCGGGCTGTTGCATATAGATTTCCTCGTCTAGCTCTCCGTTTAGAAAAGCCGTCTTAACATCCATTTGATGGACAAGAAGACCATGCGAGGCCGCCAATGAGAGTAACACTCGAATGGTGGTCAGTCTGGCCACAGGCGAATAAGTATCAAAGAAATCTTCCTCTTCTTTCTGAGAATAGCCCTTGGCCACCAGTCTAGCCTTGTACTTTTCAATAGTACCATCAGGCCTAAGCTTCTTTTTAAACACCCACTTACATCCCAATGGTTTACAGCCATAGGGACGTTCGGTAATTTCCCATGTCCCGTTAGCCATGATCGAATCCATCTCGCTACGGACCGCTTCTTTCCAGTAGTCAGCATCTGAAGATGCATAGGCTTCTGAAATAGAAGTGGGAGTATCATCCACGAGGTACACAAGGAAATCATCACCAAAAGACTTTGCAGTCCTCTGTCTCTTACCCCTACCAAGGGTTTCCTCGTCATCCTCCTCAGGATTTTCATCAGGTGTTTGTTCATAATATTCCATAGGAATGGCAGGCTCAGGAGTCTCCTCTGATTCCTGTCTAGAAGTGCTTGGCATATCTCTCATAGGAAAAATATCCTCAAAGAATGTAGCATCTTTAGACTCTATAATTGTACCGACCGTCACATCAGGTACCTCAGATTTCACTACTAGGAATCTATAGCCGACGCTATTCTTAGCGTAGCCCAGATTAACGCAATCCACCGTCTTTGGTCCAAGCTTACGCTTTTTGGGAATCGGCACATTGACTTTCGCCAAACAGCCCCATGTACGTAAGTATGAGAGTGTTGTTCTTCTCTTCTCCCACTGCTCGTAAGGAGTAATCTCATTGTCCTTTGTCGGAACTTTATTCAGGACATGACATGATGTCAGTATAGCCTCCCCCCACCATGCCTTGGATAAACCCGCTGTATCTAACATGGCGTTAACCAAGTCTGTTAGAGTACGATTTTTCCGTTCGGCAACCCCATTTGACTGGGGAGAATAGGGAGGCGTCCTCTCATGAATAATACCATGTTCCGCACAAAAAGAATCAAACTCATTAGAGAAATACTCTCCACCACGATCAGACCGGATTCGTTTAATCTTCTTTTCAAGTTGGTTCTCAACTTCTGCTTTATAGATTTTAAAGTAGTGTAGAGCCTCACTTTTAGTGTTTAACAGATATACATAGCAAAATCTAGTGGAATCATCTATCAGCGTCATGAAGTATCTTTTTCCACCTTTAGTCAACACACCATTCATCTCACACAGATCAGAATGTATGAGATCTAATGGTGCCAAGTGTCTCTCCTCCGCAGCTTTATGGGGCTTGCGAGGTTGCTTTGCTTGCACACACGAATGGCACTTAGAACCTTTGGCTAAAGTGAAATTTGGGATTAAATTTAGTTTTGCTAACCGTGTCATAGAACCGAAACCAATGTGACAAAGACGTGAATGCCAAACTTCTGTTTCATTAACATTCGAATGAATATTGTTCACGACTTTATTACAGAAATCAGCAAGGGAAAAGCGGAACAGACCTCCGCATTCATAACCTTTTCCAACAAACAGTCCATATTTCGTAACAACTACTTTATTAGACTCAAAGACCAACTTAAATCCTTCTCTGCAAAGAAGGGAGCCACTAACTAGGTTCTTCTTGATTGCGGGGACATGCTGCACATTCTTGAGCTGCACGATCCTTCCCGAAGTAAACTTCAGATCGACCGTGCCAACACCATGAACAGAAGCACTCGCGCCGTTCCCCATCAGTACGGAGCCTTTCCTTGTGGCCTGATAAGAAGAAAACAATGAGATGTCAGCACACACATGAATATTTGCACCCGTGTCAATCCACCAATCGGTAGATTGACTTACTGAAAATACTGTAAATAGATTACCGTACCCAGATGCCCCACTTTCATTGTTGCTCACAATCATGTTGGCAGTCTTGGAGTCCTGCCCTGGCTTCTTAAACTTGTTTGGGCACTTGTTAGCCCAATGTTCATCCGAACCACAAGTGAAACAGCCACTCTTCTTCTTATCCTTCTTGAAGGTCTTGTTGCCCTTCTTCTTGAAGTCGGTATTCTGTTGGACACCCATCTTCCCTTTGGACTTGTGGGAGTTGAAGTTCTTCTGTACCACATTGGCAACTGAAGTCCCTTCTCCTTTTCCATGCGAGTCCTTTGCTCTCGAATTCTGCTCAACACTCAGATGACCGATGACATCCTCCACTGAGAATTCACGCCTCTGATGTTTCAGAGTGGTGGCAAAGTTCCTCCAGGTATTTGGCAGCTTAGCGATTATGCATCCCGCGACAAATTTGCCCGGTAATTCACACTTCAGGAGCTCAAGCTCCTTGGCGATGCATTGTATTTCATGAGCCTGTTCCAAAACAGAACGGTTTTCAACCATTCTGTAATCGTGGAACTGCTCAATAATATACATCTCGCTTCCAGCATCAGTTGCACCGAATTTAGATTCGAGTGCTTCCCACAAATCCTTGGCAACCCGCACATGTAAATATGCATCGACCAACTTATCTCCGATCACGCTCAGAACTGCTCCAACAAAGACGACAGTGGCCTCCCTGAACGCCTTCTCCTGATCAGGAGCAATCGTTCCAGTGGGAGTGACACTGGCGACCCAGAACACGTTCATCGCCGTGAGCCATAAGATGGTTTTGGTCTGCCAACGCTTAAAGTATGTCCCCGTAAACGGGGCAGGTTTCAGTGTAGCAGCAAAACCTTGAATCGAAAATTGCCTACACATATTAGGTTTTTGGATTGTTAAGAATCTAGGCAATTTTCCGATTAAATTAATCCATGAATAAAACATGAGCATGATGTGGACATACTGATATTTGATCATATAACTATGCAATACTAGGCAAATCGTAGAGCCACCTACAGAAATCGCTAGTACTATGCACATAGAAGTAAGCAGGAGAGGGATAAGCATATAGTACCCTCCAGTAGGCTAGTTGGCCGAAGCAGCAGCAGCAGCGGCGGCGGCAGCCTCTGAAGCAGCAGCGGCGGCAGCCTCTGAAGCAGCAGCGGCGGCAGCCTCATCGGCCACCCTCTTGGCGGCAGCAGCTTGTTCAGCTTCAGTAGACATGATGATGACGAGGACGACGCGGAAGAAGAGGAAGCAGACGATCGAAGTTGAGTAGTCGCGTACAAGACGCTCCCCAAAAACCTAATCGCCCCTCTCCCGTACAGGATCTCGAGAGAGCGGGGTTTCGGAGGCCTGCTCTCCCGCACACCGTGTACGCGGTGGACGGAATGGGATCACCGGAGGCAGCAACAGTGAAGGAAACGACTAGGCAGGCGCGCAGGGATTGTGTACTGTATATCAGAGAGGAGCGACCCCTCCAATATATAGGCACGGACACAGGGGCGGATGGAAAAGAAACGCACGTAATAAAGGCCATAATCGCCCGCAATGAAGGACTGGAAACGCCCGTACTTAAGAGCACTTAATACAGACGTTTCAGCTCGTATTCATTCTCATTAACGGCCCGTAATTATCGTTTCATTCGCAACAGTTTGTGTCTGTTTCGGCGCGACAAAAAGAAACTCGGCTCGGCGAGATTCCCGCAACCCGCGGCGCGCGTCGTGACGAGGCGAGGCGAGGCGTGGCGTGGCGTGGCGAGGCGGGCGTGCGTCGTCGGAGGAGGAGCGCGCGTGTGGAGCTCCTCTTCCTTCTCACACTTCCACATACTAGTGGTGGAAGAGCTCACCTTATATGTTGGTGCTCATCTCTCCCAACTAGCAATATGGGACTAAACTCCCACCACTTCTCTTGCCAAGCATGAATGGGCCTTTAGGGATTTTCTGAAATTGTTAAGTGGGCCTAAAACCCACCCTATATTTCAACAAATAGCACCTCTCTATGTATGTATATGTGAGTGTTAAAATACCAAATTTATGGTCACCGGAGCTATCTCTATATGTTGGTCGGCGCTCCTTATGCCCGGCCACCATGAGATTAATTTTTCTATGAATAGCACATCTCTATGTATGTATATGTGAGTGTTAAAATACCATATTTATGGTTATGTTGGCTGGCGCTCCTTATGCCCGACCACCATGATATTAATTTATCTATGAATTGCATGTCTCTATGTATGTAAATGCAGGTGAGTGTCAAATTATGCGAGATATGTGCATGTGTCTTTTGCAGGTTAATAGACATGAGCGCCAATGTTTTGACGAAGCGATGATTTTTCGCTTTGTTAAATTTATGGCGCTCATATATGTCCTATTTTTAGGGTAGGTCAAGCCAAAAAAAATCGTGAATTTTACTATATATAATAGTCTATGTTAATTTTTTTTGTATTAGTTCAAAGATGTCTCAGAAGCACCTGAGAGGAGGCTCTTCTTCATGGGAAAAACACTTACAACTCCACGACGATAATGACTTGATGATAAATTCACAAACACGTTGCTCCCAGTGACAGGATGGCTGTCCGGACAATCTATTTATCGACGGTCAGGGGGATCATTGTTGGGACCGTGCGGTATATACGGATGGTCAGGACGATCCAGATACGGATGGTCAGGGTAGTGGAGGGTCAAGCACGGACTCCGGTGATTCGGACGGGAGCACCCATGGAGGGACAGATGCCGACGAAGCACCACCCCCTGATAGTGAGTCAGCGAAACCCAAGAAGGTACAAAAGTCTAGGAAAAGAAACATGGCTGGCACCGAACAACTTGTGGTCACTCGATTGAACCCGGTTGGTGAGCCTGTTAGCCCTCAGAAAACCGCATCAGACCATGGCAACGACATCGGGTGCATAGTCCGAGAATATTGCAACATCAATGATGACAACCTAAGAGATAGTGATAATGTTGAGTTGCAGACTATACTCCTTGGGAGGCTACACCAAAGATTTGGGTTCCCTCTCGCCAACCCCGATGATGATCCCAAGCCTTTGCGTCATGAGAAGACTTTAGTAAACAACAAAGCTATCACTAAGATGTCAATGACCTTGAGTACCTGGAAATCTAGTGTAGGGACCCTGGCTTACCACCCGGGATTCCCGTTATGCATACAATCCATGATCCCAGGAAGACCGTCGTGAATCCACATAACGGAGTTGGCATTACAGATTACATCATCCATTACATAACGAGTTCATAAAGTCTTACATAGGCCTCTTGGCCGAATATAAATGCCACGCAGGGCAAGTTCAACTGACACACATACTTAGTAGCTAGCAGCGGAGATACATGCAACGTAGCTGACCTAGGTCAGGCCTACTACCCTATAGGCGACTGACCGGGAAACGATCCTAATTCGCACTGGCGTTGTCGTAACCACCATCGTCTTCCTCGTAGTCATCTCCATAGTCTGGCCAAGTTAATAGCCAGGGACAAAGCCGTGAGTACATTTTGGAATTGTACTCGCAAACCATCTAAGAGGAAAGTATTGACATGCTATTTGGCTGTAGCAAGGTTAGGCTTGGTTTTAGATGGTCCTACACTAACAAGTTTCTCTTGTCGATATAGCATGTCATACGACATCTCTATAACTTCGTTGAAAAAGGTTTTTCTCTTGTCGATATAGCATGTCATACGACATCTCTATATCTTTGTTGAGAAAGGTTTTTCCTTGAAAGCAAGGTTTTTAGCAAAACCTCTAGGGAAGGGGGAAACTCCTTTTGATTACTCCAAGGTAACCAAGGTCAATCACACATGACCTTCTTCTAACTCCTCGGTGGTACCCTTCGAGTACTCTGAATCAGACCCGTGCCACGGCCGTACCCTCCAAGTACTCCGTCCGGCACATACTCCATTTTTCTGAAAACATCTTGTAAAACCAAAACTTGACATTGGGCAATGTAGTGATCTTTCCAACCGTCCATGACCGAGGACTCGGCTATTCGAATAGGTTTACACTCTGCCGAGGTTGTACACTTTACCCACATGATTTGATAAATCCGCCGGGATACCACCACGGTCCGTCATACACAAGTATGCGGGGTTCAGATAATCGAACAAAGTCTTCCATCTACCTACCTTAGTACGGGTGCCTTCCATGTGGAGTTGACCTCCCCGGCAAACCCTGGCAGCCTACCTCCATTCTCTCAAGAGTAGCTCCAGTGCCACGGCGGGAGAACCCAAGTGTCTTCCGGCCGGATAAATCCTGAAGGATCCCAATTCACTATTGCCCATACTCTTGCGGCAACCCGGATTCCGGGGTCCTATAAACCCTTATATAGTGTGAGGCTCCCCGCACTAAAGCAAATAAACTTCAGACTAAGCCCCGTCCCATACCGGGGTAATGTGGTTCCACAGGTTAATTGTTCCGAGCGACTACAAAGAAACACCAATGCCTTTTTATAAAATCACCAACTCCTTCTTCCTCCATGCCCAACTTCATTTGTCCCAAAACTACTTTGAAAACATTTCAGTGGAGTAGATACCACTCCAAGGTTTTCGAAAACATTTTCGAAATCTTTCCGGAGAGTGTTCCCATCCTAGAGTTTTTGGCTCCACTACAAGTTTTCCAAAGACGTTGATGCTAACCATCAAGTCTCTAATATAGGGGTGTTGAATAGGTATCAAGGGTGTCATCTCTATAGATGATATCAAGTCGACTTGTGGAGCTAAGTCACCAACTATTGCTATATAGGGAATAATAGCAATATAGAAAACAATTCATAACAAGAAAACAGTAGTAAAACAATGCAAAGTTAATTATTAGGATTCAGGTATGCAACAATTAGATGGCTTGCCTTAAGTGGCTTGTCCCTGATCTTCTTCTTCTTGATATTCAAAGACTTCCCCCTCCTCCGCACACTCGTCGTTTGATTCTATCGCCAGAAAAATTAACAACACACAATAAGCACACATGCATACATAATTCACACACAAGCCATGCAATATCACATTTCAATCAAAGAGTATCAGAAACAAACATGTTCAGATTTTGAAACAAGAAACTATTTTACAGAAGAATTATCACTCAAATAATAGCAAGGTAAATTTTAATGGTAAACAAGCCCTATGCACAAGCAAACACCTTGCAGGCATCAATAAGGATGAAAGCATGGCAATCAGCATACCACCAGGTAGCTAACACAATTACATATCCAACCCAATTGGAATCAATCCAAAAGAAGTTATGGTTGATTTATAATGAATTTCCTAATCACACTTATCACTAGAATAGCAATTTAAATCCCTAACACTTTCAGTGGGTCCTAAAATTCTACCATATACCAAGTTGGAAAGCTACTGCAATGCACAACACACCAGAGTTTGAATCACGTCAAAATAATATTCCTACTAGGCACAATAATTAAAACAATGCAAATCTTTAATATCACCACAATAATTACTGCAGGCAATACAATACTCCTAAAATAGCAAATCCTATTTCTCAAGCTTCACAATACAACAAGGCATCACTGAAAATTGGAATCACACATTTGTATAATGTACAACTTCAGATTTGGATTTTTCAATGAAATCCACTAGATCTACACAAATTAACTACCAGATAATATCTAGAGTCCTAAAAATCTTGCATGCAGTAGTAATGGATAGCATACAACATAAGGATCCCACAGAAACTTAAATCACTAAATTTGGATGCAAAAAATAATTTCTATGGATTTTCAAACTTGCATGGATTTGCTAAAATATTAAAAGGAGTTACTGAAAAGAAAGGGGTTCGGGCCGAGGCAGCGAATCTGAGCCAGGGCTGGCCCAAACCCGGTGGCCTGCCCGAGCCTAGCTGGGCGAATCGGTACACTGCCGTCCGATACAGAACGGACGGCGCAGCTTCGTCATCTTCACGGCATCGCATGCGTGCGAGGGAGGGTTCCTGCTGGCTAGGGTTTGCGCGGTGGCGATGCTCACCGAAGGTGCTCCGGCGGTCGGCGGTGACTAGATCGGTGGCGGAGATGATCAGAAGGAGGTCCGGGTCCAGGTGACGCACATGCACGAGCTGCAGAGGTCGAGGTGATGCCGAGGCCATCGAGGTGAACTCCGGCAGAGGGTGGCGATGGCGACGGCTACGCCATGACCTAGACCAAACGGAGGGGTGAGTGAGATCTAGGCGATGAATGTGAACTCTGCGAACCAGAGAGGAAGCAGAGAGAGAGCGGCTTGATCGATGGCAACCTTCATCTTTGCCATCGGTGATCTACCCGTAATCTCGAGCTCTCCGGCGATGGACATGACGCGGCTTCACAGCGGAGAGGCTCTGCAGGTGAGAGGGGAGAGAGATGGGAGCAAATGGGCGATAGGGGAGGGTTTGAGGGGGGTCTCGGGTTTTTATATCACCGGATGGGCACGGTCTAGGGTGCACCTGCGTCGGACGCGATTGGGCGTCGCGGGCGGTGCTCCGGGACAGTGTCGTGCACTGAGTGCAGGGAGTAGGTTTGTTGCGTCGGTGGCTGGCTGGCTTGGCTGCTTGATGCGGTACGATGTTGATAGCTTTTCACCGTCTAGTTGGGAACCCCAAGAGGAAGGTATGATGAATATAGCAGCAAGGTTTTCCCTCAGTTAAGAAACCAATATACGTCGATCAGGAGAGGAAGGAGCCAATACGACTGAAGGTGATGCTTGCTAGTTTAGTGACACTCCAACAAGGGCTCCATTAACGATCGATAACGAGTTAGCGCGTCTTCAACTAGTAGCAACGTGGAACCTGCACACAACACAACCAAATACTTTGTTCCCAACTTACGATGAGGTTGTCAATCTCACCGGTTTGCTGTAAACAAAGGAATGAGCGTATCGAGTGGAAAATAGTAATAGTATGCGAGTAAAGTAAACAGTACAAGTAAAGTAAACAGGTGATAGCAATATAAAGGAAATAGGATCGGGGTCCATAGTTTAGTAGTGGTGTCTCTCCATAAGATAAAATAATACATGCTGGGTAAACAAATTACAGTTGGGCATTTGATAGAATAAAGACAACGTGCATATGATGAGAGGATCACTATGAGATTTACTCTGGGCATTACAACAAGATACATAGACCGCCATCCAACTGCATCTATGACTAATAATCCACTTGTGGCGAATCAATCCGAGAACTCCACAAGTATTAAGTTGCGAACAACAGATAATTGCATTAAGCAAAGTGTGTAATGTAAACAAAGCATATGCCCTCGAGCATATGAATGTTGTTTTCCCCCTAGTAGCAACAGCACATCTACAACCTTAGAGGTTTCTGTCACTCCCCCAGATTAAATAGAGGCATGAACCCACTATCGAGCATAAATACCCCCTCTTGGAGTCACTAGCAACTACTCGGCCAAGATAGCTACTAACAACGGAGAGCATGCAAGATCATAAACAACATAGAGATAACAAAAGATAAATTTCAGTATATCAACTCAATCATAACACCAATATTCATTGGATCCAAACAAACCAAACATGTAGAATTACATAACGGTGATCTCAATCATGTAAGGCAGCTCATGAGATCTAAACATGAAGCACATGGTGGAGAAGACAACCATCTAGCTACTGCTATGGACCTATAGTCCAAGGTAGACTACTCACTCATCACACCGGAGGCAAGCATGGCGATGAAGAAGACCTCCGGTGGCGATTCCCCTCTCCGGCAGGGTGCCGGGAAGAGCTTCTAGACCCTCCCGATCTTCGGGTCGCCGGCGGGGCGGATCGCGATGTGTTCTAGAAAAGTGATCGGGTACTTAGGTTTTTCCCATTTGGGGGTCTTCATAGGTGAAGGGGCATCGTCAGGAGTGGGCCGAGGCGACCTCACACATAGGGGGCGCGGCCAGGGCCTGGGCCATGCCGCCCTGTTGTGTGGGGCCCTCGTGGCCCCACTCCATCTCCTCTTCGGTTCTCTGGAAGCATCGATGAAATTCTAGGCGACTGGCTTTGGTTTCGTCCAATTCTAAGAATATTTCCTGTGTAACTTTTCTAAAACACTAAAATAGCAGAAAACAGGGAACTGGCACTGTGGCGACTTGTTAATAGGTTAGTTCCAGAAAATGCATAAAAGTGCCACGAAGTGTAACGAAACACTAAGCAAATGGTGTAAAAACAAGCATGGAGCATCAAAAATTTTGGATATGTTTGAGACGTATCAGCATCCCCAAGCTTAACTCCTGCTCGTCTATGAGTAGGTAAGTGATAACAAAAGAAATAATTTTTGAGGTGACATGCACCTACACAATCTTGATCATATATGTAAGCGTTGTGCGCTGGGATCAAAGAACTTAAAACATGGGCATGAAAGACATAATCTTGATAGAAGAAACTTAGCAACCATGTTATAACATGAAAATGAACACAAACAAAAGATCATGCAAATAAAACAATGAAAGTCAAACGTGTGTTCAAATCATAAGGAAAAACATACAAATGGTTTTCAGCTTGTCCTTCATAGAGAGCAAAACATAAATGCATAGGACACCTTCAAGTTTAAGAGGGCAACTAGATACAAATAATTTAAGAACAAGTGAAACCAACAATATGAATCAATCAATGAAAACTTTGGGATAATGCACATTATACTCAGAATGACAACTATGCTCTCTTAATGGTGCATAAAGGTAGAAGGTGGTGACTCAACATAAAAGTAAAAGAAAGGCCCTTCGCAGAGGGAAGCAGTGATTAAACATGTGCTAGAGCTTTTCATTTGTAAAACAGAGATAAAACTTGGGTTTTGAGAGGTGGTTGCTTTTGTCAACGACTGGCAATGGGGTTCTTACTATCTTCCATACAAAAATGAAGCAAGTTTTTGAGAGAGATTGGCACTTTTGTGCTCTTTTATAAAGCTTGGCACTCCTCCCCACCTTTTTTCCTTTCTCAAACCATGGCTAACCGATTCCATCGGGTGCCCACCAACATTCACATACCATGGAGGAGTGCCCTTTTTTCTTTTTTCTTTTTTTTTCTTTTTTGGAATAAGCAATATGGAAGATAGCAAATCTGACCACTACGTCCCCATGAGCTAAAAATAGTGGCACAAAATGAGAAGTAGTTGAAAGTTTTGAAAGGTAGCACATGAAAATTTACTTTGGAATGGCTTACAAATACCATGCATAGGAATTTATAGTGGACACAATGGCATACTTGGTTTTTAGGAGTTGGATGCACGAGTAGAGCTCATACTCAGTACAAAATAAAGGCTAGCAAAAGACTGGGAGCGACCAACTAAGAGAGCAATAACGGTCATAATCATGCAAAGCGACATTAAAAGAAGCATAAGATGGCATCAAAAGTCAAAAACTAAATGATCATAGAGGCTATAGGCGACTTTGTAAGAGTCTAACATGTGTGAGCATGCTCCAAGTCAACCCAAATAAAGCATCAAGGAGAAAACCAAAATAATGCTTCCAAACGATAAAAACAACGCATGATTTTTTCAAAGGCTCATTAAGCAATCTCAGTCATTTGAGACAAGTCATGCTACAGAAAAACCAGTAAGCATACTATCAAAAAGTCATCAAGCATGACATGCAAAAGCCTAGGCCGCAGTCTACACAAGCTCTTCTTGTACCACTTTTTTTGCATAAAGCTTTTTCTCTTTTCCAACACCATTCAAACTTTTTATAAACACCTCTTTTGATGAAAACCAATATAGACCAGAGGCAAAAATACACCTTGATGAAAAGATATAACAAGATCTAAACACAAATCAAGACGAAAATCGAAAGCTAAACGCAGTTCTAGAAAAAGAGAACACTCATTGAAATTATAAGAATAAAAACGGAGTGTTCTTGGCAAATGAAAAGCAAGGCAACTTCTCCAAAAGAAATTTGTTGGGGTCCAACCATTTATTGCAGCAAACAAAACAAAACAAAAATGAAAACTAAAAACAACTGATGCTCCAAGAAAAACGCATAATGCATGAAGCAATAAAAATATAGTGTCTTGAAAGGTGACCTGATTTTTGCCAATGAAGAAGGGGTGCCTCGGGGGCATCCCCAAGCTTTGACGCTTGTACTTCTTGGATATTTCTTGTGGTGATGCATGGGTATCCCCAAGCTTGAGCTTTTGTCCATTCTTCAACTCATCTCATCACTCTCTGATCCCTACACTTCAAAACTTCCTTCATACAAAACTAAACATAAATCTATTAGCAACATTAGTGTAAGCATAATATAGAATCAACCCTTTTTGCTTCAGGTTTCAACTTAAAACCACCACATATAAAGCATATACTACTGTAGCAACTTCCCCAAAATTTCCGTGATCAAAAGAACTAAAAAAGAAAGCGATAAAGCGGCAAACACAAATATTGGCAGAAATCTATCAAAACAGAACAGCTGAGAAAGGTCGATTTTTTAGAGGGTTTTCTGTTGCTCAAATCAAAAAGTGTTCAACTAAGGAAAGTTTGGATATAACTTGGGGCATATGCACAAGAAATCTCAGGTCCAAAAGATGTACAGAGAATTGTCACGAATTTTTACGGTGCAGCACCGAAAACAGTTTCAGGACAGCAACATCCCCAAATCTTACCTCGCTCAAATTAGAGGCTTCTCTTGGCACAAAAACGAAATAAAAGGATAAGGAGAGGTCATTACAGGAGTAATAACTTCCAAGACTCAAATAAAAGAAAAAGAACTGAAAGTAAAACATTGGGTTATCTCCCAAGAGTGCTTTTTTTTAACGCCTTTGAGCTAGGCGCAGAAAGTTGCGAATCAAGTAATTATGAAAGAAGCATTAGGATCCACTATAGGAGTCTTTTCAACAATGAATTGAATTGTGTCCAAATGAGTTTTTGAAGATCCTTTATGATCACGCTTTGGTACACTACTTTCATCAAAATGATTTTCAGGACAAATCCAACTAGGATTCTTTTCCCAAGCATCATGAATTCCTACAAGTTTACAAGGTATTGGTACTCTAAAATCTTCATTGGGTGTACCAACAACCGCTATAGGTGAGCCAAGTTTATTAAATTTCTTGAAAACTTCCCTAGCCTCAATAGCAACATCTCTAAATTCTATGCGCAAAGTTTCCAAGATAAAACCCTTCTTTTCAGGATCCTCAATTTCATGAAGCTTAAGGAATATGTAAAAGGATTGAGGCTAGCAAACCTAGCTTCTAACATGTGAACTAAATAAGCAGAAGCAACTTCATAACTAGGAGCAAGCTCAGCCAAATACTTTTCCTCAACTTCTTTATGCATACTAATATGATTAAAGAACTCCTCAATGTTATTTTTCCCAATAATTGAACCACTTCCTACTGAGAGGTCCTCCAAAACGTACTTAGGGAACAACATAATGAACTAAAGTAAATAAATAACAACTACCAAGGATTCTAATTTTTTTGGTTTTTTGATAAAATGATGCAAGTAAAAATAAAGTAAAGCAAAACTTAAACAAAGTAAAGGATGTGCATGCGAAAACTCCCCTCGCAGAAGTCTTCTTCTTCCTCCCCGGCAACGGCGCCAGAAAAGAGCTTGATGCGGTACGGTGTTGATAGCTTTTCACCGTCCAGTTGGGAACCCCAAGAGGAAGGTATGATGAATATAGCAGCAAGGTTTTCCCTTAGTTAAGAAACCAAGGTATGTCGATCAGGAGAGGAAGGAGCCAATACGACTAAAGGTGATGCTTGCTAGTCTAGTGACACTCCAACAAGGGCGCCGTTAACGATCGATAACGAGTTAGCGCATCTTCAACTAGTAGCAACGTGGAACCTGCACACAACACAACCAAATAATTTGTTCCCAACTTACGATGAGGTTGTCAATCTCACCGGTTTGCTGTAAACAAAGGAATGAGCGTATCGAGTCGAAAATAGTAATAGTATGCGAGTAAAGTAAACAGTGCAAGTAAAGTAAACAGGTGATAGCAATATAAAGGAAATAGGACCGGGGTCCATAGTTCACTAGTGGTGTCTCTCCATAAGATAAAATAATACATGATGGGTAAACAAATTACAGTTGGGCAATTGATAGAATAAAGACAACGTGCATATGATGAGAGGATCACTATGAGATTTACTCTGGGCATTACAATAAGATATATAGACCGCCATCCAACTGCATCTATGACTAATAATCCACTTGTGGCGAATCAATCCGAGAACTCCACAAGTATTAAGTTGCAAACAACAGATAATTGCATTAAGCAAAGTGTGTAATGTAAACAAAGCATATGCCCTCGAGCATATGAATGTTGTTTTCCCCGTAGTAGCAACATCACATCTACAACCTTAGAGGTTTCTGTCACTCTCCCAGATTAAATAGAGGCATGAACCCACTATCGAGCATAAATACCCCCTCTTGGAGTCACTAGCAACTACTCGGCCAAGATAGCTACTAACAACGGAGAGCATGCAAGATCATAAACAATATAGAGATAACAAAAGATAAATTTAAGTATATCAACTCAATCATAAGACAAATATTCATCAGATCCCAACAAACCAAACATGTAGAATTACATAACGGTGATCTCAATCATGTAAGGCAGCTCATGAGATCTAAACATGAAGCACATGGTGGAGAAGACAACCATCTAGCTACTGCTATGGACCCATAGTCCATGGTAGACTACTCACTCATCGCGCCGGAGGCAAGCATGGCGATGAAGAAGACCTCCGGTGGTGATTTCCCTCTCCGGCAGGGTGCCGAGAAGAGCTTCTGGACCCTCCCGATCGTCGGGTCGACGGCGGCGGCAGATCGCGATGTGTTCTGGAAAAGTGATCGGGTACTTAGGTTTTTCCCGTCGAGGGTCTTTATAGGCGAAGGGGCATCGTCAGGAGTGGGCCGAGGCGACCTCACACATAGGGGGCACGGCCAGGGCCTGGGCCACACCGCCCTGTTGTGTGGGGCCCTCGTGGCCCCACTCCGTCTCCTCTTTGGTTCTCTGGAAGCTTCGGTGAAATTCTGGGCGACCGGCTTTGGTTTCGTCCAATTCCGAGAATATTTCCTGTGTAACTTTTCTGAAACACAAAAATAGCAGAAAATAGGGAACTGGCACTGTGGCGACTTGTTAATAGGTTAGTTCCAGAAAATGCATAAAAGTGCCACAAAGTGTAATGAAACACTAAGCAAATGGTGTAAAAACAAGCATGGAGCATCAAAAATTATGGATACGTTTGAGATGTATCACCGCTAAGCGTGCGGGTTTAGAGCCGTTGCAAGAGAAATGGTGCGCGGCACGGTCGGCTCGGTGCACCACGGTGCAGGGCAATGGTGGCAGTGTGCCGGGCGTTCGGTGCCGTGCAGGCGTGCGTGCGGTGCGGTGCTGGAGGAGGCATGCGTGCACGGGAACGTGGTGTACGCTCTGGGTGCCCTGGGCACCCGGATCGTGTTAAGATGGCGTAGTCGGGGCGGCGTGCACAGCAGGTCTAGGGCAGGGGCGGCTCGGGGAATTGGTCATGGGGGGTCAACACAAGGCTGATGGCATGGTGACAGGTCCGGAGGTGGTCGGTGCTGGTCCTGCTCCCGTCGGCATCCACTGCAGGCATGGCGTCGACCCTGAGGCGAGCGAAGGGTAGCTGGCTCGGTCTCTGCAGCATGGGGTCGAGGGAGACGGTCGGCAGAGACGGTGCAAGCCCATTGGGGGTTGGCAATGGTGGTGGCGTCAAAGAGAAAAAGGGAGGAGAGGGTTCTGGCAGGGGCTTCGGCCTAGGGCTTCTCCTCCTCCTCGAGTCCAACTAGAAACGACAAGAGGATGGATACTTGCCCAGATCTCCTAGGGCTGCAGAAAGGGAGAGGCAATGCTGATCTCCCCTTGGTCGGTTTTGCATGGAGGAAAAGAAAGAAAGAGGGAAAGATATGGGGGCTAGGGTGTGCATTGCCGAAATTCAAATTAAATTTGAATTTTTCAAACTAGGTTAGAAAGTTAGTCTAGGTTAGTTTCAGAAGTGGCTAATATGCTCAAGGAACATATGGCCAAGTTTTGATTTTTTTAAGAGCTAGATGGGTTAGGGTTTTGGAGAAGTCCCTATTTTCAAATAAAATGGCAAAAATAAATCTTCTAGGAGATTTAAATGATGCAAGCATGTGAAGAGGGTTCCCTAATGCTATGGCCTCATACACACTCACATCATGGTCAAAGGTTGCTGCATAAAATCATAGCACCCAGGCAAGAATTTTAATGCAAGGTTTTGGTTAAAGGAAATTTGGCACTCAACTTGTATGCACACAAACCACACAATTTAACATGCCAAGACATCAAGCTCACATTAGAATTTCTTATGCACCTAAGCATTCTCAAAAGTTTTTTTAGTTGCCCTAAAATTCTTACACAAGGTTTGGGTCCAGAAATCAGGTACACAAAAAGTAGGGTGTTACATCTAGGGCAGAAGGAGGACGCACGTCGCATCGGGTCTAGTAGGATGAAGGATGTGATAATCCTTATTCAGTCATTTCTCCTTCTTGTTATTGCCTATTTCTTGTTGTCTTAGTATGTTTGTGTGAGATATGAATTGTATGCATGTGATACTTGAAAGATTGTTGCATATGTGTGACTATATAACCACTAGCTATATATATGTATTATCTGAGACAATATCTATTTGTGGCTATTATATGAATCATTATAAATATTTTGGGTGTTGCATAACATGGCCACGTAAGCAATGCAACGTCCAGAATATTGCATCGCTAGTTCCTAATAGCAGCGCAGACGACGAGCCGTGCTACCATCACAGGCGCATTCGGTGGCATGGTACCGCACGCCACCAGATCAACGAAACGGTGGCGTGGTCCCGCACGCCACCAAATAGAACGAAATGGTGGCGTGCGGGACCACTCCTCGAACACACGATATGGTGGCGCAAGAAACGCGCCACGCCACAAGCATTCGGGATAATGGTGGCAAGCAACACCACACCACCATTATGCATTGAATAGTGGCACGAAATTGGTGGCATGGCAGATCCGCGCTACTAAACCCAAAGTCGCCGCGCTACCGATGGCCTATTCTTTACTAGTGTTGATGACGTGCTTGAGCATTTCCACTTGCTTGTGGGTCTTCTTGCCGACCATGGCTTCTTGAATGAGAGCGAGTAGAACGTGAAGAGCTTGAAGAATTTGAATGGTCACGTGCATCGAGGCGGGTGTTGAGGTGAGCTAGCATCTCTTGCAATTGCACCATTTGATTGCCCATTATGGCAAAGTTGTTGTGGTTGTCTTCATTTCGCCACGTAAGTCATGTGTCGAGATTTTCCAATTAGCATCGCATGGCTTGAGTAGCTATCCAATGGCCATGTCATGTGACGTATTCATCATCGCCTTCGAAGTCACAGTCTTGGAGTCTTTGTTAGTCTTTTTCCCTAGACATGGCCATAATAACTGAACAAGGTTGGGAATAATATGTGGGTGGAAAGACCCTTACGCTTTGATCTCACCTTGAAGATAGTATTGTAACAATGGAACCAACCGAGAGCAACACAAAAGTAACGTGGTTTTGAAAACACACACGAGGCTTTTGCTATTTGGTGGGTGATGACCCACAAGTATAGGGGATCACAATAGTCTTCGAGGGAAGTAAAACCTAAATTTATTGATTCGACACAAGGGGAGCCAAAGAACATTTATAAGTCTTAACAGATGAGTTGTCAGTTCAGCTGCACCTGGAAATAGACTTTCTCACAACAGTTTATCAGTGGCAACAATTTTATAGTGGTAGTAGTAGCAAAATGATAGCAGCAGTAGTAAAATAAAGATAGCAGTAATGACTATAGTAAACACCAGGATTATAATACTGTAGGCATAGGGATGGATGAACGGGCGTTGCATGGATAAGATAATTCATATAATAATCAAGACATGGGCAATTGGAGATAAATAATGATAAAGCATCCTAGTACTAAGTAAACATAGGCATGTGTTCCGAATTTAGTCGTGCGTGCTAGCAATGAGAAACTTGCACAACATCTTTTATCCTACCAGCCCGTTTGCAGCGGGGCCTCAAGGGAAACTACTAGTAATTAAGGTACTCCTTTTAATAGAGTACCGGAGCAAAGCATTAACACTCCGTGAACACATGTAATCCTCACATCACAACCTTCCCCTCTGGTTATCCCAATTGTTGTCACTTTGGGGCCTCGGGTTCCGAACAACGATATGTGTACACAACTTGCAGGTAAGATCACAAACAACAATTATCTACATGAAACAATAACATGTTGAGATCTGAGATCATGGCACTCGGGCCCAAAGTGACAAGCATTAAGCACAATAAGTTGCAACAATGTCAAAAGCACTAACAATGGATACTAGACACCATGCCCTAGCAATCTTATTGCAATTACATGAATGATCTCATCCAATCCCTACCATTCCCTTCGGCCTATAGCAGGAATTACTCACACATGGATGGGAGAATCATGGATGGTTGATGGAGAGGCATCGGTGATGATGATGGCGATGATCTTATCCAATTCCCCATCCCGGCAAGGTGCCAGAACGGAGTTTCTGGTTCCGAATCGCGGTTTCTGGTGGTGGCGGTCCAGCGGAACTCTATCTAGGAAAAACGCCAAACCCCCTCTGTTTTCAGGTCAGAGACCTTATGTAGGAAAAAGGAGGGCTTGAGGTAGTGGTCCAGGCGGCCACACCACCCCCTGGCGCGACCTGGCCTGCGCCACTAGGTGGTGTGGGCCCCTCGTGGCTCTTCTTCATCTCCTCTTCTGGCTCCGTAAGTCTTCTGGTAAAATAGGAGTTTTGCGATATTTTCTGGGAATTTTCCTGAAAGTTGGATTTCTGCAAAAAAATGAGACACGAGAGCAATTCTGCTAAAAACAGCGTTAGTCCATGTTAGTTGTATTCAAAACACGCAAATTAGAGGGAAAACAACAGCAAAAGGGTTCGGGAAAGTAGATACGTTTTGGACGTATCAACTCCCCCCAAGCTTAGCTTATTGCTTGTCCTCAAGCAATTCAGTTAACAACTGAGTGCGATAAAAGAAACTTTCACGAACACATTTGCTTCATATGATGTATATATTCTCACTATATGATCAAGTACTTAGGCAATTCATAATAAGAAGTACAACTAAGGTTACCTCATAGTCATGCAAGCTATGAAGAAGTACCAACACACCAATAATAAGCAAAATGAAACATAAGAAGTTACAGGATTGTAATTCTCATAATAAGATATGATAAGGTGGTATCTCGCTTGCCTTTATTTGTAGAGCAAAACATAAATGCCAAGGCACCTCTGAAGTTCAAGAGAAGACTAGAAGTAGAAATATCAAAGATACAAGCATCAAAGTTATACCACAATTAACCGTGTTCTGGGACAAGCACATTACACTAGGAATGACAGCTATGCTCTCAAGAAGGTGCTTAAAGATAGAAGATGAAGACTCAACATAAAAAATAAAAGAAGGGCCCTTCACAGAGGGAAGTAGGGATTTATCATGTGCTAGAGCTTTTCATTTGTAAAACAGAAGTAAAAATTGTTTTGAGAGGTGGTTGTTCTTGTCAATGAATGGCAATGGGATTCTTGCTATCTTCCATACTAAACAAGTTGAGAGTGGTTCTGAGTTCTTGAAAATTGGCATTTACATGCTCTTTTATAAGTGGATAACATGGTCTAGGTTTAGCTGACAAGATTCTTCAACACGATGTCGGGCGGTAGTACCGGTGCTCGATGTAGCATGGTAGCTCTGGCCCACCTTCGGTGCAGTACCGTCCAAATGGGGTTACTGCAAGCCGAAATCGTTAAGAGTTACTGGACCGGTAGTTGGCACTAGTTGTACCAGTCCTGAAGGAGGCTAGTGGTGGAGCGGCAGTTCTAGTCGAGGGCTTTAGGAGCAGTAGTTCCGGTCCTCCAACCGGTAGTACCAGTCCTGGAGCTGCTGAGCTTCTTCCTTCCTGTGGCCCCCTTCCGGTGTTGGCGTCAAGGTCCGTTGTCATGTTGCCTTGGGGTTGGTACCTGAGTATACACAAAGTACTCGCATGATGTAGTATACCATCCAAAGGAGCCTCGAATTCACACATAGATAGGAGTGAAGTCACCTTTTCTTGAAGCACTTTGGCTCTAGCTCGAGTCATTGGTCCACTTGGGGGGCTTGGGCATGTTGGAGTAGCGTTGGCCGTAGGCTGGGATGCATCAGAAGACATGTCTTCTCGACCATTATAAATGCCCTTAGAGCATGCAGAAATAGTTCGCACAGAGAGAAATTAGTGGAAGAGGTGTGCGAGCAGATTTAGAGTGAGAGAAACTAGTGGAGGAGGTGTACAAGCAGGTTTAGAGGGAGGAGGATGAGGGGCACATACGGCTAACTAATGACCCTGTTTAATGCTAATAATGCTTAATAAATGGAACATATCTGATTTTGTTACATTGGAAGGGACTACTAATCATTCGTATGAAATCAAATAAGTAATTTCTTAACTGCCCCTTACTTGTTAGCTTTAAATTTGGATCGAATGAAATCATGTTTCTCATTCTTATTTACTCATACTAAATCAAATTAGTAACTCATTGCCTTGTTGTCAAAAATAAAAACAAATTAATGGACATTAACATCGCCTCGTGCACATGTCACGGACAACCATGGTTGCCTAATTGTTTTCTTCATGCCCTCTAGCCCCATGAGGTGTGACAAAGGCATCAGCCAGGTCTAGGTAGATGTCCAGAAGTGGCCGTAGCATCCCCTTTCTATATTGTGGTGAGGAGGAGTGAGCTAGGATGCCTAGAAAGATCTCGGTGGCACGTGCCAAGCGGTGTCAGAGGAGGTCGTTGAGTAGATGGCCTCGGTGGAGAGATGGGTGCCCTATAGGTGCGACACTCATGTGGCTGTGACCGACCGATTCAAGGGCGGGGTAGTTGATGCTACCGTGGGCTCTCGACCATCTCTCAGGTCAAGCCAGTATTACTGTGCGGTGACCCAGCACACCACTACATGTGTAGTGCACAACTCGTTGACATAACACCAATGAAACACTGTCTTACTTGTATTAGATCCCTCAGAGTGGTACAACAAAAACATCACAGATCCAAGGCATGACTATAGAATTACAATTTTCATCATACAGAAGATCTTCAGAACCTCCCAAACACATAGAGGTTAGTTCTGGCAAATAAAATCTAGAAATAAATTAGTTAGACTGCTACTGCCACTAAAGATCAGCTCAAATTACTTAGGTTCTAGGATTAGGGAATCGGTTCCTTTCTATACTTATTCTATGTTTCTGCCAGGTTTGTTGTAGTTGACATTGTAGACTTCCTTAACTCCCTTGATGGCTGCTGCTATTGATCAAAGTCTTCATCTTCACCTTCAGTTCCTCAATATTGCCTCCTTTGGTTGCCTCCCATCTAAGCAAGGGGTTTTGAGAAGGTGGGGTGAGTAACGAGCGTTACCCAGCAAGTTCATAGGGGAAAAGGTGTTTTATGCACTATCTATAGCCCGAGACGAAGATTCATTCTGCAATGCAAGTTTTCGTAAACATTTCTTCAAGAGGTTGCTTTTATTCTGAAAAACTATGTCTGTCAGCTTTCACAAGTTGGAGTTCCTTTACTCATGAGAGACCTTAGCCTTGTTTCACAATGAGGTGGCCTTCCTGTCCATACTTCACTTGTATGGGGCCCGATATAAGATCCAAGCTAATCACTACCCTTCTCCACGACCCCACATGCCCACCCTTTTGTAATCCACTGAACTACCTGTAGCTGATACAAGGATCAAGCATCAAGCCAGCTTCCTACAATCCATCATAGACGCCCAATACCGGGGGAAACTGAGGGGTCCCACCCATTCTGCATCCTAGCAGGATGATAACTCTGGTACGGTACATGCATTGACATGCGAAAGGTAGAAGATCCAGCTGACTTCCCCATAGCCATTATAGATCTCATGGTTAACTGGTAATGTACGGCGCAAGAATCCTAGGTGATACTTTCCCTTGCAATGGAACCTATTTGCTGATTCTCCTTACCATGGTTCCATTATCCACTATATAAATTAACCACCCATACTGGGATGGTAACCAATACTTCATATTAGTTATAAAAATAGAACTTTCCTTTTAATGCAATAGTGATACGATATACATAGAGTTGCATGTAATTTGATAAAACTACTTCAAAGGCATGAGCAAGAGTGAACTTTCCTTTTTGACTGCAATATTATGCAAGTCCATATCTTTGATACGGGAGAAATCCAAATTCTGAAATAGCATCATCGTTCGGTAAGGACAATGTTAAAATATTGTCAACATGCTATCATTCATGATATATGCTATGAATCTCTCTAGCGTAACTGATGTGGGGTGACCCCCGAGGTGTGGCCCGATCTTCACGGATTCACGAGATTTGAGGCGGGGAACGGGGATGAACACGAAGAACACGATCAACACGAAGAACACGATGAATACGATGAACAAATCGAAGGCAAACACACACACACAAGATACACACCGGTTGTCCTCGTTGGCCCGATTCACCAACTCAATAGAATCACAAGGAAGAGACTCCAAGAGTAGAATTCCTTGTGAGAGATTGACTTGCTTGGGATAGAATTCCAATTGGAGAAGAGACCAATCAATTGGATAGAATTACACACACAAGTATGCAAGAGATCCAAATCAAGGTAGAATTCCCCAAATGGAAGAGATCCCAAACAAAGAGGGTGATTTCTAGATGTGGATCTAGTTGGGTTCCCACAAGGGAGAAGGCATCATGCCAATTCTTATCTTAATTCATCTCTATCCCATCTCTAGGGGAGGGGGAGCCATATATATAGGGAGCCACGAGCTAGGGGTAGTTTGGTCACTAGGGAGAAAGATAACAAAGGTGGCTTCATGGCCAAGACATAGCTGACACGAGCAGGCCGGCTATAGCCGGGGTTAAGGCCGGCTATAGCCGGTGGGCCGGCTTAAGCCGGTGTGGGACCGGCTTTAGCCGGTCCAGCTTCAACCGCAACCTCTTCTTGCGGCGCTTCCAAGCTTCTTTCCGGTTGTTCTTCTTCTTCCTTCTCTTCCACGCCTCGATGATGTCGGACTTGATTGTTGATGCACATGATGTTGCGAGGTCCGAAAGCCACCCCACATCATCTCCCCCCGCTTCAAAGAACGTCGTCCTCGATGTTGACTCAACATCATCATGTCGGGGAGGTAGATGTAGGCGATTGTACTTGGAGTGCGCCATGTGGTCGTTCTTGCGAAGATCGGTTTGGCAACACATGAATGTTCCTTCACCTTCCATGAGGGAAAGTTGTTGATGTACTCTCGTTGTATGAAACCACTCGCGGGAGCGCATCCACCAATAGAATCCATGTGTACCTACGCACAACAAAGACCAAGCAAAGTATGTGTGTGCGTGATAGGGGACCATATCATCAAGGACATGTCCATTCTTATTCACAACACCATTAGCACAACACAAGTATAATAAAGGGAATGCATATGCAAGGTCTATGTGTAAGCAACTAGTTTGAACATCTTCCAAATGTGGGAACACAAAAACTCCATCAAAATTTGAGAAGACCATGGTGTCCATCTCATGTTGAAAGACATGCATAGTATTGCGCTCAAGGCTTTGGAAAGAGCAAGGAGTCAACATCCTTGAAGCAATACGAGGATAGTTTGGCAAAAACACATACGGCAAGATGGCAAACGCATCATCAACATGTGTGCAAACAAACCATATGAAAGAACAAGTTTTCATCATATTTGTTGCAAGACAAATCATATTCATCCAAAAGTAGAAGAAAACATCATTATCACAAGTGGTTATGCATCCCAACCAAAAGAAAGAGCAATTTGTCAACTTGTTGGATGCAACACCAATGAACTCAAAGCGGGAACACGTGTGACAAGTCATGACCAATATAGCAATGTGGTTGCACACAAAACAAAAGGAAGAGAAATCATTCCACATGTATGTTGCAACACATAAAGCATCAATGTTCAATATCATGGGAGCATGAATGTCACAAGTGTCACAAAAATCATCAACATGCTTGCAACGAAACCATATGGAAGAGAAATTTTTCAACATGTTTGATGCATAGCATGTGAATGGTATGCGAGCGGAGTTTGAGTTTGAACTCACAAGTATTATGCTCTCAAGAGCTCTTTTCGCCAACTCGTGCTCAATCGAGGTTGACGTTGTTATCCGCATACCTACACACACAAAAGATATCCAAAACAATGTGTGTGCATGGTAGATGAATACATCATCCATCATGATGCATCTCTTTAGGTGCACATCACCATTAGCATCAAGCAAGATATCATAATATTCATGGTGAATATGCAAAGAATGTGTGACAACATGCGTATCATGTGCAAATGCAAAATCTTCATTAGTTGAGAGAGCTATGGGGGCCTTCTCACTATCAAACATAATAACATTATTGCAAACCAAGCATTGAAAAGAGCAATTGTTCAACATTTTGGTTGCATTAATGGAAGAATATTGCAAGCATTGGGCACAAAACATGTTCACAATTTTATCCTTGTTGTCGACAAACCTAGGGAAAGAGCAATTGTTCGACAAGGTTGTCACAACCAAAGTATCATTGTCATCATTGCAAGCAATATATGGGAAAGAGCAATTGTTCAACATATTGCATGCAATAAGCGATAAAGTGAAGCACTCATAGCTTAGCATCTTCATGGGAATCATGGCATCACCAACACCTATGTTGTTACCTTTGTTGTCGCACTCCTTTGAAGTAGGTGTTGTTGAAGTAGGTGGCTCCAATTGGCCGACATGCTCATCATCTTCTAAGCATGGTGTGTTATCATCATGTGTATGCACCATGTACATCTTGTCCAAGGTTGGCGTCGCTTCATCTATGGGATCTATTGCAACATGAGAAAACACACTCAAGGTAGAGGGTAAGTTGTTAGAAGTCGAAATGGTCTCACTTGACCTATCAACTACCACTCTTGTCTCACTCGGTGTATCACTCATGCTCTCATAGTGGAAGCACTCACTCTCACATATAGTGGAATCACTCATCGCACGTATAGTGGATTCACTCATCTCACATATAGTGGAGTCCCTCATCTCCATGGAATGGACGTCATCCTTATCCGAGCGACCTAGCAAAGAAGAAGACAACACAAGAGGAGTAGAGGTTAAGTTGTTAGAAAGCAAAATGTCCTCACTCAACTCATGTGGTGTATCACTCTTGCTCTCAAGGTGTATGTGGCTCTCATCCTTGCGTGGGGTAGGTTTCGTCCTCTCACATAGGCTATCAATATGTGGTTCTTGGTTTGCAGGATGCTCTTGAGGTTGAGGTTGTCGATTGCGCACAAAGTTGTCGAAAGACGACATGAGTCGTTCCTTGAGCTTGGCGTCCGATACCCCCATCCTTGCGGCCCATTCCTTATTCCTCGCGGTGAGCTCCGCTTCCCATTCCGCCATCCTTGCGGCCCGTTCCGCCATTCGTGCGGTGAGCCTTGCGTCCAATTCCGCCATCTTTGCGGCCCATTCCTTCTCTTCTGCGTGGAACTTTTTGAGCCAAGGGTCTTTAGGTTCTCCATCCCTAGACATGGTCACAAAGCTAGAAGTATATGGTGGAAAGTGAGGTGGTTAGAAAAACTACAATTAGAACACTTCCCGTAGAAACTATTGAATGGATGGAACACCGAAAGGACAACCGTGGTGCACAAGTTAGAACACACGCAAAAGGCTATATAGTGGATGGGTAAGAAATGTGGAAATGCCAAACGAAAATGATCAAAAGAGAAGTGTATTGTCGAATGTGGAGGTGATGCAAAAATTTCAAATGTCAAAAGGGCGATCAAAAAGAACACACACGTGGAGAAGGATGGGGTTGGTGCGACGGACAAAAATGAGCACAACAAAAATGGTCCTAACGACGACTACGCTCAATGTCGCACTAACACTCGAGAGACCGTGGCTTGGTTGCAAAAAGGAGAAGCAACAAGATTCGCACACTTACCTCTCTTCTCACTCTCTCTTTTGGCTACAAGCTTGTGGACTCTTTTGTATTTGTGGACTATGGATAGCATACACACACACTATGTGTGATTTCTCTTTCTTTCTCTCTTTGTGTTTTTGTTTGATTGGGAGTATCTCTTTTCTCTTTCTCTTGGTCCACTTCAAAACTTGGTAGTGCTAGATTGAAACACACACTCTCACAATTCGGGGTCAAGTGTACGATGCTTCGCAACTCTAGGAAAGCCACTCTCAAAGGGTAAGATCACCAAAAGAAAAGAGGTTTGCAAAGAAGAAGGAAATCTGCGAGTGCCAGTCTAGACCGGCTTTAGCCGGTGTATAGGCCGGCTATAGCCGGTGGCCGGCTTTAGCCGGTGTCCAGGCCGGCTTTAGCTGGTTCGGTCTTTTTCGAGAAAACTGGACAGACCGGCTATTTGTTGCGTAGGCCGGCTTTAGCCGGTTCGGATAATTTCGCACGAGCAGTTCGTCTTTGGTGGCGGAAATTGGGCACCAAAAATCCTCAAATCCGGAAAAATTAGGAAGAATTAGGCTAAGGGAACGCAAAGGAAGGTAGATCAGCACTTGAGACACGAAATCTTTGGATCAAAACCACAAAAAACTCAACAAATCTTGAGATCAAAATTCGAGGCAATTTTGGGGCAATTTTTTTTGGATTTTCGAAATTTATGGTGGAAATCACAAACGAGAGTAAATCCGTGGCAACCAAAAGCTGCTGATACCATATGATGTGGGGTGACCCCCGAGGTGTGGCCCGATCTTCACGGATTCACGAGATTTGAGGCGGGGAACGGGGATGAACACGAAGAACACGATGAATACGAAGAACACGATGAATACGATGAACAAATCGAAGGCAAACACACACACAAGATACACACCGGTTGTCCTCATTGGCCCGATTCACCAACTCAATAGAATCACAAGGAAGAGACTCCAAGAGTAGAATTCCTTGTGAGAGATTGACTTGCTTGGGATAGAATTCCAATTGGAGAAGAGACCAATCAATTGGATAGAATTACACACACAAGTATGCAAGAGATCCAAATCAAGGTAGAATTCCCCAAATGGAAGAGATCCCAAACAAAGAGGGTGATTTCTAGATGTGGATCTAGTTGGGTTCCCACAAGGGAGAAGGCATCATGCCAATTCTTATCTTAATTCATCTCTATCCCATCTCTAGGGGAGGGGGAGCCATATATATAGGGAGCCACGAGCTAGGGGTAGTTTGGTCACTAGGGAGAAAGATAACAAAGGTGGCTTCATGGCCAAGACATAGCTGACACGAGCAGGCCGGCTATAGCCGGTGGGCCGGCTTTAGCCGGTGTGGGACCGGCTTTAGCCGGTCCAGCTTCAACCGCAACCTCTTCTTGCGGCGCTTCCAAGCTTCTTTCCGGTTGTTCTTCTTCTTCCTTCTCTTCCACGCCTCGATGATGTCGGACTTGATTGTTGATGCACATGATGTTGCGAGGTCCGAAAGCCACCCCACATCAGTAACCCAACGCCATTGGTTTTGTTATTTTGTTTAGTTGTAATGAGTTCTTAGTAGTTTGTTTCACTTTCAGATTTACTTCAGACTCGAGGTTATTAAGGGTTTTAGGTTAGCTTATGTTATCTAAGCAAGCCAACGATTAAGCTCAGAACAAGCTTTATGTTTTGTGGTCTATCATAATTCATTACAACTAGTCATTAACCCGTGCACCTGCATGGGCTAGTTATTTAAAAAAATACTTTATAAGAGGAACTTCAGTGAGTTACTAATTAGATATGAACTATCAGGTCGTTTGACTTATGCATTTGTTACTTATCCAAAGTATATTTGCAATAAATTTTGTAGAAAAAGAATTAATATTTATTAATTAATCTTTTCAAAAATATACATTTGTGAAATCTATAGGTATTTAGTTACTGAAAATAAATTCATAGTAAATTAACTATGAAAAAAGTTGGTATATAATCCAAACTTACAGAAAATGGGCAAAGAGTTTCCTTTGTGTATCATTTCCTCCCCAAAGGTTCAAATAGCTGTAAGATTTAAGAATTACTAAATTGCTACATGTTTTTTTTATTTGTCGCGGAATGGAAGAAATTTCTGAAAAAATAGTTGAGGAAAGTTTTGCTTGTCTCATGAGATGTACCATGTTCACCAAAATCGAAAGCAAGATTTGAATGAATTTAAGAGCAACAGTGGGCCTAGACATAAATTAAGCTTTATTTAATGCCATCTACAATTGAATTGCAAACAGAATAGTAACTTGCTAAACCAAAATCATGGGATATTAGTTGTTTAACTTAATATCGTTAAGAGAAGGAATTGGTAATGCACAAATACATAAAATGTTTCTTAAAATACATCATACATGCATGTTTGAAATCCACGTTCAATTAGTGCAAGGACCCTTCATAATACTGCATATATGCACATTTTGTCCCACTTTTAATTTGTTTATAGGAATATTGTATCATCCTTCTAAGCCCAGTTGAGAATTGAAACCGTCCCAACATCTCAATCATCTAATAATTCTAGCATGGACTAATATAATCCCAACGAATAATCATCTAATAATTCTAGCATGGACAATCCCTTCGTTTGTTAAAAATGGAAGCCATGTCATTGCTACGATAGAGAAGATGACCGAACCTGAGACGGGCCGGGACACATGTAAAATTCCAAAAACAAATTGGGGATGTGTTATTGGGTATCTATTTTTAGAAAGATGAATCTTTCATTACTCACTGTGTGATAATCACGAATGCATGCATCCTTTTGTTAATCACATGTTCTCCACCTAAGAGCAGGACAAAAATCTTGAAATATATTTTGCTTATCTTAGACACCAAAACCTGTACTCTCCAAGTTCTAAATAAATAATATGTAATTTACGGATCATCCAACCATGGATTTATATAGAAAAAATTGCACCGTGTAGTCAAAATTTAGGGCTGGTTTAGCAGCATACAAATCCAGTCTAGTTGATGACAATATCCGCCGAAATATAGGGGGAGCTTGTTGAGCCAACAATTCATCACCCTCAAGTTGGCCGCTTGATACGTCTCAAACGTATCTATAATTTTTGATGCTCCATGCTTGTTTTTACACCATTTGCCTTGTGTTTCGTTACACTTCGTGGTGTTTTTATGTGATTTCCGGAACTAACCTATTGACAAGATGCCACAGTGCAAGTTCCCTATTTTCTGCTGTTTTTGTGTTTCAGAAAAGCTACACAGAAAATATTCACGGAATTGGACGAAACGACCACCGAAACTCCAATTTTTCCCGGACGGAGGACGAGGACCAAACGAGAGCCGGAGAGGGGCCAGAGGCTGGCCACACCACAGGGGGGCGCGGCCCAGCCCCTGGCCATGCCCACCCATGGTGAGGCCGCCTGGTCCACCTCCTGACGACGCCCCTTCGCCTATAAGAAGCCTCCCGACGGAAAACCCTAAAACAATCAGCGAAATTTCCAGAAGAGTTCCGCAGCTCCGCCGTCACCACCGATGAATTTTGGGGGACAGAAGTCTATGTTCCGGCACCCTGCCGGGACGGGGAAGTGCCCCCGGAGCCATCTCCATTGGTCTCCATCGCTGTCTCCACCGTCTCCATCGACCTCACCGCCATCTCCATCGCCGTTGCTGCCTCCTATGATGAGGAGGGAGTAGTTCTCCCCCGGGGCTGAGGGCTCTACCGGTAGCTATGTGGTTCACCTCTCTCTCCCATGATGTGATATTTATGTGATCGTGAGCTTTGTATCTAGTTGAATTGGTAGATGTTATTATTCAGATATTATGCTACTCCCGTGCTTTATATTTGTAATCTCCGGACATACCTTGTATCATGGTGTGAAGGTGACTAGTGTGCGCATCATGTGTATCTTTTTGGTTAATGTCTCTATGAATTGTTGGTATTTGTTGGAACCATCTAGTGCATTCATGATGATAGTGTGGGACAATCTAGTTTGGGGAAATACGGACTTTGAGGAGTGCTTCGTAGCCCTACGCATGATTAGTGTTCGTTTTCTATTGGAGAATTGTTTTGAGTTGCATATTGAAGTTAGCATCTACTGGTTCAATTATGTTATATTTGTTGAGAGTGTGTCCACTAGTGAAAGTATGATCCCTAGGCCTTGTTTCCAAGCATTGCACACCGTTTACATTCAGTTTTGTTACATGTTTGCTCGCAGCGATATTTATTTCAGATTACATTTACTACTTATAATCATCACTACTACTTGTATTTCACTATCTCTTCGCCGAACTAGTGCACCTATACATCTGACAAGTGTATTGGGTGTGTTGGGACACAAGAGACTTTCTGTATCGTAATTGCAGGGTTGCTTCAGAGGGATAGCATTGACCTCCTCCTCCCTGAGTTCGATAAACCTTGGGTGATCCACTTAAGGGAAACTTGCTGCTGCACTACAAACCTCTACACTTGGAGGCCCAACACTGTCTACAAGAATAGACGCGTGCGTAGACATCAAGCTCTTTTCTGGCACCGTTGCTGGGGAGGTAAGGTAAAAGGTACTCGCATCCTCCTGTGTGAGTGCTTGAAGTTATTTCCTTTAGATTCTGCAATTATATCTTTTTGTTTCTTGTTTTTATTTTCACTAGTTAGGCTTAATGGAAAACAAAGAGTTCTTTAGTATTTTTCCTACGTTAGGATATGAAGTGTTTGAAGAGAAAATTGAAAAACCTTTGGAGCTTAATTTGCATGCTAATAGTGTTGTTAGTATGAATGCTTTGAACACTGTTATTGCTAATGCTATTGAAAAGTCTAAGCTTGGGGAAGCTAGTTTTGTTAAGCATGATATTTTTAGTTCCCTAGCTTTAGTGGAGAAAGTTTGCTCTGATGATATTTTATCTCCCATGTGTGATAATTCTTATGATGCTTTTGCTCCTCATCCTTTTAAAATACCTATGAAAATTGTTGAATGTGCTATGAATAACTGCTATTTAGGAGATGGAACTGTCCATCCTGGTGATCATTTGCTCTTTATACATGAATTATGCAAGTTGTTCAAGTGTGCAGGTATTTTGATGAACCAAGTTAAGAGGAAGCTATTTTCTTTATCACTGAAGGGCAGAGCTGTGGAATGGCCAACCTATTCATTGGGAGGAAATTGTACCTCTCTTTTATTCTAAATTCTATCCCTCTAGTGAGGTTTATAAAGATAGGAATTACATTTATAATTTTCATCCGCATGAGGGAGAATGCATTGCCCAAGCGTGGGGAAGATTGAAGTCACTAATGCTCAAATGTCCTATTCATGAGCTTCCCCATAATATTGTTATTAATAATTTTTATGCAAGGCTTTCAGGATATTACAAGGACTATCTAGATGCATGCTTTGATGGGAGTTTCACAAGCAAGGAGGTTGACACCAAGTGGGATCTGCTTGAAACAATTCAAATCAATATCAAAGATTGGGATAGCGACAAAGGTAAAGGATCAGGTATAAAATATGAGTATGATTGCATTAAGTCTTTTGCTGAAACTTCTGATTTTCAAGAGCTTAGGGCTAAATATGGTCTTGATCCTCAAATTATGGTTGATTGTTTTAGAGCCTTTGCTTCCCATATTAATGTTCCCAAAGGAAATGGGGACATGTATCATGAACCTTTTAAAGACACTTGCATAGAAAGTGATATTGTTATTGATGATTGCAATAAACATGCTCAAATTTCTGAAAGTACTACTTCTTATAAGCATGTTAATTTTTGTGGAGTACTTAGACCTTGCGAACAGAGTCACAACAAAGAAGATTACTGTATCCACCATAGGAATGAAGAAACCCGAATGTGGCTTAAGGCTCTAGATTAGCTTGGTGAAAAGGTTTGTGAGCTTTATCCTTTTCTTTGTGAAATTTGCAATGACAAGGGTCATTTTAATTTTCAATGCTCAGGCCATAATAGTGACCTTTCTAATTGAATAAGTACCGCAAGTTTGTATTGTGATGACAAGATTATTCTCAATCAGTATGATGAGCTTACTTTGTTTTTGGGGTATGAAGAGTTATCTAGAAAAACTTCTTTGGTAGATATGAGCGCTTTTAAAAATATTAGCATCCTGCAGGGTTGTCGTCTTTATTGTGTTAAAGATTGCCACGCAAATACTTACATACCAAATGTTATAAAACATGATGTTTTGCCAAGCTATGACAGGACTGATAGATGTTTCCATCTTATTAATAGAGATGAGGAATCCTCCAAAGTTTCTTCTGTTGTTTCTGTCAGTAAACCAGATTATGTGGAGAAGATGCCTTTCAAGTCTCTCCCTCCTAAAGGAGAGAGTAAGAAGAGTAAGAAGAAGAAGAAGAAGAGGAGTAAAGGAGAAAGGAAACAGTATCTTCCCCTAAGCATGTTGCTCCTATTATAGATTATGATAATTCTGATCTTGATGATGTTCTCATGCCTGTTACCTATGTTAGTGATCATGATTGGGAAAATCACTCTACTTTTGATATTGAAAATCTTTTTGGTACCAATTCTGAAAATTATAAGGTTAATAATTATTATACCATTAGTACTATCCATGTTCCTTCTTATGATGATATGTTTGATGAATATGCTTTGCAAAATAGCTGTTCTCTCGCTTATGATGATACTAAACCTCTAGTTTATGATGGTTATGATGATGAGTATAATATTTTCAGTTCACCTACTTTTTAGGAGAAAATTAGTTATGATTACAATATGCCTCCTGTTTTTGATGATTATGGTGATGAGAATAATTATTCTGTTGAATCTGCTCCTACTATGATTGTTCATGTGGGGAGTATTAATTCTTTTATGCATGTGGCTCATGATAGGGATGCTTTATGTGATAGTTATATTGTTAATTCTATTAAGTTACTATGAGAGAGGAAAACATGGTTTGATGGATCTCAACAATATTAAGTTTCCCCTCTTTATGTTGCAAATCTTGAAGTGGCACTTGTTTTATCTATCCATGTTTGCTACTACGTGCCTCATTGATTTATTTTCTTACAAGATTCCTATGCATAGGAAGTGGTTTAGATTTAAATGTGTTTCATATTTGCTTTTTAATTCTCTCTCTTGATTCAAGTTCCTTTATGGCACCTTTGCCTTAAGTTCTTGTTACATCCAAAATGTATCTACTTTCGCAAACACTTTTGCTATTGTTTCTCCTCTAATTTATGTGTTTTGAATACAACTAACACGGACTAATGCTGTTTTCAGCAGAATTGCTCTGGTGTCTCGTTTTTGTGCAAAAATCCAACTTTCAGTAAAAATTGGGAAAAAATTGGCAAAAATCCTATTTCACCAGAAGACCCACGGAGCCAGAAAGACGAGATGGAGGGGAGGCACGAGGCCTCCACACACACAGGGGGCGCGGCCCAGCCCTGGCCGCGCCCACCTGGTGTGAGGGCGGCTCGGCCGTCTCCTCGACCTCTCCTTCCGCCTACATATACCCCTTGACCTGAAAATATCGGGGAGACGGCGTTTTCCCAGATAGACTTCTGCTGTGATTTGGAACCAGAAACTCCGTTCTGGCACCCTGCCGGGATGGGCATTTGGAGGAGATCTTCATCACCATCATCACCGACGTCCCTCCATCGATCATCCATGACCCCCCCATCCATGTGTGAGTAATTCCCCCGCTGTAGGTGAGGGGATGGTAGGGATTGCATGAGATAGTTCATGTAATTTGATATGTGATTGTTAGGGCATAGTGCCTAGTATCTTCTTTTAGTGCTTATGACATTGTTGCAACTTGTTATGCTTAATTCTTGTCACTTTGGGCCCGAGTACCATGATTTCAGATCTGAACATGTTATTATTTCTATGATGATACTTGTTGTTTATGGTCTTACGTACAAGTTGTATACACATATTGCTGTCCGGAACCTGAGGCCCCAAAGTGACAGAAATTGGGATAATCGGAGGGGATGGCTATGATGTGAGGATCACATGTGTTCACCGAGTGTTAATGCTTTGCTCCGGTACTTTATTAAAAGGAGTACCTTAATTACCAGTAGTTTCCCTTGAGGCCCTGCTGCAACAGGCTGGTAGGACAAAAGATGTCCTGCAAGTTTCTCCTTGTGAGCACGTACGACTATATATGGAACACATGCCTATGATTGTTTGTACTAAGATGCTTTATCATTATTTATTGAAGGGAATATGCCCGAGAGGCAATAATAAAGTGGTTATTATCATATTCCATGTTTATGATAAATGTTTATTTCTCATGCTAGAATTGTATTAATCGGAAACATTAATACTTGTGTGATTTATAAACTAAAAAGGTTCCTAGTAAAGCCTCTCTTTTATACTAGCTCATTGATTAACTGATGATCAAGGTTTCCTGATCATGAACATTGGATGTTGTTAATAACGGGGTCATATCATTAGAAGACTAATATGATGAACACTCACACCCATAGTATGAATAGCAAAACGATCAAGTCATCAAGTTCATTGCTATATCAAACTCATACGAAATAGTTCTAATCCTCAGACCATGAGATCATGTTAATCACTGATACCGGAAGAGTGCTTTGATGATATCAAACGTCACACCATCACAGGGTGATTATAAAGGTTGATTTCGGTATTCTGAAAGTATTAGTTGAGGCTCATGGATCAAGAGTGGAATTTGTCTGACCCGATGACGGGAAGATATTCTCTGGGCCCTTCTCGGTGATATTGCATTAGAATCGCTTGCAAGCATGTGACTAGGTCACAGGAATGCATTATCACGGAACGAGTAAAGAGACTTGTCAGGAACGAGATCGAACTAGGTATGGTTGATACCAAATGATCGGATCTCGGACAAGTAATAATATCGCGAGACAAAAGGAATTAACTATGTTCGTTATTGGTTCACACGATCACTAGTTCATCGTTGAGTAAGTGGGAGTCATCATGGATTTCCAGATCCCGCTGTTGATTATTTATCAGAGAGGAGTCTCGATCATGTCCACTTTATTCACCAACCGTAGGGTGACACACTTAAGGTTCGCTGACGCGTTTTGAGTGGATTTGGAACTCCGGCTAAATTATTGGATAGCATAGGGGTTGTTTCAAAAAAGCACCAAAACTGTTTTGGTATATCGAAATGACTCAAGGGGGTAAATGTTAATGTTTGTTAATTGATTGAATTAACAAATATAAAGAAATAAAAATGTTTTATTAATTCAATAAGTGTGGATTTTAATTAACATGAATGTCATGCAAAATTAAAATGGGGGTTACTCATTTGATGAGGGGGGTTACCTTTCCATGAAGGAGGGGGTTACCACCACCATGAAGAGGAGAAAAGGGCGAGGGGCTGGCCGCACCCTCATGCATGGCTGCCCCCTCTCTCCTATATATATGTTGGACATGCTCCTCTTCTCCCTACACTTAGTTGCTTCCATCCCCTACCTTGTTGCTCCACACCATGGCTGTTGCTTAAGCGAAGCGCTGCCGAAATTGTTAGCCACCAACACTTGGAGAAGTGGAGGAGGAGGAGTTCCGGCAGATCCCTACTTCCGCTGCCCCGCTGGACCGAGGGCATGGAGGTCGTCACCGAACCGTACGTGTATCCGAGTACGGGGGCGCTGCCACTTGTGGCGCCGTGTACACGATCTTGTGATCGTCAAGTGAACCACGATGTCGACTACGTCAAGTGAACAACTACGTCGACTATGTGCGTCTTCATCGACTCTCCATCGTCAACGTTTGTGCGGGAACGTAATCCCCGCTTATGGTCATCGAGGGTTAGTCTCCGTTGCTACCAACTCGTAGAGTATCTTGGCTAGTTTATGTGTTCTTGCGTAGGAAATTTTTTGTTTTCTATGCTACGAACCCATCAGTGGTATCAGAGCCATCTCTATGCGTAGTTGGTATGCACGGTTAGAACACATGTGGATGTGGGCGTTGATGATCATGTTATTGCAATTTTTTGTATTTTGGATCATAGTGGCATAGTGGGATTGAAGCTGCCCGAGACTAACATTACGTGACCGCGTTCACGAGACTTGTCCCACACTTGACATGCTTCGGCATATGTGGCTTTGCGGGTGCACGTTTCTCCCACTATAGTTATGATCTATTTTACAAAGAGTTGTTAATAATATTTTTATGACCATTGCGGTTACATGTTCGTAGGTAAGAACGGTTCTTCCTAGAAAGCCCCAAACCACGTAAAATATGCAAGACAAATTAGAAACGTCTAACTTGTTTTTGCAGGGCATGTGATGTGATATGGTTAAATTGTTTATGTTACAAATTGTATGCAATGATCCTTTTTGTAAGTTATAAACAACCGGCAGGAGCCATATGGTTGTCTTTACATTTAAATGGCCTGCGTGCCGAATATATATATCCAAGTGATATATTGTAATGGAGGAAGACAACCAAGGTGGCGCGCCATGGACCTTGGTGCTATGCCGGTGGAATGATGGAGATCATGCCATGACGCACAAGATGGAGATCGAATGCGTGAAGGACCATATCATATCACATTATATATGCATGTGATGTTTATCCTTTTATGCATCTTATTTTGCTTAGATTTGATCGCGTGGTAGCATTATAAGATGATCCCTCTCACATAAATATCAAGATAAAAATGTGTTCTTCCATAGCATGCACCGTCAAGAAAGTTCGTCGTTTCGAGACACCACGTGATGATCGGGTGTGACCGACTCTACGTTCACATACGACGGGTGTAAGACAGTTTTACACACGCGAGTGCTATGATTCTACTTGGCGAGCCTAGCATGTACAGACATTGCCTCGGAACACGAACCGAAAGGTTAAGCATGAGTCATATGGTTGATATGATGAACATGGTGATGTTCACCTTTGAAACTATGCCGTTGCACGTGATGATCGGTTGCGGTATAGTGAATTTGGTTCATGTAATCACTTAAGAAAACTAAGAGGGATGTTGTTTTTAAGTGGGAGTTCATTTAGTAATTTTGAATTATAGAACTCAATTTATCATGAACTAAATCAAAGTGAATTTGCATAGTTTGTTGTAGTTATTGGCATCCGTTTACTACCTTGCGATTAGCTATAATTGAGATAATAGAACTATAAAATTCTGGATGTTAACTTTACGAACTGGTATCGTATTGTTTGAATGTCAATCTAAAGTTTAAAGTCCTATTGCAAACTTTTAGCAAACCCTTGTTACTCGATAAAATTTAATAAGTAGTATTAAATCAAGAGTAACAATTCCAGTGTTAGTATCTAAGTATCACACTTGCCTCCATGATCCTTGATATTCAAAAGTTGTTTTTAGTATCAAGGTTATCTAGGAGTTGAAAGAATTGTTTCATAAACTATCATGTGTGGAAGATATTGTGATATCTGAAACAATGTTTGGTTGCAAAGTGATAGAGTATAATTTAGTAAGACACATGTTCTCGTATTGTATGAGAATTTGCGAAGATTAGAGACGCCAGACATCCAGATCTCCTAAAAGGTTTAGGAACTAATACTATACTCGCAATTCGTCCTCATGAGCTATAGTAGCTTGATCATAAAAGTTGTCATGATAGGATGAATGGAAGATGTAGGTAAAATGTTTACTACACTAAAAGATTACTAAAGAATGGAATTTGGAAGAACGCCAAATATTTGATAATGGTGATCTACTTCAAAGTGTGAGTCCAAGGGTATTAGTGTTTGACTAATCATGCCTTGAACTATGTGCCATGTGTATGGCGCCACTATTGATGTTGATAGATTCTTCTAGACAAAAAAGAATTGCTAAAAGAGAATCCAAAATTTATTCTGGCGGAAAAGAAAAGACTGGAAATGTCCAGCTCAGGTATATAGAAGATATACATGTTATGGTTGTATTCGTTGCTTGTTAAAACAATGTGGTTCTTGGGTATTTGATACTAAATTGGTTGGTATGAACTGTCATACAACGCAATACAAGAACTACAATGGCCTAATTAACTAGCAAATGAATATCGGATGGTTCTCATCGAAAACAAATAAAGTGTTATTGTGTTTCGTTGGAATTAAACCTAGCCTTCAAGATTTATTTGAATAATTGTTATTTTGTTCTGGTATTATGAGAACAATGGTTGTTCAAATTATTACCGCATTCATAAAAGATGAATGAACGCTTATCTTGTTGGAGAAATCACATCCATAACACTGATGCTAAAAAATGTCTTAAGACAAATGATTAGAAGATCACTTATGAGTGACACCACCGTTTAAATCATATTGGAAAGAAAACGTGAAGGAACTCCATATTGATGGAATTCTGGAGCCTTTTGATTTTGAATCAATTGACACTTGTGAGAATTTCCTAGATATGATTAAAACTCTGTTCATAGGCCAAAGAAGAACGGGCGACTAACTTATTGGATATTGTACATGTCGATGTATATAGTCCATTATGTGTAGCCGTGTGTGGTGAATTCTTGAACTTCATTTACTTTAACCGATGATTTGAGTAGATATATGTGTATATTTACTTGATAAGGAAGAAGCATGAAATATTTGAATATTGTTCAAAGTATTTCTAGTTGAAGTTGAAAATCATTGTAACAAGAGAATAAAGAATTTATGATTTGATCATAAAGGAAGATATTTGAGTTACAAGTTTAGCAAACACCTAAAAGTTGAGGAATCGTTCCATAGACTTGTATTTCCCGAAACACCATAGGAGTATGGAGTGTTCAAGAGATAAAATCAAACTTTGTTTGACATCGTTGGATCAAAGGTGTCGTCTATAAAACTGCCATTATATTTTAAGGATAAAGCTTTAGAGACTACCGCTTTTTACACTGAAAAGAGCGCCATCATGATCCATTGAAATGACACCATATGAGATATGGCATGGGATAAAACCCAAGTTGTCTTTTCTGAAATTTTGGTATGCTAGGCATATATAAAATGTTTACAACCAAAGTCAGATAAATACGTCTTTGTAGGTTATCCCAAAATAAATGTTGGGTATTCCTCCAGAACACCTAAGACAAAAGTGTTTGTCGCCAAAAACATCAAGTTTCTTGAGAAGGAATTTTTCGCAAAAAGTCAAGTGAGAGGACAATAGAACTTGGATTAGGTTGTTGAACCTAAGCTATATGTGCTGAGTAGCGCAGCGCTGGGAAGTGTCCCAGAGGCGGCCATAATGCGCATGGCTGTCGTACCTCAAAGGTTGTGGTCACATAGATCAAAGTTCCTATTGAACCGCGTGAGTCGGGTAACAATCAAATAGTTAGATTTGAGAATGAATCATTATTGTTTGACAATGATGAACCGACTGCATGCAAAGAAGCAATGATGGGCCCTGACTCCGTCAAATGGCTAGAAGCCATAAAATTCATGATAGTTCCATACACGAGAAACCAAGTTTATGAACTTGGAAGACCCTCAAAAGGCATGAAGCCTAATGAACGTATTTGGATCTATAAAGACAGACATGGATATTTAACATCTTTGAAATAGTCGACACATCGTTAAAAGAGTTTACGATTGTGTTCAATGAGTTGACTATGACAAGATTTGATCTTTCATAGCGATATTTTGTCTGGAAGGATTACTGTAGCAACCACTACATATGCCAAGTTTGGTATATGTTAGTTGAACAAACAAGACAACATTCTTCTAATAGAATGGTTACCTAGGACATGTACATGACATAGTCCAATGGGTTTTGTAAATTCAAAGGATGCTAAAAGGCATGCAAACTTCAATGGTTAAAGTAAGCATCGCGGAGTTGGAATATTCACCGTGATGAAATAATTAAGAGGTTTAGTTTCATCAGATACGATGAATATGCTTGCATTTGCAAGAAATTAAGTGGGTACGCTGAGACATATTTTCAGTACATTATGTAGAAGACATATTGTTAATTGGAAATGATGTATCTCTTATTGGCATAGGTTAAGAATTTCATTAAAATTAGATTTCAATGAAAGACTTAGGCAAAACCAAAATATTGGGTCTCGATGTCTATATAGATAGATCGAGGTACCAATATGGTTGTGCCAAAGTACATAGATGAAATATTGAATGAAGTTCAATATGGAAACGACAAGAAAAGTTCTTGTCACATGGAAGAGGTTGAAACAAGATTCAGGTGTTTTTGACACTTGATGAGTGAAGCCACATGAATGATTTGATCGATCATGTATACCATGATATGTACATATCCAGATATGTCCTATGCTCTAAATGTTATGAGCATATACCAGAGTGATAAAAGTCATAAGATGATCACTGGACAATAGTAGAGATATCCTTATGTGCTTTGGAAGGACTAAGGATATATATTATGTATGACAAAGTGACACATAATTCATTGTAAAGTGTTACATTGATACTAAGTTTGTCACAAGATACAAATTAAGTTTATCTTAATTTTAGCTGTATGTTTAGGTGGCACAATGTAATGGAAGGAAGTTTCATGATGGATTTGGATGAGTTCCAAAGTTAAGACATTGTGATGGATTCTATAACAAAGGTTGAGTATATGGCTACTTTAGAAGTAGCAAAAGAGGGCATTTGTGTCAAGAAGTTTGTTATCAAACTAGGTGTAGTTCCAAGCTGGCTATTACTGTGAAGATCTATTATGCAACAATAGTGACAACATGATTTTAGCTAAAGGAACTAAGGTCTCACCAAAGGACCAAATTTATACCCAACTATCTCATTTGAGAATGAGTGATGCGTAGAGACGCAAAGACATGCAAATACACACAGAACTGAAAGTGTCAGATCTGGAGATCAGATTAACCACTGCAACGCGTACGGATAACACGTGAAAGCCATAAGTGTTATATACGCAAGTATCAACTAGATTATTGACTCTAGTGCAAGTGGGAGACTGAAGGGAATATGCCCGAGAGGCAATAATAAAGTGGTTATTATCATATTCCATGTTTATGATAAATGTTTATTTCTCATGCTAGAATTGTATTAATCGGAAACATTAATACTTGTGTGATTAATAAACTTAAAAGGTTCCTAGTAAAGCCTCTCTTTTATACTAGCTCGTTGATTAACTGATGATCAAGGTTTCCTGATCATGAACATTGGATGTTGTTAATAACGGGGTCATATCATTAGAAGACTGATATGATGAACACTCACACCCATAGTATGAATAGCAAAACAATCAAGTCATCAAGTTCATTGCTATATCAAACTCATACTAAATAGTTCTAATCCTCAGACCATGAGATCATGTTAATCACTGATACCGGAAGAGTGCTTTGATGATATCAAACGTCACACCGTCACAGGGTGATTATAAAGGTTGATTTGGGTATTCTGAAAGTATTAGTTGAGGCTCATGGATCAAGAGTGGAATTTGTCCGACCCGATGACAGGAAGATATTCTGTGGGCCCTTCTCGGTGATATTGCATTAGAATCGCTTGCAAGCATGTGACTAGGTCACAAGAATGCATTATCATGGAACGAGTAAAGAGACTTGTCAGGAACGAGATCGAACTAGGTATGGTTGATACCAAATGATCGGATCTCGGACAAGTAATAATATCGCGAGACAAAAGGAATTAACTATGTTCGTTATTGGTTCACACGATCACTAGTTCATCATTGAGTAAGTGGGAGTCATCATGGATTTCCAGATCCCGCTGTTGATTATTTATCAGAGAGGAGTCTCGATCATGTCCACTTTATTCACGAACCGTAGGGTGACACACTTAAGGTTCGCTGACGCGTTTTGAGTGGATTTGGAACTCCGGCTAAATTATTGGATAGCACAGGGGTTGTTTCAGAAAAGCACCGAAACTGTTTCGGTATATCAAAATGACTCAAGGGGGTAAATGTTAATGTTTGTTAATTGATTGAATTAACAAATATTAAAGAAATAAAAATGTTTTATTAATTCAATAAGTGTGGATTTTAATTAACATGAATGTCATGCAAAATTAAAATGGGGGTTACTCATTTGATGAGGGGGGTTACCTTTCCATGAAGGAGGGGGTTACCACCACCATGAAGAGGAGAAAAGGGGGAGGGGCTGGCCGCACCCTCATGGATGGCTGCCCCCTCTCTCCTCTATATATGTTGGACATGCTCCTCTTCTCCCTACACTTAGTTGCTTCCATCCCCTACCTTGTTGCTCCACACCATGGCTGTTGCTTAAGCGAAGCGCTGCCGAAATTGTTAGCCACCAACATTTGGAGAAGTGGAGGAGGAGGAGTTCCGGCGGATCCCTACTTCCGCTGCCCCGCTGGACCGAGGGCATGGAGGTCGTCACCGAACCATACGTGTATCCGAGTACGGGGGCGCTGCCACTTGTGGCACCGTGTACACGATCTTGTGATCGTCAAGTGAACCACTACGTCGACTACATCAAGTGAACAACTACATCGACTACATGCGTCTTCATCGACTCTCCATCGTCAACGTTTGTGCGGGAACGTAATCCCCGCTTACGGTCATCGAGGGTTAGTCTCCGTTGCTACCAACTCGTAGAGTATCTTGGCTAGTTTATGTGTTCTTGCGTAGGAAATTTTTTGTTTTCTATGCTACGAACCCATCATTTATCTGCAATGCCCATGTCTCATTGATTTCATGAATTATCTTATCCATGCAACGCCCATACATCCATCCCTATGCCTACAGTATTTGTTCCTATTGTTTACTATTGCTACTATTACCGCTGTTATTTTACTACTGCTGTTACTGTTTCACTACTATCACCACTATAAAACTGTTGCTACTGATAAACCACTACGAGCAAGACTGTTTCCAGGTGTAGCTGAATTGACAACTCATCTGTTAGGGCTTACATATATTCTTTTGCTCCCCTTGTGTCGAATCAATAAATTTGGGTTTTACTTCTCTCGAAGACTGTTGCGATCCCCTATACTTGAGGGTCATCAAGACTATTTTTTGGCGCCTTTGCCGGGGAGCATAGCTTTATTTGTAAGTTCACTTGGTATTCATATTGTTTGCTGCAATCCTTTCATCATGGGTAAACCTCGTGATGGAAAAGTTCCTATATTGCCATCCACTACAAGAAGAGGTACGACTTTGAACACTTCTGCTGCTCTTCATTCGCCATCTGTTATGAGTAAGTTGCTTACACCACCACGTGCACACGCTACTGCTACTACTTCTGCTGAGTTTGAAAATGTCACTGATAATTTAGATGATGCTTCTATTGTGCTTGATGAGAGTGGTTCACTAGGTTCCTTTTTAGTTGCTACAATTGCTAGAGCTAAGTTGGGAAACACCACTGTTACACCTGTTAGTTCACCTGAGTCTAGGGAATGTCCTGGTGATGATTTTGATGATGCTTATATTGAGCTTGACGATGATTTTATTGCTGAAGCTCGTGCTACTCGTAATGCAGTTGATGTTAAGGAACTTTTAGCGAGACGTGCTGTTAGATATAAATTGTCTCCTGATCCTAAGTTTGCTGCTTCTCCCATAGACATTAGAGACAAGGATTATGATTTCTCTTTAGATTTATCTTACATATCTATTGTTGAGAAAACTCCTTTTTGTGGTACTAAAGATGAGAGTGCTATGGAGCACATGAATGAGCTTTCTACTTTGAGTAATTTGTTTTCTGATGATATTAAGCTCCGCACTTACTTTGTTGCTAAGATTTTTCCTTTCTCGTTGAAAGATGCAGCTAAAACTTGGTTTAATAGCTTGTCTCCTGGATCCATTCATAGTCCTATTGCTTTGGTTAATGCTTTCTTTCAGAAATATTTTCCTGCTAGTGCTCAACATGCTGTTGTGCAGAAAATCTTTGATTTTGAACAGGAAAAGGAGAGATATTGCCGAAATCTTGGACAAGGTTTTGTTCTTTAATTAGAGCTTTGCCTAAAGAGCCAATGCCTAAAAATGAAATCCTTGATATATTTTATAATGGACTAACTGATGAATCTAAGTCATATTTGGATAGTTGTGCTGGTTGTGTTTTCAGGGAAAGAACTCCGGCTGAAGCTGAAGAATTAATGGCTAAAATAAGCCGGAATCATGATGATTGGACTCTAGTTGATCCAACACCAGCACCATCACCTGCGCCATCTACAGAGCCTACGCCGAAGAAGAGAGGGATGATTGAATTAAATGATGAAGTGATGAGGGAAGCAAAGAAATCTCTTAAGGAGAAAGGTATTAAAGCCGAAGACGTTAAGAATTTACCTCCTATAGAAGAATTATGTAAGCCAATCCCTCATTCATCTACTATTGAGGTACACTCTCTCCAACGCTTTGATGATATAGATATTCCTTACTCTAAACCTCCTGATCAATGCTTAGATGAGTTTGATAATTTCATTATTAAGCAAGAAAATTTTAACATAATGGTGCAGAATCATTTGTTGGAAAATTCTAGAGCTATTAACAAGTTGCAGGATATTGTGGAGAGAACCTCTAATGATGTGAAGATACTTGTTAAACATTTTCAAATGGTTCAAACACAAATTGATCAGCTTACCAAGGTGCAAAAAGATTTGCTAGTAAATACTTCAAGAGAGAAGCAAGCATGTGAAATACGCACAAGAGGAGGTGCTACTACCCAAGACCCCTTATATCCTGAAGGACATCCTAAGAGGATTGAGCAAGATTCTCAACGCACTTCGAGAGATGATATTCCTTCCAAGAAGAAGAAGAAGCATAAAACAACTACAGAATCCTCTAATGCAGGTAAAGATCCTAACAGTGTTTCTATTTCTGATGCTGAAACTGAACCAGGTGATGCTTCCGATAAAGAAGAAGTTGAAGAGGAACTAGAAAAGATTGATAAGAATGCAAAGTATACCAAAGAAGACTTCATTGCCAACAAGCATGGTAATGAGAGAGAACCTTGGGTGCAGAAACCAATGCCTTTTCCTGGTAAGAAACACAAGTCCAAGGAAGAAGAATACTACAACAGGTTTTGTGAATGGATGAGACCTTTATTTTTGCAAATTCCTTTGACTGATGCTATTAGAATGCCTCCTTACGCAAAGTATATGAAACATATTGTTACTAACAAAAGGAAGATTCCTAATGAGGAAATTTCCACTCTACTTGCTAATTATTCTTTTGATGGTAAAGTACCGGAGAAGCTTGGAGATCCAGGTATACCAACTATTCCTTGCTCCATTAAAAATAACTATGTTAGAACTGCTTTATGTGATTTGGGAGCTGGAGTTAGTGTCATGCCTTTTTCTCTTTACAAGAGACTTGATCTAGAAAAATTGGTATCAACTGATTTATCTTTGCAAATGGCTGATAAGTCTACTACTATTCCTATTGGTATATGTGAGAATGTTCCTGTTCAAGTTGCTAACAGTTGTTTAATATTAACTGACTTTGTTGTGTTGGAAATGCCTGAAGATGATAATATGTCTATTATTCTTGGGAGACCTTTCCTAAACACTGCAGGGGTTGTTATTAATTGCAATCAAGGAAAAGTAACTTTCAATGTCAATGATAAAGAGTACACGGTTTATTTTCCCAAGAAGATTGATAGAAAGAATGCTCTAAATTCCGTCAAGAATGTTGAGACCATTCGAGTTGGTCCAATTATTTGTTCAGAGCGAAAGCCCAAGGAAGAATATAAAATTGTTATGATTGGGACTATGCCTATCAAAGTTGAGGTAACATAAGCATTTAGTGAAGTGCAAAGTTTTGCCTCATATAAAGTTAGTTTGGTAACAAGACTTGATCAACCTTGTTAACAAAGTGATTTTATATGAACGAAATTTAGTTTTCACCGCATCCACTCCACCTCACTTATATTTACTTGTTCAATTTTATTCCTTTAGTTTAGTTACATGATTAAGAGTATCTCAGAGCTGCTGCATACTTGGTTTTGATTTGCTTGAAATCATTTCATCTTCGTTTTTCTGAGTTTTTATCGATATGCCAATTTCTGAAAAATCCTCGAAAATAAAGTTTCTCGAAAAATTCCAGAAAATTCTTTATAATTTTTTATGTCAAAAATGGGACAGAGAGGCACCTGGGGGACACCAGGAGGGGCTGCCACGCCACCACACACAGGGGGCGCGGCCCAGACCTAGCCGCGTCCACCTGCTGTGAGGGGCCCCACCTAGCCTCTCACTTATCTCTTCCTCCCCAGCTCTTTCTCTCTCCCGAAAACAATGACACACCCAGCTCAAACTCAAGTTCTTGCTGTTCTTCACCTTGATTTTTCGATCTCCTTGCTCAGCCCATCATTTCTGCTGAGATTTGGAGCACTTGTTCTCCGGTATGTGACTCCTCCGCTTGTCCAAGTAGAATTTCTTTTGGTGAAGTATTTCTTAAGTATTTTAGCATTGTAGGTGGCAGGATAAATGAGTATGCATGCTTGTTCTATTGCTTAGAAATGTTATTTTGATGCATGTTAGCTCTCTAGTAACTCACTATAGTAGTTTCCTACATTTGCTTGTCTCAAAATCATATTTTATGAGGTTTGTTAAAAATTTCAGAAAAGAGACATGGAGAACTACACCTATGGAGAAGTGTTTGAAAGAGAAGCACCAAGGTCATCAAGGCCTACAATGAAGATCTTATGTCACCTAACCTTGAGGGAGACGATGGAGATGCACATCCATCGACCTTCCCTTGTGCTAACTTTTTGCGTGATGCAGGGATTCTTGATGATTTCTTGCTCCTTGTTAACAGGGTTGGATTGACTACATACATGATGGATGAGAGTAATCAATATGCTATTCTCACAAAGATTTTCGTTGAAAGCTTTAAATTTGCTAACTCTCATTTCAATCCTTCCGTTGCATTCAAGATTTATGATAAGTCAATCACCATGTCTTTGGAGAGATTTTGTAATATTCTAGGTATACCCATGTTTGGGACGGCGAGGAAGATGCTACAACAGCCCACTGATTTGTTGGAACTCTACCGAGGAGTAAACAACGATGATGACCGCACCACATAGCGTGGCAAGATAAGAAATATTCAAGTCCCAGCTATTAGATATTTTACTTACTATCTTGCCACTAGTGTACTTGGTAGAGGAAACACTAGCAATATCTCTAACTATCATTTAGCTTTTCTAGCTACCGCTCTTGATGTTAGTAGGAAGTATAACCTCGGTGCTATTATTGCTCGTCGCCTAGCCGCTAGGGGACCTATTTATGGAGGTATTATTGCTGCGCGCATTGTTGCTGCTCTTGAACTTCCTATTGCTCCTAATGATATATTGTTGACTCCACAGAGGCTTGATCTTGCTGCCATGAAGCTCCATCACTTTGTTACTGCTAACTCTTGTGCAGGGAAATTAGTTTATGGAATGTTATTTACGGATGGAGAGGAAAGGGAAGTGCCCTTGCCACAACCCAGTTTGTTTAGTATTGATAATAGGCCATGGTCACACACGAAGGAGGAGTTGGACGAGCGACTTAGGGTGCTCGGCTTCAACGTACAGCATGGCGTCGTGGACCAGGAGGAAGAGGAGGAGCCGGCCTATCACTACACCACATACCACTCTGGGGCGTCCTCAAGCTCATATCAGGATGATGGTGCTTCTTCGTCACACTACGGAGGTGCCACCTCGTGGCCGAGTTGGGATTGATCTCCACTTAGGCCAAAAGCCTAAGCTTGGGGGGAGGTACGCCGACGATTCACTCATCTACACATCATATTTTGTCGGTCCTATGTATATCCATGATTCGCTTTCTTTATTGTTCTTATTTTTATTTCCACTTTCCAAAACACAAAAAGACCAAAAATATTTTCATTTTTTCTCTCTATTTGGCTGCCTTTTAGTTTGCTACCTTTGGTTTGCTTTACTTGCTATTTTTGGTTTGGTATTTGAAAAATCCAAAAATATTTTGCTTCGTTTGCGTTTTCCTTTCGTTCTTGTTTCAAAAAATCGAAAACCCAAAAACATTTGTTGTTCTTCTTCGGTGTTGTAAAGTTTGTTGCAGAGTTCAGTCTCCCGTTACTCCATTGGAGCTTGGTATTCACTTCATATTATTCAAGCCACACAAGTGAAAAGCAATAATGATGATATATGACAATCTGAGATGTGGTAAGAGGCTGGTATGAACTCTATTTGTTTTCATTTTTGTACATATACTCATCTATGTGGACATGCTTAGTCGGTTCATGTAAGGTATATGTTATTTAATGGATGCTTTGTAGTTCTTGCTTTCATATGATTAGTTTCAATTTACTGATAGTTTGTAGCATGTCATGTAGACGCTTGCATGCATTGTTTTTATTCATAATATGGTATGTTATTGTGGTATCCTCCTCTGAAAGTTTCATTTGAATCAACTTGGCACATGCTCAAGCATGCATATGACTGAACAAAAAGTCAATTAAGCCTCGATGATTTACTTTGCCTCAGAGTTCTTGTTTCATTTTTATGCCTATATTAATTTTGTTTTGTCGCAAGCATGATTTTGACAGTTATTGCTCTCTCGATTGTCGCTTCCCAGTCTTTGCTAGCCTTCACTTGTACTGAGTATGAGCTCTACTCGTGCATCCAATCACCAAAAAACCAAGTCTTCCAAAGAGTCCACTATAAATTCCTATGCATGGTATTTCAAAGCCATTCCAAGTAAATTTTCATGTGCTACCTTTCAAAACTTTCAACTACTTCTCATTTTGTGCCACTGTTTTTATCTCATGGGGACGTAGTGGTCGGAATTGCTATGTTCCATATTAAATTGAGTACCCCTCGACTAGGCAGCTTCATCTGCTCGTCATTAATTTTGCAAGGGAGCTAGTCAGACCATTATAATCTAATTCTAAAAAGAAAAAAAGGCACTCCTCCATGGTATGTGAATGTTGGTGGGCACCCGATGGAATCGGTTAGCCATGGTTTGAGAAAGGAAAAAAGGTGGGGAGGAGTGCCAAAGCTTTATAAAAGAGCACCAATGTGCCAAATTTCAAAGAACTCGGAACCGCTCTCACTTGTTTATTATGGAAGATAGCAAGTCCCCATTGCTAGTCGTTGACATGAAACAACCACCTCTCAAAATAATTTTTTATCTCTGTTTTACAAATGAAAAGCTCTAGCACATGTTTAATCCCTGCTTCCCTCTGCGAAGGGCCTTTCTTTTACTTTTATGTTGAGTCATCATCTTCTAACTCTAAAGCACTTCTTGAGAGCATAGCTGTTATTCTTAGTGTAATATGCTTATCACAGAACACGGTTAATTGTGGTATAACTTTGATGCTTGTATCTTTGATATTTTTACCTCTAGTCTTCCTTTGGACTTCAGAGGTGCCTCAGCATTTATGTTTTGCTCCACAAATAAAGGCAAGCTGGATACCACTCTTCCATATCATTTATGCATATTACAATCTTGTAGCTTCTTATGTTCATGTTACTTGTTATTAGTGCATTGGCACTCTTTCATAGCTTGCTTGACTATGAGGTGACATTAGTTGCATATTTCTTATTATGAATTGCCTGAGTACTTGATCATATAGTGAGTATATATACATCATATGAAGCAAACGTGTTCATGAAAGTTTCTTTTATCGCTCTCAGTTGTTAACTGAATTGCTTGAGGACAAGTAAATAGCTAAGCTTGGGGGGAGTTGATACGTCCAAAATGTATCTACTTTCCCAAACACTTTTGCTATTGTTTCTTCTCTAATTTATGTGTTTTGAATACAACTAACACGGACTAACGCTATTTTCAGCAGAATTGCTCTGGTGTCTCGTTTTTGTGCAGAAATCCAACTTTCAGTAAAAATTCGGGAAAAATTGGCAAAAATCCTATTTCACCAGAAGACCCACAGAGCCAGAAGACGGGACAGAGGGGAGGCATGAGGCCTCCACAAACACAGGGGGCGCGGCACAGCCCTGGCCGCGCCCACCTGGTGTGAGGGCGGCTCGGCCGTCTCCTCGACCTCTCCTTCCGCCTACATATACCCCTTGACCTGAAAATATCGGGGAGACAACGTTTTTCCCAGATAGACTTCCACTACACCGCCGCCATCAGAAACCGTGATTTGGAACCAGAAACTCCGTTCTAGCACCCTGCCGAGACGGGGATTTGGAGGAGATCTTCATCACCATCATCACCGATGTCCCTCCATCGATCATCCATGACTCCCCCATCCATGTGTGAGTAATTCCCCCGCTGTAGGTGAGGGGATGGTAGGGATTGGATGAGATTGTTCATGTAATTTCATATGAGATTGTTAGGGCATAGTGCCTAGTATCTTCTTTTAGTGCTTATGACATTGTTGCAACTTGTTATGCTTAATGCTTGTCACTTTGGGCCCGAGTGCCATGATTTCAAATCTGAACATGTTATTATTTCTATGATGATACTTGTTGTTTATGGTCTTACCTGTGGGGACCCCGGCTTACCACCCAGGAATTCCCGTTATGCATACAATTCACGATCCCAGGAAGACCGTCGTGAATCCACATAACAGAGTTGGCATTACAGAGTACAACATCCATTACATAACGAATTCATAAAGTCTTACATATGGCCACTTGGCCGAATTTAAATGCCTCGCAGGGCAAGTTCAACGGTCATACTAATGCTTAGCAAATAGCAGCGGATACATGCAGCGTAGCTGACCCAGGTCAGGCCTACTACCCTACAGGTGACTGACCGGGAAACGATCCTAATTCGCACCGGCGTCGTCGTAATCTCCGTCTTCCTCATCATAGTCATCATCATAGTCTAGCCAAGTTAATAGCCAGGGACAAAGCCGTGAGTACATTTTAGAATTGTACTCGCAAACCATCTAAGAGAAAGTATTCACATGCTATTTGGCTGTAGCAAAGGTTGGCTTAGTTGAAAGTAGCTTTATACTAGTAAGTTTCTCGTGTCGATATAGCATGTCATACGACATCTCTATATCCTTATTAAAGAAGATACTTGTAAGACAAGTTTTGGGAAAGCTCTAGGAAAGGGGGAAACTCCATTATGCTTGCCTAAGGCAACCATGGTCAATCATACATGACCATTCTCCTTCACCTCGGTAGTACCCTTCGAGTACTCCGATCTATTCCCGTGCCACGGCAGTACCCTCCAAGTACTCCGTCCGGCACAACTCCATTTTTCCAAGAATCATTTTGTAAAACCAAAAGACTCGACACAGGTTAAGTATGGCCATTCCAAATGTCCATGACCGAGGATGCGGCTATTCGAATAGATTACACTCTGTAGAGGTTGTACACTTTACCCACACCATCCGATAAAACCGCCGGGATACCACCACGGACCGTCATACACAAGTATGCGGGGTTCGGATAATCGATCATAGCATTCCATCCATCCACCTTAGTACGGGTGCCTACCCTGTGGAGTATACATCCCCGGCAAACCCTGGCCGTCTACCTCCGTCGAGAGTAGTTTCAGTGCCACGGCGGGAGAAACCCAAGTGTCTTCCGGGCGGGTAGCCTTTTGGCGGGCCCGCTATGCTGTTGCCCACCATTTGCGACAACCCGGATTCCGGGGTCCTACAGACCCTTATATAGTACGAGGCTCCCTGCACTAAAATGGATAAACTTCAAACTAAGCCCTGTCCCATTCCAGGGTTATGTGGTTGCACGGGGGTAATTGGTTTGGCGAACACTTATACACAATGCCCTTTTTCAGAAATCCACCAACTCCTTCATCTCCCATGTCCAACTCCTTGTTTATAAAACCATTTGAAAACATTTCAATGAAGTAGCAATGACTCCAAGGTTTTCGAAACCATTTTCGAAATTTTTCCCGAGAGTAATCCCAATCCTAGAGTTTTTGGCTCCACTATGAGTTTTTCAAAGACTTTGATGCAAACCATCAAGTCTCTAATATGAGGGGTGTTGAATAGGTCACAAGTGGTGTCATCTCAATGGATGATATCAAGTTGACTTGTGGAGCTAAGTCACCAACTATTGCTATCTAGAGATTAATAGAAATATAGAAAACAATGCATAAATGAGAAAGCAGGAGAAGCAATGCATAGAGTAATATTAGGATTCAGATATCCAACAATTAGATGGCTTGCCTTGGTTGGCTTGTCCCTGATCTCCTTCCTCTTGAAACTCAAAGACCTCTCCTTCCTCTGCACACTCGTCGTTCGAATCTATCGCCGAAAAAGTGACAACAACACACAATAAGCACACATGCATACAAGGTTTTTCACATCAATCATGGAACACACTACTCAACATTGAGTATCAGAAACAAACAAGTTTAGATATCTAAACCAACAATATTCTCTACAAGAAAACATTATCCACATAGTAGCAAATCAATTTCTATTGCAACTAAACCCTATTCAAACAAACAAGTTGCAGGCATCCACATGCATCAAGATAAGGTATCCAGCACATATTCAGGCAACTAACAATATTATAGAACCAACAAAGTTGGAATTAGGTCAAAAGAGCAAATGGGTGAATTATCATGAATTTCCTATTCACATTAACACTAGATAAGCATTTAAATTCCACAAAACTTTCTGTAATCCCTAAAATTCTACAAGAGGCATTCGTAGAAAGCTACAGTAACATAGAACACACTAGAAGTGGAATCACCTGAAAATATTTTACCTACTGCACACAATAAATCAATCAAGTCAAATCTTTATTATCACTAAAATAATTACTGCAGGAGAGATAATGCTTCTAAAATAGCAAATCCACTTCCTACAGCTTCACATAGGAACAGGACATCTCTGAAAATTGGAATCAATCAATTTCATCACACACAACTTCAGATTTGAATTTATAAAGATAAAACCCTAGATCTACAACAAATAAATCACAGATAATTTATAATACCCTAAAAATCAAGCATGCAGTATTTCCAGGTAGACAATAACATCAGGAACACATAGAAATTTGAATCACAAATTTTGGACTCACAGAAACATTTCTACACATTTTTTAATCTAGCAGGAGATTTCAAAATGAATTAACAGATTTTGAAAAAAATATGAAAATGGGCCAGATCTGCGGGGCTCGGCCAGATCTGAGCTGGGCCGGCCCGGTCCGGGGGCTTGCGCGTGGGAGGGGGCGATTCAAATCGCTAACGAACGGGTCCCGGCGGTCAGCGACTCGCGGTTACCGAATCGGTACCGGACGTTGCTGTTCGTCCGATTAGATTGAAGATCGACGGCGGAGGACCGTCGTCTCCGTCACATTGGGGCTGGGGGAAACCCTAGCACTAGCTACTGGATGCTCGAGGTCGGGGCTCACCTAGGGGCGTCGAGGGAGGCTGGGTGGCTGCAGGACGGCGGCGGTTACTCTGGAGCTCCTCTGCGTCCAGATCCTGCAAGAAGATGGGCTCGAGGTGGGGTGCACGGCCGTGCTCGTCTGCGATGACCTTTGGGTTCCGTCGGAGATGTCGGCGCCCTTGCTCTGCCAGAGAGGGAATAGGATGGAGGGTTAGATCCAAGCCTAGCAGAGGAAGGGAATGGTGCAAGAGAAAAGCAAAGAGAGGTGGCCGACGTCGACCCATGGCTTCGCCGTCTACCCGTGCTTCGGCGAGGTTCCTCGGGCTCTGCTGCCCGGGGAAGTGACGGGCTTCGTTGGCTTGGCTCAGTGGTGAGAGGAGGTGGGGTGAGAGGGCAAATGCGCGGCAGGGGAGGGTTCCAGAGGGGGTGAGGGGTTTTATATGCAGAGGTGGGCTAGGTCTACAGTGCTCCGGGGTTGGAAACCATTGGGCACCGCGGGTGGCTCTTCGAGGCGGCGTTGTAGGCTGAGTATAATGGTGTGGTCGCGGAGGTAGTGCGCTTGCTGCAACGGTTGGGGCGACGTGTTTTTTAGTCCAGGTGCAGAAGGTTTTGGTCACGGCCAGGGCAAGCGGGGGCTTGAGCGTGTAGGGCGGGGTGCACGCAACGTTGCACGTACGGTGCCGTGCAGGGTGGTGTGTGGCGTGAGGGAAAAGGGGGCGTGGGTGCTTCGGAACGCGACTGTCGCTCTCGACGTCCAGAACATGCACGAGCAGGGGACAGAGCGCGGCTGGAGGGCGGCCTACACGCAGCGTGGGCAGCGGCCAGGGGTTGGGCAGTGACGATGGTGTGCAGGGGATGTTGTGGGCGAGGTCGCAGCAGGAGACTTGCCTCCTATGCCTCGATCCACTCGGGTGCGCTCTCGAGTGTCTCGGGGTTTCAGGAGAAGGTGAGGTAGGTCGAGCTCGAGCAGGCATTGGTCGAGGGTGGCGATGGAGAGGTGCAAGAGTGGGCGGTGGCTCCATGGTGATTGGGGGTATGGGCTGGGTGTGGTGAGAGAGAGGGAAGAAAGAGAGAAGAGGGAGATCAAGGCAAGATTGCCTCGGGTCCCTCCCCTTCCTTGTGTCCATCGGCTAGAAGACAAGAGGAATAAGAGAGAGAGGTAGGGGTGGCTGGCTAGGTCCTTCTCCTGGTCGGGTTTGCAAGTAAAGAGAGAAGAAAAGAGAAAGAAGAAGAAGAAAGGGCCATTTGGCCGAAATTCATATGAATTTTGAAAATTCAAAAATATGACCAAGGAGGTAGTGTTGGTTTGCTCAATTGAGTTCTATAAATGGTATAAACCATTCTGCAAGTTTTTAGAATTTTTGAATAAGTGGAAAAGAGATTTTGATGATTCCTAATTATTGAACAATGGTGCTAAAATAAAGTTTGAAATAAAGAGAGGAATATATTGTTGCCAACAAGCACACATCCTACTAGGTCAAGCTATAGCATAAAATCATAGCACTCCCTCATTCACTCATGCACATGATCAGATTTGAAAAATCTGAAAAGAACAAGAGATTAACTAGCACACACATGCACATGAAATCATATCATGCCCACAAAGAAAGATCACTACCCTAGCACACAAGCTCAATTGAAAGCTAGTTTTTATTTAACCCACTTTTTATTGCATGGAAGCTGATTTAAATTCAGGTTACAAAAAGTAGGGTGTTATTGACCTTCCCCCTTTAAAAGAATCTCGTCCCGAGATTCGGTAGCTAAACGTGAAGCAGTTCGGGAAATTATCATTGGAGATAATCCTCGCGTTCCCAAGTAGCCTCATTTTCTGTATGGTTACTCCATTGCACCTTGTACATTTTGATCTTGCATCTACGGGTGAGACGGACATCTTCTTCAAGGATGCGGATTGGTCTCTCCCGATAGGTGAGGTCATGGTTTAGGTCAATGGTGTTGTGGCCGATCTCCTTGAAGGTCTCGGGCTTACTGGGAACTTGCAGACATTTGCGGAGTTGTGAGATATGAAAGACATCATGGAACTCAGACAACTCCGCAAGCAGCTCCAGCTTGTAGGACATCTCTCCGCGGCGCTCTAGGATCCTGAATGGGCCGATGTAGCAGGGTGCAAGTTTACCCTTAACATGGAAGCGTTGCATACCCTTGAGCGGTGTCACTCGAAGGTAGACAAAATCTCCCACGTTGAAGGTAACCGGTCTTCTCTTAGAGTCAGCATAACTCTTCTGCCTAGATTGGGCTGCCTTGAGGCGATTGCGGATAAGCTGGACTTGTTCCTCGGCCTCCTTGATGATGTCGGGGCCAAAGACTTGGCTCTCTCCAGTTTCTGACCAGTTGAGCGGGGTACGGCACTTTCGTCCATAAAGGGCTTCGAAGGGGGCCATTTGCAGACTAGCTTGGTAGCTATTGTTGTAGGAAAATTCAGCGAATGGCAAGCAGTCTTCCCATTTGGTTCCATAAGATAGAACACAAGCTCGCAACATGTCTTCAAGGATTTGATTTACTCGCTTAGTTTGACCTCCAGTCTGCGGGTGATAGGCTGTGCTGAAGGATAGTTTAGTGCCTAAGGCTTCTTGGAGTTTCGCCCAAAATCGTGCGGTGAACTGATGGCCTCGGTCTGAGACAATGGTCTTTGGGACGCCATGAAGGCGGACTATGCGGGAAAGGTACAACTCTGCCAGACGGTTCCCATGGTCGGTGGTCTTGACTAGAATAAAGTGGGCAACCTTGGTGAGACGGTCCATAATAACCCATATAGAGTCATGTCCCCGACTCGAAGTTGGTAGCCCAGTAATAAAATCCATTCCGACTTCCTCCCACTTCCATAAGGGCACTTTCAAGGGTTGCAATAAGCCTGCGGGCCTTTGGTGTTCAGCCTTGACGCGTTGGCAAACATCACACCGGGCGATGTAGAAAGCTATTTCCCGCTTCATGCCGTGCCACCAAAACTGTCCCTTCAAATCTTGGTACATCTTGGTGCCTCCGGGATGAATAGAGTAAGGAGTATCATGGGCCTCCTTCAGAATGGACTGCTTCAACTCCTCGATGTTAGGAACGCATAAGCGGCCATTGTACCATAGCACGCCTTCCTTGTCAATTGAAAACCCAGGTACTTCCTCTCGTCCCATCCTATGCTTGATACCTTTGATACTCTCATGTCCCTTCTGAGCTTCCTTAATGATGTCAGAGAGCGTGGGTCAGATTTCAAGGTTTGCTAGGAAACCGTGGCTTACAAGCTCAAGTCCAAACTTCTCGAACTCCTCGCACAGGGCTGGTTGGTTTGACTTTAATAGGGCATTCAGGGAACAAGGTTCTCGGCTGAGGGCATCTGTGAGCACATTCGCTTTACCAGGATGGTAATGAATGCCTAGGTCATAGTCCTTGATGAGTTCAATCCATCTCCTCTGTCTCATGTTCAACTCCTTGTGAGAGAAAATATATTTCAGGCTCTTGTGATCGGTCTAGATCTCACATCGGTTCCCCATAAGATAGTGTCGCCAAGTCTTGAGGGCATGGACAATAGCGGCAAGCTCTAGGTCATGGGTAGGATAGTTCAACTCGTGCGGGCGAAGCTGACGGGATAGGTAGGCGATGACCTTGCCGTCTTGCATCAAGACACTTCCAAGCCCAAGCTTGGAGGCATCGCAGTAGACGTCAAAGCTCTTGGTAATATCGGGCATGGTTAGGATGGGGGCTGATACAAGTCTCTTCTTGAGTTCTTGGAAACTCTCCTCGCACTTCTCAGTCCACTCAAACTTCTTATCCTTCTTGAGTAGCTGGGTAAACGGACGAGCAATACTAGAAAACCCTTCTACAAACATCCGATAATATCCGGCTAGCCCAAGGAATGCTCGGACTTCGGTGGGATTGGTTGGGGCTTTTCTTTCCAAGATAGAGGTAATCTTCGAAGGGTCCACGGATACTCCACCGGCTGAGATAACATGGCCTAGAAATCCAACTTCTTTCAGCCAAAATTCACACTTGTTGAATTTGGCGTAAAGCTGGTGCTCGCGCAGGGTTCCCAATACTAGCCGCAGTTGCTCTGCGTGCTCTTCTTCGGTCTTGGAGTAGACTAAGATGTCGTTGATGAAGACCACCACAAATTTGTCCAGGAACTTCATGAATAGCTTATTCATGAGGTTCATGAAGTAGGCAGGGGCATTGGTTAGGACGAAGGACATGACTGTGTACTCAAATAGGCCGTAGCGTGTGGTAAAAGCGGTCTTGGGAATGTCAGACTCTCGGACCTTCAGCTGATGATATCCAGTGCGGAGATCAATCTTGGAGAACACCTTAGCTCCATTCAGCTGATCAAACAGGTCTTCAATCTTGGGGAGTGGGTATTTATTTTTGATAGTCACCTCATTCAGTTTACGGTAGTCCACACACAGGCGTGTGGTACCATCTCGCTTGTCCACAAAGATAATGGGCGATCCCCATGGTGATGCGCTGGGACAGATGAGGCCTTTTCTGAGCATATCAGCGAGTTGTTTCTTTAACTCCTCGAGTTCTTGGGGGTTCATGCGATAAGGTCTTTGAGCGATAGGAGCTGTTCCGGGCACCAACTCAATTATGAACTCGATATCCCGGTCAGGGGGCATACCTGGCAGCTCCTCTGGAAAGATGTCGGGGTACTCACATACCACCGGAACTTGGTCAAGAGTCGGCCCAGCGACAGACTTCTTATAGTAAGCTTTACAGGATGGCATGGTGGCGATGTGCTCAATCTGGACTCCATCACTGCTGGTTACGGTTATAGCTTTCCGGGCACAGTCTATATGACCATGGTACTTGGACATCCAATCCATCCCAAGTACCACGTCCAAACCCTTTGTACCAAGAATAATCAAGTCGGCTTGGAATGACACCCCATGAATAACTACGGGTACCTCTTCGCAGGTCAAGTGTGCCCTAACTTGGGAACCAGGAATTTGAACTATCATATTGCGAGCCATTTTGGATGCGGTCAACCCACCCTTGGTCACGAACCTCTTGGTAACAAAGGAATGCGAAGCCCCAGAATCAAATAACACTCTTGCGGGGACTGAGTTGACGAGAAATGTACCCAGAATAACGTCAGGTGCCTCAGCACCTTCTTCAGCAGTCACATGGTTCAGACGGCCTCTGGCATGGTTGGCTTGAGTCTTCATGTTCCTCCTAGTGGGTCCACGGCCTTGACCCTGATTGGGTCGTGGCGCGCTGAGGCTCGGCGCGGATGACTTCTTCAGGGGACACTCCTTAGAGAAATGTCCGGGCTGACCACAAGTGTAGCAGCCACTTCCTTGGCTGCGGTTGACGGGGTTGAAAGTGTTGCGATTGCCTCCAGAAGGGTTCCCGCCGGTAGGGCGGTTGCTTGGGTATTGGTGGTTGGGGTTATTGGGCCTGGGAGCCTGAGAGGCGAACCTCTGAGGGGGTGGCGCAGACCTTGACGGGGGCATGCTGCGGGACCTTTAGCTGCTTGGTCCTCCCTGACTCATCATCCTTCTCTTGCGGCTTTCGCGGGCAGCTTTGTTCTTGTCTTCCACCATCATAGCAGCGTCTACCAGAGCTTCCAGGTCGTTGTAAGGCACAGCGACCAGGTAGGGCTGCAGATCTTCCTGGAGTCCGTTCATGAAGCGTTCCCTCTTCTTCTCATCTATGTCGATGTCATTTGGGGCATACCTCCCCCAAGTAGTGAACTTGTCGAGGTACTCAGTGACACTCATCCCACCTTGCTTGAGGTTGAGGAACTTGTCGCGCATAATCTTGATAAGTCCGGTGTGAACGTGAGCTTTGCGGAACTTGCTCTTGAAAGCATCCCAAGTCATAACTTGGCCTTCGGGCTGCATGGCACAGACATTTTCCCACCAAGCACCCGCTGCTCCAGCTAGGAAGTGAGTGGCGTAGAGCACCTTCTCATTCTCTCCAACTCTCGCATACTTGAGTTTGTTCTCGATGGTGGGGAGCCAGTCGTCGGCGTTAAGGGGTTCGGTGGATTTGGTGATGGTTGGTGGGTTGGAGTTCTGGAAGTCCCTAAGCTTGCTGCGGGGCTCATCGTCGTCATTGGAACCACGGTTGTTGTGGTTGGTGGCAATCTGTGTGAGGTGCTGAAGTGTTGCGAGGTTAGCTTGGCGCTCGGCGTGTGCAGCTTCGCGTTCTTCAAGCATGAGTGTAACGCCCCGCCTTTGGATTAAGGTGGAACACCTGTGTTAAGTGCTATTCCCTGGATCACTGATAGCACCACAGACAAAATATAGTATTCATTGCATAGTATCAAGATTACAACGTGGATCCAGATACATAAATATTCAAACCTTACAGATTTACAGCGGAAAACAAAGTGGCAATGAGCCTCCATTCTTCATCACGTGCCACAGGTAGACATGTTGGAATGTAGTCTCAAGATCCCACTAAACAATCCAAACCTGAAAACCTGCACATTTGAATATGTAGCCCCACAAATGGGGGTCAGTACAATGATGTACTGGCAAATGACACATATTTTGTGGCTGTTGTGAAAGAACTAATTACATGACATTTGGCTGGTGGATCTCATAGGCTGATTTGCATAAAGCCAATTTTATCCTAAAATCCTTTTCAATACCTTCTTACAAAATTTTATTTTTCAAGGGTCAAGACAACTCCCATACATTACATACTGGCCGGTATGTAATTCTGGGCGAAACTCAACAAAGTTGGAACATCAGAAACCACCACCCCTCGGAGTGCATGGTCCTTAGCCCCTACCTAGGGGTTTCTAGACAAATTTTAATCATTCAGAAATGGTGATGAGATTCTTCCGTACATTCCATGTCTAGAAACTCAAATTGTCCATAACCGGGGACACAGCTAATCAATTAGTTTGACACCCTGCAGGGGTTGTGCACTTTCACCTTAAGACTCATTTTACGCCCATACATAAAATGAGACGAGACCTTTTAGAAGGAGAGAGCAACCAACTGGCAAGATCCGTTCCCAACCTACAATTCAACTACTAGCCATCTTCTTGCACACAAGTTGCACCCTCACATCTAATCAGTCAAGACAGAGCCCATATTGTCATAAGGCTGCACTGGAAGTACTCTAAGCATGGAAGACATGGTAACCTCTTTATTCCTGCGTGGCCATCCCGAGTGGCATTCTGAGCACACATCATCTCGACGAGGCCTGTGCCCCAGAAGTCACCTACATCACTGCCTCTTATCAAACCAATCCACCCAGGTGATTCATTTTAGTTGAAGTTCTTAATTGGTTCATAAATCAACTTTAACAAGTGATCATAGCATTGGCATCAATTCTTCAACTAAAACTACAACCTAACAGGGGTGGGTTCAGAGGTGGCTATACACTACTAGGATCTAGCATAGCAACTCTTTTTCTTTGAAAACACCACCTATCATGCATACTACAAGTAGTGAATACACTAATGCATATAGTAAAGAAAATGGGTAAAGGGACATGTGTGTCACTTGCCTTTTTGAAGTTTAAACTCTTGTCTCTTCTCTCAAAAAAATGTATGGCTCTCCAACCCAATCTATATTATAGAGTTACACAAGTAAACACACCACACCAAAACAACGAATCAAGCAGGACAAGCAATGAAAAGAATTGGTGTAACACTTTGATTTTCTTAGGATTTCTGTGATGAGAGATATATGGCTTGGAGCTTGACTTACAAGATATGGATTGAGAGTTTGGATGACAAGGTCTAAAGATTTAGCAAACAATGGTCTTTCTAGATACAATGTAGAGGTAACAATCTTGTGCTTAGCATAATCATGGATAGAGTTTAGAGATAACTTATGTGAATAGATTCACATGAGTTTAGAATAATGCAACATAACACTACTGAATAAAGTGTGATAACACTTACTCAAAATAGTACATGTTACACATAGGCTTGGGTAGGAGTTTTGTGATATATTGATTTACTCAATTAACCCTTTTGTAAATTGAATAGTTCAACATAGGCCACTTGGATTAAGTTGGCTTGGGGTTGAATAAGATTGGATGTTATTTAGTATGATGGTGATGGATAGGTATGATCATAAGACTAACTTTTGTACAAGGAATTATATTGAAAAGAATTATAGACTTAACTCTATAATGGAATTACTCAAATTCTCATATTTGAATTTGAATAATTGCAAGGTGACTCAAATATTTTGACTAGTGGTTCTACTGGATATTTTTATTTAATTGCTTATTTCCATTTTAGGGGTTTGAATATGGCATACACCACCATTTTAATTTGTACTACAATTATTTATGTTATTTGAAAAATATGTTTTGTTGTATTTGGATTGAGCTCTGTATAACAAAGCCTACCCAATTGGAATCAACTTAAAATCATTTATAGATTTCAAATGAAGTCCAAATTACTGATTTGCACAATATCTGAACTTAGCCATTGAGTGCACGACTCAAGTTTGGATTTTTATTGCTCTAATGTGTTCTACAGATCAAGGGCTTTCCAAAGACTACCAATTTATAAATTTTGGATAAACAGAAATAAAGTTATGAATTAATGAAGTTAACAGAAGCGTTTGATTCAGTTTGGAAATGGTTTCAAATTGAACCCATAAAATATGAAGTTTTATTGTACTACTAGATTCTACACTTCCTAAGGATTCCAACGAGATATTATTTGCTATTTTTGGACCCACAGAACATTTTAAATGGATTTTACAAGTTGCAGCCTATTGAAAGAGTTTTGAATCTAATTTGTTTTCAGAGAGGCCATGTGTCATCTTCTAATAGGCAGGTACCGCTTTGGTTGGATCTCAAATATCGGCCGTAGGATCTTAAGTGGGCTGGGTGGCTGGGATCGGTTCGTACCGGTTCGGTTAAGTGAGTCGATCTGGGGTGTTAGATCTTGATCGGACGGATCAGGGAAGATCTGAGAGAGGTGAGGCTCACCTAGGGTTTCGGGTCGCCAGAGGAGTCGCCGGCGGCGAGGCTGTGGCACAGGAGCGGACCTGCGCGGTGATCCGGTGGTCGTTCGAGACGATGAAGGTGACGACGGTGACGACCTTGTCGAGAAGAGGACGATGGAGACCACGACGGGGAATGGGGCTTCCTGGAACTGCAGAGAACACCGATCGGAGTTAGAGGTGGCTGGGTGAGGTCTCAGTCGAGGAAGATAGCGAGAGTAAGAAGAGGTTTTGGGTCTCGGTGCTTTTACCAAAAGGAGCAGCTCGATGAGGCGGACTAGGGGGCGAAGCAGGAGGTCTCGAGGTGGCCGGAGTCACCGGCAATAGCTCGCCGGAGCTCTCGGTTTGCCGCGGTGGTTAGAGGTCTCACACGGGCTGACTAGGGGCGATTACATGGAATTAAATGGGGGCTTTTATAGAGGAGAGAGGGGCACACCGATTAGGAGAGATCGGGGAGCAAATCAAGCGCCGTTTCAAATGAATTTAATCGGAGTTAAACAGTGGTCGCCTCGGTGCCATTTTTGGCAGAGGAGGAAGAAGCAGTCCACCCTGACAGGTGGGTCCCGCTGTCGGAGGGAGAGGTGGAGAAAAGAGGGTAACGTTTCGGTGAGCTCGGGTAGGCCATGGGCCGCTTGCGGGACTGGGCCGAATGGTTCCCCGGGGCCTCTTTCATATTTTCTTTTCTTTCCTTCTTTTTCTTTTTCCTTTTCTGTTTTTCTTATTTCTTTTATATCTTTTGCATTTGTTATTCAAATTGATTCAAACTAGTTTCTAAAATTTTCTAATATTCAAAATAACATTTTAAGACAATAGCAAACATGTTTTTATAATTAAAACAAACCTTCTATAAAAACTATATGAATTGGCCAAGGGCTTTTTCTTGCATAATAATAAAATAGAACTTGGGTTTGTAAATAATTCCTTTTAAAATCAGAGAATAACTTTATAGAAATAGTGTTTGAAATTTTATTTAAAACATGCTTTTGGCATAGCAACTTTATTTGATATAAAATCTCTTTTGTAAATTGTTTCCTTCGCAATTATTGCTTGCATAGGATAAAAGGAAAAATGGTAATAGAGATTTTATTTTATTTTAAATAATTTCTCAAGATGAAAATAATCTTTCAAAACAAAGGGTTGATGGAAAATAGTTTTGAAAGAAGGAATTGGATAAATAGTTTTTGAAGTAGATGAGTATGGGAAAAACTTTGGTATTTTAGTATTGGGGTTTTAGGGTTTTTTATTAGATCTTAAATTGTTTAAGGTAACCTTTAGTTATAGTTCAAAAAGTTTTAATTTCATGTGATTTTTCAATCAAGTCAAACAATTACAAGCACTTATTTTAAATTTTTTGATTTTCCAAAAATTGGAAAAGTGAGGGATGTTACAGACTACCACCCTTAAAAGAAATCTCGTCCTCGAGATTGGAGAAATGCTAAAAGTTTATTGATTCTAATGGAACTAGGGTGCTACCACCCTTAAAAGAAAATTCCTCTTGGTGGTATCTTGATGCTTCTTTAGGCACTTGCATTTTGTTCCCAGCTTGCATCCACTGTTGTGCCATTTTCCCTGAACCGCCCTTTTTCAGAAATTTTGATGTTCAAAACTATGTTCAAAAGTGGGCATACCAAGGGTCCCATCCAATTCTGGTGATAAGCAGATATCATCCATTGCGTTGTCACCAATAAGGTAGTCCACATCTTCCAAGAATGTGTATCTAGCCTTTTCTTGGTCGGTCCTCACCAAGGCCAGGAATTCATATAGGTCATCGCCAAACTCCTTGTTGCTTTTTAGCTGATTTTCATTACAGAATCTCAAAAGATGACCCAGTGCCAAGTACTGCATGCTTGCCCCATGAACATGATGAGGCCACACATCCCAATGAATTAGGATGGCATCTCTCTGCAGTCTTCTCATGCATTTCATAGGGGTAAACAAGGTGGACTCTGTAAGAGGTACTTGCACCTTTAAGGGACGGAAGGTCGCCTTATAACCAGCATTGTTGAATCTTTTCTTGATACCGGTGCTCATCATGCTATCTGTCACTAGTACCAGACGGTCCTTAAGAATTCCTTTCGCAACCATCTTCATAGTCATTGGAAGACACTGGACAACTTGATCATATCTCGAAGATGAACTCCTTTGCAAGAAAAAGGGATCTAACAAAGCTCTCATGGGTAGGAAAGTAGTTTCAGGGATTTGGAGAGTTGCCTCATAACATCGCAGGTCGGGATGGGGTAGACTTCGGCGGCGTAAAGCTTTGGAACCAGGAGGCAATCACATAGGTAGTGGTGGCTGTCTTTGTTGTGACTCTCTGGAGAGGAGTGACCTCTCTTTTATAGGCTTAGGGAGGGAGCCGAACATGCCATGTAGGGATACGAAACGAAGGGTCGGGAAGGGGAACCGAATAGGCAGCAGCCGAAGCTGAACAACCTTAGTATTCAAAACCCACTGAGCAAAACGTTTCTGATTCGTGTAGCCGTTCAAATACCAAAACATCCTCACCGTAGTCCTACGTTTTGGCCACACTGGCTCACTATAAGGGATGTAACATATTATCCTCCTAAGGTTATGGTTTAACGACGTCATCTCTCATGTAGGTATGTCTCTCTAGGTGTGTAAAACCAACATTATGAGAGCGAATAATAAGTGTAGTAGGAATGGTGATCAATCCATCCTGCACCCAAATCTTTACTTCATACATGGTTTGCAAACCTCGTATTCTAACTCTTGGTCAGCCTCACTTGCTTTGACAAAACTTTTCTTAAGATGAAGGCCTGTGATTCAAATTTAGATTCTATTGTTCCTTAGCTAGGGTTTTACGTAAACTCTGTCATAAGCCGTTAACTCTTTGAGTTACAAATCCTTTGGCTTGCCGTGTCATCTCCACATCAACTTTGGTTGGCTTTTCACCATGATCATCTTGTGGCAGGCTATTATTGGTACTAGCCACAATTTAGGACCTCATTTGTACTATTCGTGAAGGATCATCCAGTACTTGCTGCACTTCTGGGGGTAGCTCTTTGCTATTGCGATTAACCATATTCTGAGTCAACACCCGCATCATTCCTGTGTGAGTTTCAACCAACTGTTGTATTGCTATCTCCAACGGAGGGTTGTTGTGGTTGTTCTGGCGTTGAGGTTGCATCTGTTTGGGTTTAGGACAGGTTTAGGTCTTGGCATAGTTGAGAATTAGATAGAAGGGATCTAAAGGAAAAAGATCCTACCCAACCACAGCAGATCAAAGCAAACCATCTTACAAACAACATCTAACAAACATTCATCACATCTAGCAAATTAGGTCAAACACTAATAATCTAGTATGGTCATACCCCAATTTGGTATGATCATTAGATTATCACAACGTCGTTGGTTCTATAAACTAGAATTATTGGTGGTCTTGTCTATTACTCGCTTGTGTACTTCTAGTTTCTTCTCTACTTCCTTGATTCATCTTCTGGAGTCATGCAAGCTGCATTTGAGTCTTTCTCCAAGTTCTTCGTTTGGCCTTCAATGTAGTTCTTCATGTTGAGTCAAGGAAAATATATGGAGTATCAGTCTCACACTTTTGGCACATTGTGATCTTCTATCCTTTGTTGATGATTTCAGGGTAGGGTCATCTATAGCAAAAGGAAACATTTGAAGAGGAAGTAGGAGAGAATACAAGGATTTCAAAATGCAAAAAATTTTCTTCAATAAATAGAAGCAAGATGAGATAGAGATTTTTTTTATCCTAGGGTCTTCCTATTTCTAATTCCAAACCTAGGGTCTCGATCCTACAGGCAACACTATGCTCTGATGCCATTTTGTAACGCCCCGCCTTTGGATTAAGGTAGAACACCTATGTTAAGTGCTATTCCCTGGATCACTGATAGCACCACAGACAAAATATAGTATTCATTGCATAGTATCAAGATTACAACGTGGATCTAGATACATAAATATTCAAACCTTACAGATTTACAGCGGAAAACAAAGTGGCAATGAGCCTCCATTCTTCATCACGTGCCACAGGCAGACATGTTGGAATGTAGTCTCGAGATCCTACTAAACAATTCAAACCTAAAAACCTGCACATTTGAATATGCAGCCCCACAAATGGGGGCCAGTACAATGATGTACTGGCAAATGACACATATTTGGTGGCTGTTGTGAAAGAACTAACTACATGACATTTGGCTGGTGGATCTCATAGGCTGATTTGCATAAAGCTAATTTTATCCTAAAATCCTTTTCAATACCTTCTTACAAAATTTATTTTTCAAGTGTCAAGACAACCCCCATACATTACATACTGGCCGATATGTAATTCTGGGCGAAACTCAACAAAGTTGGAACATCAGAAACCACCACCCCTCGGAGTGCATGGTCCTTAGCCCCTACCTAGGGGTTTCTAGACAAATTTTAATCATTCAGAAATGGTGATGAGATTCTTCCGTACATTCCATGTCTAGAAACTCAAATTGTCCATAACTGGGGACACGGCTAATCGATTAGTTTGACACCCTGCAGGGGTTGTGCACTTTCACCTTAAGACTCATTGTACGCCCATACATAAAATGAGATGAGACCTTTTAGAAGGAGAGAGCAACCAACTGGCAAGATCCGTTCCCAACCTACAATTCAACTACCAGCCATCTTCTTGCACACAAGTTGCACCCTCACATCTAATTAGTCAAGACAGAGCCCATATTGTCATAAGGCTGCACTGGAAGTACTCTAAGCATGGAAGACATGGTAACCTCTTTATTCCTGGGTGGCCATCCCAAGTGGCATTCTGAGCACACATCCTCTCGACAAGGCCTGTGCCCCAGAAGTCACCTACATCGCCGCCTCTTATCAAACCAATCCACCCAGGTGATTCATTTTAGTTGAAGTTCTTAATTGGTTCATAAATCAACTTTAAGAAGTGATCATAGCATTTGCATTAATTCTTCAACTAAAACTACAACCTAACAGGGGTGGGTTCAGAGGTGGCTATACACTACTAGGATCTAGCATAGCAACTCTTTTTCTTTGAAAACACCACCTATCATGCATACTACAAGTAGTGAATACACTAATGCATATAGTAAAGAAAATGGGTAAAGGGACATGTGTGTCACTTGCCTTTTTGAAGTTTAAACTCCTGTCTCTTCTCTCAACAAAATGTATGGCTCTCCAACCCAATCTATATTATAGAGTTACACAAGTAAACACACCACACCAAAACAACGAATCAAGCAGGACAAGCAATGAAAAGAATTGGTGTAACACTTTGATTTTCTTAGGATTTCTGTGATGAGAGATATATGGCTTGGAGCTTGACTTACAAGATATGGATTGAGAGTTTGGATGGCTGATACGTCTCCAACATATCTATAATTTTTTATGCTCCATGCTTGTTTTTACACCATTTGCCTTGCGTTTCGTTACACTTCGTGGCGCTTTTATGCATTTTCCGGAACTAACCTATTGACAAGATGCCACAGTGCCAGTTCCATGTTTTCTGCTGTTTTTGTGTTTCAGAAAAGCTACACAGGAAATATTCTCGGAATTGGACGAAATAAAAGCCAGAAGTCTTATTTTTCCCGAAAGCTTCCCGAAGACCGAAAGAGAGCCGGAGGGGGGCCAGAGGCCGCCCTCACACATAGGTGGCATGGCCCAGGCCCTCGCCGCGCCACCCTGGTGTGAGGAGCCCCTGGCTGCCCCCTGACGACGCTCCTTTGCCTATATAAAGCCTCGGGACGGAAAACCCTAAAGGAGTCGACGTTTTTCCCAGAACAGTTCCACAGCTCCGCCGCCGTCGAAGACAAATTTCGGGGGACAGAAGTCTCTGTTCCGGCACCCTGCCGGGACGGGGAAGCGCCCCCGGAGCCATCTCCATCGGTCTCCATCGCTGTCTCCGTCGTCTCCATCGACCTCACCGCCATCTCCATCAACCTTGCTGTCTCCTATGATGAGGAGGGAGTAGTTCATCCCCAGGGCTGAGGGCTCTACCGGTAGCTATGTGGTTCACCTCTCTCTCTCCCATGATGTGATCTTTATGTGATCGTGAGCTTTGTATCATGTTGAACAAGTAGATGTTATTATTCAGATATTATGTGTACTCTAGTGATGTTATTAAAGTAATCTATTCCTCCTGCCATGGTGTAACGGTGACAGTGCGTGCATCGTGGTGGTACTTGGTCTAGGCTACGATTGTGATCTCTTATGGATTATGAGAATAATTATCGCTATGATAGTATTGAAGTGATCTATTCCTCCTTTCATGGTGTAATGTTGACAGTGTGTGCACCGTGTTAGTACTTGGTCTAAGTTGCAATAATATCTATCTTGAGTTGTGATCTAATTTGGATATCTCTATGAGTGGTGTTTGTCAAGTACTTGATGAACTTTGAGGAGTGCTTTGTAGCCCTACGCAATGATTAGTGTTATTCAATAGGAGAGTAATTCAGAGTACCATAGTGAAGAGAAGTTGTTTATTTGTTCAATCATGTTATATTTGTTGGGAGTGTGTCCACTAGTGAAAGTATGATCCCTAGGCCTCGTTTCCAAGCATTGCACACCGTTGACTTCCTGTTTTGTTACATGTTTGCTCGCAGCGATATTTACTTCAAGTCACATTTGCTACTTATAATCATCACTACTACTTGTATTTCACTATCTCTTTGCCGAACTAGTGCACCTATACATCTGACAAGTGTATTGGGTGTGTTGGGGACACAAGAGACTTTCTGTATCGTAATTGCAGGGTTGTTTGAGAGGGATAGCTTTGACCTCTTCCTCCCTGAGTTCGATAAACCTTGGGTGATCCACTTAAGGGAAACTTGTTGCTGCTCTACAAACCTCTGCACTTGGAGGCCCAACACTGTCTACAAGAATAGACACGTGCGTAGACATCAAGCTCTTTTCTGGCGCCGTTGCCGGGGAGGTAAGGTAAAAGGTACTCGCATCCTCCTATGTGAGTGCTCGGAGTTATTTCCTTTAGATTCTGCAATTACATCTTTTTGTTTCTTGTTTTTATTTTCACTAGTTAGGCTTAATGGAAAATAAAGAGTTCTTTAGTCTTTTTCCTGAGTTTAGATATGAAGTGTTTGAAGAGAAAATGGAAAAACCTTTTGAGCTTAATTTGCATGCTAATAGTGTTGTTAGTATAAATGCTTTGAACACCGTTATTGCTAATACTATAGAAAAGTCTAAGCTTGGGGAAGCTAGTTTTGTTAAGCATGATATTTTTAGTTCCCCAGGTTTAGTGGAGAAAGTTTGTTCTGATAATATTTTATCTCCCATATGTGATGTTCCTTCTTATGATGATATGTTTGAAGAATATGCTTTGCGAAATAGCTGTTCTTTAGCTTGTGATGATACTAAACCTCTAGTTTATGATGGTTATGATGATGAGTATAATATTTTCAGTTCACCTACTATTGTGGATAAAATTAGTTATGATTACAATATGCCTCCTATTTATGATGATTATGGTGATGAGAATAATTATTCTATTGAATTTGCTCCTACTACTATTGTTCCTGTGGGGAGTATTAATTCTTTTATGCATGTGGCTCATGATAGGGATGCTTTATGTGATAGTTATATTGTTAGTTCTATTCATGATGCTACTGAAAGTTATTATGAGAGAGGGAAACATGGTTTGATGGATCTCAACAATATTGAGTTTCCCCTCTTTATGTTGCAATTCTTGAAGTTGTACTTGTTTTGCCTTCCCATGCTTTTAGCTTTGCGCTTTTATGACTTGTCTCTTTACAAGACTATTTTTCATAGGAAGTGGTTTAGATTTAAATGTGTTCCATACTTGCTTTTTGATGCTCTCTATTGCTTCAAGTTCCTATATGGTGCCTTTGCCTCAAGCTCTTATATCGCGCCCACATGAGCATCTTATTACTGCGCCTAGCTCAAAGGCGTTAAAGATAAGCACTCTTGAGAGATAACCCATTGTTTATTTTCAGTACTTTTTCTTTTATTTGAGTCTTGGAAGTTATTACTACTGTAATAACCACTCCTTATCCTTTTTATTTCGTTTTTGTGCCAAGAGAAGCCTCTAATTTGAGTGAGGTAAAGATTTGGGGATGTTGCTGTCCTGAAACTGTTTTCGGTGCTGCACCGTAAAAATTCGTGAAAATTCTCTGTATATATTTTGGACCTGCGATTTCTTGTGCATATGCCCCAGGTTATATCCAAACTTTCATTAGTTGAACACTTTTTGATTTGAGCAACAGAAAACCCCTAAACAATTCGACCTTTGTCAGCTGTTCTGTTTTGACAGATTTCTGCCAATATTTGTGTTTGCCGCTTTATCGCTTTCTTTTTGAGTTATTTTGATCACGGAACTTTTGGGGAAGTTGCTACAGTAGTATATGCTATATTTGTGGTGGTTTTGGGTTGAAACCTGAAGCAAAAAGGGTTGATTATATGTTATGCTTACACTAATGTTGCTAATAGATTTGTGTTTAGTTTTGTCTGAAGGAAGTTTTCAAGTGTAGGGATTGGAGAATGATGAGATGAGTTGAAGAATGGACAAAAGCTCAAGCTTGGGGATGCCCATGCATCACCCCAAGAAATATCCAAGAAGTACAAGCATAAAAGCTTGGGGATGCCCCCGAGGCACCCCTTCTTCATCGGCAAAAATCAGGTCACCTTTCAAGACACTATATTTTTATTGCTTCATGCACTATGTGTTTTTCTTGGAGCATCAGTCATTTTAGTTTTCATTATTAGTTTTGCTTTGTTTGATGCAATAAATAGTTAGATCACATCATGTTTCCTTTGGAGGAGATGAACTCGCTTTTCATTTGCCAAGAACACTCTAGTTTTCACTCTTATCGTTCAACGAGTGTTCTTCTTTTTCTGCTACTGCTTTTGGTTTTCGTTTTTGCCTTGATTTGCGTTCAGATCTTCTTATATTTATTTATCAAGGTGTATTTTTTGCCTCTGGTCTTTATTGGTTTTCCTCAAAAGAGTTGGATTAAAAAAGTTCGAATGGTGTTGGAAAAGAGAAAAAGCTTTGTGCAAAATAGTGGTACAAAAAGGAGCTTGTGTAGACTGCGGCTTAGGCTTTTTCATGTCATGCTTGATGTCTTTTTGATAGTATGCTTAGTGTTTTTGCTGTAGCATGACTTGTCTCAAATGACTGAGATTGCTTAATGAGCCTTTGAAAAAATCATGCGTTGTTTTTATCGTTTGGAAGCATTATTTTGGTTTTCTCCTTGATGCTTTATTTGGGTTGACTTGGCACATGCTCACACATGTTAGACTCTTACAAAGTCGCCAATAGCCTCTATGATCATTTAGTTTTTGACTTTTGATGCCATCTTATGCTTCTTTTAATGTTGCTTTGTCGCTTTGCATGATTATGGCCGTTATTGCTCTCTTAGTTGGTCGCTCCCAGCCTTTTGCTAGCCCTCATTTTGTACTGAGTATGAGCTCTACTCGTGCATCCAACTCCCAAAAACCAAGTTTGCCATTGTGTCCACTATAAATTCCTATGCATGGTATTTGCAAGCCATTCAAAGTAAATTTGCATGTGCTACCTTTCAAAAAACCTTCAAAACACTTCTCGTTTTGTGACACTGTTTTTAGCTCATGGGGACGTAGTGGTCGGATTTGCTATCTTCCATATTGTTTATTCCAAAAAGAAAAAAAAAGAGAAAAAAGAAAGAAAAAAGGCACTCCTCCATGGTATGTGAATGTTGGTGGGCACCCGATGGAATCGGTTAGCCATGGTTTGAGAAAGGAAAAAAGGTGGGGAGGAGTGCCAAGCTTTATAAAAGAGCACAAAAGTGCCAATCTCTCTCTCAAAAACTTGCTTCGTTTTTGTATGGAAGATAGTAAGAACCCCATTGCCAGTCGTTGACAAAAGCAACCACCTCTCAAAACCAATTTTTATCTCTCTGTTTTACAAATGAAAAGCTCTAGCACATGTTTAATCACTGCTTCCCTCTGCGAAGGGCCTTTCTTTTACTTTTATGTTGAGTCACCACCTTCTATCTTTATGCACCATTAAGAGAGCATAGTTGTCATTCTTAGTATAATGTGCATTGTCCCAAAGTTTATCATTGATTGATTCATATTGTTGGTTTCACTTGTTCTTAAATTATTTGTATCTAGTCGCCCTCTTAAACTTGAAGGTATCCTATGCATTTATGTTTTGCTCTCCATGAAGGACAAGCTGAAAACCATTTGTATGTTTTTCCTTATGATTTGAACACACGTTTGACTTTCATTGTTTCATTTTCATGATCTTTTGTTTGTGTTCATTTGCATGTTATAACATGGTTGCTAAGTTCTTATTGTCAATATTATGTCTTTCATGCCCATGTTTTAAGTTCTTTTGATCCCAGCGCACAACGCTTACATATTTGATCAAGATTGTGATGGTGCATGTCACCTCAAAAATTATTTCTTTTGTTATCACTTACCTACTCGAGGACGAGTAGGAGTTAAGCTTGGGGATGCTGATACATCTCCAACGTATCTATAATTTTTGATGCTCCATGCTTATTTTTACACCATTTGCCTTGCGTTTCGTTACACTTCGTGGCGCTTTTATGCATTTTCTGGAACTAACCTATTGACAAGATGCCACAGTGTCAGTTCCCTGTTTTCTGCTGTTTGTGTGTTTCAGAAAAGCTACATAGGAAATATTCTCAGAATTGGATGAAACAAAAGCTAGAAGTCTTATTTTTCCCGGAAGCTTCCCGAAGACCGAAAGAGAGCCGGAGGGGGGCCAGAGGCCGCCCTCACACATAGGTGGCGCGGCCCAGGCCCTGGCCGCGCCACCCTGGTGTGAGGAGCCCCTGGCTGCCCCCTGACGATGCCCCTTCGCCTATATAAAGCCTTGGGACGGAAAACCCTAAAGGAGTCGACGTTTTTCCCAGAACAGTTCCGCAGCTCCGCCGCCATCAAAGACAAATTTCGGGGGACAGAAGTCTCTGTTCCGGCACCCTACCGGGACGGGGAAGTGCCCGCGGAGCCATCTCCATCGGTCTCCATCGCCGTCTCCGCCGTCTCCATCGACCTCACCGCCATCTCCATCAACCTTGCTGTCTCCTATGATGAGGAGGGAGTAGTTCATCCCCGGGGCTGAGGGCTCTACCGGTAGCTATGTGGTTCACCTCTCTCTCCCATGATGTGATCTTTATGTGATCGTGAGCTTTGTATCATGTTGAACAAGTAGATTTTATTATTCAGATATTATGTGTACTCTAGTGATGTTATTAAAGTAATCTATTCCTCCTGCCATGGTGTAACGGTGACAGTGCGTGCATCGTGGTGGTACTTGGTCTAGGCTACGATTGTGATCTCTTATGGATTATGAGAATAATTATCGCTATGATAGTATTGAAGTGATCTATTCCTCCTTTCCTGGTGTAATGTTGACAGTGTGTGCACCGTGTTAGTACTTGGTCTAAGTTGCAATAATATCTATCTTGAGTTGTGATCTGATTTGGATATCTCTATGAGTGGTGTTTGTCAAGTACTTGATGAACTTTGAGGAGTGCTTCGTAGCCCTACGCAATGATTAGTGTTATTCAATAGGAGAGTAATTCAGAGTACCATAGTGAAGAGAAGTTGTTTATTTGTTCAATCATGTTATATTTGTTGGGAGTGTGTCCACTAGTGAAAGTATGATCCCTAGGCCTTGTTTCCAAGCATTGCACACCGTTTACTTCCTGTTTTGTTACATGTTTGCTCGCAGCGATATTTACTTCAAGTCACATTTGCTAATTATAATCATCACTACTACTTGTATTTCACTATCTCTTCGCCGAACTAGTGCACCTATAGATCTGACAAGTGTATTGGGTGTGTTGGGGACACAAGAGACTTTCTGTATCGTAATTGCAGGGTTGTTTGAGAGGGATAGCTTTGACCTCTTCCTCCCTGAGTTCGATAAACCTTGGGTGATCCACTTAAGGGAAACTTGCTGCTGCTCTACAAACCTCTGCACTTGGAGGCCCAACACTGTCTACAAGAACAGACGCGTGCGTAGACATCAATGGCAAGGTCTAAAGATTTAGCATACAATGGTCTTTCTAGATAGAATGTAGAGGTAACAATCTTGTGCTTAGCATAATCATGGATAGATTTTAGAGATAACTTATGTGAATAGATTCACATGAGTTTAGAATAATGCAACATAACACTACTGAATAAAGTGTGATAACACTTACTCAAAATAGTACATGTTACACATAGGCTTGGGCAGGAGTTTTGTGATATATTGATTTACTCAATTAACCCTTTTGTAAATTGAATAATTCAACATAGGCCACTTGGATTAAGTTGGCTTGGGGTTGAATAAGATTGGATGTTATTTAGTATGATGGTGATGGATAGGTATGATCATAAGACTAACTTTTGTAGAAGGAATTATATTGAAAAGAATTATAGACTTAACTCTATAATGGAATTACTCAAATTCTCATATTTGAATTTGAATAATTACAAGGTGACTCAAATATTTTGACTAGTGGTTCTACTGGATATTTTTATTTAATTGCTTATTTCCAATTTAGGGGTTTGAATATGGCATACACCACCATTTTAATTTGTACTACAATTATTTATGTTATTTGAAAACTATGTTTTGTTGTATTTGGATAGAGCTCTGTATAACAAAGCCAACCCAATTGGAATCAACTTAAAATCATTTATAGATTGCAAATGAAGTCCAAATTACTGATTTGCACAATATCTAAACTTAGCCATTGAGTGCACGACTCAAGTTTGGATTTTTATTGCTCTAATGTGTTCTACAGATCAAGGGCTTTCGAAAGACTACCAATTTATAAATTTTGGATAAACAGAAATAAAGTTATGAATTAATTAAATTAACAGAAGTGTTTGATTCAGTTTGCAAATGGTTTCAAATTTAACACATAAAATATGAAGTTTTATTGTACTAATGGATTCTACACTTCCTAAGGATTCCAACGAGATATTATTTGCTATTTTTGGACCCACAGAACATTTTAAATGGATTTTACAAGTTGCAGCCTATTGAAAGAGTTTTGAATCTAATTTGTTTTCAGAGAGGCCACATGTCATCTTCTAATAGGCAGGTACCGCTTCGGTTGGATCTCAAATATCGGCCGTAGGATCTTAAGTGGGCTGGGTGGCTGGGATCGGTTCGTACCAGTTCGGTTAAGTGAGTCGATCTGGGGTGTTGGATCTTGATTGGACGGATCAGGGAAGATCTGAGAGAGGTAAGGCTCACCTAGGGTTTCGGCTCGCCGGAGGAGTCGCCAGCGGCGAGGCTGCGGCACGGGAGCGGACCTGCGTGGCGATCCGGTGGTCGCTCGAGATGATGAAGGCGACGACGGTGACGAGCTCATCGAGAAGAGGACGATGGAGACCACGGCGGGGAATGGGGCTTCCTGGAACTGCAGAGAACGCCGACCGGAGTTAGAGGTGGCTGGGTGAGGTCTCAGTCGAGGAAGATAGCGAGAGTAAGAAGAGGTTTTGGGTCTCGGTGCTTTTACCAGAAGGAGCAGCTCGATGAGGCGGACTAGGGGGCGAAGCAGGAGGTCTCGAGGTGGCGGAGTCACCGGCAATAGCTCGCCAGAGCTCTCAGTTTGCCGCGGTGGTTAGAGGTCTCGCACGGGCTGACTGGGGGCGATTACATGGAATTAAATGGGGGCTTTTATAGAGGAGAGAGGGGCGCACCGATTAGGAGAGATCGGGGAGCAAATCACGCGCCATTTCAAATGAATTTAATCGGAGTTAAATGGTGGTCGCCTCGGTGCCATTTTTGGCAGAGGAAGAAGAAGCAGTCCACCCTGACAGGTGGGTCCCGCTGTCAGAGGGAGAGGTGGAGAAAAGAGGGTAACGTTTCGGTGAGCTCGGGTGGGCCGTGGGCCGCTTGCGGGACTGGGCCGAATGGTTCCCCGGGGCCTCTTCCATATTTTCTTTTCTTTCCTTCTTTTTCCTTTTCTATTTTTCTTATTTCTTTTATATCTTTTGCATTTGTTATTCAAATTGATTCAATCTAGTTTCTGAAATTTTCTAATATTCAAAATAACATTTTAAGACAATAGCAAACATGTTTTTATAATTAAAACAAACCTTCTATAAAAACTATATGAATTGGCCAAGGGCTTTTTCTTGCATAATAATAAAATAGAACTTGGGTTTGTAAATAATTCCTTTTAAAATCAGAGAATAACTTTATAGAAATAGTGTTTGAAATTTTATTTAAAACATGCTTTTGGCATAGCAACTTTATTTGATATAAAATCTCTTTTGTAAATTGTTTCCTTCGCAATTATTGCTTGCATAGGATAAAAGCAAAAATGGTAATAGAGATGTTTTTTTTTAATAATTTCTGAAGATGAAAATAATCTTTCAAAACAAAGGGTTGATGGAAAATAGTTTTGAAAGAAGGAATTGGATAAATAGTTTTTGAAGTAGATGAGGTATGGGAAAAACTTTGGTATTTTAGTATTGGGGTTTTAGGGTTTTTGATTAGATCTTAAATTGTTTAAGGTAACCTTTAGTTATAGTTCAAAAAGTTTTAATTTCTTGTGATTTTTCAATCAAGTCAAACAATTACAAGCACTTATTTTAATTTTTTGATTTTCCAAAAATTGGAAAAGTCAGGGATGTTACAGTGAGCCGCAGCACCTGCTCCATGCTTGGCTCAGGTGGTGGGGGCGGATTGCCTCCAGCTTGGCCTCGCGTTTCCGGAGCCATTCTGGAGAGAAGTGGTTTGGTGAGATTCATAACAAGGAAACTTATGCATGCTTCCAATAAAAAGAACTAAACTCATGCATATCATAACATCCATGGTAACCATACACAACATGCTCCAACAACCATACATAGCAAGTCCAGGCATACATAATATATACAAGCAAAAGAGCGCCGAACATGTCCAGACACACACATACCACATAGTCTCATACATCACACATAGCAAATGGTTCTAGAAAGACCATACAACACCAATATGCAAAAGGGAGCAAACTAACAACTATGCGACAGCCTACGTGAGAGGTGCAGTGGAGGAACCTACTCGTCGCCGCTAACGTGGGGGACTAACTCCTCGGGGTCCTCCTCACTAGGAGTCTCAGGAGCGTAGAAGTCAAGGATAGCGTTGCGGTCATCACCGCTCTTGCTACCATGGTCGTCGTCGCCGGTGCTAGCGGGCTCCTCGTTGAAGGCCTCCTGGTGGTCATCGTCGCGGCCAAGTACCACCTCGTTCTCCTTGCGGAGCTTGGCGGTCTCCTCCTCCAGCTCGGACACGTGGCTCTCAAGAGAAGCCAAGTGGTCCTCCAACTCGCGGACGCGCCTCCTAAGAGCCTTGTTCTTCTTCACGATCTTTCTCTTGGCAGCGAGGAGACGGTGACGTGTGAAGATAGACTCCTGGAGATCCTCACGAAGAACGGCTAGCTCTTGCCCTCTCTCATCAGCGACCATCCAGACATGGTCTAGATGCACCTGCGTGTGGTGCAGAAGAGCCTCGGTGTGGCAGAAGTGGCAGTCGAAGGGGGTGTACATGGCAGCCTGGTAGGGAAGGCCATCGGCGTCGACCCTCCCATAGTGCTCGTAGCGGGTACCAAGTAGCTCGTCATAGTGGAGGTGGACTAGGAGCGAGATGGCGTGACGTAGAACGCGCATCAGGCCATCGCCCCAGTTGCGCTCGATCACCTCAAAAGTGAACTCCGGTGAGGTAGGCGAGACCTCCTTCCCGTGGACCTAGCAAACCACCCAGATAGCCAGCTCCCGGGTACCCTCCTCGAACAAGCGGTAGCCTCGCACCTCGGGACGTGGGCATCCTAGGCGCGCGGCCAACTCGACCAAGTCCCGCTCGAAAACCAGCACGTCCTCGTGGGTGCCGACCTGACGGTGTGCAGTGGGGGCGTCCATCTACACAAGTTTTAAATTAGAGTTTATTAATGACTTACCCAAGTGTGCAAGATTCATACATAAGTAAAAACTTGAATTAAAATGCAAGTAATTAAAGATGATTATAGAATAAGGGAAGAGATGAGAGCAATATATATTTACCTTTGATATATATAGCCATCTCTTTTATTTTTGGAAAAATAGTTTTTGGTCCGATCTAACGCCCATGCTAAACTAGGGTCTCCTAAGGTCAGGATGGCTCTGATACCAACTATGTGGGGACCCCGGCTTACCACCCAGGAATTCCCGTTATGCATATTGTCGTCGTGGTGAAACAACATATGCCATAGGATGGCTTAAATGGGGGCCGAACTAGATGCTGGAGGATTCGGGAGAGGGGAACGAGCTAAAAAGCACGACAGAAAGAGACACTGATCTACCCAGGTTCGGGGCTCTCGTAAGGAGATAACACCCCTACTCCTGCTCTACTGATTGTATATATGGGTCGATGTAGTACACCACAATGGTGCTTCCAAGCTCTCTGCTAGAGAAGGAAGATGAACTGCTAAGTGTAGGAGTACAGAGTGATCAATCTACCTTCAACCTTCCAACCTTCTTCCAGCTACCAACCTTCCAACCTTCTTCCAGCTACCAACCTTCCCACCCTTTGCTAGGACTCCCTGTGCCACCTTATATAGTGGTGGCCAGGGTTACAACGGTCATACAAGACCACAAGACAAGGGCTACACTCCAAACAGGAGCTGGTGGCGATGGCAGAGACCCTTGACTTCGCCCCTGATTGCTCTCGATGGGACGCCATATCCCTGTACCTTGTACCTCTTGAACTGTTGCCTTACCTCTGTGCGGTAAGCTCGTACTTGTGCACAGTGAGGGTAGGTAACCTTCACTGTGCACCCTGCCATCTTACTCTGCTACCATGCTTGGATGTTTTCTTCCTTGATTGTAGGGATGTGACACCTTGGTTGACTTAAGTATCCCGGATATGACCGTTGGCCATACCCAGGACTTATATGCCGGACCAACGACCTACGAGGGTCGGGTAATCCGGCCTCCCCTGCTCCTGCACAACACACAAAATAATTAGGCCGGCATATCTGAGTATATGCCGGCACACCTATACTAGTATTCCGGCTATACCGGCATATCCAGACACCAGCCGGGATATACATATATGCCGGCCTGGCCGATGCTCCTATATTCCGGCCAGGCCCTTTCTTGGTCAACCGGCATAAAAGTCAACCATAAGCCTTGTGTCTTTCTAGTCTCTTGACCCTACCGGGGGTCATCCCCCCGACACTAGTCCCCGAAGCTGCCGAGGTTCCCCAGTCATAACTGTGGAGCCTTGACAGGTTCAACATACCTTTCTTCATTATGCCCCGGCGATCAGATTTATATGCCGGCACATCTGCACATATCCCGGCCTCTGTTCCTGTTCCAAAACTTATTCCGGCCGGTCCCTAGGGTATTCCGGACGGAACATATACATCGGGCAGTTAATCCGACATATATACGAGTCTTCCTCGAGAAGCCATGTCTGACAGCTTTGCATCGAAACTTGTAACTGCCCTGCCACCTCGAACGGTCACCCACGATGCGACGGTTCATAGTGCAGCAGTTACTTCTTGCCATCATTGCGTCATGGCACGGTTACAGGAACCGCCGCCCCACTCTGTGCCGCCACGTGGCGCCTCGCCGCAGAAACGGTCGGGGGAGTGGAGCACTATCCTCCCCACGACCCCCACGACCGGCCTCCTCGGTATAAATACGGGGTGGGGGTAACTTATTCTTTTTACCCCCGCCACAGTGCCTTCTTCCTCAGATCCTCTGCCTCTCGCGCTTTGCCGCCGGACCAAGAAACCGAGAAGGGAAGCTGCCGCCGTCGTCCACCTGCACGCCGGTGCCTCCGCTTGCCGACGTCCGGCGTCATCGTCGACGACGCCACCGCCGCCTCTTCTCCCCGCAGTCTTGGAGGGAGATTGGATCTTCCTCTGCACACTTGCCGCCGCCGCTCCGTCGCCGTAGGCCAAGCTCCGGTGAGTTCCTCTTCCTCTGTTCTTCCTTTCCCTGCTCTTCTGCAACTAGGCTGCGGTAGCCTCACTGGTTCGTATCCATGGTAGTTCCTTTGCTGGATATTTCGTTGCTTCGATTAGCATTGCTAGCAGTGTTTCGTAACAGCTCACAGGTGTTCTTCCGCAGAAATTATATCCCTGTTTATTTCCGATTTTAACTGCCTCGGTAGATCTTCTATTCCTGCTAACATCTGTGAGAGTGGTATGCCGGAGAGACTAACCTCCCTCTTTTCTCCGGCCTTGATAGGAATAACATCACGGGACTCCGGCTCTCACGCCTTATCCCGGCCACTAAGATGGCATCTTCAAGCATGACGGCTACCTCGGCCTCTGAGGAAGATACCTCGGCCCGAGCCCAAGGACGTTCCGGCTGGGAGGGGTCGGAGGTTACTCCGGCCGACATATCCTGGGTCACCTCCACCAGGAGAGTCCCGGAGGGCATAGCATGCCGGCTACCAGCGGGAGAAACTGTGCCGGCACCTGAACCCGGCGAACGCGTCGTCTTCATCGCCCACTTCGAGCGGGGCTTCGGCCTGCCGGCATCGGACTTCTTCCGGGACTTCCTCAACACCTACGACCTACAACCTCATCATATCCCGGCCAATGCCGTGATGATCCTCTCCGCCTTCGCTGCTTTTTGCGAGGGCTATGCCGGCATAGAGGCCCTTACTCAAGGCTGGGCGAAGTACTTCCAACTGCGGAAGCAAGTCGTCCAAGAGCCGCCCCGGAGCAAGGACGACCCGCCGGAGACGACCCAGGAAAAGAAGGACCGCCCCATGACCCTCTGCGGCGCGGCCACCATCATGTCCCGAAAGGGCTCGGACTTCCCCAAGGTGGAACTCCTGGAATCTTGCAAGAAGTGGCAGAAAAGCTTCTTCTACGTCAAGAACACCACCGACGAGGATCTGCTCAACCTGCCGCCATTTGTGGACGAACCACCCTTGGCCATGACGAACTGGACCTATAACCCGAAGAACTCGGTGATGCCGGTGAATGCGCTTCACCGGGTTAAGGGCGAGCTCCTGGATGCCGGTCTTACTCCTCAAGACCTGGTGGCCTGCTATATAAGCCGGCGCGTCTCCCCTCTGCAGCGCCGGTCGCACAAGATCTGTCAGATGAGCGGGCCAATGGACCCCACCCGGCACTCCACACACGAGCTGACTCCGGCCGACATTCTGCGCCGGATTAAGGATGTCTGCAAGTCCTCTCAGGCCACTTTTGCCTGGGGGCTAGAACCATACAGCCGGGATAGGCCCGCCCCAACGGTAAACCATCTTATCCGATACATAAAGTCCATGTCCGGCACATAGATACTTAAGCCGATACATGTCTATTTGCCGACACATATCATATTGATCCGACATACCTCTTCCACCGGCATATTTCCTTGTCTGAATACTTGACTTTGCTGTTTATACAGAAATTCAGCTTCCAAACCATGGAGAACTCCCGGATGATAAGAATGCAAAGTACACCAAAGAAGACTTCATTGCCAACAAGCATGGTAATGAAAGAGAACCTTGGGTGCAGAAACCAATGCCTTTTCCTGGTAAGAAACACAAGTCAAAGGAAGAAGAACACTACAACAGGTTTTGTGAATGGATGAACCTTTATTTTTGCAAATTCCTTTGACTGAGCTATTAGAATGCCTCCTTATGCAAAGTATATGAAAGATATTGTTACTAATAAAAGGAAGATTCCTAATGAGGAAATTTCCACTCTACTTGCTAATTATTCTTTTGATGGTAAAGTTCCGGAGAAGCTTGGAGATCCAGGTATACCAACTATTCCTTGCTCCATTAAAAATAACTATGTTAGAACTGCTTTATTGATTGGAGCCGGAGTTAGTGTCATGCCTTTTTCTCTTTATAAGAGACTTGATCTAGAAAAATTGGTATCAACTGATATATCTTTGCAGATGGCTGATAAGTCTACTACTATCCCTATTGGTATATGTGAAAATGTTCCTGTTCAAGTTGCTAACAGTTGTTTGATATTAACTGACTTTGTTGTGTTGGAAATGCCTGAAGATGATAATATGTCAATTATTCTTGGAAGACCTTTTCTAAACACTACAGGTGCTGTTATTAATTGCAATCAAGGAAAAGTAACTTTTAATGTCAATGACAAAGAGTATACGGTCTATTTTCCCAAGAAGATTGATAGAAAGAACGCTCTAATTCAATCAAGAATGTTGAGACCATTCGAGTTGGTCAAATTATTTGTTCAGAGCGAAAGCCCAAGAAGAATATAAAATTATGATTGGGACTATGCCTATCAAGGTCGAGGTAACATAAGCATATAGTGAAATGCAAAGTTTTGCCTCATATAAAGTTAGTTTGGTAACAAGACTTGATCAACCTTGTTAACAAAGTGATTTTATATAAACGAAACTTCGTTTTCACCGCATTTACTTTACCTCACTTATATTTACTTGTTCATTTTTTTTGTTCCCTCTGTTTAGTTACATGATTAGAATATCTTAGAGCTGCTGTCACTTGGTTTTGATTTGCTTGCAATCTTGCCATCGTCGTTTTCCCGAGTTTTATTCTTTTATCGTTTTTCTGAAAAATCCTCGAAAATAAAGTTTCTCGAAAAATTCAGAAAAATCTTTTAAATTTTTATGTCAAAAATGGGGCAGAGAGGCACTGGGAGACCTCAGGGGGACCTACCACGCCATCTCACCACCAGGGGGCGCGGCCCAGCCTGGCCGCGCCCACCTATGGTGAGGGGGCCCCCTGGCCTCTCACTTATCTCTTCCTCCCCAGCTCTTTCTCTCTCCTGAAAACAACGACACACCTGCTCAAACTCGAGTTCTTGCTGCTCTCCATCTCGATTTTTCGATCTCCTTGCTCAGCCCATCATTGTTGCTGAGATTTGGAGCATTTGTTCTCCGGTATGTGACTCCTCCGATTGTCCAAGTAGAATTTTGTTTAGTGAAGTATTTCTTGAGTATTTTAGCTCTATAGGTGATAGGTGAAATGAGTTGCATGCTTGTTCTATTGCTTAGAAATATTATTTTGATGCATGTTAGCCCTCTAGTAACTCCCTATAGTAGTTCCCTACATTTGTTTGTTTCGAAATCATTTTTTATGAGGTTTGTCAAAAATTTCAGAAAAGGGACATGGACAACTACACCTATGGAGAAGTCTTTGAAAGAGAAGCACCAAGGTCATCAAGGCCTTCAAGATCCACTCCTCAATATAGGATATCTTACAATGAAGATCTTATGTCACCAAACCTTGAGGGAGACGATGGAGATGCGCATCCATCCACCTTCCCTTGTGCTAACTTTTTGAGTGATGCAGGGATTCTTGATGATTTCTTGCTCCTTATTAACAGGGTTGGATTGACTACATACATGATGGATGAGAGTAATCAATATGCTATTCTCACAAAGATTTTCGTTGAAAGTTTTAAATTCACTAACTCTCATTTCAATCCTTCCATTGCATTTAAGATTTATGATAAGTCTATCACCATCTCTTTGGAGAGGTTTTGTAATATTCTAGGTATACCCATGTTTGGGACGACAAAGAAGATGCTAATCAGCCCACTGATTTGCTGGAGCTTTACCGAGGAGTGACTAACGATGATGACCGCACAGCACAGCGTGGCAAGATAAGAAACATTCAACTCCCAGCTATTAGATATTTTACTTACTATCTTGCTACTAGTGTACTTGGTAGAGGAAACACTAGCAATATCTCCAATTATCATTTAGCTTTTCTAGCTACCGCTCTTGATGTTAGTAGGAAGTATAACCTCGGTGCTATTATTGCTCGTCGCCTGGCCGCTAGGGGACCTATTTATGGAGGTATTATTGCTGCGCGCATTGTTGCTGCTCTTGAACTTCCTATTGCTCCTCATGATATATTGTTGACTCCACAGAGGCTTGATCTTGCTGCCATGAAGCTCCATCACTTTGTTACTACTAACTCTTGTGCAGGGAAATTAGTTTATACAATGTTATTTACGGATGGAGAGGAAAGGGAAGTGCCCTTGCCACAACCCAGTTTGTTCAGTATTGATAACAGGCCATGGTCACGCACGAAGGAGGAGTTGGACGAGCGGATTAGGGTGCTCGGCTTCAACATACAGCATGGCGTCGTGGACCAGAGGAAGAGGAGGAGCCGGCCTATCACTACACCACATACCATACCGGAGTGCCCTCGAGCTCATATCAGGACGAAGGTGCTTCTTCGTCATATTTTGGGGATGCCACTTCATGGCCGAGCTGGGATTGATCTCCACTTAGGCCAAAAGCCTAAGCTTGGGGGGAGGTACGCCAACGATTCACTCATCTACATATCATATTCTGTCGATACTTTGTATATCCATGTTTCGCTTTCTTTTCTTTATTGTTCCTATTTTATTATTTCTACTTTCCCAAAACACAAAAAGACCAAAAATATTTCTGTTGTTTCTCTTTGTTTGCCTTTTTAGTTTGCTAGCTTTGGTTTGCTTTACTTGCTATTTTCGGTTTAGTATTTGAAAAATCCAAAAACATTTTGCTTTATTTGCTATTTCCTTCTGTTCTTGTTTCAAAAATCGAATAACCAAAAATATTTGTTGTTCTTCTTCGGTTTTGTAAAGTTTGTTGCAGAGTTCAGTCTCCCGTGACTCCATTGGAGCTTGGTATTCACTTCATATTATTCAAGCCACACAAGTGAAAAGCAATAATGATGACATATGACAATCCGAGATGTGGTAAGAGGCTGGTATGAACTCTATTTGTTTTCATTTTTGTACATATACTCATCTATGTGGACATGCTTAGTCAGTTCATGTAAGGTATATGTTATCTAATGGATGCTTTGTAGTTCTTGCTCTCATGTGATTATTTCCAATTTACTAATAGTTTGTAGCATGTCATGTAGACGCTTGCATGCATTGTTTTATTCATATTATGGTATGTTATTGTGGTATCCACCTCTGAAAGTTTCATTTGAATCGACTTGGCACATGCTCAAGCATGCATATGACTGAACAAAAAGTCAATTAAGCCTCGATGATTTACTTTGCCTCAGAGTTCTTGTATCATTTTTATGCCTATATTAATTTTGTTTTGTCGTAAGCATGATTATGACAGTTATTGCTCTCTCGATTGTCGCTTCCCAGTCTTTTGCTAGCCTTCACTTGTACTGAGAGGGAATACTTCTCGTGCATCCAATCACCAAAAACCAAGTCTACCAAAGAGTCCACTATAAATTCCTATGCATGGTATTTGCAAGCCATTCCAAGTAAATTTTCATGTGCTACCTTTCAAAACTTTCAAATACTTCTCATTTTGTGCCACTGTTTTTAGCTCATGGGGACGTAGTGGTCGGAATTGCTATCTTCCATATTAAATTAAGTACCCCTCGACTAGGCAGCTTCATCTGCTCGTCATTAATTTTGCATGAGAGCTGGTCAGACCATTGTAATCTAATTCTAAAAAGAAAGAAAAAGGCACTCCTCCATGGTATGTGAAAGTTGGTGGGCACCCGATGGAATCAGGTAGCCATGGTTTGAGAAAGGAAAAAAGGTGGGGAGGAGTGCCAAAGCTTTATAAAAGAGCACCAATGTGCCAAATTTTCAAAGAACTCGGAACCGCTCTCACTTGTTTATTATGGAAGATAGCAAGTCCCCATTGCCAGTCGTTGACATGAAACAACTACCTCTCAAAATAAATTTTTATCTCTGTTTTACAAATGAAAAGCTCTAGCACATGTTAAATCACAGCTTCCCTCTACGAAGGGCCTTTCTTTTACTTTTATGTTGAGTCTTCATCTTCTAACTTTAAGCACCTTCTTGAGAGCATAGCTGTTATTCTTAGTGTAATGTGCTTGTCCCAGAACACAGTTAATTGTGGTATAACTTTGATGCTTGTATCTTTGATATTTTTACTTCTAATCTTCCTTTGGACTTCAGAGGTGCCTCAGCATTTATGTTTTGCTCCACAAATAAAGGCAAGCGGGATACCACTCTTCCATATCATTTATGAACATTACAATCTTGTAGCTTCTTATGTTCATGTTACTTGTTATTAGTGCATTGGTCTCTTTCATAGCTTGCTAGACTATGAGGTAATGTTAGTTGCATATTTCTTATTATGAATTGCCTGAGTACTTGATCATATAGTTAGTATATATATATCCATGAAGCAAATGTGTTCGTGAAAGTTTTTCTTATCGCTCTCAGTTGTTAACTGAATTGCTTGAGGACAAGCAAATAGCTAAGCTTGGGGGGAGTTGATACGTCCAAAACGTATCTACTTTCCCGAACACTTTTGCTATTGTTTCTCCTCTAATTTGTGTGTTTTGAATACAACTAACACGGACTAACGCTGTTTTCAGCAGAATTGCTCTGGTGTCTCGTTTTTGTGCAGAAATCCGACTTTCAGGAAAAATCCCGAAAAATACTGCAAAAATTCTATTTTGCCAGAAGACCCACGGAGCCAGAAGGAGAGACGAAGGGGGGCAGCGGCCTGGGCTCACCACCAGGGGGTGCGGCCCAGCCCTGGCCGCGCCCACCTGTGGTGAGGCCGCCTCGGCTGTCGCCTCGACCCCTCCTTCCGCCTACATATACCCTCTGACATGAAAACAGCGGGGGTTTGGCGTTTTTCCCAGATAGACTTCCGCTACGCCGCCGCCATCAGAAACCGTGATTCGGAACCAGAAACTCCGTTCTGGCACCCTGCTGGGACGGGGATTTGGAGGAGATCTTCATCACCATCATCACCGACGTCTCTCCATCAACCATCCATGACTCCCCCATCCATGTGTGAGTAATTCCCGCTGTAGGCGAAGGGGATGGTAGGGATTGGATGAGATCATTCATGTAATTTGCTATGAGATTGTTAGGGCATAGTGCCTAGTATCTTTTATTAGTGCTTATGACATTGTTGCAACTTGTTGTGCTTAATGCTTGTCACTTCGGGCCCGAGTGCCATAATTTCAGATCGGAACTTGTTATTGTTATATGATGATACTTGTTGTTTATGGTCTTACCTACAAGTTGTATACACATATTGTTGTCCGGAACCCGAGGCCCCAAAGTGACAGAAATTGGGATAACCGGAGGGGATGGCTATGATGTGAGGATCACATGTGTTCACCGAGTGCTAATGCTTTGCTCCGGTACTTTATTAAAAGGAGTACCTTAATTACCAGTAGTTTCCCTTGAGGCCCTGCTGCAACAGGCTGGTAGGACAAAAGATGTCGTGCAAGTTTCTCATTGCGAGCATGTACGACTATATACGGAATACATGCCTATGATTGTTAGTACTAGGATGCTTTATCATTATTTATCTGCAATGCCCATGTCTCACTGATTTCATGAATTATCTTATCCATGCAACGCCCGTACATCCATCCCTATGCCTACAGTATTTGATTCTACTGTTTACTATTGCTACTATTACCGCTTTTATTCTACTACTGCTGTTACTGTTTCACTACTATCACCACCATAAAACTGTTGCTACTGATAAACCGCTGCGAACAAGTCTGTTTCTAGGTGCAGCTGAATTGATAACTCATCTGTTAAGGCTTATAAATATTCTTTGGCTCCCCTTGTGTCGAATCAATAAATTTGGGTTTTACTTTCCTCGAAGACTGTTGTGATCCCCTATACTTGTGGGTCATCACCCTTCGCCTATAAAGACCCCCAATGGGAAAAACCTAAACACCCGATCACTTTTCCAGAAACACATCGCGATCCACCGCCGTCGTTGATCCGAGATCGGGAGGGTCCAGAAGCTCTTCCCGGCACCCTGCCGGAGAGGGGAATTGCCACCGAAGGTCTCCTTCATCGCCATGCTTACCTCCGGCGCGATGAGTGATTAGCCTACCTTGGACTATGGGTCCATAGCAGTAGCTAGATGGTTTTCTTCTCCACCATATGCTTCATGTTTAGATCTCGTGAGCTGCCTTACATGATCGAGATCACCGTTATGTAATTCTACATGTTGTGTTTATTGGGATCCGATGAATATTGGTGTTATGATTGAGTTGATGTGCTAAATATTATCTTATGTTATCTCTATGTTGTTTATGATCTTGCATGCTCTCCGTTGTTAGTAGCTATCTTGGCCGAGTAGATACTAGTGACTCCAAGAGGGGGTATTTATGCTCGATAGTTGGGTTCATGCCTCTATTTAATCTGGGAGAGTGACAGAAACCTCTAAGGGTGTAGATGTGCTGTTGCCACTAGGGAGAAAACAACATTCTTATGCTCAAGGGCATATGCTTTGTTTACATTACACACTTTGCTTAATGCAGTTATCTGTTGTTCGCAACTTAATACTTGTAGAGTTCTCGGATTGATTCGCCACAAGTGGATTATTAGTCATAGATGCAGTTGGATGGCGGTCTATGTATCTTGTTGTAATGCCTAGAGTAAATCTCATAGTGATCCTCTCGACATATGCACGTTATCTTTATTCTATCAATTGCCCAACTGTAATTTGTTTACCCAGCATGTGTTATTTTATCTTATGGAGAGACACCACTAGTGAACTGTGGACCCCGGTCCTATTTCCATTATATTGCTATCACCTGTTTACTTTACTCGCATATTACTATTGCTTTCCACTCGATACGCTCATTCCTTTGTTTATAGCAAACCGGTGAGATTGACAACCTCATCGTAAGTTGGGAACAAAGTATTTGGTTGTGTTGTGTGCAGGTTCCGCGTTGCAGCTGGCAAAGCAAAGCACTGGACGAGGCGCCCTATAAATTATCTGGAGCTATCGTGAAGCTAGCAAGCATCACCTTCTAGAGTATTGGCTTTTTCCTACTGGATTGATAACCTTGGTTTCGTAACTGAGGCAAAACTTGCTGCTATATTCATCAAACCTTCTCTTGGGGTTTCCAACTGGCCGGTCATTTACTTCATCAACTACACGCCAACAAGTTTTCTGGCACCATTCATCACCGCGCCATCAAACGCAATCAAGCAGCTGCAGCATCCTTCTTCGGCTCATCATCGTCCTTGAGAAGGAAAAATTTGGAGTCAGCAAAATAAAAAGGGAGAGATAAGACTTAAGGATAGGAAAAAGTCTGGATACCAAAAAGTAGCAAAACTCACGAGTCCAGTGTGTCAAATATTTCAAGAGCAGGAGCCTTGGCAGAAGAAGTCTCCCCTGGCGCATCCTTCAGAGAAGAGGTACTCGAGGAAAGTAATTCGTCGAGACGTTTCCTCTTCTTGTCTAGGCTTGGTTCTCTAAAATTTGCAGGAGGAGGCGACGAAGTGGAGCCACTCTCTTCTAGAGAAACTTCGGCATCATCTCCGTCCTGGCCGTCGTCAGCCTCAGGGGCTTCAGAAGCAGCAGAAGCAGGATCAGCCTGAATTAGACCTTCCTCTAGAATAGGGGGACGAGAAACCAAAAATTGATGGTCCTGCAAAAGAATAAGTCGCAAAACTATTGGTTCACAACAGCAAACCACAAGAAGGCGAAGAAAAAAGGGGTCGACATAGACAAATTACAAAGCACATACCACGGATACAGGATGAGTGGAGTCAAAGAAATCAGCTGCCAAAGCTGGGATCTCGTTCTCCTTTGTGAGAGCAGTCAAAGCTCACTCATTTGTCAAGTCCCTTTTTCTCTAGGTCCTCTTCGGACACACGAGAAAGATCTTCTGAGCCAGAATACGACCACAGTTTGGAGACACAAGCTTGGAGAGGCTGAATGCGCCTTTGCAGGAAGAATGCCATGAGTTGAGTTCCTATCAATGTGCCTCCAGTGGCACTCTTCAGACTCTGAATACGAGCTAGCAAAGGCTTGATGCCTTCAACCTCAGCTTCTGTGGGAGGGGAATCCCACGATGTCAGCTTCGTCAGACTCTTGCTCGCATCAAAGGGGGCAATCCCAAACTTGTCGGAGGAAGCAATTTTCTGGTCCTTGATGTAGAACCATTTCTTCCTCCAACCTTGAACTGATATAGCCATGCTAAATTCTAGATAATGCGCCTCGGCGTGCACAGATACAACAACCCCGCCCAGTTCAGGGTTCTTAGATAGAGACACACTGGGGCAGAGGCGGAAAAGGAATTTCCACAAAATCCAATGGGGTTCGATCCCGAGGAAGGATTCGTAGAGGGTGATAAAGTAGGCGATGTGCAAAATAGAGTTTGGCGTGAGCTAGTGAAGCTGCACGCCGTAAACAAAGAGAAGCCCACAGAGAAATTCGTGGGCAGGAAGAGAAAGACCACGCAGAAGAAAAGCGAGAAACATCACCCGATAGCCGCTCAGGGGCTTGGGGATGCACTCAGAGCTGGGGAAGCTGACCTGATCCCCTCCGATGAGGAACCCTTCTTTCTGAGCCTTGGCCAGATCGGCTTGTTCGAATTCCGAGGGCACCCAGCTGGTCGTCGCGTTCACGCCCTTCTTCTTCCCATCTGGTCCTTGTGTGCAACTCTCTTTACGGGCATTCGCAAGAGCTGCGCTCGGGGGCTGCGAGGAAGCTCAGAAGCGCAAGGGAGATGTAGCAATGATGGCGGCGGAAGAACAAAGAGCTGGTAAACAGTAAAAATCGTAGTCTCCCCCTTATAAAGCTTCCTATGAAAGGAACGTGGGCTGAGACGTGGCGCAAGAAGCAGAAGCGGTAAGCCCACTAACGGGCAGAAAACTATAAAATTACGATGCTGCCCACGTGCAACGGTCAGTGTCCAGTCAAATCACACGGAGAGTGATTCTATCAATGACATCACAAGCGTTAAGTCGCCAATTTTTTTTAAAGAAATCATAATACAACTCAAAGATCAGGGTTACTCACAGGAAATTCAGTAACAACCTTGAGTGCTACTATAATCATCGGTGCTAATCAAGGCACCCGACAAACATACAACGAGAAATACAAGGCAGCAGTATGGGAACAATTGTCTTCGAGACTATACCCGAAAAAACCTTCGGCTATAGTCTCGGGGGCTACTACCATCGGGAGCACTGGGCACACACTCGATGATATTATTGAGAAAAACAAGCAGCTGCGTGAAGGATGCAAGGAAAAACAAAAGAGTGTACTTGAGTCTATACCCGGAAAAATACTTTCGAGTATAGCCTCGGGGGCTACTCCCATCGGGAGCGCTGAGCGTGCACCCAACGAAATTTCATTTTCAAGAATAATAAGGGAGGTGAAAGAAGGCTTATTAATTGATGTTACTACCATTGGGAGGGAATTCATATTAGTCAAAAGTTGGACAACCTGAAGATTTTCAGTACTAAAACAGTCAAACAAGGCCAAAACGATTACAAGATATGATTCTCGAGTTGCGTCATTGCGACAAAACTCGAATGACATGATTGAACATATCGTGAAGGTAAGACCCCAAGATCCGTCCTGTGTGGCCTGGTATACGCACCTGGATGCGCTCTGCTAGTAACTTTCCGTGTCTACGATGCGAAAAAAATCCTGGTGGACGCACTGGGTACCCTGAGAACTACTGGAACTCTTTCTTTGTAAGTCCTAAATGCGACAAAAGAAGGGGTTAGACCAGGTCCCAGACTCAAGTCCAAGGCGATTGAGTTTGAAGTAGGTAACAAGTATCTGCTCCAGCAGTTAACTGACCTCTTGATCCGTCAGAGCTGTCAGGCTTGTTAACCAAAACCCCTTGCAAGGTAAAATAATGTAAGTTGTTTAGTTGAGTACAGGGAGAAGAAGAAGTCGAAGATTGACCAAGTCGAAGATATAAAGATTTGAGATTCAACCCGAATCTACAATTCTGGTAGAATCTCGGGGGTTACTAACAAGGGTATAGATAATAGAGCCAGTTACTTGTGTACCCCTGAGGCCCGTTAAGCTAGGCCCAAGTGTAATCATAGTCGAAATACGAGTCCATGTCGTATACCGATATTGTAATATGTATCAAACCCGACCGGTTCCTTGGGACCTAGCCACCTATATATAGGGGCCAGGAGAGGCCGGTCAGGGACAGATTGAGAGTAAGCAAGTTGACCACTACGTTTATTCTCGATACACGCCTTGTTTGACTGATCTTTACCTTCGAGTTCATCCGACACCCTATTCCCCCGATCCTAAGTCCTTCATCTAGGACATTTGTCGAGTTAACCCTCATCACTCAGCCTATCGCGCATAGTTCCTTGGGTCTTAATCCAGCTCCTTCGAGAAGATGGTTTCGAAGGCTTGGGCGCCTCCCAAGTGTTGTTTCTTTGCCTGGCATGTTGTGCAAAATAGGCTTTGGACCTCGGATTGTGTCGCCAAGCATGGATAGCCCCACCAGGCTGTCTACCAACTCTGTAAGTGTTAGTCTAAGACTGCGAGACACATTCTTTTCGAGTGACACTACTCCAAAAGGGTATGGTGGGATGTCACGTCTTGGATCTCTTGTCCCTCCCTTTTGCAGGACTTGGGAACTGACCATCCTACCGTCCTACAATATTGGCATGCCATCTTATGGTCACCAATGTCTGTGCCTAAGAGCCTCCATACCGCCATCATTCTAATCACTTGGGAGATTTGAAAAGAGAGAAATGCACTTGGGAGATTTGGAAAGAGAGAAACGCCAGGGTCTTCAATAACAGATCTTCCATGCCTTCGACATTGTTGCAAAGGATCAAACTCAGAGCAAGTACAATAAGGCCTTTCACAATGCATTGTATCTTAGTGCTATATCCTAGCTAATGGTTTATTTTAAGAGACAACTATCACAATGCATTGTCTCTTAAGTGTTGTATCTACATTAATTGATTTTGGGTACATGTATGTATGTGATTGGGCTAGCCTTGCATTTTTACCTATGATATCAAGGGTTATAGCTTAGGCTAGCCATAGTGCTAGTATCATAGGTAGTATCATGTAAACTAGGCCCACAAAATTGCTTATGTGGCAATTAATTAATGAAGAGAGAGGAGATTAGAGTATCATAGGTAGATACTATATCATAACGCACATTACGAAAAACATTAAGCTCAAGTAAATCTTGTACACACATTTGTATTGAGATACTACAAAACAATAAATACGATGAGTATTTGATACTACTTTATGATACCATGCATTATGGATATAGTATCATACACAAATATCATATGCATGATACTACTATATGATACTCCCCACTATGACCAGCCTTAGCTAAGATACAACATCAATCTCTTTCATCATTAATTAGAGTGCCACATCACCATTTTACCTATGATACCGTGCTAAGTGACTCCCATTGTGAAAGGCCTAAGAACCAGTCAGCAGGCTATAAGGATTAAAGTAATATTTTTATGATGAGTTGGAAGGGAGAGAAGAGGAGAGAGAATGTGAGTGGGCTCTAAGGCCTTTCACAATGGGGGTTTGTTAGCGCAGTATTCTAGGCATTTTGCTTATGTGGCACTATATTAAATAAGAAAAGAGAGGGGTGTTGTATCTTAGCTAAGATACAATCTTTGCACGCAACCATATGCAAAAAACATTGCTAGCCCAATCAAATGTATGCATGAGCCCAAATCATTAAATTTAAATACAACCCTTAAGGCCTTCCCCAATGCAAGTTTCTTAGCGCGATATCATAGGCAAAGTGCTGATGTGGCAGTGTGGCACCCTATTAAATGATGAAAGAGAGTGAGGTTGTATCTTAGTTAAGCTACAACCTTTGCACAAAGTCATAGGCAAAAAATATTGCTGGCCCAATCACATGCATGCATGAGGCCAAAATCATTAAATTTAGATACAATCTTTAGATACAATGCATTGTGGTGATTGTCTCTTAGAATAAACACCTACCTAGGATAGCGCACTAAGAGCCAATGCATTGTGAAAGGCCTAATATACAATGCATTAGAGAGGTTGTTTCTTCAAATATACCACTACCTAGGATACCGCGCTAAGAAACAATGCATTGGAGAAGTCCTAATGCAAGAGCTAGCTCTAGCACGTGCTCCTAAGCACTTTATGAGTGTATCATGTGGGCCATGTAGCTATAAAGTAAAATTATTTTTGTAGCCAACTATTATATGTGTTGGCTATAAGCTGACTATAGATGATATAACACATCCTTATAGCCAGCAGCTGACTTTACTATTAACCTTATTCTCAGTGTCATTTTTATCTCAATCAGTGCCGCCGGCGAGAGGAAAATGAAGGGCCTATCTATTGGAGAACACGAGGCGCCAAAGAACCGCTTTGGCTTCTCCCCATCGTCACTGGCGATTCGTATGCTAGCATGAATGCGCCGCCACACACAATTGTGCAGGCCTCTGCGCCTCCTCGTCGACTGCTCGTGTGACCGATGAACGAGTAAATGCAGCAGCGACCATCATCGTGTATAAGAACCTCACCACCTCACACTATACTGCTCACTGCTCACACACCGGCCTGCCACTCTCCTCTCCATCTCCCGGCCGTTGCTGCAACCTGGTCGATCGTACTCCATGTCCAACTCGTCCGCGTCTTCTCTTGGTGCCAGCGGCGGCGTGGCTGCGGCGCCGTCGATGTCCGCGTCGGCCATCGACGGCTACTCCCGCACCACGGGGCTTGGCGTCGGCAAATTCATCACGTCGAGGTCGTTCGAAATCGGAGGCCATCGCTGGTGCCTGCGATACTACCCCGACGGTTACCACTCTTGCTACGCCGGCTGGATATCCGTCTTACTCTGTCTTGATCCCAGCGAGGCCGGCGAAGTCAAAGCACTGTACAAGATCAGCTTGCTGGACCAAGAGGGCCACCCAGTGGCATCGTGCGTCAAGGAAAGCCAGACATGCATAACCTTCACGGGAAAGGGAGATCTACACGGTTCCTACCAGTCCATATCTAAGGCAGGATTGCAGAATCCGCTTTACCTGAAGGACGACACTTTCAGTGTGAGGTGTGATATCACTGTGTGGTGACGGGGATCGTCACGGAGGACGTTGCGACTCCAGCCGTCGAACGTGACATCAAAAAAGAGGTGCACGTCGAACCCGTCGTTTGAGGTTGAAGTCGATCGCTGACTTTACTATCGTCTAGGCGCCTGCTAGCTGCTCGAGTGTTGACGTCCCGCCTGCCCTCCCCAACCGTGTTAGCTTCCCACCATCTCCAGTCTATAGTCATTGTTGCAGTAGTGTACTAGTAGTACTCCACTATGTATCTAGAGTCTAATGTTGATCCTGCTATGTACCAAGTGAAAACTTTCATGCATGTGGACTCATCAAATGATTTGAATGTTGGTAATTTGGTACACTACTAATCTTTGTTGAAATTACGGCATTATAAGAAGGAAAACGATCTACCAAAACGCCACGTTGTGTGCATACCTGTCACCGTGAACGGTGAGGCAACCACACACAAAAATTCACATGGAAAATGGATAATTAGTTACCTGAACCGCTGAACGCAACCACACACAAAAATTCAGCGTCAACCTGCACATAGCATCGAAGGTTTCTGCTTCGGTGCAATACATTCAAATCACGAGGAAGTTGCGTAGAATGGGAGTCCATTGATCGACTACGTAACCCAATTTCCTCCTTGACCTCTCAACTTCGTATACATTTCTTCAGAGTTCAGACAACAGGACGCAATAGTTACTTCAGGAACAGCGACACACATCACGTACGATTTGCGTCACCTATAATCTTCAGTATGCTCTTACCGCCTGAATGAACCCCGTAGCAGGGACGGCTCATCAGGACAAGAAAATATCGCACAGCTATGCAGCTTCACCTTGAAAAGCTACTACTAATGCAAAAGACCTACAAGCTACAACTCAGATAATCATGCAAACATTCCATAATCAATCCCAGAATTCAAAAGCATCACATAATCAAAACTTTTAAATAAAGTTACTCACAAATCAGAATTTCGAAGAGATATACAAAGGCATTGGTCTACGGTGGGCGACAGAGTCTTCATCGTTCAGCAGGACCGCTGGTCTCTGTTGACGCACTGCCAGAATGAGCTCCCATACTACTCTCCGCAACATCTGAGTTGGACTGGTCGGTGGCATACATGGTAGAACTTGAGTTGGGATCGCTGCTGCAACCGGTGTAGAAGATGACGCGGCTCTCCTCGAGTTCAAGGTACTCTACCAACAACGCCATCACGCGGGTCATCGTGGGCCGCTGCTCGGGAATTCGCGCCGTGCATTCCAGCGCGAGGTCCGCAACCTTCCACACGCCATTGACGTCGTATTCGCCTCGCATGCGTGCGTCCACCACGCCCTCGATATCGCCAGATGACAGGCGCTGCTGCACCCACTTGATGATATGAATGGGCTGCGCCTGTGGGATTTGCACGAAGGGAGGCTGCCCCGTGATCACCTCCAGTAGCACGACGCCAAAGCTGTACACATCGCTCTTTTCAGTGAGCTCCAGGGCTGTTGCATACCTGCAGTGAGCATATGTGATGCACATCACAAGGGTGACAATCTAAATTCTCAACAAATTACAGCAACGAGGCATACTCAGGGGCAAGGTAGCCTGGTGTACCAACCACCCTGGCTGTGGATACGTGGGTATCACCATCGTGATTGAAGGCCCTCATCAAGCCAAAATCAGCAACCTTAGCCTTCAGATTTGCATCCAGTAGGATGTTTGACGTCTTCACATCCCGGTGTATGAAGGGCGGGCTACACGCCTTGTGCAGATACTCGAGTCCTACATGCACATCATATCACTTACATTGGCCACACCACACGTGCTAGTATGCAAGTTACCAGCAAAACTAAGAGATCAAAAGTAACAAATAACGGTAAGAATAAGATCCAAACCAGAAGAATATATATACATCTCGCACATATTCTTACATATGTTTGACGCCTGTTTTCTAAAACAACATATACCTTGTGCGGACTCTAGTACAATGCGGAGTCTCCGTCTCCAGGTTAAACATCCATCGCTGTCATCTCTTCCTGCAGAACATGGTCAGGTGTTAGCATTGCGAAAATTGAAAATGGAGATTCCAATTGCTCCTAGAGATGAAGTGGAAGATACAACACCCGCCACACCTCTGAGTTTATCTTGGAGATCTCCTTTGGACATATGCTCATAGACAAGGGCCATGTACTCCCCATCGTTGCAATAACCAATCAAGATTACTAGATTCCTGTGATGAATCCCTGTTAAGTTCTGTGCCTGAGCCAGAAGAAAACAAATTAATTAGATACCTTCCAGTGTTAGCAGAAAATTTAGCTGATTATACTTTATTGATGAAGCATTACCTCTGTCAAGAATTCTCTTACACCCTGATTGGAAGATTGAGACCTTAACTTGACTGCCACCCGAGTACCATCCTCCAAGAAGCCGTCAAAGACAAGGCCAAACCCTCCTTCACCAAGCACTCGCTGGAAGTTGGACGTTATCACCTTCAGTTCAGTGTATGTGAACCGACGATTTCGCGAACGCGTTTGCACCTCGCTCTCCTCATTCTGTGGATTAGTCGGTCCTTCATAAGGAAATTAAGACGAAACACGTATTACACACCATGAAACCATGACTAATGCCTAGGATTAAAGATGTTCATAGGTAGAACAATTGTTGTGTTAATGCCAAGTCTCTCTCGGTCTCACCTTGTTTTCCTCTCACTATGAAAAGCAATAGTACCACTAATCCTCCTACCACCACAGCTGCAACTATTAGTACATAAATATATGTGGAAGTTTTAGAGTTTTGGTTCTTTTTTGTTGGCTGGCAAGAACTGCTGTTGCTGCAAAGGTTTGGATTGTGGTCATATCTGTCAAAAAAGGAAGAAATAATTAGCATGAATGTTGGAAAACTATATGGCGACAGAGACATATATGAATGATTAACCTTAACGTTAGGCTGCCATCTTGACTTCGTATCAGAAGGCCGAATGGAATCAATCCATTAAGATCGTTGCCTGTCAAATCTCTGAAGGGACCAAATGCCGAAAGAAAAGTGTCGTAAGTATAGACAAAAGTAAGCCACTGACACTGTAAGGCACACATATAATATTGGGGGCTACCAGTATGGTTACAAAAGTTAGAAGGGATTATTTTGGTACACTCGTTCATAACCAGATTACTGTTAATACTTTTCCATAACAAAAACATTAGATATCAAAGATAACATAATTCAGAACTACTTACAGTAGTACGAGAGAGGGTAGTTGTGAAAGACCATCAGGAATTGATCCAGTCAATTTATTATGTGACAAATCCCTAAGATAAATGACATCACATGTAATATGTGAGAACTGGACTAATAAAATTCATCATGAAAATGGATTTAAAACATAATACTCACAGGTACTGGATAGCTTTGAGATTGGCGAAATAAGATGATATATCACCAGTCAAACCACCAAATGACATGTTTCTGTAGAAACACACAGTGGGTCATACAGCACTATATATGTACTCATTGTATGTAGCCAAATCTCTAATGCCTACCAGAGGAAAACATTTGAACTTACACGCTTGTGATTCTCTGAGGACGAGAAATGGGATAGCTACAGTTCAACCCATCCCACACAAGAGTCCTTGGGGCGCATGGGTCACCCACCCAGTTCTTCTTAATCTGATACTTAGTCTTGATTGCAGTGATGGCAGATACTATTTTTTTAGTAACACAAGTAAAAAAATAGCGCAGTCTTAGCTCCTGTGCATGTATGCATATAAAGAAAATTCTAGTAATTAAACTGACACTTCATATGAATAGGACTTCCATAACTTCTGTTATCAGTTTGATGAGACCATAAGAATCAATAAAACTTCTATTATCTAATAAAAAAATTACTACTCCCTCTGATCGGAAATAAGTGTCGGTGGCTTAGTACAAACTTTATACTAAGTTGTACTAAATCACCCGACACTTATTTCCGATCGAGGGAGTAGTTTAGAGCAGGCTGTTGTAGCAGCCTATTATGTCCGTTGGATACAAATGAAAATATATGTATATCTTTTTTTACAAGAAACACTGACAAAACTACAGATAGGGTTCTTCTGACAAAACTACAGATAGGGTTCTTTATATTTGTTGACCTAACGTATGGTGGGCTAAGGGTGTGGAGAATTTTAAACCAAGGTGTTATATTTGTTTGCCTTAAAAGTAATGTCTGGCAAAGATATTGGCTAAGCTTCATTATGAGAAAGGCACCGGATTTTATGTTCGGAACAATTAGGTTCACTTAAAGTGAAGAAGGATGTAACATTGTAACAGTGATGAAGGCAATAATAGAAATGAGATGCTATTGGAGTATTGAACTTGGAGCTTAGTCTCCCTCTCTCAAAGATGAGTACAAGAAACCAAGACCGTGTACCGATCTCATCGAAAACCTACATGTGTACACAATGCACTGAAGTTGGTGTAATTAATTTAAGGCGTGGAATAGAAATACGAATATAATTTTCAAATACTTACTTTTCTAAATTAAATCAAGGTCTAAGTTTTACTAGGAATAACATGAGTACGATTTCATACTTACCATCTTGAGCATCGGTGCCGACGTCGGCTGTGGAAATAGGGGAGAAAAGCTCGGCGGCATTGATGAACGGTGGAAGTACTGTACCATTGATGTTGAAAAGCGGCCGCAGTGCTGTAGCGTTGGCAGCTTTTAACATGATGTAGTTGTCCTGGGGGCTGACAAATGGGAAGGGCGCATCCTTGTACTCGATGGCGGTGACAAGGTAATCAAAATTTCCTAAGAGTAACCACGAGGAGTTGCGTTTAGCGCTGACGATGAACATGCGCTCGTGCTTGCTGTCCACTAATTCCACCTCAGCGAAATACAAAACAGGGAGGAGCCTATAGTATCAACGGGCACAGTAATTGGTTAGACAAGTATTACTATTCTGGATATTAATTCTTTTATTTTATGATATTTCAGTCTCCGGTGCATATTTTAACTGAAAGTTTAATCATAATATTTTGTAAAAGAAGTTATGAAAGCAGTCTGTATGACGAAAATCACGTCTGTAATATTGGTTGCACAGTTTTGGATAATCGGGTATACATTATACGTACCCAGGCATGGGATAGACATGGTTCGGCTGGGCCTCCCAGGGGAACCAGATGACGTTCTCAGTGGTGTTGAGTGGCGTGACAGCAGTCTGCATCACGATAGACGGTACATCGTAGGTCGGTCTTCGAGCGTCGTCCACCAGCATGCCGACCTTCAATGTTGTCGAGGTGGTAAACCACTTCTGGTTGTTCCATGGCACCCATACACGGTCGTATGTATCGTTCGGGTACCTGACCGGACCATCTCGGTGTAAAAATAAAGGGGTCCTAATTTCACAAACATTAGTGCTCACTACTTACTCACCTTATTACATAATCACCGCCGCCGAAGTTGTACCTGCCGATGAGGGCCAGCCCCTGAGTCGAGTTCGCCAGCGGATACAGCGAGTCCTTCAGAGGCCTCAGCTCCAGGGAAGAGATGAACGGTGTCCCTGAGCCAGTGTTCACCAGGCAAACCTGCACCGAGTCGGACGGGATATAGGCAATGACCTCACCAACGTCCAGCACATCGGGCTTGGAGATGTTCACCGTCTTCCAGAAGTTGACGCCGAGGTAGAGGTCAAAGACTGGGGGTTTGTTGAGCCCGTCGTAGTTGCCGTACATGAAGGTGGCCCGGACCATGTATTTGGATGTCCCCGCCACAAAGGAAGACAGGGTATAGCAGCCACGGCGCCCCAGCAGGCCCGGAAAGCTGCGGAGGTTGAGGACCTGTGGGTAAAGTCTGGAGTAGGCATGGCCAGTATACTCCGCAGAAACGTTGTAGTTGGAGCCATCGTCGATGAAGCCGTTGTCCGAGCTGTAGGGCAATTTGGAGGCATCATCAACGTAGCTGCTCTGCTCCGAGAGGCCGCAGTCGATGCTGATGAAGCCTGCATACAAAAACCGTACAGATAACACATGTGCATGAAAGTCCACCTGGGAGTAAAATTAGCAATGTATGCAGATGTTAAAGCTCATTACCAGTGGTGTCGGGCGTGCCCTGGCCATGAACAAGTACGCCGCCGCCAAGGCAGAGCAGGAACAACCACAACGGGGCCGCCATTGCTCTCCGTGTTGATTGCTAGCTCCAGCCAACGTGCGGATATGCCACAAGTTGTCCACGTATGTGCACTGGGGAGATGCTACCTAGGACAAAAGTACATGTTCCACGGAAGGAGGACCAGTTTACCATATAAGTAGCCTTGAAGGAGAGTCATGCAACCGACATGATAATAAATAAGTTCTGATCGATTGACAGGTAAATAATCTATTCACCTCAACGGCAATGCAACCACCCATAGCCAGCTTATATGTGTACACCTCAAATTAAAGGGTGTTAAGGTCAACTTGAGCAAGAACAGAACAGGTAAGCAAAATTTTCCATGATTAGCGGCCTCATGTTTAGGCAACATATATAATATTTCCTGGCAGGATGTGATTAGCAGATGATAAGGTAGATAAATAATTAGTATAAGAACCAGATCTATAATGTCCAGGACAAACCGGCCACCAGGGAAGCCATCCTGGCTTAGGTTGACTTGTTGCAAAACAAGCCGTCTATCACTCTGTACCAGATACTATATTCTCCTCCAATAAAATAATGTATTACAAACAGCAGAAAAGGCTTTAAAAAATCGGCTTTGCTGTGGTAACATCCCTTGTGCTGAACTGCCGATTACTCTACCCATGGTTCACTATATACCTATCGGTCCATAAAACACTAAAGCCAAGAAACTACATATCATCAGTATTAAATAACATAGTACAAGTAGTTAATCATATGTTTAAATTATTTAAGCAGGAGTTCAGAGTGGAAATGTCGCCATAACTATATGTCCTTTTGTTTTCTCACTGCACAATATATTCTTAGCTGGAGTAGTCAAGGGCATAGATATTTTTGTTTTTGACGAAATGCAGTGGAGTTGCTTTCATTGATTAAGAGTAAAACAAATATGAAAGCTGTACATTGGTCATTGGGGGTGCAGCTAATTCTTAGCCACCACAGGTTAAGGGCAGCACAGATATCATATAGTGAAACAGGTAAGAGTCAACAAAGCCTCATATCACCTCCGACATTTTCATGGTTTTAAACACCTCACCTATCAGCCAACTTTCAGATTCAAGGCCAAAAGCCCTCCAGAGTCTAAATTGTTTGTCCTTAAGGTCAAGGTGTCTAGTTTTGCTAAACCTTCTGAATATAAGACCCAATCCTAAATACAGCGGAAGAAGAAAGGTCAATTTGATTTGTTTCAGCTAAACTTGTTCGGTCAGTCCCCCAAAGTTGTCATTCAGTTGTCAGTACAACTACGTTGCAATTGCATGGTTGTATAGTGAAAAAAACCTGAAGGATATTTAACATTCATGTAATCCAAGTCGGGAATAACAGAAATATGCATGTTTATCAAATTGTTAAGCTTCTGTTGGTGTTTCATGAGTTAGACTGGTTCGTGTTATATAAGTGGTATAGGACAACAAAAATGAAAATTGAAAAAGTAACTCGGCACCACTTGGATTGCGCAAGGCTTTGAACATAATGCTAAAATACAGGTATAGATATGTGCAGAAGCAAATAGCATTAAACAATTAATAGTACACTGGAACTGAGGTATTCCCTTTCCATGTGTGGTATAGCTTCTGAGACTTGTAGAGGAAATGTCACATTCCAGACCGAGGTATTCCCTTTCCATGCGTGGTTGCTTTTATCTTCAGTTGCTCACATGTCCAAACTTCAAAGCAAGAAGGTAATCAAACTGGTTAACCTTCCACATCATTATATATTGGATTTTGGAAGGCCAGATTTATCCTGAGATTGCTAAGGGTCAGTGTATTATTGATGTAAGCTCATTCAGTATTGTAATAATTATGCAGGTATTCTGGGATATTGATATAATTGTACAAAATCTCGTTCAGCATGAAGAAATTCATCAGTTTTTTGCGCAGTCAACGGTGGGGGGAAACCCCACCTTAAGGTTCTTAAAGCCTGTACAAGCTGGTTTCACTCCAATACACAGATTTCACATTTTTTGTCAACCCTGAGGGTAGTAGGTAACAACTAACAGTGGCATCTTGAAGCATCTATTTAGCCGACATGCAAAAGAAAGAAAAAAATTGAGAATGATACATTAGAGCAAATTTCTGTTGTGCTGTGTTGACTAGTACGGGAAAAAATTAGAAACTTGCGGAATGGAGTTCACCTGAGGAAGGCTCTCCATCTGGAACTGGTAGGATAGCAGCGGCCTGAGTGCGCCCCACGTACTGCGGTAGTCCTCTGACCTCAGCAGCCTTGTAGCCCTCTCGTCCTCCATGCGCTGCAGGAAAGGGACGCGGAACAGATGGATTATAGCATGGAATAGGGCAGCCCGCAGGGAGCGAAGGTATTCAGAGATGGACCAATCTATCGGAAATTCGGAGTCCAGAGGAGACGTGAGAGGAGGAGATCAGCGCTACTCGCTTGCGGGTCTGGAGGTGGAGCTTCGTCTCCGATGGAGCAAGCCTCTTTTCTTAGATGCGATGGAGCAAGTCTTTTAAAATAGAGAACTGCTCTAACTGAACTCAGCTCTAGGGTTGAGTTTGCTACTCTATTCATGAAACACCAAAATATTGATCATTGGGCCATTTGAACAATTGCGAGAACTATTCACACTCTATTCATGAAACCATCTCTGATAGATGATGTAAAATTGAGCATTGGGCCATTTGAACAAAAATATACTACCCTTATATTAAAAAAAGAGTAACTCTAACCTACTCTATCCATTAAAAATTACCCTACATTCTAGGTTTAGTCAAATTTAGCTTTTATAAACTTTGACTAAGCTGTCAATAAGATATAAAGTATTATAGTATAAATTAAATTTCATTACAATTATCACAAAATATATTTTTATATTATATGTATTTTGTATTATATATGTTAACATATTTATCATTATGCAAACCTAGAATGCAGGGTAAGCATTTATAGAGGTGTCATGTTTCTATATTTTTCCTAAATTTTCAGGGCTTTATATTTTGGCCCAAGTGCACCAAATGTACCACACAACAACGGGAACATAGGATCGGTACCGGGTTCCCTAAAAAAGCATGGGTACCAGGTGGCTGCATGGGATCAGACCACCTCGTGATATATCTTATGGCACTTTTGACAAAAACGCTCTAAGAGGTGATGTATATTTTTTTAGGGAAAGTTACTCACCGCTGATATGTTGGCCGTTAGAGGCTGGCCTCACGACAAAGCTTGTCGCCTTTGTCTTTCAGTGTCTGAAACTGCGACTCATCTTTGCAAAAATTGTTCTTTCACCATGGCGATTTGGAGCTAAGTCCACACATGGGATAATGCGGACCCAGGCGCCCCCCCTAGCAGCTTTGCCGCTACCTCTGAGTGATGGGACACCCTCATTGGGGGTAAGACCTCGACTGAACAACGTCGGATTAGTGGGAGGCTGCTATACGTCATCTGGAATACCTGGAAAGAGAGGAACCGACGTATCTTCAATGGCAAACGTCTCACATATGTCGAGGTGGCTTCAATTGCACGTGAGGACATCCTACAGAGAGAGCAAGCTTTCATAGTCTACACACCTACCATTCCGGTGGAACCTGATTAAATTTTTTCTTTTTGTTTTATCAATGGTGGCTTCGGCATGTTCTCACCTTAATCTGAATATGCCAGTCTTGTACAGTGTGGTTTTCCCTCTTCCTTAATGAATAGGCAGTGCTCCTGCCAGTTGCTCTAAAAAAAAGGTGATGTATATTTGAGACACCTCGTGATATTTAGGGAACCACTTTGTGCTCCAACGAGTGATGTACATGGAAAATGGTGTTGTGATTTTGTATTATAGGGCACCACTTTTTACATTGCAGATTTTTTTTTGGTGCTCCAAAAAATTCTTTGATGCCCTATTTTACATCAACTATTAGACATGTTCTTGTGTTTGGCAAAATGTCTCACTTTACGATAACATGTAATACTTCTTCTATGCATCTAGTGCGTCTTAGTTTTTTTGAAGTCAAATGGTATAAATTTTGACCAAGTTTACACACAAAGTTATTAACTTCTATAATATTAAGTCAACATCAGTAGATTCATCATAATATATTTTAATATATTCTACTTTTGTTAGTATAGACCTAGATAATTTTCTCAATAAGCTTGGTCAAATTTAGCGGAGTTTGACTTTCACATAAACCAATATGCAAATTTTGTGGATATCTTATAAGTACAAATGATAGTTAAGTTGTTTAACAATGAAATTTAAGGGCGACTTACATTTTAGGAGTGAGTATTCCTTATGCTCTTTCTCTGCAAACCAACATAAAATTCCTTAAATGAATTTCACAAGAAAAATAACTTCTAGAAATCGAATAGGAGCTTTAGCTTTATTTTAGTCCATATTGAATTTCATAAAAAGCATTATGTACAACAATGTGGGAGTAAAGTCGGAAAATTCCACCCATTGATGTAGTGGCCAAGATTATATTCTCCTTCCGGAAAATACATTCATTTTGTCATTGATACAATGCATGTTTCGATGTACATTGACCATTTCACTATATATGATGTTCTGTAATGGTTTTTGGTAAACTTAATTATATGATTAAGATGAACCGATGGCAATGGATGTACGGTGACCGACACACTTTCGATTACATTGAAGGTCTTTGTAATTTTGGCGATGTGGCTCGGGCAAATATTTAAAATGGTTTTATATGTTGTCCATGTATTGATTGTGAAAGGATTAGCTTTATTTTAGTTCATATTGAATTTCATAAAAAGCATTATGTACAACAATGTGGGAGTAAAGTCGGAAAATTCCACCCATTGATGTAGTGGCCAAGATTATATTCTCCTTTCCGAAAAAATACACCAATGCCAAAAGAGCTAAGAAAGGTAGAATACTTACCATAATTCATTGATTAAGAGAGAAAAGTTCAAGTTTGGTTACATCGACCTGCACAAAAAGATAGAACAATTACTCTCTCGGTAATACAATAACCATATGTTTACCACTCGCTAAAACCCAAGATCTAGCTTCAAGCTTAATTTTTGCGAGGATGGTGGTTGACATGGTGAATTTAATCTTGAATATATGTGTGTTGCTCTCATTCCAAAGTTCCCATGAGACAAGCATAAGAAGCAACCTCAAACCCTTCCTTCTCCCACCATGAGTGAGGACCACACTAGTGCACCAAGATTCAATATCATCAAAAGCGAGCCACGCCAAGGTGTCTAATTCATGAAGTACGGGCCAATCTTTAATCATATTCCAAATTCATATGGAGTAGCGGCACTTGAAAATAAGGTGGGACGCCATTTTGTTCATGCACCGACAAAGGGGAAAAATTGTTCCATTCGACCATCCCGACGGACCGACGTCCACACCCGGTTTTGAATGATAAGGCAAGCAAAAAAATTGCACTTCGAGGGAAATCAATTCTTCCAAACCAAGGAGTCCAAGGGTGAGTAGATTGCACCAACAAATTGTGCATTGTAGGCTGAGATAGTCGGCGGAGGAAGTAAGCTTCCAATGGATATAGTTCGGTGTGTCCTAAATGAGTTGTATCCTAGAGGTGATCTCCCAAAGTTTTGTGAAATCTAGAAGGTGTTGCATGGATAGGCCGTTGGAGGTGTCTATTTGCATCACCGATGCACCATCGGTGATGGATTTTCAGACGGACCATCCTTTATTCTTGGAAATGGAGAAGGAGAAGATGAAAGGCACAATGGTTTTCTAGGTTAGCCCATCTGCCCAAGGCGCATCCCACAAGCAGGCTTTGTTTCCATTACCAATTGGTGACCTTGGTCATCGCATATGAAAACTCCATGTCATCCTTGTTGCATGTTTTCAAATCTAACCCATGGTATTTCTGGAGCCATCCATTTAAGCTAAGGCCATCTAAGTCGCAGAGCTCTCGCAATTCTTTTATGTTAAGGATGCATAGACTGCCAATTAAAGTGGGTCTATAAACTGCGGACCCATTAACCTTTCATTTTTCATTGGAGGCCTTCTCGTTGCTGTCTCAAAAGAAGCCTCTAATAATTTTTTAGATTGCCATGAGTGGCTCAACCGGGACGTCAAGAGCGGCGAGAGGGTCAATTGCTTGGGTTGTTAGCACCGATTTAACAAGATCTTCCACATTCACAAGACCCTACCATATTTGCAGGACCAATGGAAAACTGACGGTTGGCGGGTTCACATGTCGCTTACAGGGCCGGTGCCGACCCATGGCCACCTTAGGCGAGTGCCTAGGGCCCAGGCCAGAGGGGGGTCCAAGATCACAACTTTTGTACTACGGGCCGACGAAAAAGTATAGGCCACAGGCCCAGCGAAGAAACATCATACTGCCGACAAAATGACAAGAGCGATCGACTGTTCGTATCTTGCCTTTGTCCCTCCTCCTCACAGGCGGTGCTCCTCATGTATTCCATCGGTCATCGCCGATCAGGAGAGCAGCCTGCTTGGCTTCTTTTCCCGAGCCAGGACTTCACGCTAAGTAACCGACACGCGCCCTGCCTCCGTAAGTCCATGACGTAACCCCTAATCTAATCTTTCATCAAATCCATGATTCAATCCCTGAAGTAGAGTTCTAATTATATGTAAATTCCTTCACCCATTTTAAGTGTTACAATGCCCCAACCAACTATTCGGTGCTGCGGAAAGGAATAAAAGACAGCGATAAATTTGGTTTATTGAATCTCAAAGATGTGCTTTAAATTTAGTAGAAAATATTTATTGTATTTTGCTACTCCCTCCGACCCATAATACTCTTCGCCAATATAGATGTATCTAGACGCATTTTAGTGGTAGATACATTCGTATTATCAAAGAGTAATATGGGTCGGAGGAAATACCTTTTTATTTTTTATATCATATATGAGATTGCTTGAGCGCTTAACAATTATTCATAGGCATCTTAGACTAAGAATATGTGCTTAGATTTTAACTCTTAAGTTTTTGCAAGTGAAAATAGGTACACATATGTTTATATATCTAGTTAAGCGTAGATTTGTATTAGCCTTAAGGGGCCCTTTTGTCGACTTCGCCCTAGGACCCTTAAAAATATAGAGCCGGCCTTAGTCGCTTAGTTCCATATATTCACTCTTCTCCACAATGTCAGTGCTTTCTGTACTTTTACTCGAACCCTTGCTTGTAGGCGGGCTGATCTGCTTTTGTTGTCCGATCAAATGCATATTATGTGTATGTGAGGGACGGTCCTCCTTCCCTGTCATCAAAATCAGAGGCATCTTTGGGCGGATTCAAATCCTTGAGCCAGCCTCCTCATTGTCAGCAACACTGTCCTCCCCTTTGACCAACGTCATGTTTAGCGTTTTATCCTTCCCTTCCGTTAACCACGTCCTAGAAGATCGTGAGGCAGTTATATCTAACAACAAAAAGATTGGAGGAGAGAAGGTAGGAGGTGGGCTCGAGCAATTAAAGTGACACATGTAAAGATGGTTCACGATAAACAATGAGTCTCGGCGGAAGAGAAATTACGGGGGTAGACGTTATTTCGGGATAAGTTTGAAAACTTTTATCTTATCCCTCCTTAATAATCACGCCAAAGAATATACGCCATATGCAATGAAACCTATACCGCCAGATTGTGTGGCGGTAAATAATTAGATCTGATTAAATTTTAAGATTTAATTGTTTCATTAATGTTTTTAAAAAAGTTCAAATTTGTGTTAAATGTCTGAATGCAGTCGACTTAGACTACTCATAGTGGGAGTAAGACTACTCAAATGCATAGCTAGTAACATCACACACTCCAATGCATTTTGATGATATGACATGCTATTAAGTGAGGAAAGAGTGTTGTGGTAAGAGCAAGAACAATAGTGTAGCCAGCAGCTGGCTATAGTAGGTTTGTCATGTTATATATAGCCAACATATAGCCAACACATACAATAGTTGGCTATAAAAATGAACTACTTTATTACTATATGGCTCACCATTCACTCTCACAAAGTGCCTATGAGCACGTGCTAGAGCTGGCTCTTACATGAGAGCCCACTCTCCTTCTCTCTCTTCTTCTCTCTCCTCCAACTAAGCATAAATATATTATTTTACTCCTTATAGCCAGCTGACTAGGACTTATTGTACTTGCTCTAACATATGTTACTGTAATATCACACACCCAATGCATAATGAATCTATAACCTAATAAATAAGGTCTTGCATGATACTCCCTCCGTCCCGGTTTAGGCTAGCCATAGTGGCAGTATCTTAGGTAGTATCATGCAATCTAGGCCCACAAAAATGATGATGTGGCAGGTAATTAAGGAGGAGAGAGATGATTAGAGTATCATAGGTACTGTAGATACTATATCATAGCGCATATTACGAGAAAGATTAATGTTAAATATATCTTGTACACAAGTTTACATTGAGATTCTAAAAACAATAAATATAATGAAAATATGATACTACTTCATGATACCACCCACTATAGAGATAGTATCATACACTAGTATCATATACAAAATACTAGTATATGATACTCCCCACTATGACCAGCCTTATAGGTCCTGCGCGTGTCCCTAGATCGTCATTTTGATCAACATAATATAAGTTATATACTATAAAATATATATCACCGAAAAGTTCAAACATTGTACTTTCTAATAGTATAACTTTTATATCATAAAATTTAGATTATATTTGTCAAAATGACGACCTAGGTATACGTGCAAGACTTATAAACAAGGATGGAGGGATTACCACATATATAGTATTCCATGTTATAAAGGTAGTAACATAGACTAATAACATCTGCATGACACTAGTCTATATTACTCCCCACTATAAACAGCCTTAAAATGCGCCTGCATTGAGTGGCACGGGCCTCAAAGTTCTGGAAGTTATCAAGCACATAAATTACTACTGCAGAATATCATTTCCGAGGCATGGAGCTGAATATGAGGAATGAATTGTTTTGGCTTTTTCCCCTCGTTGCGCCGCTTCACTCCATTGGTGTAGACGTAGGTGCCTCCTCCTCCGGCGAACACGACCCGACTGCTCGTCTGACCGATCATCATGTATAAGAAGCCCACCACCTCACACTGTACTGCACACGCACCAGTCTACCGCTCTCTAAACCTCTAGCTCCCGTCGCTGCAGCCCGGACTGTACTCCATGTCCAACTCGTCCGCCTCCTCCTTCGGTGCCAGCGGCGGCTCGGCCGCGGCGCCGTCGATGTTCGCGTCGGCCATCGTCGCCAAGGCCGCGTCCGGGTCGCACGTCCTGAGGATCGACGGCTACTCCCACACCGAGGGGCTCGGCGTCGGCAAGTTCATCACGTCGAGGTCATTCGAAATCGGAGGCCATCAGTGGTGCTTGCGATACTATCCCGACGGCCGCAGCTCCAGCTCTGGATGGATCTCCATCACAGTCTGTCTTGATCCCAGCGAGGCAGGTGAAGTCAGAGCATAGTACGAAATCAGCCTGCTCGACACAAAAGGCCTCCCAGTGTCAAGCTACGTCACGGAAAGCTCCACGTGTTCGACCTTCTCCGCAAAGCGAGAGCCTCCCAATTCCTCTCTCTGGGACTTCATTACCAGGTCAGCACTACATAATCCACGTTACCTGAAGGATGATGCTTTCAGCGTGAGGTGTGATATCACCGTGGTGACGGGAATCGCCACGGAGGACGTTATGATTCCCGCTGTCGAACCTGACATTGAGAAAGAGGAAGATGAAGATTTCTTTTTTTTTAGATTAGAAGAGGAAGATTTATGGGATAGCATATTTCATCGCCCATCGTCGTGGTCGTCTAAACGCTTTGCTTGTTGCTGGAGCGATGACCCCACCTGCCCTCTTCAACTGTGTGAGCTTCCCGCCATCTTCTATCTATTGTTATTGTAGGACTGGAGTACTGTATAGAGTGTAACGTAGGCCTTGTGAAAGAGCATTTTCTTGCAAAATCTATTTTTGGGTGTTTGTTGTCAATACTTAGGTATCTAACCATGTTGTCTCAGTCTTATCTCAGTTTTAGGTGAAGTCCTGAAGCTTCCTAAAGTGTTGCCTTGACTAAACCGGAGACTCCGGTGTGTTCTCACCGGAGGCTTTGGGTCTAGGACCGGAGACTCCGCTCCAAGTCTCCGGGCCTCTTTTTCGACGGGTGTCGCTCTTCCCAGATATGGGGGCGGAGACTCACCCCAGAAACTTTGGCTGGAGTACATCTCTGGCCGGAGTCTCCGGCCCTTGGTCACTTAGCCCGGAGACTCCGGTCTCTGGACCCCGGAGTCTTCGGCCTCAAAAGGCAGCAACGGCTAGTCAAACACCAAGGACTATATAAAGGCTTCTTCAACCTCAAGTCAATGTTGCGGCTCATACTCTCTTACCTCCATTGCTGCCAAGCTTCAAAGCTCTAGATCTCCACCTCTAGCCAATAGAACTTGAATCCCTTTGGGGATTCGAAGGAGGAGACCTAGCTCATCATCTTCACCGAAGGAATTTCATTTCTCCCTCCATTTGCTTGGAGGATTTGAGCCTAGGGATTCTTGGAACCCTAGGTATTGTAAGTGTTTGATTGACTCATCTCTGTGGTGTTTCTAGCCTCCGTGGCGTTCTTGGGAGCCTCCAATTGAGTTGTGGAGTTGTGCCCCAAGCTCCGTGTAAGGGATTCGTGGTTCCCCCAATACCACCACTTAGTGGAAACGAGCTAGCCTCCGTGGCTTTCTCACCGGAGAACAAGGTGAGCCTTTGTGGCGTTGGTAGACTCCGTGTCACCACACCTCTCCAACGTAGACGTACTTTCCCTCAAAAGGAAGGAACTATGGGAATACATCCTTGTGGCTCCGGTCTCCACTCTTCGGTTATTTCTTTCCCTTACTTGTATCTTGCTAGTTAGTTGTTTACTTGCATGCTTGCCACTCATAGGAAATTCACCTAGTTGCACATCTAGTGAATTTACTTTGTGTCAAGCCTTTAAATTTGAAAAAAGATTAAAAATTGACTTAGCGCCTATTCACCCCCCCCCCACTAGTCGCCCGTACCGATCCTTTCAATTGGTATCAGAGCCTAGTGCTCTTTGATTGGGCTTAACCGCCTAAGAGGTTATGGGCGAAGAGGAGCCCGCCACTAAGGCGGATCTTAATAGTATAATGACACGTATGGATGCTATGATGGCAGCCATGGAAAGCCAAAAATCTCTACTTGATGCTCTCACTAGTGGAACATCTAGTACCACTCCACCAACCCCGGTTGACACCCCGGATAAGGATAAGCCATCCTTAAACGAGGATGTGATGGGTTCGTAGCATAGAAAACAAAAATTTTCCTACGCGTGAACGCATAAACTGGCCAAGAAACTCTACGAGATGGTAGCAACGGATACTCACCCTCGACGACCGTGAGCGGGGATTACGTTCCCGCACAAACGTTGACGATGGAGAGTTGGTGAAGACGCACGTAGTCGACGTAGTTGTTCACTTGATGTAGTCGACGTCGTGGTTCACTTGACGATCACAAGATCGTGTAGCCGGCGCCACAAGTGGCAGCGCCCCCGTACTCGCACACACGTGCAGCTCGACGTCGACTCCTCCACGCCCTCGGTCCAGCGGGGCAGCGGAAGAAGGGATCCGCCGGACACTCCTCCACACACTTCTCAAGTGGGTGAACTACGAACTACAATTCCGGCAGAGCTTCGCTAAGCTAAGACGGAAAGTGGATAGCAACTATGCAAAGGGAGGGAGGATCAAGAAGTGTGTGTACAAGGGAGAGAGGGGGGGTTTATATAGAGGAGGAGGGCAGCCAAGAGGTGGCCGGCCCAAGGGTCTCCTCCCTCTTCATTGCCCCCTCTTCATTCCCTTTTATGGTGATTACACCCTCATCAACATGAGGTAACCCCCATTTTAATGCATGACATTCATGCCAATTAAAATCACACTTATTGATTTAATAAAACATTTTTATTTCTTTAATATTTGTTAATTCATTCAATTAACAAACATTAACAAATACACCCTTGAGTTATTTCGATATCCCGAAACAGTTTCGGTGCTTTTCAGAAACAACCCTTATGCTGTCCTGTAATTCGATCGGAGTATCGTATCCACTCAAAAACGACAACGAGCCTTAAGTGTGTCACCCTACGGTTCGTGAATAACATGGACATGATCGAGACTCCTCTCTGATCAATAATCAACAGCGGGATCTGAAAATCCATGATGACTCCCACTTACTCAACGATGAACTAGTGATCGTGTGAACCGGTAACGAACATAGTTAATTCCTTTTGTCTCGCGATATTATTACTTGTCCGAGATCCGATCATTTGGTATCAACCATACCTAGTTCGATCTCGTTCCCGACAAGTCTCTTTACTCGTTCCGTGATAATGCATTCCTGTGACCTAGTCACATGCTTGCAAGCGATTCCAATGCAATATCACCGAGAAGGGCCCAGAGAATATCTTTCCGTCATCCGGATGGACAAATCCCACTCTTGATCCATGAGCCTCAACTAATACTTTCAGAGTACCCAAATCAACCTTTATAATCACCCTATTACGGTGTGACATTTGATATCATCAAAGTACCCTTCCGGTATCAGTGATTAACATGATCTCATGGTCTAAGGATTAGAACTACTTCGCATGAGTCTGATATAGCAATGAACTTGATGACTTGATCGTATTGCTATTCATACTATGGGTGTGAGTGTTCATCACATCATTCTTCTAATGATATGACCTCGTTATTAACAACATCCAATGTTCATGATCAGGAAACCTTGATCATCAGTTAATCAACGAGCTAGTATAAAAGAGAGGCTTTACTAGGAACCTTTTAGTTTATTAATCACACATGTATTAATGTTTCCAATTAATACAATTCTAGCATGAGAAATAAACATTTATCATAAACATGGAATATGATAATAACCACTTTATTATTGCCTCTCGGGCATATTCCCTTCAGTCTCCCACTTGCACTAGAGTCAATAATCTAGTTGATACTTGCGTATATAACACTTATGGCTTTCACGTGTTATCCGTACGCGTTGCAGTGGTTAATCTGATCTCCAGATCTGACACTTTCAGTTCTGTGTGTATTTGCATGTCTTTGCGTCTCTACGCATCACTCATTCTCAAATGAGACAGTTGGGTATAAATTTGGTCCTTAGGTGAGACCTTAGTTCCTTTAGCTAAAATTATGTTGTCACTATTGTCACACAATAGATCTTCATAGTAATAGCCCGCTTGGAACTACACCTAGTTTGATAACAAACTTCTTGACACAAATGCCCTCCTTTGCTACTTCTAAAGCAACCATATACTCAACCTTTGTTGTAGAATCCATCACAATGTCTTAACTTTGGAACTCATCCAAATCCATCATGGAACTTCCTTCCATTACATTGTGCCACCTAACGTATAGCTAAAATTGAGATAAACTTAATTTGTATCTTGTGACAAACTTAGTATCAATGTAACACTTTACAATGAATTATGTGTCACTTTGTCATACATAATATATATTCTTAGTCCTTCCAAAGCACATAAGGATATCTCTACTATTGTCCAGTGATCATCTTATGACTTTTATCACTCTGGTATATGCTCATAACATTTAGAGCATAGGACATATCTGGATATGTACATATCATGGTATACATGATCGATCAAATCATTCATGTGACTTCACTCATCAAGTGTCAAAAACACCTGAATCTTGTTTCAACCTCTTCCATGCGACAAGAACTTTTCTTGTCGTTTCCATATTGAACTTCATTCAATATTTCATCTATGTACTTTGGCACAACCATATTGGTACCTCGATCTATCTATATAGACATCGAGACCCAATATTTTGGTTTTGCCTAAGTCTTTCATTGAAATCTAATTTTAATGAAATTCTTAACCTATGTCAATAAAAGATACATCATTTCCAATTAACAATATGTCTTCTACATAATGTACTGAAAATATGTCTCAGCGCTCCCACTTAATTTCTTGCAAATGCAAGCATATTCATCGTATCTGATGAAACTAAACCTTTTAATTATTTCATCACGGTGAATATTCCAACTCCGCGATGCTTACTTCAACCATTGAAGTTTGCATGCCTTTTAGCATCCTTTGAATTACAAAACCCATTGGACCATGTCATGTACATGTCCTAGGTAACCATTCTATTAGAAGAATGTTTTCTTGTTTGTTCAACAAACATATACCAACCTTGGCATATGTAGGGGTTGCTACAGTAATCCGTCCAGACAAAACATCGCTATGAAAGATCAAATCTTGTCATAGTCAACTCATTGAACACAATCGTAAACTCTTTTAACAATGTGTCGACTATTTCAAAGATGTTAAACATCCATGTCTGTCTTTATAGATCCAAATACGTTCATTAGGCTTCATGCCTTTTGAGGGTCTTCCAAGTTCAGAAACTCGGTTTCTCGTATATGGAACTATCACGGATTCTATGGCTTCTAGCCATTTGACGGAGTCAGGGCCCATCATCGCTTCTTTGCATGCAGTCGGTTCATCATTGTCAAACAATAATGATTCATTCTCAAATCTAACTTATTTGATTGTTACCCGACTCACGCGATTCAATAGGAACTTTGATCTATGTGACCACAACCTTTGAGGTACGACAGCCATGCGCATTGTGGCCGCCTCCGGGACACTTCCCAGCGCTGCGCTACTCAGCACATATAGCTTAGGTTCAATAACCCAATCAAAGTTCTATTGTCCTCCCACTTGACTTTTTGCGAAAAATTCCTTCTCAAGAAACTTGACGTTTTCAGCGACAAACACTTTTGTCTTCAGTGTTCTGGAGGAATACCCAATATTTACTTTGGGATAACCTACAAAGACGTATTTATCCGACTTTGGTTGTAAACATTTTACATATGCATAGCATACCAAAATTTTAGAAAAGACAATTTGGGTTTTATCCCATGCCATAACTCATATGGTGTCATTTCAACGGATCATGATGGCGCTCTTTTCAGTGTAAAAGCGGTAGTCTCTAAAGCTTTATCCTTAAAATATAATGGCAGTTTTATAGACGACACCTTTGATCCAACGATGTCAAACAAAGTTTGATTTCATCTCTCGAACACTCCATACTCCTATGGTGTTTCGAGAAATACAAGTCTATGGAACGATTCCTCAACTTTTAGGTGTTTGCTAAACTTGTAACTCAAATATATTCCTTTATGATCAAATCATAAATTCTTTATTCTCTTGTTACAATGATTTTCAACTTCAACTAGAAATACTTTGAACAATATTCAAATATTTCATGCTTCTTCCTTATCAAGTAAATATACACATATATCTACTCAAATCATCGGTTAAAGTAAATGAAGTTCAAGAATTCACCACACACGACCACACATAATGGACTATATACATCAACATGTATAATATCCAATAAGTTAGTCGTCCGTTCTTCTTTGGCCTACAAACGGAGTTTTAATCATCTCTAGGAAATTTTCACAAGCGTCAATTGATTCAAAATCAAAAGACTCCAAAATTCCATCAACATGGAGTTTCTTCATGTTTACTTTCCAATATGATTTAAACGGTGGTGTCACTCATAAGTGATCTTCTAATCATTTGTCTTAAGACATTTTTAGCATCAGTGTTATGGATGTGATTTCTCCAACAAGATAAGCGTTCATTCATCTTTTATGAATGCGGTAATAATTTGAACAACCATTGTTCTCATAATACCAGAACAAAATAACAATTATTCAAATAAATCTTGAAGGCTAGGTTTAATTCCAACGAAACACAATAACACTTTATTTGTTTTCGATGAGAATCATCCGATATTCATTTGCTAGTTAATTAGGCCATTGTAGTTCTTGTATTGCGTTGTATGACAGTTCATACCAACCAATTTAGTATCAAATACCCAAGAACCACATTGTTTTAACAAGCAACGAATACAACCATAACATGTATATCTTCTATATACCTGAGCTGGACATTTCCAGTCTTTTCTTTTCCGCCAGAATAAATTTCGGATTCTCTTTTAGCAATTCTTTTTCATCTAGAAGAATCTATCAACATCAATAGTGGCGCCATACACATGGCACATAGTTCAAGGCATGATTAGTCAAACACTAATACCCTTGGACTCACACTTTGAAGTAGATCACCATAATCAAATATTTGGCGTTCTTCCAAATTCCATTCTTTAGTAATCTTTTAGTGTAGTAAACATTTTACCTACATCTTCCATTCATCCTATCATGACAACTTTCATGATCAAGCTACTATAGCTCATGAGGACGAATTTTGAGTATAATGTTAGTTCCTAAAACCTTTTTAGGAGATCTAGACGCCTAGCGTCTCCAATCTTCACAAATTCTCATACAATATGAGAACATGTGTCTTACGAAATTATACTCTATCACATTGCAACCAAACATTGTTTCAGATATCACAATATCTTCCACACATGATAGTTTATGAAACAATTCTTTCAACTCCTAGATAACCTTGATACTAAAAACAACTTTTGAATATCAAGGATCATGGAGGCAAGTGTGATACTTAGATACTAACACTGGAATTGTTACTCTTGATTTAATACTACTTATTAAATTTTATCGAGTAACCAAGGTTTGCTAAAAGTTTGCAATAGGACTTTAAACTTTAGATTGACATTCAAACAATACGATACCAGTTCGTAAAGTTAACATCCAGAATTCTATAGTTCTATTATCTCAATTATAGCTAATCGCATGGTAGTAAACGGATGCCAATAACTACAACAAACTATGCAAATTCACTTTGATTTAGTTCATGATAAATTGAGTTCTATAATTCAAAATTACTAAATGAACTCCCACTTAAAAACAACATCCCTCTTAGTTTTCTTAAGTGATTACACGAACCAAATTCACTATACCGTAACCGATCATCACGTGCAACGGCATAGTTTCAAAGGCGAACATCACCATGTTCATCATATCAACCATATGACTCATGCTTAACCTTTCGGTTCGTGTTCCGAGGCCATGTCTGTACATGCTAGGCTCGCCAAGTAGAACCACAACATTTGCGTGTGTAAAACTGTCTTACACCCGTCATATGTGAACGTAGAGTCTATCACACCCGATCATCACGAGGTGTCTCAAAACGACGAACTTTTATGACGGTGCATGTTATGGGAGAACACATTTTATCTTGATATTTATGTGAGAGGGATCATCTTATAATGCTACCGCGCGATCAAATCTAAGCAGAATAAGATGCATAAAAGGATAAACATCACATGCATAAATAATGTGATATGATATGGTCCTTCATGCACTCGATCTCCATCTTGTGCGTCATGGTATGATCTCCATCATTCCACCGGCGCAGCACCAAGGTCCATGGCGCGCCAACTTGGTTGTCTTCCTCCATTACAATATATCACTTGGATATATATACGGCACGCAGGCCATTTAAATGTAAAGACAACCACATGGCTCCTGCCGGTTGTTTATAACTTACAAAAAGGATCATCGCATACAATTTGTAACATAAACAATTTGACCATATCACATCACATGCCCCCTGCAAAAACAAGTTAGACGTTTCTAATTTGTCTTGCATATTTTACGTGGTTTGGGGCTTTCTAGGAAGAACCGTTCTTACCTACGAACAAGAACCACAACGGTGATAAAAATATTATTAACAATTCTTTGTATAATAGATCATAACTATAGTGGGAGAAACGTGCACCCGCAAAGCCACATATGCCGAAGCATGTCAAGTGTGGGACAAGTCTCGTGAACGCGGTCACGTAAGGTTAGTCTCGGGCAGCTTCAATCCCACTATGCCACTATGATCCAAAATACCAAAAAATTGCAATAACATGATCATCAACGCCCACATCCACATGTGTTCTAACCGTGCATACCAACTACGCATAGAGATGGCTCTGATACCACTGATGGGTTCGTAGCATAGAAAACAAAAATTTTCCTACGCGTGAACGCATAAACTGGCCAAGAAACTCTACGAGATGGTAGCAACGGATACTCACCCTCGATGACCGTGAGCGGGGATTACGTTCCCGCACAAACGTTGACGATGGAGAGTTGGTGAAGACGCACGTAGTCGACGTAGTTGTTCACTTGATGTAGTCGACGTCGTGGTTCACTTGACGATCACAAGATCGTGTAGCCGGCGCCACAAGTGGCAGCGCCCCCGTACTCGCACACACGTGCAGCTCGACGTCGACTCCTCCACGCCCTCGGTCCAGCGGGGCAGCGGAAGAAGGGATCCGCCGGACACTCCTCCACACACTTCTCAAGTGGGTGAACTACGAACTACAATTCCGGCAGAGCTTCGCTAAGCTAAGACGGAAAGTGGATAGCAACTATGCAAAGGGAGGGAGGATCAAGAAGTGTGTGTACAAGGGAGAGAGGGGGGTTTATATAGAGGAGGAGGGCAGCCAAGAGGTGGCCGGCCCAAGGGTCTCCTCCCTCTTCATTGCCCCCTCTTCATTCCCTTTTATGGTGATTACACCCTCATCAACATGAGGTAACCCCCATTTTAATGCATGACATTCATGCCAATTAAAATCACACTTATTGATTTAATAAAACATTTTTATTTCTTTAATATTTGTTAATTCATTCAATTAACAAACATTAACAAATACACCCTTGAGTTATTTCGATATCCCGAAACAGTTTCGGTGCTTTTCAGAAACAACCCTTATGCTGTCCTGTAATTCGATCGGAGTATCGTATCCACTCAAAAACGACAACGAGCCTTAAGTGTGTCACCCTACGGTTCGTGAATAACGTGGACATGATCGAGACTCCTCTCTGATCAATAATCAACAGCGGGATCTGGAAATCCATGATGACTCCCACTTACTCAACGATGAACTAGTGATCGTGTGAACCGGTAACGAACATAGTTAATTCCTTTTGTCTCGCGATATTATTACTTGTCCGAGATCCGATCATTTGGTATCAACCATACCTAGTTCGATCTCGTTCCCGACAAGTCTCTTTACTCGTTCCGTGATAATGCATTCCTGTGACCTAGTCACATGCTTGCAAGCGATTCCAATGCAATATCACCGAGAAGGGCCCAGAGAATATCTTTCCGTCATCCGGATGGACAAATCCCACTCTTGATCCATGAGCCTCAACTAATACTTTCAGAGTACCCAAATCAACCTTTATAATCACCCTATTACGGTGTGACGTTTGATATCATCAAAGTACCCTTCCGGTATCAGTGATTAACATGATCTCATGGTCTAAGGATTAGAACTACTTCGCATGAGTCTGATATAGCAATGAACTTGATGACTTGATCGTATTGCTATTCATACTATGGGTGTGAGTGTTCATCACATCATTCTTCTAATGATATGACCTCGTTATTAACAACATCCAATGTTCATGATCAGGAAACCTTGATCATCAGTTAATCAACGAGCTAGTATAAAAGAGAGGCTTTACTAGGAACCTTTTAGTTTATTAATCACACATGTATTAATGTTTCCAATTAATACAATTCTAGCATGAGAAATAAACATTTATCATAAACATGGAATATGATAATAACCACTTTATTATTGCCTCTCGGGCATATTCCCTTCAGGATGATCCAGGCAAGGATGGGGATGAGGGCAACGATGACCCACCCAAGAAAGATGACACCTCTCGGGGGCATAGCACGGAAATTCCGCATCCTATGAGCTATGTCTCTGGAAGACACCTTCAAATGCCACACCTTGCCTCATGCAGCCCACCGCCACCACTTGATGCTTCTAGCTTTGCCAATTGGCAAGGTAACATGCGCTCTCACATAAACTTTGTGTCTATTGAGCTTTGGAGGATCATTGAGCAGGGTTTCCATCCAACTTCCAAGGACTTGACCAACTTGCTACCTTGGGAGCAAATCGACAAGCAACTCAATGCCTCCGCCTTGCATCTAATTCACATGTCTCTTACCGAGAAGGACAAGGCTTTCGTCCGCAACATCACCTCCGCCAAGGAAGCTTGGGATGTTCTCACCAACCTCTTCATTGGGAATGAGAGCATTCAAGAATCCAAGTTTGACGAAGCCTCCAATGAAGCAGACAACTTTGCCATGTTTGATGGTGAAACCCCCGAAGAACTCCATAGGCATCTCTCGTCACTTCAAGTGAAGCTAACGGATCTTGGTTCCTCCCAATGTGATTGGAGGTGGATGAAGAGGAAGTTCATTCAAGCTCTCTTGCCCTTCCACAAGGAGACCGTGAACTCTATCAAGGGAAATGCCAACTTCCGGAAGATGTCCGCACATGATATCTTGCAAGAGATGATGGCAAGAAAGATCTCCGAGAAGAATGCAGATGATGCTCTTGCACGAGCTCGTGGTGTTCGTGCTCCTAACCTTGCCTTGAAGGCCAAAGTGACATATCATGAAGAATCAAGTTTGGTGGAAGAGGAAGAGATAATGGGTGGAAGCCCCGAGGACATGAAGTATGCTCATGCCGAGCACATGGCACTTGCTCAAAGGGCATTCATGAAGAAGTGGAAGTCATCTAGCCCCTCCAAGCCGAAGGCTACAAGTAGAGTGAGGACTTGCTACAATTGTGGTAACACTAACCACTTCATTGCGGAGTGTCCTTATGAAAGAGTTGAAGATCACAATGGAAGGCTTGTTCGCAAGGAAATGAAGTCCAAGTCTTACCCTAGAAACTCCGACAAGAAGAGAGTCCTCCCATCTCACGCTTTGATAACTCAAGAAGAGTACCTCTCCGGGGATGATGCAAGTGATAATGAGGAAATAGGAAGGACCGCCATCGCCATTGCCCAACCTACCCCCTCATCATCCCTATTCGCTTCCGCAAATGAATCAAAGCGCACCAACCACAATGTGACTTATCTCATGGCTCACGCTATAAAGGTATCACCTCCTCTCACACCCATCATACCTAAAAGCCTATCTTTGATGGATTGTGTTGAACAAGTTGGTGATAATGATGATCTAAATGAAATGGCCATTTTCATGTCAACCTTGCATGGGGGACCAAAGCTCGCTTTGAGATTCTCCTAGATCAATGTAATGAAGCCATCCAAATAAATGATAAAAATGATGAACGCATTTTCGAGCTTGAGGGGCATGCTCATGACTATGCCGATGAAATTGCTTCTCTTACTCAATCTCTTGAAGAAGAGCATGACCTAAGGGTGTCACTTGAGACATCCATGTTGGGTCTTGAAGAATCTCACAATTTGGATATTGCTAAACTTAAAAGTGATCGTGATATTGCTCAATCCGTTGCTAATGAACTTAGGTTGCAAAATGAGAAACTAAATCTTATAATTGCTAATGAAGCAACCAAGTCTCTTTCTAGCACATTTGTTGCAAGTTCATGCTCAACTAACCCCTCTTGTGAGAAAGTCCCCCTAAAGGGAAATGAGAAGCTTGATGAGCTTTTGAATGCTCAAAAGCAACATGATGACAAGACGGGACTTGGATATACGTCCAAGTCCAAGAAGAACAAGAAGAAGAAGAACAAGAACAAGAAGAAGAAGAAGAAGAGTGTCCCCGCGCCTCCTCCCTCATTAAAGAAGCATGTTCCTAGTGAAATATGCTATGATGAGAATGGTAATGTATTTGAGGAGGAGGTGAGGTAAGTTATTGGGAATGGCAAAAAGGCTATGCCTAACCATAATAACTTTGCGGGAAAATATAATCCTTCCTATGTTCTTTGCCGTGCACATGATGGACATGTTTATGCTAAATTTGTTGGTTCATCAAATGGATATGTTGCATGGTCTATTTGGGTTCCAAAGACCCTTGTCACTAACAAAAAAGGACCCATTGAGAAATGGGGACCTAAAGTCAAGACTTGATCTCTTGTAGGGCTTTGCTTCCGGTGGTGGTCAATGGATAATTGATAGTGGTGCTACCAATCATATGACCGGGAGCAAAGAAATGGTGAAGGAGCTTCGCACTAGTTCATCCCATGCGGGCTATGTCACCTATGGGGATTCTTCAAGGTCAAAGGTATTGGGTCTTGGCAAGGTTGTTGTCTCTCACAATGTTACCGTGGAAGATGTCATGCTTGTTGAGTCCCTTTCATATAATCTTCTTTCCGTTGCTCAACTTGCTAATATGGGCTTTGCAACCTTCTTTGATGTTGGGATTGTAGTTCTTTTGTGGAGCAAGTCTCTTAATGTAGCTCATGTTGGGCATGTCGAAAATGGCTTATATGTGATTGACTTCTCAAAGGAGGTCACTAAAGCCGCGACGTGCCTCATGGCTAAAGTTGACGTGGGATGGCTTTGGCATCGCCGGCTAGGCCACGTCAATATGAGAACTTTGCAAAGTCTCCACAAAGGCAACCACATCCTAGGATTAACCGATCTAACCTTTTCAAAAGATCGTGTGTGTAGATCTTGCATTGAAGGAAAGATGCATAAACTTCCTCATCCTAGCAAGACCATCATTTCATCTAAGAGGGTCCTAGAGCTCCTTCACATGGATCTCTTTGGCCCTCCCACTTATGCAAGTCTTGGAGGAAAGAAGTATTGCTTGGTGATTGTCGATGACTATTCAAGATACTCTTGGGTCTTTTTCTTGGCACACAAGAGTGAGACTCAACAAACTGTCAAAGACTTCACCAATGAAGTGCAACACCAATATGGTCAAGACATATTGATGATCCAAAATGACAATGGCACCGAGTTCAAGAACTACACCTTGAATGATTTTCTCAGTGATGAGGGGATTCGCCATTAATACTCATCTCCCTACACTCCCCAACAAAATGGTGTAGCCGAGCAGAAGAACCGGACTCTCATTGATATGGCTAGGACCATGTTAGCGGAATTCAAGTCTCCGTATAACTTTTGGGCCAAAGCCATTAATACCGCATGTCATGCGTCAAACCGGTTATATCTCCGCAAGGGCTTGAACAAGACTCCTTATGAGATCCTCATTGGAAAGAAGCCTAATATCAAGTACTTCCGGGTATTCGGTTGTAAGTGCTTCTATCTTAAGAAAGGTGTCCATTTGTCCAAATTTGATACAAAAGCTCTTGAGGGTACCTTTGTTGGCTATGCCGCCGAATCTCACGCCTTTAGAATCTTTGATAAACTCTCCGCTTGAGTTGTTGAAGTTTCTAATGTGAGATTCGACGAGAATGACGGCTCCCGTGTGGAGCAACGTGGTGTTTTTGATGTAGGTGATGAAATACCTCCTCTTGCCATAAGAAGAATGGGTGTGGGACATCTCATACCCATTGAGGGACACCTTTTGGCGGAAGGAGAAGGACTATGCTCTACTCAAGTGGAGCCTTCACCCTCTCAAACACAACAAGCTCCACAAGGCCCCTTTGATGCTAGCCAAAGACAAGCTCAAGCCCCTCAACCAAGTGAGCATGATCAAGATCAAGACCATGAGCATGATGGTGATTCTTCACCAAGTGGTGATCAAGATCAAGCTCAAGATGAAGAGCAAGCTCAAGTTGAAGAGCATGCTCGGATTGAAGGTCAAGGCGAGGACCAAAACCGTGGTGATGACCAAGTGGCTTCTCAAGAATCTCTTGAAGAAGCTCAAGCTCGCCGTGCTATGAAGATAGCATCAACTCTCCGGAAAGGTAGCCACACCTTGGAGAGTGTGATTGGAAGTGTGAGGAAAGGGGTGTCCACAAGGAGGCAATTGGCAAACTTTAGTAGCCACCATGCCTATATCTCTTGTGTGGAACCTCAAAAGGTGTTTGAAGCGCTTGAAGACCCGGATTGGGTAGAGGCCATGCATGAAGAACTCAATAACTTCGAGCGCAACAAAGTATGGTCATTAGTGGAGAAGCCCAAGGATTGCCGCAATGTCATTGGAACCAAGTGGATCTTCAAGAACAAGCAAGATGCAAATGGAATTGTTGTGAGGAACAAGGCTCGTTTGGTTGCTCAAGGGTACTCTCAAATTGAAGGCATTGATTATGGAGAGACTTTTGCACCCGTGGCTTGCCTTGAGTCCATCCGTATCCTTCTTGCTTATGCATCACATAATAATTTTAAATTGCAACAAATGGATGTGAAGAGTGCTTTCTTAAATGGTCCTTTGCATGAGTTAGTGTATGTAAAGCAACCCCCGGGTTCTGAGGATCCTAACTTTCCTAACCATGTCTACAAGCTCGACAAGGCACTCTATGGCCTTAAACAAGCCCCACGTGCGTGGTATGAGCATCTTAGAGAGCTTCTTGTAGACTGTGGGTTTGAGATAGGCCTCATTGATCCCACTCTTTTTACTAAGAAAGTAAACGGGGAGCTTTTCATATGCCAACTTTATGTAGATGATATCATTTTTGGTTCTTCTAACAAATATTTCAATGATGAATTTGCAAGGCTAATGACCGACAAATTTGAGATGTTTATGATGGGGGAGTTGAAATTCTTCCTAGGTTTTGAAGTGAAGCAATTGAAGGGTGGCACCTTCATCAATCAATCCAAGTACACCCAAGACATGCTCAAGAAGTTCAAGATGGACACCAGAGTGAAGGGAGCCAAGAATCCCATGCCTACAAAGGTTACTCTTGATCTCAATCCTAATGGTAAAGAGGTGGATCAAAAACTTTATCGCTCTATGATTGGGTCTTTGCTCTATCTTTGTGCATCTAGACCAGATATCATGCTTAGTGTGGGAATGTGTACACGATATCAAGCCGCCCCTAAGGAAAGCCATCTAATGGCGGTCAAAAGAGTCTTTCGATATTTGATTGATGCCCCAACTTTTGGCCTTTGGTACCCGAAGGGAGCAAGCTTTGAGCTTGTTGGGTACTCGGACTCGGATTGGGCGGGGGACAAAGTGGATAGGAAGTCAACTTCCGGGGCTTGCCAATTTCTTGGTAGGTCTTTGGTTAGTTGGTCTTCCAAGAAGCAAAATTGTGTGTCTCTCTCCACCGCCGAAACCGAATATGTGGCGGCCGCAAGTTGTTGTGCTCAACTCCTTTGGATGAGGCAAACGATGGAAGATTATGGTATTCACTTCGACAAGGTGCCACTCTTGTGTGACAATGAGAGTGCCATCAAGATTGCCCATAATCCGGTTCAACACAACAAGACCAAGCACATCGAGATCCGCCACCACTTCATCCGTGACCATGTCAACCGAGGTGAGATTAACCTATCTTATGTAGGTACACAAGACCAACTCACTGACATTTTCACGAAGCCCCTTGATGAAGCAAGATTCCGAGAGTTGAGGCATGAGTTGAATATCCTAGACTCTTGCAATGTGGCTTGATCGTGTGCACTCATTCCCATATGTTAGTGTGTGTTCCCATCTAGGTGTGGGCATGGAGATAGGGGGAGTGCGGTCTTAATTAATTGGGCTATCCCTCCCCCCATAATGCCAATAGTAAGCAATGTGTTCTTTTTGTCTTTTGTGACAATTTTGAGCTTAATTGATGAGTTTTGGTCTTGGGCCCAAGATATATCTTCGCGGTGCCATACCTTTATACTCAAACATGGTGGCTTCGGCCACCGACCTCCTAAGTGGAGGTTTGTTCCCATTTGAGGTTCATTTGCATTTTATTGCCTTTTAAATGGGAATGTGTTCATGTTTGGCCTTATTTGAGTTTTATTTGCATTTTTGCAAACATGAACACTAAGTACCACTCAGTGACCTCTTTCTGACCCAAGCCTATCCCTTCCATCTAAAACTTGCTTTATCTTTTGAAGAAACATGCTCATTTGCTCAGCTATGTGATCTGGTCGAGGCAGGCTAGAGACTCCGGGGTTTGCACCCCGGAGACTCCGGTATCTGGAGGCTAGAGACTCTGGGTGACCAGCCCCGGAGACTCCGGCCCTAGCGGTTTTGCCCTGGATCAAAGAGGGTTGGGGTGAGGGAAACCCTACCGGTTCCATCATTCACCCCCTTCCCTCTATCTCCCCAGGGGCGTCGCCGCCTCCTCAAGGTCGCCGCCGGGTGCCTCCTCGGGCCCGGATCTGCCGCTTGCCGCCGGCCATTCTCCTCCTCAAGCCTCCGAAGGTCCTTCCATCCGGATTGCTTGCCATCCCATGGAGCCATCTGGTATTTTTCCTCCTCTTCCCATCTAGTTTCTCCTAGATTTAAGGGATTGGAAGATTTTGCTAGTTTCTGTCTATGGGATGACTATATTTCGGCAATTTGTGTATCTAGCATCTTGTGGAACCATTTTGGTGCAAACTTTCGAGCCACACCTTGTCTCCTCTGTCTGACCTCCGGCTGCCCAGAGTCTCCGGTGCTGACACACCGGATACTTTGGAGTCTCCGCCCTTGCAAGGATGGAGACTCCGGGGTCAGAGATCGGAGACTCCGGTGTAGATCGACTAGTTTTCGTTTTGGCTCCGCAAAATGCTATTTTCCTTCGTCTGGGCATGTTTTTGACTCTTCCCTTGCTACTTCATGTCCTTCACTTTCACAGGTAGCAGTGCAGGTGGTCATCGCAAACGTCTCCCTCGGAAGCATACCTTTGACTACGACCCGGCCAAAGATTGCTATGTGGAAAGGCAGAGTGCTGCTGCAGTTGCTAGGGATGCTCTGAAAGAGAAAGCTCGTTTGGCTCAGTTGGCTAAGGAAGAAAGGGCCAAAAAGGCCAAGTTTGATCGCTTGCCGTCTCTCAAGGACTTGTCACTTCCCAAGTTTGCGGATATGAGGAAGAGGAAGATGTATGATTTGGCAAGGAACACCAATGATCTCTGTTTTCATCGAAGGGAGCAAGAACTCATTTGCATCGAGCTCTATGCCAACCTCACCCACAAAGTTTGCCCTCAAAAGGTTGTTGATTTTGAACATCTTCGGAAGAATGACTACTTCAAGGAAGCCCTTTGGATCACCAAAAAGCTTGGTTTACACTCTCTCATGCAAATCAAGCAAGACTACAACATTCTCCTCGTGCACCAATTCTTTGCCACTCTTGTGTTTGGAGATGGAGAAGAGCTTCTCATGACATAGATGACCGGTGATCAAGTTATCCAATCCAACTTCATTGAGTTTGCCGAAGAGCTTGGGTACCCATTCAAGGGGAACCATGTGCCATTTGGTGCAAGGATGCATCTCTCCGGAGTTGCCTATAACAAGAAGGCGCTTGCCCCCCTCTATGGTAAGCTCACCAAAGATGCCATTGATCAAGGCAAAAAGATTGTTGTTGGAGAGTCCTATGGTCTGAGAACAAGATACAACATTCTCCTCCATTTGTTCCATGAGAATATTGCCCCAAGTGCGGGTAATTTGGATGCTCTTCGTGGTGGGTTGGTCAACCTACTTGCCTACTCTCATGAAGTTTTTTGCAAAGGCCAAGAAGCTCAAGTTGAACCCATTGATGTCATGGATTTCATTCACCGGGAAATGTATGAGTGCATCCTATCCAAGAAAGCCCCGGTCTATGCTCCATATGTGATGAAGCTTATCAAGAGGAAGTCACCCAACTATACTCTTTGTGTTGACATCTCCAAGTTGGTTGAGCACAAAACCTCTAGTGAAGATGAAGAAGATGAAGATATGGAAGGTGGTGAGGATGATGTTGATGAGGAAGGAGAAGAAGGTGAGGAAGAGATTGAAGAAACTCGGACTCCTCCTCCTTCCCCACCTAAGAGGAGAAGCAAGAATGCTAGCAATGTGCCTTTTCCATCTCGCAACAAAGAAGAAGTCAACAAGGAGATCAAGAAACTTTCATGGTTCAAGAGGACCTTGCTTTGCATGGGAGTGGATATTTGCAAGGAGCAACACAACATCTATGTTCAGAACAAGCATATCACTCACAACCAAGGCTTGATGGTCGATCATCTTCGTGCGCTCCGCAACCTTCCTCCTCCTGAGCATCCTCCTTCAGAAGACACTCTCAGCTATGGTGCTTGGAACAAAGAGATGGGCAGCTCACTCCAATGGGGAGATTTCGATGAAGTGTCCAAGCCCAATTATCCGTCCTCCTCCAGTCGTGGCAAGGGTCCTTTGGGTGATGATGAAGATCCTTCCTATGAGGGCAACGACGAGGACGACGACGAGTGACTTGTTGGGACGTGTAGCATCGCTCGTTTTCCCTTTTTGGTGTCTCGATGCCAAAGGGGGAGAAGAGTTCTATTAGTATGTTATCGGGGATTTGCAAGGGTCGGGCACAAGCATTTCTTTTGTTGAGCTTTCATTTGCCTATGCTTGTGCTATCTTCTAGTACTTAGTTCTTTAAAACTTGAACTCCGTTGTGGTACCTATCTTAATTTGGTGTGAGACTTGTGGTTTGCTTTATTGTAATGGTCATGTCTTATTGCTTCATATTGTTCTCTATGTATTATGCACATGTCCTTGGCTTATTACTTATAGGGGGAGCTTTGTTTCTAGTATGTGTGCAGCTTTTGTTGTATGTTGCACACGTCTAGGGGGAGCTCACCCTATTCATATTGATCCTTTTCCTTTAACCTTAGTATTGTCATCAAACACCAAAAAGGGGGAGATTGAAAGAGCATTTTCTTGCAAAATCTATTTTTGGGTGTTTGTTGTCAATACTTAGGTATCTAACCATGTTGTCTCAGTCTTATCTCAGTTTTAGGTGAAGTCCTGAAGCTTGCTAAAGTGTTGCCTTGACTGAACCGGAGACTCCGGGTCTCCAGACCGGAGACTCCGGTGTGTTCTCACCGGAGGCTTTGGGTCTGGGACCGGAGACTCCGGTCCAAGTCTCCGAGCCTCTTTTTCGACGGATGTCGCTCTTCCCAGATATGGGGGCGGAGACTCACCCCGAAAACTTTGGCTGGAGTACATCTCTGGCCGGAGTCTCCGGCCCTTGGTCACTTAGCCCGGAGACTCCGGTCTCTGGACCCCGAAGTCTCCGGCCTCAAAAGGCAGCAACGGCTAGTCCAACACCAAGGACTATATAAAGGCTTCTTCAACCTCAAGTCAATGCTGCGGCTCATACTCTCTCACCTCTATTGCTGCCAAGCTTCAAAGCTCTAGATCTCCACCTCTAGCCAATAGAACTTGAATCCCTTTGGGGATTCAAAGGAGGAGACCTAGCTCATCATCTTCACCGAAGGAATTTCATTTCCCCCTCCATTTGCTTGGAGGATTTGAGCCTAGGGATTCTTGGAACCCTAGGTATTGTAAGTGTTTGATTTACTCATCTCTGTGGTGTTTCTAGCCTCCGTGGCGTTCTTGGGAGCCTCCAATTGAGTTGTGGAGTTGTGCCCCAAGCTCCGTGTAAGGGATTCGTGGTTCCCCCAATACCACCGCTTAGTGGAAACGAGCTAGCCTCCGTGGCTTGCTCACCGGAGAACAAGGTGAGCCTTTGTGGCGTTGGTAGACTCCGTGTCACCATACCTCTCCAACGTAGACGTACTTCCCCTCAAAAGGAAGGAACTACGGGAATACATCCTTGTGTCTCCGGTCTCCACTCTTCGGTTATTTCTTTCCCTTACTTGTATCTTGCTAGTTACTTGTTTACTTGCATGCTTGCCACTCATAGGAAATTCACCTAGTTGCACATCTAGTGAATTTACTTTGTGTCAAGCCTTTAAATTTGAAAAAAGATTAAAAATTGACTTAGCGCCTATTCACCCCCCCTCTAGTCGCCCGTACCAATCCTTTCACCTTGCCATGTACTCCCTCTGTCCTAAAATGTAAGACGTTTAAGAAATTTCCGACCAACTACAGAATACGAGCAATGGACAAGTTTGCCCCTCCACTTAATAAACAATGAAATGTAAAAAGACACAGGCATAGCGAACGAAAATTTGAATTGGCTCCCCGTCGCACTAGCTCGCTCGCCCCGTCTCACCACCACCTCCAGCCACTCGCCATCCCACCACCTCCAGCCGCTCGCCATCCCACCACCTCTAGCCGCTCTTGCCTCCACCACCTCCAGCTGATCCTCCCCTCCAGCAGATCGACCCCGGAGAGGTCGCCTCTGTCCAGGCCCAGATCGCCTCCGTCTAGGAGGGCACTGGGCCAGCAGAGTGCCGCCCTCTAGCAGGGTGCCTTCCTCCAGCAGATCGACGCCTTCCTCCAGCAGATCGACGCCTTCCTCCAGCAGATCGACGCCTTCCTCCAGCAGATCGATGCCATCCTCCAGCAGGGCACCAAACTCCAGCAGATAAGCGCCAAACTCCAGCAGATCGACGCCATCCTCCAGAGCAGGGCACCAAACTCCAGCAGATCAACGCCAAACTCCAGCAGATCGACGCCATCCTCTAGAAGGCCGATGCCCTCCAGCAGCGCGCTGCCCTCTGATGCGGTGCGGTGTTGATAGTTTTTCACCATCCAGTTGGGAACCCCAAGAGGAAGGTATGATGAGCACAGCAGCAAGTTTTTCCCTCAGTAAGAAACCAAGGTTTGTCAGTTCAGGAAAAAGCCAAACTCCAGAAGGTGATGCTGACTAGCCTACTAATACTCCAACAAAGGCACCGTTAACGATTTTTGTTGACTCATCTTCAACTAGTACCAACGTGGAACCTGCACACAACACAACCAAATACTTTGCTCCCAACTTACGATGAGGTTGTCAATCTCACCGGTTTGCTTGAAATAAAGGAATGAGTGTATCGAGTGGAAAGCAATAGTAATATGCAAGTAAAGTAAACAGTGCGAGTAAAGTAAACAGGTGATAGCAATATAATGGAAATAGGACCGGGGTCCACAGTTCACTAGTGGTGTCTCTCCATAAGATAAAATAACACATGCTGGGTAAACAAATTATAGTTGGGCAATTGATAGAATAAAGACAACGTGCATATGTCGAGAGGATCACTATGAGATTTACTCTGGGCATTACAACAAGATACATAGACCGCCATCCAACTGCATCTATGACTAATAATCCACTTGTGGCAAATCAATCCGAGAACTCCACAAGTATTAAGTTGCGAACAACAGATAACTGCATTAAGCAAAGTGTGTAATGTAAACAAAGCATATGCCCTTGAGCATATGAATGTTGTTTTCCCCTAGTAGCAATAGCACATCTACAACCTTAGAGGTTTCTGTCACTCCCCCAGATTAAATAGAGGCATGAACCCACTATCGAGCATAAATACCCCCGCTTGGAGTCACTAGCAACTACTCGGCCAAGATAGCTACTAACAACGGAGAGCATGCAAGATCATAAACAACATAGAGATAACATGAGATAATATTCAGCACATCAACTCAATCATAACACCAATATTCATCGGATCCCAACAAACACAACATGTAGAATTACATAACGGTGATCTCGATTATGTAAGGCAGCTCACGAGATCTAAACATGAAGCACATGGTGGAGAAGACAACTAACTAGCTACTGCTATGGACCCATAGTCCAAGGTAGACTACTCACTCATCGCGTCGGAGGCAAGCATGGCGATGAAGAAGACCTCCGGTGGCGATTCCCCTCTCCGGCAGGGTGCCAGGAAGAGCTTCTGGACCCTCCCGATCTCGGGTCGACGGCGGCAGCGGATCGCAATGTATTCTGGAAAAGTGATCAAGTTTTTAGGTTTTTCCCGTCGGGGGGTCTTTATAGGCTAAGGGGCGGCGTCAGAAGTGGACCTGATGGGGCTCACCACAGGGGGGCGCAGGCCAGCCCTAGGTTGCGCCCCCTGGTGGTGTGGCCCACCAGTGGCTCCTCTCCGTCTCCTCTTTGGTTCTCTGGAAGCTTCAGTAATTTTCTGGATGTCTGGCTTTTGTTTCGTCCAATTCCGAGAATATTTCCTGTGTAACTTTTCTGAAACACAAAAACAGCAGAAAACAGGGAACTGGCACTGTGGCATCTCGTTAATAGGTTAGTTCCGGAAAATGCATAAAAATGCTACGAAGTGTAACGAAACACTAAGCAAATGGTGTAAAAACAAGCATGGAGCATGAAAAATTATGGATACGTTGGAGACGTATCAGCATCCCCAAGCTTAACTCCTGCTCGTCCTCGAGTAGGTAAGTGATAACAAAAGAATAATTTTTGAGATGACATGCACCTACACAATCTTGACCAACTATGTAAGCGTTGTGCGCTGCGATCAAAAGAACTTAAAACATGGGCATGAAAGATATAATCTTGATAGAAGAAACTTAGCAACCATGTTATAACATGAAAAAAAACACAAATGAAAGATCATGAAAATGAAACAATGAAAGTCAAACATGTGTTCAAATCATAAGGAAAAACATACAAATGGTTTTCAGCTTGTCCTTCATGGAGTAGCAAAACATAAATGCATAGGACACCTTCAAGTTTAAGAGGGCGACTAGATATAAGTAATTTGAGAACAAGTGAAACCAACATCATGAATGAATCAATAAAATATTTGGAACAATGCACATTATACTCAGAATGACAACTATGCTCTCTTAGACGGTGCATAAAGATAGAAGGTGGTGACTCAACATAAAAATAAAAGAAAGGCCCTTCGCGGAGGGAAGCAGTGATTGCAAGTTTTATAAACCTTCAAAAATTATGGTACTTACCGGCTTTGAGCTCTCATTGCCCCCATCATAGGCATCTTGAATGGTTAGAGTTAATGCGAATACACTTATGCTGCATATGCTTGACAAATCATAAGTTGAAAACCTCGTGTCCCATGAAATACGAATACCCAAACCTCATGCTACTTTACTTAGAGTCCCAAGCAAGCTCTTGTCATTGTAAATATATGTGTATCATCGAGAACCGCCAACGGGGTACCTCCGTGCCCGATGACATGGAACAAGCCCACATCAAAATGACAGGACAAACAGACAATGAACACCTCGGCATCTCTTTTATTTACCATTGGTATAGCTTTTTATTGTGAGATGCGTTGTCGAATGTTCACTATGGGCATGCTGTAAATTTCCACCATGAATTATGCATGGCTTAGATTAGCGGCCCAGGCGTTTCCCTAACACATATAAAAACTCCATGATCCCGCAAGATTCCCAACTTATTTCACATCGCGAGTATCCATAAACAAAAGATCACGATATCAACTCAAATGAAAGATAGTGCAATGTTGAAAGCTTGCCCCATGACGGCATGGCTGGGCTAATTTCCAACTTACAACTTACAAGCATAACAACTCAACATAAGAGAGCCACAATGTCAAAATTTTAAGAACGAGAAAAATAAAGTATGCCATCAGGTTCGTGAGAGCTTTACTGACCAATTTTCGCATAACACCAAAAAGAGTTTAATTTGAAGGATAGATAAAAGCAAGTCAAATGTACTTTGGAATAGCAAATTGCTAATAGGTATGTATGGTGGAAACTTTGGAACAACTTGGTTTTTAGGAGTTGGATGCACGAGTAGAGCTCATACTCAGTACAAAATGAGGGCTAGCAAAATACTGGGAGCGACCAACTAAGAGAGCAATAATGGCCATAATCATGCAAAGCGACAAAGCGACATTAAAAGAAGCATAAGATGGCATCAAAAGTCAAAAACTAAATGATCATAGAGGCTTATGGCGACTTTGTATGAGTCTAACATGTGTGAGCATGCGCCAAGTCAACCCAAATAAACCATCAAAGGAGAAAACCAAAATAATGCTTCTAAATCTATTATCTACTAAAAGCACAATACGGAAGTCTAAAATAAAGACATCACGTTGATCCACATGTACTAAAATTATTTGATTCGTTGATCTTAATTACAACGGTTAAGATTTAAAGTCAGAAGAGGTTACGTAAAATATAACCACGTACCACATGTCACTTCCAAACAGTTTTTTTTTCTGATTGAGCTTACCATGTAAGGCACGTTGGTGAAAAAAAAGACCATGAGATATATAAACCTAACATAATATATGTGCTTGTGCATGAGGCATCGGTGCAAAAAAAAGGATGAGCCGTCTCCAGTTGGGACTTGGGACATGCAAGTGTTTTGCTTAAACACGACATGATATAACTTATGGGGTTCTGATGTGAAGCTAGCTAGATTCAATTAATTGGCTACTAATACACACAACGCTCCATAGCTAGCGTGTTGTGAACCTAGCTAGCTTGATGACGAGTATATATAATTGATCTGGTGCTTGCAAAAATATCCACTCCATCCCAACTCAGGTTCGAGTAGCTTGTGCTGCACATCGACGAGGAAGGCGAAGTTTAACTAGATTCGATACTAATACGGAGTTGGCCAGACAGGGAGCCATTCTATTCCGTAAAAAGGCCGAGTGTCTATACGTATATACCTTCAAGTAAAGCACATCGGCAAGCAACGGCGGCAAGAAGAAAATCATGGTTTGTGCAACACTTATTTTCCTCTACTCGATCTAATTCTGAATTCTGAATTGTGGAATAACTCCTGAATAGTTCACTGAGGGTCATTGGTGGATGTTCCAGTCTATTGTTCTTCAAGACCTGATCAGGTGCGTTGAGTAGGAAATATATTCCAAATCAGAAATATAATCCAAATCAGAAATTTTGTTTCATATTCCAATATGATAAAGACTACACTCAAGCTAGCAATAGGACATGATCTATGTCCCTAAAAACGTATAAGACATGTTTATCTACATTAATTATTAATAATTAATAATATACTAAAAGCAATATATGGAAGAAAAATAGGGAGATAAGCTATAAAATCCTATTAAAAGCAAAAAATCTGACCATCAATTTGGTAGATCAATAAACCACAACCATCAGATCTTGATATGATTTGTAATATTTATGAATCAATTCAATATATGTGAGTTCCTATTATTTATAACTCTTTAGAGATGACAAGAAGTCTGATTGCAGTATGACGTATCTGTATACTTTTAATAACGTGAGTTAAATAATCTCCCTCGAACTTTACTCACTTCATCAATCACTCTATTTTCAATTAAAATATCATCTGAAATTACAATGGTTGATAAATACTGGTCAATCTTTTTATATTTACAACCAGGATAATCCCATTAAAAATTGTGTATATGTCACACAAATTAACTGTATAATAAAAACATGTATAATCATCTAGAAAAAAGATAGAACATTCTTGCTTCTAAATCCTTAAGTGATGAGAGACAAAACATTAAACATACAAAACTGATAAACATCCCAAATTAGTCGACAAACTACTAATGGAAACATCCTTCACACTCCAAAATATTTTGGTTTGGTGATACAACAGAGCTAGGTCACCACATATTTCCACTAGATATGTTCCATATTTGGTATCCACACAATATGTCAATATATTTTTAGTAAAAATACCTGAATCATACACTTAATTCTTATGAACTGTTTTGGCTATATAACTTTGTTTGTATAGTAATATATTTGGACTTATTCGTATGTGTCTTTATCTCGTGTAACAAAATCAACATAGGAGCACATGTCATTCAAATTTCTCAATAAAATTGACGAGTGATTGATGGCATTGAAGGTTATCTATGCTGCGTAATGATTTTGAGTAACACAGAAAATACATGACATCATGTGTGTAGAACCAATGAATTAAGATCAGGACACATTATGAGTCAGCAGAACTGACAGTCATACTTCTATGACTTTGATTATTAGTGTATTGTGACATGTAAAAAGTAACAGACAAAGTTTCACCATATTCATGTTTTTAAAATGTTGCGCATTGTGACATGGAGTGACTAAATGCGAGAAACAAACAACATTAAACAATAATTATCATTGTTTGATTTGACCTACCTATTAAGGAAGATAGACCGTTATCTCTTAATTCAACAGTTTGTTTGTCAAAAATAAATAACTAACCTCACATACTTATCTTGCATCATGTAAAAACTATAGTTCACTTTACACATCCAATATCACTATTACGTGGGTGTTTCAATTATGTCATGATAATCATTTGCCCAAAAAATTTAGTTGTCTAAATATGTTATTCATATACATGATATTTTGTATACCAAAACAATTCCAATAGTTGGAGAACAATTTTGTTTATTGTCACATAATAGGATATAATGTGACATCAACAGAACTATATTTTTAATTCTTGAACACTTTCAACTAAGTACAGATGATGCCCTCGCATTTGCGAGGGCCACCATACTAGTAATTAAAACAACACATGATTTTTTCAAAGGCTCATTAAGCAATATCAGTCATTTGAGACAAGTCATGCTACAGAAAAACCACTAAGCATGCTATCAAAAAGATATCAAGGACGACATGCAAAAGCCTAGGCCGCAGTCTACACAAGCTCCTTCTTGTACCACTTTTTTGCATAAAGCTTTTTCTCTTTTCCAACACCCTTCAAACTTTTTATAAACAACTCTTTTGATGAAAACCAACATGGACCAGATGTCGTGGGAATTTAGAGACAGTAGCCATGGGGAGGCTTATCGGAGGGGCTCGACGTTGGTGACGATGGGTCCGACTCGGGATTGTGCCAACAGAGACACCTCGGTTTACCCAGGTTCAGGGCCCTCCCGGTTGGAGGTAAACCCCTACTTCCTGCCTGCTTCGTATTGATTAGGTAGTAACGATTATAGTGCTCCTTGAGCTGTTCGGCTAGAGGAGGAAGAAGAAGATCGGATCTCCCCTATGCTAAGGGTCCAGGCCCCCTTATATAGACGGGGGCCTGGTTACAGGTTTTGGTGGCGATTCGGCCGGCTGCCGGCTCCTCGGCGGCGGCGTCCTTGGCGTCATCCTCTGGCCCTGCTCTGGCAAAGGCACTTTATAAAGTGCCTTTCCCCTGGGCCGGCATCTGGAGGGCATATCCCTTCTCTTTTGCCTCGGATCCCATCGTGGGGAAGGGTCTTCGATCTCTTATTGGCTGGACGTGGTCGTGGCGCTCATCACTCCCGTCCTGCGCCCCTGCCACTCTTGTCGGGGCCATCCTACTTTAGGCCAGATAACCGTTGAGAGGCCTTGTCTTCATCGCCCGGCTCCAGTTCTCCTCGGTGGAGTCGCCAGCCGGCTGCTGGCGCAGCCGGCCCTTCGGGCGAAGCCGGTCTTCTCGTGCTGAAGCCGTGGGGACTCCTGGGACGCCAGCCGGCACATTGCCCAGCCCGTGGTACGCCCCCTAAGTCATCCCCACGACACTAGCCCCCGAAACTGGCGAAGTCTCATGGGCTAGCACGGGGCTTCGGCGGGTTCTTCTTCTTGCCGAAGTCTTGCTCACTTTTGTCGAAGTCCCAGGATTTCTGGTCCGGCTTGGTCGCTCTAGTCGTCAAGGCTGGGCCTTGCGGAGTTTCTCTGGCCGTCTCGGGACGAACCGGCTCCGGTGGCGGCCCGGCTGGCGGCCACGAGCCGGCATGCCGCTTCCTGGGAACTTGTTCCCTCGGGGGCTAGACCGAGGCACCACTTGTCCGCACGTCATCGCGTCACGTCCAATCGGCCCCGGCCCACGATCTTTTGCGGCAACCACGGCGGTTGCCCGATCTTTACGCGATCGTGGTTCGTGACGAAAGGGGTCAGTTGCCGACCCATCGTGGCTGAAATAAGCAACTGACCCACCCCTTCACATTTAAACCAGGGACCGTTCCGGAAACAAAGCATCGGTTGCCCGCTTCTCTTCTTCCTTCTGCATTCGCTCCACTTAGAATCCCCTGCTCCCGAGCTTCGCCTTCAAGGGATTAGGGTTCCTCGCTTGCTCCGCCGCCATTCCGCTCATCCAGATCCGCACCCGGATGGCTCCCAAAGCGTCCCGGCCCAAAGGGAAGGGAACAGCAGCGGGTAAGGACGCCGCTCCGCCCGCTTTGCCGAAGGGATCCTGGGAAGGCTCTTGGGTGAAGGAGAAACAGATCGAGCTGCTGCGCCAAGGTCGAGTGCTTCTGCCCGCGGACCTCGTGAGCTGCCGTCCCGCCGGTGGCGAACTGGTCCCTGCTCCCGCGCCTGGGGAGACGGTGGTCTTCTATGACCATTTCCCCCGGGGCTTCGCGCTGCCCGCCAGCAGCTTCATGCGCCAATTCCTGGACCATTTTCACTTGCAACCGCATCACATTGGGGCGAACGCGATGATGGTATTGTCCGCGTTCGCAACCCTTTGCGAGGCGTATTTGGGCATCTGGCCCAACATCGAGCTGTTCCGCCGGCTGATCTTCTTCAAGACCCAGACGGCGGACACCGTTCCGGTGATATGCGGCACCGCCTCCTTCTACACCCGCAAGTCCGCAGACTTCCCCGGCATAAAAGGGAAGGAGTCTTGCAAGAAGTGGCAGCGCTCCTTCTTCTACGTGAAGAACCTAAGGGAGGACGAAGACCATATCAACCTACCGCCCTTTGAGGCGGGCGGGCCCGAGCGGGAGAACTGGAGTGCCGCTCCTCCTCGTCCATCGCCAGACATGGAGAAGATTCTTCAGCGGGTCACCACGCTGCAGATGGAGGGTGGCCTGGAGCCGACCGACCTTCTCCTCGCCTTCTTGGTTGCCCGCGTGTCTCCGCTCCAGCGCCGCTCGCACAAGATGTGCTTCCTGGGATCTGCCAGGGATCCTACTCGTCATTCCTCCAAGGCGCTGTCAGCATTGGAGGTGGCTCGGAAAGCGAACCGCATCGCCGATGTCAAGCTTCAGGCCTCGTGGACGTGGGGACTGGAACCTCACGACCGGGACAACCCAATTGCTGAGGTGAGCTGGTCGATCCTGGCTTCAAGCCTTTTCCTTCTTTGCAACTCTGGTTTACTGACCTCTGTTCACTCGGTGCGGGCAGAACTTGTTCGCTCTGCAGGCGGCGGAGAATTCGACTCAGCGTCAAGCTGGCTTTGCCGCTGACAGAGCCGAATCGGATGATAAAGTTGTCTGGGACGAAGCCGAGGAGGTGGAGGACGCTAGTTCTCAGGCCGCCGCTGAGAGCTCAAGCGCCACTCAAGGCGATGAAGGAAACGATGAGCTCGAAGACTCGGGCGAACCCCTCGACCACTCCAGTAAGTTCCCCAGTCCTTCTCTCCTAAGAGATTGGTCCAAAGATGACGATGGCGACGCAGGATCGGCCGCCACCCTCGGGGGCATGGCTCTCCACGTGGCCGCCGCTGCCGCTGCTGGAGCTCAGGCTCCCCCAACCGTGGATCTGCCAGAGTCTCCCGGGCGATGTTCTGCCGCCCCAGAGCCGGCAGACCCAGAAGAGGCTGGAGACGATCTGGCCGGCACCAAGAGAAAGGCCCAGCCGGCCTCCTCCGAGCCGGCTGACAAGCGCAAGAAACTGGAGCTGGCAGCGCGGGACCTGCGCCGTCCCAAGGTGAAGAAGGTGGCCAAACGGCGGGCTATCGCCGTAGCCGGGTGAGCTTCCTGCTTCCTTGCTTCTCGTCCTCATTTTACCGTCATGGTCCCGATTGACTCGGTCGTGGGATGCCCTCTTTGCAGGTCGCCTCTTTCTGTCGATCCGGCTGCCCAACCTCCTCCCGCCGTCGCTTCTGAGGAAGTCGTGACCCCGGCTCCCGAGCCCTCCTGCCACAAGAGGGCGCGCGGGGGAGAAGTGGGCGGCAACTCGGGTCGCATTGAGGACGTTCGCCGCTCCCCACGGTTGAAGCTTGTGGCGGGCGACACTGGGGCAGAGGATCCTGCGCGTCCGGAGGTGCCCGCGGACGCTGTTCCCCACCCAGTCGCCTCACCTGAGACTGGCTCCACGCCCGTCGAGGAAACTGCGCCAGTTGGGGCTAACCTGTCCCCACCTCCTGCTACCGACGATGCCATGGCGGGGAACGACGCCGCCATCTGCGCCTCCCCCGACTCGCCCAGTCAAGAAAGCGCGCGAGACCGCGGCGGGGGAAACGGAAAAGGCCCCGGTGCCGGCTGTCGAGGCTCTTTCCAATCTTGAGCTCGTGCCGAGCGTGCAAGCTACGGTGCCCGCGGCCGTGTCGAGGGCTGGCGCGATTGCTGATTACCTGCTCCTTGGGCTGGTCTCCAGCTCTTGCGAAGCTTCGCAAGGGCTCCTCGCCACTTGAGCGGCGAGGAGCGAACGTGGTGATGGCTCGCCAGCCCCTGAGATAGTGACCAAAGGCGCCTCTAGTGGGAAGGCTCTTGTCGCCGCGGCTGAGTCCAACATTGGAAGTTTGAGCTCCGCCAGCCGGCTTCAGCAGGAATGGGCAGACACCGCCTCGAGTGCTGATGTCGGAGAGAAGCTCAAGGTGCAGGGCAGCAAGCCAACTCTGGCGGAGTTGGACAAACTGTTTACTGCTGCCAAGGGGTCGCTTCAAAACGCCGGCTTCCAACTCCTTGACGCTATACAGATGACCAACGTGAGTGCTGCGCCTTTAGCCCCTGATTCTTTCTGCTAATTGGGAGACATAATTTGCAATTTCATGGTCCATTTTGCCATACGTCCTAGCCCCCGAGTTTCGAGGTGGCTGTAGAGACAGCGAGCTCGAAAATGAATTTCGCTGAGCATCATTGCCTTTCCGCTTTCCACAGGAACTGAACGCGCTTCGAGCCAACGTCTTTCAGAAATTGCTGACGAAGTACCGCGCCGGCAAGATTCAGTACCAGGACTTGAAGAGGAAACTGGAGAAGCTGTCAGGTAAGCTTGAGGCCCCTTGCTTCGCAGACTTTGCTGTCGTCCTTTCTGCTCTTATACCTCCGCTTTCAGACTCTGCCTCGCTCATAGCTTCGCTTGAGTCCCAGTTGGCCGACTCGATGTCGGCCGACGCTGTTGAATTGCTCAAGCGAAAGCACGCAGAGGAGCTTCAGGGCCTGCGAGCCCAGGCCATCCGGACTCAAGAGTTGGAGACTGAGCTGGCGAAGGCTCGAGAGGCAGAGTCGTCGCTGCGGCTGGAGTTTGATCGCCGGCTGGCTGAAGAGAGGAAACTCCTCTCTGCGGAGTACGACGACAAGGTGAACGAGCTTCGCGCGACCTTGGGGAGCGAAGTCGAGAGCCGCGGCGCCCAAATTGACGAGCTGCAGACTCTCCGGGGGCTCGACAGCGAGCGTTATGACAAGGAGATCGGCGTTTGGCGCGCCCGCGACCGCAAGGTTCAATCCGGCCTGCTGGGGCTGGAGGAAGCTCTTCGCGGTATACTTCTTTTCCTGTTTCTCGGCTCTTGCCCTTTCATGCCGTCCCCTCACTCTCTGATTGCCCTTGCAGGAGCCTTCCCTGACTCCGACAAGACTGCCGCGGCGGCGCTGAAGGAATACAGGGCGGAACAGAAGATCGTTCCCAGCAGTGATCCCAAGGCCGAGCTTTCCTCAGGGGAGTTGGTAGCGTTGGCCAAAGGCCGACTCCATCCGGTTGCTAAGCTGGTCAAGGATCTCCACGAAGCCCTTGTTTCCGTCTTTGAAACCTTGTGGCCGAGAAGGGCGGTGCCTGGCGAGATCCAGGCGCTCCTCCAGTGGGTCCTTCTCGCGCCCAACCGGCTCGACATCTGGAAGGAGTCCGCGGCTCGGGCCGGTGCTCAACAGGCTCTGGAGTTCGTGCTCTCCTGGTATCCGGGCGTCAACCTGGACCAGCTGGAGAATCTTCATGAAGGCGGATCAGCAGGCCTCGACAAAGCCAAGCTCCGCCAGCGCACCTGTGCCATTGCTGAGTGTGCCGAGACCGACGCGCTTTTCGACGCTGGGGATAGTGACGAATCTTTGGATGGCATGGACTTCGAAGAGCCCGACTCTGCGGAAGTACCTCAGAAAGCCCCCGAGGATCTCGCTGGTCACTCCATTCCACCATCCCCCAGCGGCGATGACTTCGTCTTGGCGTCTCGAGCTGGCGACACTACTTCACTGGAGCCGGCTGGCTCGCCAAGCGCCCCTTGAGCGTGTCAGGGTTTTCTTATTCGTTTTTATGTACGCTGAACTCATGTCGTGCCCAACAACATTTCGTTCGTTTGTACTAATGACGCTTCACCCCGAATTCCCTACGTATTGATTTCTAGCTGTTTATGGACCAGATTTGACCTGACCCCTTTCGGCTTTTTCCTTTATCTCCCCATCCTTCGGCCCTTCTACCCCCAGCCGGCAGCCTGGTGCCGGCTGGTCTCCCTTGGACCGACAACCGAATGTCGGTCTAGGGCGGGAGCATGCCGCGGGATGAGGAGTAGTACTTCGGCGTATAAGAGATCTGGCTTGGTCCGGCCCACGCACAACTATTAACCAATGCGCGAGGTTTTTGGGTGAGCGTCCATTAACGGCTCCGCGTTCTGTTCTCTTAGCGATTTTCTAGTGTGAGTGACCTACCGGCTCCATTGCCCTCGACTTGGGTTGGAGGTTTGGCTCGGGGTCCGGTTCGCACACGGTACTTACTCGTCTGACAAGGGATTCGATTCATCGGGTCGCGAGCGTTTCCTCTTAGCGACTTTCCTAGGTGGGTGACCTGCCGGCTCCATCCCACGCGGTGTAGGGTAGAGGTTGGGCTCGGGGTCCGGTCCGCACACAGTACTCGTTCGGCTGACGAGAGGATCGTTTCGTCGGGTTGGGGCTGCCGGCTCCTGTTCGGAGCCGGTTTCCAGCCCCCGTGAATAACGCTTAGAAAGGTAAAAGGTACTTCAGAGCACTTTTCCAGGGATCAGCCGTATGCCGCCCAACTTTCTTTTATTCAATGACACTTGTTTGAGATACAAGGTTTTTGCCTTGGCTTAGCCGAAGGTCTTAAGCGATCTTGGACTTGTCTCAGGCGAAGCTGCGAAACGCTTCCCCCTACCTCGAGGAGGAGCCAGCCCCCGAGACAAGAGCTTTTGACTCCTTGCCCGCTTCAGGCGGGACTTCCTTGGACAGGCTCGCCGGCTTGAGGTGTGGAGCCGGCAGTCCCGACGCCGGGCAGCCCGGCTGGACTGCCGCCACCCTCCGCAGCAGTTGACGCTTCTCTTCAGCAATGACCAAGGCCTCCGCCAGTTTGGAGCTGGCTCTTGCGCACTCTATTGACTTCTTGTAGCATCCAGTGACAGTAATCACCCCGCGAGGGCCTGGGAGCTTCATCTTCAAGTAAGCGTAGTGCGAGACCGCCATGAACTTGGGCAAGGCTGGTCGGCCAAGCAGCGCGTGGTAGGGGCTGTTGAGGTCTACCACCTCGAACCAGATCGGCTCGCGACGATGATTGTCCTTCTCGCCAAACAGCACCTCCAACTCAATCCTTCCCATCGGCGTACAGGAGTGCCCAGGCACAATCCCATGGATGGTGAGCTTGGTTGGCTTCAGTTGGATCTCTGGGATCCCGAGCTTCTCCATCGAAGTGCGGTAGAGAAGGTTGATGCTGCTGCCTCCATCAATGAGTACGCGCGAGAATCGGCAGGTATGTGTCTCGGAGAACACGATTGGGTTCAAGACCAGCGCGTATCCCCCGGGCCTCGGCATGAGCGGTGGGTGATCTTCGCGTCCCCAGGTAATCGACGCGTCAGACCAATGCATGTACTGAGGTCCAACTTGCACGATTGCATTCACCTCGACACCGAACCACGGTTCATCCTTTGGCTCCTCCACCTGGGAAGTGAATACATGGTATTGTTCCACGTTCGCTTCCTCGGGGTAGTCCCCCGCGGCCTTGGCCGGTTGCCGATTCTTATTTCCATGCGCTTCAGCCGGCAGGCCCGGCGGTGGTCCAGGCAGTTGGTAATTCCCCTGCTCTAGATCCCTGGTGAAGCTGCACTGGCGAGTGGTATGCGCTGCCGGCTTGCCTGAAACGCTATGGAACTTGCAAGGTTGGTCTAGCATCACCTCGATGGTGTACTTGTCCTTGCTGAATTTGTCCCCTTTGCGTTTTTGGCTTCCACCTGTAGCCCCCGGGCTTCCTTGAACGGCAGCCACTTGCTGAGAGCCATACTTGTTGTCACGACGCTCATCTTTCCTTTTGCCGTGTCGATCATGGTTGCGATGTCCTCCTTGGCCGGCTGCCGGCTGAGATTGGCCTCCGGCTGGCGCTGGCTCGACGCACTACACCCTTGCAGCAGAGTCGGCAGAAGCGTACTTGTCCGCTATCGCCATGAAGTCCGCCATTGACTTCGGCTCGGCTCTGTGGAGCTTGTGCTTCAGTAGGGTTCCTTCCCTGCATCCGTCCGTGAAGTAGCCGATGGCTTGCTCCTCGCCCACTCCTTCGCATGAGTTGCGCAACTCGGACCATCTCGTGAGGTAGTCACGATCTGGCTCATCAGGGCCTTGCTTGCAGAGGGCCAGCTGTCGTGGGCGGGGCGGTCGCTTGTAGGTTCCCGTGAAGTTCTTGATGAATGCCTCTTGGAAATCATGCCAGGAATTGATCTGCAGAGCCGGCAGGCTGTTGAGCCACGTCCGGGCAGATCCCGTCAGCATGAGCGGTGCGTAGCGCACCGCTGTCCTCTTGTTTCCGCCCGCGATGTCGATGGCTGTGACGTAGTCTGACAGCCAGTCTTCCGGCTTCACTGCCCCAGTGTATTTGGGCATGTCTCGTGGGAGCGCAAACTTGGCCGGGAAAGGCTCGTTGCGGATGCGAGGGCCGAAACAGACCGGCCCCGCCGAGGATTCCTCCTCGTCGAACTTGGAGTCCGCCAGCAGGTTGAGCCGATGGCGTGCGTCATCCTTCGGCGGGTCGACGCGTTCCCCGATCCTCTGGCTCATGTGCGAGCGAGCTGGGTGATGGCCTTGAGCGCCCTGGCCAGCTCCCTGAGCCGGCTGGGCTGGCGCCACAGACCTGCCGTGCGCCGGTTCCACCACGTCCGCCCGAGGAGGGTGGCGCGGCTTGCTGGTAACCGCGGCGGGATCTCGAGGCTGCCGGTTGTGGTGGCCAGAGTGCTGGGTGCGGTGATTTCCACCGCTCTTGCCTGGAGCTCGATTGCTCCGGCTGTGCTCCGCCGGGCCGTGGTTTGGCGACGAGGCTTCTCCATGCGACTTGTTATGACCGGCCACGACGATACGGTTCTCGCCTCGAGTGCCGCTCGCCTCTCCGCGCGGCTCCATCGCCTGCTGCTGTAGATCGGCAGCGTCCAAGAGTTCCTGGATCCGGGCTTGCTTCTCCCGTAGGTCCTCGCCTTGCAGTCCATCCAGCTCGGAGGTGATGTAGCGCGCGGCGCGGAGATTCTTCGTAGGCGTGCTGTAGGTGGGCTTGTTGATGATCGGAGGTAGCTTCGCCAAGGGCGCCGCCTGGTTCAGCTCCGCACCCAGCTCGCGGCCTCGCTGACGAACTTGTCCCGCCCGGCTTGGGCCATCTCCAGCTGGGGTGAAGCCATGGGCAATGTTGTACTCGTTGATCGTGGAGAGGACGCACCGGAGGGTGTCGTCGATGTCGACCGCTTCCTTGAGGAGGTTGAGGCGCGTCCGCTCCAGATCCTCGGAGGCCTTGACCGGATCCGCAGAGATGTCGAGCGGAGCGCGCAGGTCCGTGATGGCTGCGTCCAGCACGTCCCGCTCTGGAGGTGGAAGGTCTTGCTCCGGTGGAGGTGGGCGTTCGAGCGGCGGGCGCGCGGAGCGCGGTAGGCCGCCGCCACCATCCTCCTCCAGGGCCCGCACCTCGACCATGTTGCAAAAGTCGCTGCTTTCGCCGTCGTCGGAGCCTGCGTCACAGAGTGGGTCAGACACATCGGTTACCTCTTCCGGGAAGGGCTTGGCGACGTAGAAGCGGTGGCTGCCGACGTCGAGGAAGGAGCCGCTATTGCCAAAGCCGTTCTCGAAGTGGGCCAAGTTGTCGCTGACGCAGTCGAAGGTGCCGAACCTCCAGACGAGGCCGGAGGCGACCTTCTCGCCGGAGGGTCCCGGCCAGAACTTGACTCCGCTCGCCACCGCGCTTTGCCCCACGGTGGGCGCCAACTGTCATGGGAATTTAGAGACAGTAGCCATGGGGAGGCTTATCGGAGGGGCTCGACGTTGGTGATGATGGGTCCGGCTCGGGATTGTGCCAACAGAGACACCTCGGTTTACCCAGGTTCAGGGCCCTCCCGGTTGGAGGTAAACCCCTACTTCCTGCCTGCTTCGTATTGATTAGGTAGTAACGATTACAGTGCTCCTTGAGCTATTCAGCTAGAGGAGGAAGAAGAAGATCGGATCTCCCCTATGCTAAGGGTCCAGGCCCCCTTATATAGACGGGGGCCTGGTTACAGGTTTTGGTGGCGATTCGGCCGGCTGCCGGCTCCTCGGCGGCGGCGTCCTTGGCGTCATCCTCTGGCCCTGCTCTGGCAAAGGCACTTTATAAAGTGCCTTTCCCCTGGGCCGGCATCTGGAGGGCATATCCCTTCTCTTTTGCCTCGGATCCCATCGTGGGGAAGGGTCTTCGATCTCTTATTGGCTGGACGTGGTCGTGGCGCTCATCACTCCCGTCCTGCGCCCCTGCCACTCTTGTCGGGGCCATCCTACTTTAGGCCGGACAACCGTTGAGAGGCCTTGTCTTCATCGCCCGGCTCCAGTTCTCCTCGGTGGAGTCGCCAGCCGGCTGCTGGCGCAGCCGGCCCTTCGGGCGAAGCCGGTCTTCTCGTGCTGAAGTCGTGGGGACTCCTGGGACGCCAGCCGGCACATTGCCCGGCCCGTGGTACGCCCCCTAAGTCATCCCCACGACACCAGAGGTCAAAATACACCTTGATGAAAAGATATAACAAGATCTGAACACAAATCAAGGCGAAAAACAAAAGCTAAACGCAGTTCTAGAAAAAGAAGAACACTCGTTGAAATGATAAGAGTGAAAAACGGAGTGTTCTTGGCAAATGAAAAGCAAGGCAACTTCTCCAAAAGGAATTTGTTGGGGTCCAACCATTTATTGTAGCAAACAAAACTAAACAAAACTGAAAACTAAAAACAACTGACGCTCCAAGAAAAACACATAATGCATGAAGCAATAAAAATATAGTGCGTTGAAAGGTGACCTGATTTTTGCCGATGAAGAACGGGTGCCTCGGGGGCATCCTCAAGCTTTGATGCTTGTACCTCTTGGATATTTCTTGGGGTGCGTGGGCATCCCCAAGCTTGAGCTTTTGTCCATTCTTCTACTCATCTCATCATTCTCCAATCCCTACACTTGAAAACTTCCTTCATACAAAACTAAACACAAATCTATTAGCAACATTAGTGTAAGCATAACATTGAATCAACCCTTTTTGCTTTATGTTTCAACATAAAACCACCACACATAAAGCATATACTACTGTAGCAAGTTCCCCAAAAGTTCCGTGATCAAAAGAACTCAAAAAGAAAGCGATAAAGCGGCAGACACAAATATTGGCAGAAATCTGTCAAAACAGAACAGCTGACAAAGGTCGAATTTTTAGAGGGTTTTCTGTTGCTCAAATCAAAAAGTGTTCAACTAATGAAAGTTTGGATATAACCTGGGGCATATGCACAAGAAATATCAGGTCCAAAAGATATACAGAGAATTTTCACGAATTTTTACGGTGCAGCACCGAAAACTGTTTCAGGACAGCAACATCCCCAAATCTTTCCTCACTCAAATTAGAGGCTTCTCTTGGCACAAAAACAAAATAAAAAGGATAAGGAGCGGTCATTACAGTTGTAATAACTTCCAAGACTCAAATAAAAGAAAAAGAACTGAAAGTAAAAACATTGGATTATCTCCCAAGAGTGCTTTTCTTTAACGCCTTTGAGCTAGGCGCAGAAAATGCGAATCAAGTAATATCAAGTGATGAAGCATCAAGCTCATAATTTGCTCTAAGAATAGAGTCAAAAAGCAATTTCTTTCTCTTTCTAGGGAAGTGTTCCATACCTTTCTTGAGTGGAAATTGATATTTGATAGTGCCTTCCCTCATATCAATGACGACACCTACAGTTCGAAGAAAGGGTCTTCCCAAAATAATAGGACATGAAGCATTGCATTCAACATCCATGACAAGAAAATAAACGGGAACAAGGTTATTGTTAACCATAATAAGAACATCATTAATCCTTCCCAAAGGTTTCTTTTTAGCAACATCAGCAATAGGAACATCATAATAACACTTTTTAAGCGGTGGTAAATCAAGCATGTCATAAATCTTTCTAGGCATGATAGAAATACTAGCACCTAGATCACATAAAGCATGGCAATCAAAACCATTAACATGCATATCAATGATGGGTTCCCAACCATCTTCTAACTTCTTGGGAATAGAGGCTTTTTGCTTCAACTTTTCATCCCTAATTTTCATGAGAGCATTGGTAATATGCTTAGTAAAAGCAACATTTAAAGAACTAGCATTAGGAGTCAAAGCAAGCTTTTGCAAGAACAAAATAACTTCAGATATATTGCAGCCATCAACATCAAAATCATAAGGAAATAGAGCTATCATCTCCTACACTCCGAAAAATTTCAGCACTCTTTTGAGAAAAAGTTTTAGCTGTTTTAGGCTTTTTAACACTAGGAGTAGGAGTTTTCTCTACACCAATCAAAGTGAGAGCATTGCTAGCATTAGGAATAACATCATTAGAGGTAGTAATGGTACATACCTTCATCTTTCTAGCCATCTCATCTTCTCTTTCCCACCTGGCATGCAATTCTGCTAGCATCCTAATATTTTCATCAATTCTAACTTGGATGGCATTAGCAGTGGCAAAAACATTGTTCTCTTTCACCTCATTAGGCAACACTTTTAATTTCAGAAGTTCAACATCATGAGCAAGGCTATCAACTTTAGAAGCAAGAATATCAATTTTGCCTAACTTTTCCTCAACAGACTTGTTAAAAGCATTTTGCTTACCGATGAAGTCCTTGAGCATTACCTCAAGCTCGGAGGGCGCGGCCCTAGTGTTGTTGGAGGAATTACCATAAGAGTTACCATAACCATTACCATTGGTAGAAGGATACGGCCTATAATTGTTACTAGCAAAATTGTTCCTATAAGCATTGTTGTTGAAATTATTATTTCTAATAAAGTTTACATCAACATGCTCTTCTTGAGCAACCAAAGAGGCCAAAGGAACATTATTAGGATCAACATAAGTTCTATCATTAGAAAGCATAAGCATTATAGCATCAATCTTATCACTCAAGGAAGAGGTTTCCTCAATAGAATTTACCTTCTTACCTTGTGGAGCTCTCTCGGTGTGCCATTCAGAGTAATTTACCATCATATTGTCGAGAAGCTTGGTTGCGGCGCCCAAGGTAAGGGACATAAAAGTGCCTCCAGCAGCTGAATCAAGTAGGTTCCTTGAAGAAAAATTCAGTCCTGCATAAAAAGTTTGAACAATCATCCAAGTAGTCAGTCCATGAGTGGGACAATTCTTTATCATAGATTTCATTCTTTCCCAAGCTTGAGCAACATGTTCATTATCAAACTGACTAAACTTCATAATATTGCTACGCAAAGCTATAATCTTAGCAGGAGGATAGTATCTACCAAAAAAGCATCCTTACACTTAGCCCATGAATCAATACTATTTTTAGGCAAAGAAAGCAACCAATACTTAGCTTTTCCTCTCAAAGAAAAAGGAAACAACTTAAGCTTAATAATAGCACCATCAACATTCTCATACTTTTTCATCTCACATAGCTCAACAAAATTGTTGAGATGAGCTGCAGCATCATCAGTACTAGCACCAGAAAATTGCTCTTTCATAACAAGGTTCAACAAAGCAGGCTTAATCTCATAAAAATTTGCAGCAGGAGCAGGTGGCGCAATAGGAGTGCAGATAAAATCACTATTATTCGTGCTAGTAAAATCACACAACTTGGTGTTTTCAGGAGTAGCCATTCTAGCAAAACTAAAAGCAGACAAGTAAAAACAACTATAAAGGATACTAATTTTTTTGTGTTTTTGATAAAACGATGCAAGTAAAAATAAAGTAAAAGCAAAACTAAAACAAAGTAAAGGATGTGCGTGTGAAACTCCCCTTGCAGAAGTCTTCTTTTTCCCCGGCAACGGCGCCAGAAAAATGTCTTGATGCGGCGCGGTGTTGATAGTTTTTCACCGTCCAGTTGGGAACCCCAAGAGGAAGGTATGATGAGCACAGCAGCAAGTTTTTCCCTCAGTAAGAAACCAAGGTTTGTCAGTCCAGGAAAAAGCCAAACTCCAGAAGGTGATGCTGACTAGACTACTAATACTCCAATAAGGGCGCCGTTAACAATTCTTGTTGACTCGTCTTCAACTAGTAGCAACGTGGAACCTGCACACAACACAACTAAATACGTTGCTCCCAACTTACGATGAGGTTGTCAATCTCACTGGTTTGCTTGAAAACAAAGGAATGAGCGTATCGAGTGGAAAGCAATAGTAATATGCAAGTAAAGTAAACATTGCGAGTAAAGTAAACAGGTGATAGCAATATAATGGAAATAGGACCGAGGTCCACAGTTCACTAGTGGTGTCTCTCCATAAGATAAAATAACACATGCTGGGTAAACAAATTATAGTTAGGCAATTGATAGAATAAAGACAACATGCATATGTCGAGAGGATCACTATGAGATTTACTCTGGGCATTACAACAAGATACATAGACCGCCATCCAACTGCATCTATGGCTAATAATCCACTTGTGGCGAATCAATCCAAGAACTCCACAAGTATTAAGTTGCGAATAACAGATAACTGCATTAAGCAAAGTGTGTAATGTAAACAAAGCATATGCCCTTGAGCATATGAATATTGTTTTCCCCCTAGTAGCAACAACACATCTACAACCTTAGAGGTTTCCGTCACTCCCCCAGATTAAATAGAGGCATGAACCCACTATCGAGCATAAATACCCCCTCTTGGAGTCACTAGCAACTACTCGGCCAAGATAGCTACTAACAACGGAGAGCATGCAAGATCATAAACAACATAGAGATAACATCAGATAATATTCAGCACATCAACTCAATCATAACACCAATATTCATCGGATCCCAACAAACACAACATGTAGAATTACATAACGGTGATCTCGATCATGTAAGGCAGCTCACGAGATCTAAACATGAAGCACATGGTGGAGAAGACAACCAACTAGCTACTGCTATGGACCCATAGTCCAAGGCAGACTACTCACTCATCGCGCCGGAGGTAAGCATGGCGATGAAGAAGACCTCCGGTGGCGATTCCCCTCTCTGGCAGGGTGCCGAGAAGAGCTTCTGGACCCTTCCGATCTCGGGTCGATGGCGGCGGCGGATCGCGATGTATTCTGGAAAAGTGATCGGGTTTTTAGGTTTTTCCCGTCGGGGGGTCTTTATAGGCGAAGGGGCGGCGTCAGAAGTGGACCTGGTGGGGCTCACCACAGGGGGGCGCGGGCCAGCCCTAGGCCGCGCCCCCTGGTGGTGTGGCCCACCAGTGGCTCCTCTTCGTCTCCTCTTCGGTTCTCTGGAAGCTTCGGTAAATTTCTGGACGTCTGGCTTTTGTTTCGTCCAATTCCGAGAATATTTCCTGTGTAACTTTTCTGAAACACAAAAACAGCAGAAAATAGGAAACTGGCACTGTGGCATCTCGTTAATAGGTTAGTTCCAGAAAATGCATAAAAATGCCACGAAGTGTAACGAAACACTAAGCAAATGGTGTAAAAACAAGCATGGAGCATCAAAAATTATGGATTCGTTGGAGACGTATCACCCTCCAGCAGGTCGCCATCTTCGGCAAGTTGCCCGACACCTTCCCCATACCAGAATCTAGCCGGCCCAATACCTACAAGCAACAACAGCAACAACCAATCAGAATCAGTAAAATGCCACCAGCAAATCTGGACCTAAACTGCACTCCACCCGAAGAAGAAGAAGAAGAACATGATGAACATGATGATGATGGTGACCTCATCATGACATGTAAATTTAGTTTTCTTCTGAAATTATGCTTAGTCATGAAACTGCAAATGTAAGGAACTGAATTCAAATATTTCTGGTAATGAAGATGGGAGTACAAACAAATTGAATCCAACTAATTTATGATAGGGAGACGCATGCATGTACTAATCTCAGTACTCACACATAAAACATTCACTTCAATAAATCTGTGTTTCAGTCATAGTATGCATATGGAGACATACGCGGATGCAAATTATAGCTTGCATCAATGCCACCATGTTAACAAGACAGAGCAACACACGTCACCAGAGATCACATGCATGACAGTGAGAATTAGCAGGAGTATGTAATTATTTCATGGTAGCAGGACAATGAGACTAGTACATGCAAGGAAACAGATTCAGAATTTTTAGCAAGCAAGTTTAATTTACATATGCAAGGAAATATTGTCAGCAGCATTACCTAGATATTCAATGCCTTTATTTTAGAGTCTCGATGCCGAAGAGGAGGCTCAAGGTACTTGTCCTCTAAATTCTGTAAAGACACAAGCAAACAAGTGGTTAATTGTCATGACTTTCAAATGGAAAAGACAACAAAGTGAAATATGGAGTAAATGCAAATTTAATTTGCAATGAATACATTTCTTCATTTTAAGTGCAAGCAAATTTAATTTCTGCATCTAATTTGCAATGGAGTATTTTTAACAAGTTCATTGTTCTTACCAGGTAATCAACCAGCGATAAGACTAAGGAAAATACTCACTAATGAGCAAAAGTTTGTTGCGTACATGCCACTAAAGGCACTGTATGAAAGTAGAGGTGGGAAGTTTAAGCGATGCGACAAGAAAAATGTTGCTGCAATGTTTAATGTGCACATTCAGCAGATCCAAAGACTTTGGAGTAATGCAGGAAAGCAAATTGCTCAAGGGCTGGAGGTAGATGTCAGTAGTCACAGAAAGGGCAATTGTGGTCGAAAACCAGCTCCTTGTGATCTATCCTTAATCCCCACAATTCCATTGAACAGAAGGACAACTTTCTGAAAGCTCGCCAATGCATTGGATGTAAGCAAAAGTACACTTCATAGGAAATTCAAACTGAAAATGATCAGGCGCATCTCAAGTTCCTTGAAGCCAGCATTAAAAGAAGAAAACATGAGGGCTAGGCTACAATTTTGCCTCGACATGCTAGATGGCAGAACAACAGGAGATGCAAATCCTACATTCATCAGTATGCACAATATCGTGCATATAGATGAAAAATGGTTTAACATGACCAAAAAAATAGGAAATACTATTTGCTACCTGAAGAAGAAGAGCCACATAGGTGTATGCAAAACAAGAATTGTATTGGAAAGGTAATGTTTTTGACGGCTGTCGCTAGACCAAGGTTCGATGCACAAAAGAAAGTCATATTTTCAGGAAAGCTTGGTGCGTGGCCATTTGTTAAAGAAACAACAGCTATTCGAAGAAGCGAGAACAGAGAGAGAGGGACATTAGAAACCAAAAATATCATTGTCAATAGGGAAGTCATGAGACGGTACCTCATTGAGAAGGTTGTTCCAGCCATTCAAGAAATGTGGCCAGAAGATTCAAGAGGACAACCTATTTTTATCCAACAAGACAATGCTAAGACACACATTCTTCGTGATGATGTGGACTTTGCTGAGGCTGTGGCTGCAACAGGCCTAGACATAAGAATAATTCTGCAACCACCAAACTCCCCCGACTTGAATGTCTTTGACCTTGGCTTTTTCAGTTCAATACAGTCTCTAACAGACTGTAGAAGCCCAAGAAATCTGAAAAAACTTATTCAGGATGTCCAAGAGGAATTTGATGGCTATGATGTTTCAAATCTCAACAAGATATTCCTTACACTACAATCTTGCATGATCCAAATCATGAAGAAAGGTGGAGGGAACAAATACAGTATCCCTCACCTAAAGAAGAAAAAACTGGAAAAGAAAGGGAAACTACGAAATGTGTTAGAAACTGAGGCTGAACTAGTTGCAAGTGTGCTCGAAATACTAGGGCAAGGCGTCCATTGAGGTTGTGCAAGTTTGCCAGGCTGCAAGTTTGTGTGAGGCTGTGCAAGTTTATGTGAGGCTGTGCAAGTTTATTTGAGACTGTGCAAGTTTATGTGAGACTGCAAGTTTGTTTGAGACTGTGCAAGTTTATGTGAGGTTGTGCAAGTTTGTGTTTACTGCTATATGTATTCCAATATTAATTACAGCTACTCCACTGGAGTATCTACTCCTATATTACTGCTATATGTACTCCTATATTTTACTGTTATATTTGCCCCTATATTAATTACTGTTACTCCACTGAAATATTGCAATCAATACAGAAGCAAGTAAATTCATGTTAACTGAACTTGCAGTTAACACAAGTAATCATTTCTTTAAAAAATGAGCTAATCATGCTCAATGAGCAAAACTAAGCAAACTAAAGAAAAACTAAAGAAAAAAAGTGTTCTTTTTCTCCATCCTCACTTTGCAAACTAAGCAAACTAGTCAGCTTCACGTGCTTTGCATGTTAAAATTCTCTCATTATCCTGAATACTTACGTACCTATGTTTTACTCCAAATAGCATTACTGAGTATATTTTACTGAGACATTAGCACGTCTATAAGTGAATATTGACACGTGCATGCAGAATGTATATTGATTCCGATCTATATATGTGTGCTTCGATATGAAATCCATGCCGGAAGCAGAGCAATACTGTGTACTGTGCGTGGATTCAGTCCAGCTTCCAGCCACACGCGGCAGCGACTCGTTCAGCTATGAGCCTCCGACTGCCCTCAGTAGTGCGCTGTGCCGTATTTTTTGTAGCAGAGTGCCACCCACATCGTGGGGTGATCGAGATGGAAAGCACGGCCCATCCTACGGTGGCACATGGCCCTGCGGGGTTTTGATGGGTCGCCAGCGGAATGAGCGGCCCTGTTGCGGTGGAGGGTTGTAGGGGAGTGGAGATGTTTCTGGACTAACGTAGAAAGGGTGGGTACTAGTGTAGCTGCGAATCCCAGCGTCCTAAGCCGTTGGATGGGGTCCAATCAACGGCAGAAATTACGTTTGGATGATTGGATTCAAACTTTCAAAATTCGTACACTATATAGGAGTATATTTTTTTGAATGTTAGCAGGAGAACTGCTAAATTCATTGATTAGCAAGAAGGTTAATCCAGTTTATAAGGAAAACCGGACCCAAAAACCGTACAAACACCCACGAACGCCTTGCGGCTTACAACGCACACCCACACAAGCACTTGACAAGGATTCGCCTTGCCCCATCTCCAGCCAAGAATGGCGAGGGGAGAGGACATAGAGCCTCTAGACCGCGTCACAGCCAGAACAAGACAACACCGAAGCACGACCTCGAGTCAAAGATGACACGCGTCAACGTACCGCCCACTCATAGCGCCTAGAATGGAGTAGTCGGCGAGTGGAACGGCGGGACCCGGACGAACTTGAGAGAGGTGACGCCCGGAAATGTCAAGCCAGTGTACATTGCGCCCTCGAGGCCCATGCTTAAGGCATCCATCAACATCGACTCCAGCTATCAAGTGAGGACTCCACGAGCAACAAAGGCAACGCCTCCAAGGAGGAGATGACATCGTGATGCCACCGCTGCCCGATCCAGAGCACTGGATCTAGGGTTTCCCCCGTAGCTCGGAAGGGGGCAAAATGAGAAGGGCTTCGACCACGCCTCCAAGGAGGTAACGGCGCCCGCAGGCGTCGCCGTGGTCGGCATCTGCAGGGATTTCTCCCAGCCCTCCCATTGACCCCGAACCAAAGAGACAACACCGGAGCACCAGCTGATCATGCCACCAACCAGAGGACCATCCTTGACAATGGCGAGAGGGGAGGGCGAAGACAGCCTCCAGCGCAACCCCGCACAGCCCACCGGCCAACCCATCTCTTCCCCTCGCGGCCAACATCCGCCGCGACAGCGTATACCGCCGCGAACTTCCCCAGCTTGCAGCGACCGCGGCCCGCTGGGCCCAGATCGGGCCCAGATGTAGCCCGCGCCGCCGCCAAGCTCCCCTCGGCCAGAGGGCACCGCCACCGCCGGAGCACGCCACCGCCGCGCCTCCACCTCCCCTCGGACCACTGAAGCGGCGCCCGCCGACGGGCCAACTCGCCTCGCCGCGCCCCCGGAAGCCGCCGCCTCTCCGCGCGTAGAGAAGGCAGTGGGGGGCGCCCACCATGCCCTCCGCCATTTGGCGGCCCGGGCGCCGCCACCACCGCCGGTGCCGGCGACGGCAGCGGCCAGAGATGGCCGGGATCTGGGGCTGGAGGATTGGAGTTGGGGGACTCCGGAGTCGCCCCGCGCGGAGCGACCCGGGAGTGTTACACTATATAGGAGTATAGATATAGATAATTCTATATGACAACCGTAAGGAAAATCTGACATCGCCCAATTATACATGACCTCAAACCCATATAAATCCAACATATGTTTGCGCTACAGTCCAGCTTAGAGTTTGCTCTCTTGGATTGAGAAACTATATAGCTCTGTGAATGATAACCACAAAGGAATAAGCATCTTTAGGGAAGGATAGTTCGAACTTCTCAAGCACTAACAGCACATCATACCAAAAAAATCACAGCATGACAAAATATGAAGCGAGCATTTCTTCTAGGTAATTGCCAAATTGCGATGCATCCGTGTGCAACTGCAACTGGCCGTCAAACCGCTCCAACAATTGTCGAGGAATATACACTATGGAATGGAACTAGCTACTAGATAATATGAAGCTGATTAATATTACTTTCTACACATATATACAGAGGCCAATCAAGCTGCCTTGATGCAACTTTGCACTGCCATTGGCCATTGCCTAGAGGCTAGAGGTCGCTGAGCACAAAAAATAGGCGACCCGGCCATCAAGCGGCGTCACAGTTAACATCCTCGGGTTCGTCGACGTTGTAGTAGAGGGTAGACGCCCTGCCGTCGAACTTGGAGACGACGTTGTGCGCCGTGAGGCCGCAGTAGCACTTCCTGAGCCGCTGGATGCAGATGTCCATGATCTTCTGGAACATGTGATCCTCCTGGATGAAGGGCTGCTTCACCAGCTCCTCCAGCGGCATCCACTGCAGCAAAGACGAAACGCAGAGTAAGATACTCTGCAAGTCTGAATACTGTACCACGGAATTGTTTTCCAGGTGGTGAGTTACCTTTGCTGCCTGAATCTCTGTTTCGTCGATCTTGATCGCGTTGGATACGGGTCGAAGCATGCACATGAAGAACAGGTCGGACTTCTGAAATGCCACGTTGTGTGCATGCCTGTTCAGCAGGAGTAGTAAGACAAAATTCAGATTAAGATGCAACACTTTCAGGATAACACTGGATCTAAATGGAGTAATTATTTACCTGAAAGCAACCACATCCACGAATTCAGTGTCAACCTGCACATAACATCAAAACAGAAATACATTCAGAATTAATCCCCACGAAGAAGATGCAGAGAATGGGCATCCCAGTGCACGATTTCTTACCCCGGTTTCCTCCTTCACCTCCCTGATAGCTCCCGTGTATATCTCTTCAGACTGCAAGAAAAAGACAGTTTTTTCAGTAACAGCAACAGGCGTCACGTACAATTATATTATCGACGATCTCCAGTATGTTGTTACCTCCTGAATGAACCCCGTGGGAATTTTCCACACACCATCTATAGCTACACCGCGATACTTCTCTTGCACCACCAGAACCTAATAAATCCAATTGTTCATTCAGGGAAACGCCATCAGAAACACGAACTTCTTCAGTAACACTGTGCCCGTCACTCCGTCAGAACAGTTAGGACCTACCTCCATTTGATCGTTGATCACGAAGCCCCCAACGCCGACCTGATGAGAAGCGTTCGCCGGGAGCAGCGATGGCTCGTCGGGGATCCAGTATGTGAGCATCAGGTACGCCTCCTCCGCGTGGTGGTACTTGAATCCTTCCTGCAGACAGGTTTTGGAAGATGGCATCAGTGAAGGTGAACTACTGAAGTTTTCCATGTTCAGAATCGGTTCATATGCTGGTTTTTGTACCTTCACTGCTATGGGGACAAACTCGGAGCGATCCACTGGCAACTTCAGCCACACCCCTTTCTTTCCCTGCATCAGCGATCACAGCACAGTTAAATAAGCGAAACGAGTGAACTTGTGATTCATCCAGTACTGCAGTGAACGCTCTGTAAACGCGATCTCACACCCCCATTTTGCTGGATCCATGTCTGCACGTACCACGGACTTCCAGTAGGAGAGGGACGCGGCGAGCGAGCGGGCGAAGGCGGCCTGGTCGGTCGGCAGCCTGTCGGCGTCGACGAGGACCCCGCCGTACTGGTCCTCGGAGGCCTCCAGCACGAAGTTGTTCTCCAGCGCCGTCCACCAGTGGCTGCCGGCGTCGTCGCCGCCGGTGAGCTCCGACCAGGTCCCGCCCAGCCACTCGTGCTCGCTCCTGAAGAGCTTCCGCCTCGCCGCGGACCTCGCCCCGCTCAGCATCTTGCCGATGGAGTAGGACGCGCTCACTCCGTTCTCTGGACAACAACAGAAGATACAGTGAGCCCACGAGTGGAGGCTGTGAAGTGTGGTGAGTGACGGAGTGGTAGGGAGGCCGAACCTTTGGAGGAGCTGGAGCAGCTCAAGAACCTGGTGCCGGCCAGGCCGCGGCGGCGCCCGCCCGCCGTGGACGAGCAGAGGGTGGCGGCGGCCGTGTCGACCAGGCTGCAGCTCTCCATCGACGACAGAGTGACTGTGAACCGAGATCGAGCAACGTGCTACCCACTACCCAAGGTGCGGCGCGTGCCAGGAACAGAAAACAGCAGTCGAGGAAGTAGGAACTGATACGGTGGGGCGTGGGATGTCTGGGAGGTGGAAGAGCGAATGGCTGAGCTCCACAGAGCCATGGAGGAGCTTATAAAAATATCGGCACGCCCACCGGGGAGAAGCCAGGCGACGTCCGTGTCACGAGGATAAGGGTCCACGCCGGATGCATGGGGATATTCGCGCGCCGGAGCGCACGAAGTTCCCGGCCACCGGCTCGTGAAATGCCCGCCGTGGATACGACAAACGCAAAGCTGATTAGTACCCTTGGCAATGCTATGCGTACGAAGTTACCAAACCTGATAGCGCGCAGGAGTGTATTGTATTGTGCTGCTAGCCTACCAATACCAAGGAGGAGTGCACTCATCCTAAACGCCATCCGAAAACATGTCCTCATGTCCATGTGGCTACTGAAAATGCTGTCTGGTGTGGTGGACCTTTTTCTTCTCTTGGGTAAAGGGTGGTGGACTGGTGGGTGTGACAAGGACAACAATGCGGGACGCATCAACCAACAATAAGGAATGGCGTGATTACCGATTACTAGCTGCTGGATCACTCGTCACGCGGGCCACCACAAGGTTTTCTTTTGCCAAATCTACGCTAGATGAGAGTCAGGGTTTTTCTCGGCTGATTTTTTTAAAATCCTGCCAGAAACCGGAAATCTCGTTACCCATCGAGAAATGCTAATGACGTTCAAAAAATTCTACAAATTTAAATTTGGTTGTTCAATATAAGAACTAAATAACTACAACTACAGAATATGATAATATGATAAGTAGAGAAAATTACGACTAACACCACTCTTTGTGAGACTTGCTACACAAAACCCAAAAATAAACCTTCTATTGCAGCTGACCACACATGTTTGTACAATTTTTGCACCTACCCTAAATGAATCCATTAAACTCACTAACTTTTCCAGCGTGGCTAAATTTACGTTTTCAGAAATGCCAAAGGCCCACGTAGTGCCAAAGGCGCAGGACCATAAGGCCACACAACCTTACCAGATAGAATCAACAAAAAATAGAAACAAAGCTACGAGCTAGCTTGACAGATCGATCAAAAAAATCTAAAAAGTCATTCATTGTATGTACCAGCGAAAGAGCTGGTAAAACATTTGGAGCTTGTAATGTGTCATGAGACACCTTTTGCTATAATTTTTTGCCAGCTATATTAGTTGTCACTGAGACTATTATCGATCTGTGATATTAATGTATGCTCTTTATAAAAAAAGAATGTTATTGATATATTATGGTATAAAATTGTGCTTTCAAATATTCAAGTTTTCAAATGTTATGTTGTCCAATATTTTGAGACAATGTGATATAAATCAAAGTCTCAAATTTACTTTATTTTTGTGTTATGAGCAACAACCCCATGAAATAACGGTTCCACCCTCCATGTTGGATGCCAAGTCAACGAAAAAAGGACTCTAAGTTGTTAACCCGACTAATTGGTTCACTTGGGCCAGGTGCAAAAACATTAAGCCAACTATGCGGTAGATGCAAAAAATATATATTTATTTCTATGTTTTGTGCAACAATTGCTACAAAGGCTAGTATTAGTGCATTTTTTCTAATGCGTGCATGAAGGTCACGTGATAGACTCCTATGACCCCAACGACCAGTCAGAAGACCGCGTTAATCCCTGTGCACTCACCACCACGACCAGTCAGAAGACTGCCGATTTGATATATACTGGATATAAATGTCTATTGTTTTTACGTAAAAAAAATTGAATTCAAAATTCGTTTGAATTAACTAGGATGGTAAATTGCCAAGATTTGAGATTTTGCGGTAACTGGTATTTTCGGTAAACTCCGGTAAAAAATTGTGAACCGAGAAAAAAAAACCTTGGATAAGTCTAATATTTCGTCTTACCCCTCGACGAAACTATATCTAAATCTACCCTGAGTGGGCACTAGTACGTATGGCGTTGAAGTTGGGCAAGTTAGGCTGGTACCAATGCATCACCCCACTATAGCCTCGCCACGTCAGCTTTTACCCTCACTCTCACCCCACTCTCACCCCACGGTGCCAGTGCACGGGCTATAGTGCCAGCTCTCACTTCTCTCTCCTCCACATCAGCTTTTCTCTCTCCTCTCTTTTACAACATTATTTGAAAATGGACGAATCAGAGCTCGCCACGTCAGCTAGCCGTTGGCACTACCGCCTCGCCCCGCCTATCGCCCCACCCGGCCAGCGCGTCGCCCTGCTCCCGCCCCCCTCTCGCCCGCTCCCGCCCCGCCAGCGCGGGCGACGGCCGGGCGATACCGCCCGCTCCCGCCGGGCGACGGCGCCGGCGCCCGCCGCTGGCCTCCCGCCCCTCTCCCGCCTCCCTCTCGCCCCGACGCGGGCGATACCGCCCGCGCTCACGCCTGCGTTGGCACCAGCCTTCGCACCAGGCCACCCTGCCACTGAAAGGGCGTCCCGCAGCCAGAAACTAGATCGGCGCCAAGCTCCTTGACACTGAGCTCCCGAGGCATACCAATGCCAAGATGTACAACTACGGCGCCAATCTGAGTCAGATTTAGAAATAATTTTGCCAAAAAAAATACTCCCTCCGTCCACTTTAACCTAATCGCTAATTGCGCCAAGATGTACAACTACGGCGCCAATCTGAGTCAGATTTCTGAGTAGTTTTTAGGGATCGAGCGAGAAATTAGTTTTGGTTAAGGATCCGATTTGTCAGAAATACGCCACCAGGTGGCGCATGTGTCCTGTCTGCGTGTCACTGCGTCAGCTTTAATTAGCGATTAGGTTCAGTGATTGCAATTAGGTCGTCGTACGTGCTACGTGCCCCCGCTCCTCCTGTCTGTCGTGCCGCGTGACTGTGCTCCGACTCGGAGTGCTATGGACAGATCGAGTGACTCCATACGTAGTCGTAGATCCATTTATTTCAAGCCGAACGAACTGATAAACTTCCCCATCTATCAACAAGATTGCCAACACGATTTAAGTGATAAATCTGGGCCCTACTTTCCCTCGCGACGCAAACAATGTGCTTTCGCGTCAGCGACAGAAACTTTATCTTCTTCTAATAATGCCCCTGGAAAAGTCATGGAAGATTGCAAGATTTTTTTGCCCCCATCGAGCCACGCGAGACCGATAGCGCCGCGTCTCGCTCGCTCGCGCGTACTGCGGGGAACTCGTGCCTGACAGCGTTGCGAGTTGCGACGCGGAGCGGATTACGTGGAGACAGGCCGTGGCTGTCGCGCGGGGCACAAGAAAGCTACGGTAATCTGGACGGATCTAGAAGCCGACGCTGACGGCGGGATGGCGCGAACGCGGCGGCACGTGGGAACGGCCCTCGCTGCTCCCGCGACGGAGTAGAGCAGAGAGCGGACAGCCGGCCACCGCTCAACGCGTCGCCCGCACGCGTCTCCGGCGGCCACGCGCGCGACGTGCCCAGCGCTGGCCGGCCGGCAGAGTTCAGTTCGGTACAGTGCGGTCTGCGTGCTGCCGTTGCTCCGAGTTCATATAAATTTAGTCAAACTTAGAAGATATTAACTTTTGGCTAAAACTTACACGCCCTTATATTTTGAGACGGAGGGTGACGAGGATATAACCCATCGGGTCCTCACTTTTAGCATACCCACTATCGACGAAGGAAGAAGCCCACTCGAAGGATATACATAAAGCCCGCAAGGCCCAGCTCGCCGACTTGGTGTAGAAGGCGAAAACTCTTTATAAACCCTAACTGGCTGCATATATAAAGCCACCAATGGGCATCCCTAGGGACATCTCATACAAATTAGACAGATTACATTACACGCATCAACTCCGCTTACGGCGGCTCCCTGTAAACACAATGTGATATTATACTAGATTGCTAGCAGGATGTAGCGATCCTCCACCGAGGGGACGTGAATCTGGGTAAATTTTCGTGTGCCCTTGTCGCTGCTGCGACCGCCGTTGAGTTCGCCGGATCCCACTCTCCTCTCATGAATCAAAAGCCCTCAAGCATGGGCAATGTCGGGGTTGAACCTCGTCAATTGACACCGACCGTGGGGACGACGGGATCTGGATCTACGGGCTCGCCGGCTCGTTCATCATCATCAACAATGGCCAGATTGCATCGGGCTCGCGCAATCGACTTTGTCATCAACAAAGCATCGGCGACAGTTACCTCATGGCCAGCCAGATTGCATCTGGTTGGTCCGCCTGCGTCGGCCAAATTTCTCCATCAACTATGGCGGCGGCTTCGCTGTTGAACCAACCCAGGCGACCGAGGCTTCGACGCCATCCTCCATCAGCTTCCAGGCTGATCTGATGGATCAATTACGCACGGCCGGGGGGCTCAAAACGGACATCAACCCCCGCGCACGCGCCCTAGATGCTACGCATCGATCGCAGCAAAATCGTACGATCGGATCTACCGTCGCAAGCTGCCTTCATTGCCACGCGTCGTGGTTACAAGATGATCAAAAGCATCACTACGTGTGAAGCGATCGATGCAATCGAGCTGGACTCTTTGATGCACCTAGCTATGAGATACCAGGGTAGACTACATCCGCGTCGACTTCGTCGTGCCTTGGTCTGCATCAACTGCGGCTTACTACGCCCAGGGGCTCGCCATCGCGCCGCCGCGCACTCAGCACCGCTCGGGGGCTCGACATCACTTTGCCTCTGTGTGCGGAAGCTCACGCTCAAGATCTGCGATTTCGTCGACATCAGCAACATACTTTGGAGATCCCAACAATACTCGGGGGCTCGCCATCGCGCACTTGCCGTCGTCGACCTTGTCTGCATCGACTACATCCACGTCGACCACAATTGCGTCTACTTCGTCTATAAAGCTAAGTGATCTTCTACAATGAATTGGTTTTCATTTTACCTTCGCCGCACCCAATACTCGGGAGCTGTGCTATGCAAGCTAACTTTACAGGTCATTGACTCTGGTCCGCCTCTTTGAGTCTAATCATTCGTCACGTCGACTCTGGTCCGCCGCATCGAGTGTGATCATCCATGCTCGGGGGCTTCGCCTTAAAGATATGCATTTACTCACACTCCGGAGCTTTGACAAAGGGCTATGGCAGTCGACAACAAACAACTGAAATTTTGAGAGCAAGCCCAAGTGCAAGCACTTTGACTCACCCTCGGGGGCTAGTGAGGTCGACGTCGACTGCGGTTCCTAATGTGCTGGCATAGCACTCAACAAATCCATCGGTCGTCCACACCGCTTATACTGCTCATATTCTTCGAGTGCAGGCTATTTTATCCCTCGAAGCATACTGCTCATATTCTTCGAATGCGGACTATCTTGTCCCTCGAAGCGCACTGTCCATATTATTCGAGTGCGGGCTTCGGTCCCTCGAATTGTTTTGTTTGGGCCAGCAGCGCCTCTATATTATTCGAGTGCAGGCTTCAGTCCCTCGAATCGTTTTCTTTGGGCCAGCAGCGCCTCCATATTCTTCAAGTGCGCGCTTCGGTCCCTCAAATCATTTTCTTTGGGCCAACAGCGCCTTCATATTATTCGAGTGCAGACGTTCTGTCCCTCGAATCGCTTCATCAGGCCTTCAGCGCCTCCATATATTCGAGTATGGGCTGCTTAGTCCTTCGAATCTCTATTTTGGGCTGTCAATGCTTTCATCTCATCTTTCCCGAAACATGGTAGCAATAAACCGGTTCGGATGCCGTATGTCAAATACGAAGGTAAGTCTACAGTTAGTAACACTGGATGGCCCGGTATTCGTATCGAGCGCGCTCTGCTGAGAAAGTTTCCATGCTTACGGCATGAAGAAATGCACCGATGGACGCATCGGGTGCCTCGCAATTACTGGGCTTCGACTCGATAAGTCCAACGCGGCATGAGTCGAAGTAGCACCAGTCCACACGGGTTCGAGTCCGGGGACTCAAACTTGAGTAAGCTAACATTGTTTTTGCTGCTGTGCAATTAACTGGACCCGACGAGTGTTCCAGGCATGTTATGCCAATCCCCATGATCATCACCCAATGCACTTTCGGGTCTCGCTATTTGCTCATATATTTACCCGACGTTGGTAACACGCTCGGGGGCTGCGCCTCGAATTGGCATTCCTTCGCCCCGGCGTTGGCAACACGCTCGTGGGGGGGGGGGGCTGCGCCTTACAACCCGATGCTAGCAACGCTCGGGGGCTACGCTTACATGCTAACCTTAGCATCCACTATTTTTGTACCCGGTGTTAGCAACACGCTCGGGGACTCCGCCTTATGCTGTTAACCTCAACAGTCTTCAACAATATCAATTGTACTCCGTCTGCTACATCGACTTTGGTCCGCGGTATTCGGCACCTTCCGGCTCGATGCCGATGACTTTATGTCGTGTTGACTCCGGTCCACGGTATTCAACTCCTGTCAGCCACCTGCCAGCAACACCAACCTCTTCGCCTATAATGACCAAGCATTCGAGGGCTCGACAACAACATTGCCCCTAACGATCCACGAAACAGCAAGTGTTCAACTCCATCATCACGGAGATTTAGCCATCATTCGACTGCACCGCCGCAACGACTTCGCCTCCATATCAACTTCATTTGGTGCTCTAACACACGACATGCAAGAATACGACTTCAAGGCAAGATTTGAGTCTCTACCCGATTCTACAACTCGACTAGACACTCGGGGGCTACTGACGAGGATATGACCCATCGGGTCCTCACTTTTAGCATACCCACTATCGGCGAAGGAAGAAGCCCACTCGAAGGATATACATGAAGCCCGCAAGGCCCAGCTCACCGACTTGGTGTAGAAGGCGAAAACTCTTTGTAAACCCTAACTGGCTGCATATATAAAGCCACCAAGGGGCATCCCTAGGGACACCTCATACAAATTAGACAGATTACATTACACGCATCAACTCCGCTTATGGCGGCTCCCTGTAAACACTATGTGCTATTATACTAGATTGCTAGCAGGATGTAGCGATCCTCCACCGAGGGGACGTGAACCTGGGTAAATTTCTGTGTGCCCTTGTCGCTGCTGCGACCGCCTGATGTCTACGGACACGTCTGTTCTTATAGACAGTGTTGGGCCTCCAAGTGCAGAGGTTTGTAGAGCAGCAGCAAGTTTCCCTTAAGTGGATCACCCAAGGTTTATCGAACTCAGGGAGGAAGAGGTCAAAGCTATCCCTCTCAAACAACCCTGCAATTACGATACAGGAAGTCTCTTGTGTCCCCAACACACCCAATATACTTGTCAGATGTATAGATGCACTAGTTCGGCGAAGAGATAGTGAAATACAAGTAGTAGTGATGATTATAAGTAGTAAATGTAATCTGAAATAAATATCACTGCAAGCAAACATGTAACAAAACTGAAAGGAAACGGTGTGCAATGCTTGGAAACAAGGCCTAGGGATCATATTTTCACTAGTGGACACACTCTCAACAAATATAACATAATTGAACCAATAGATACTATCATCAACATGCAACTCAAAACATTTCTCCAATGGATAATAAACACTAATCATGCGTAGGGCTACGAAGCACTCCTCAAAGTCCGTATTTCCCTAAACTAGATTGTCCCACACTGTCACCGTGAACGCACTAGATGGTTCCAACAAACACCAACAATTCATAGAGACATTAACCAAAAAGACACACATGATGCACACACTGTCACCGTCACACCATGATACAAGGTATCTCCGGAGTTTACAAATATAAAGCACGGGAGTAGCATAATATCTGAATAATAACATCTACCAATTCAACTAGATACAAAGCTCACGATCACATAAAGATCACATCATGGGAGAGAGAGGTGAACCACATAGCTACCGGTAGAGCCCTCAGCCCCGGGCGAGAACTACTCCCTCCTCATCATAGGAGACAGCAAGGTTGATGGAGATGGCGGTGAGGTCGATGGAGATGGCGGAGACGGCGATGGAGACCGATGGAGATGGCTCCAGGGGGCACTTCCTCATCCCGGCAGGGTGCCGGAACAGAGACTTCTGTCCCCCGAAATTCGTTGGCGGCGGCGGCGGAGCTGCGGAACTCTTTCTGGAAATTTGCCGATTGTTTTAGGGTTTTCCATCTCGCGGCTTCTTATAGGCGAAGGGGCGTCGTCAGGAGTGGACCAGGGTGGTCTCACCATAGGTGGGCGCGGCCAGGGGCTGGGCCGCGCCCCCTCATGGTGAGGCTGGCCCCTGGCCCCCCTCCGGCTCCCGTTCGGTCCTCGTCCTTCCTCCGGGAAAAATAGGAGTTCCAGAACTTGTTTCGTCCAATTCCGAGAATATTTCCTGTGTAGCTTTTCTGAAACACAAAAACAGCAGAAAACAGGGAAGTGGCACTGTGGCATCTTGTCAATAGGTTAGTTCTGGAAATCGCATAAAAACGTCACGAAGTGTAACAAAACACAAGGCAAATGGTGCATAAATAAGCATGGAGCATCAAAAATTATAGATACGTTTGAGACGTATCAGCATCCCCAAGCTTAACTCCTGCTCGTCCTCGAGTAGGTAAGTGATAACAAAAGAATAATTTTTGAGGTGACTGATACGTCCATTTTGCATCACTATTGTGTATCATAATTTGTTGTTATTCATTGATATATTTCATATTTAGAGATGATACTTATGTTGTTTCCTCTATTTTTACATGTTTGATGATCATTGGAGGATTTGCTGCCGGAGTCAGGATTCTGCTGGAAAAGGACCGTCAAGACACCATATTTCGGAAGATCAGGAAAATTCCAGAAAAATACCAGAAAATTATATTTTACCAAAAGACTCCGGAAGCTAGAAAGAGGAGTCGAGAGGGGCCAGAGGGCAGCCTCACACATAGGGGGCGTGGCCTGGCCCCTGGCCGCGCCGGCCCTATGTGAGGGCGCCCTGGCCCACTCTAGGTCTCGCCCCTTCGCGTACTTCATCATCCCCGAAAACCTAAGTCAAGGGGGGGGCTCAGAGATACACACAGCCACCTCTGCGGGGCGGAAAACACCAGAGAGAGAAAAGCTCTCCGGCAGGCAGAAATCTGCCGGGGAAATTCCTTCCCGGAGAGGGGAGATCGTCGCCATCATCATCGCCATCGCACCAGACTTCATTGGGATCATCATCATCATCATCTCCATCACCAGCACCTTCATCTTTATCATCACCACGCCATACCGCTGTAACATCTTGAGTTGGATCTTGTTATATTCTTAGGGGAAACTTTCCCGGTGTTGATTACTCTTGTAGTTGATGCTATTGAGTGGAACCGCTGAATTAAGGTTTATGTTCAGATTGTTATTTACCATTATTTCACCTCTGATCATGATCCATATGATGTCTTGTGAGTAGTTCGTTTAGTTCTTGAGGACATGGGAGAAGTCAAGATGTTAGTAGTGAATTATTGTTGAAAAATATTTAATGGTTTGATATTGTTGTGGTGCTATTTCACTAGTGGTGTCATGTGAACGTCGACTACATGATACTTCACCATTTATGAGCCTAGTGAGATGCATTGTGTATTTAGCTACCAATTGTGGGGTTGCTGGAGTGACAGAAACCTAAACCTCCGTTGGGAAACCATTGCACCAGGGAGCGTAGGATCTTAGAGTTTAAGGCTGTGGTTAGATTTATCTTAATTACTTTCTTGTATTTGCGGATGCTTGCAAGGGGTATAATCACAAGTGTGTATTTATCCTAGTTAGGGTAGTGCGCTAGCACAGGTTCACCCCCATAACACCTATCAAACCAATAAAGACTATTTAGCGATATGAAGCGAAAGCTCTTGACAGAAACTCACGTGTGTCCTCGAGAATGTTTGGTTATTATAAGTTACACAACCAGCTTGTCCTTTGCTAAAGAAAGGACTGGGCCACTTGCTGCAATTGTTACTACTGTCTTTTATTTACTCGTACTTTATTTATTTGCATTATCAAATACCCCTGAAAACCTGTTTGCTAGTATTTACAGTGAATCCTTGATCAAAACCACTTGTCAACACCTTCTGCTCCTAGTTGGGTTCGACACTCTTATTTATTGAAAGTACTACGATACACCCCCTATACTTGTGGGTCATCAAGACTATTTTCTGGCGCCGTTGCCGGGGAGTGTAGCACTATTGAAGAGTGGATTTGGTAAAGGTAACCGTCGCTGTGAGTATTATTTTTATTTTTGTCCTTTATTTTTATTTTATTTTGCTATGGAGAATTCTCCATTTGGTTTCCTATTTGTGAACACTTCTACCATTGCTGCACATGTGGATGAACCACCACCACCACCACCTGCTGAATTAGATCCTTTTAAAATACCTATGAAAATTGTTGGGCGTGTCATGGATAACTGCTATTCAAGAGATGGAACTGTCCATCCTGGTGATCATTTACTATTTATACATGAATTATACGAGTTGTTCAGGTGTGCAGGTATTTCACCAAGCCAGGTCAAGAAGAAGCTATTCTCTTTATCATTGAAAGGCAGAGCTGAGGAGTGGTATCGACTGCTCCAAGATGGTCCATCTATGGCATGGGAGGACATTGTAACTCTCTTTTATTCCAAGTTTTATCCTCCAAGTGAAATCCATAAAGATCATAATCAGATATATAATTTTTGGCCGCATGATGGAGAGAGTATTGCCCAAGCGCGGGGGAGATTGAAGTTACTAATGCTCAAATGCCCCATTCATGAGCTCCCCAATAATATTGTTATTGATCATTTTTATGCGAGGCTTACTCTTCCTGATAAGGATTATTTGGATGCTTCTTGCTTTGGATCATTTACTCATATGAAAGAAGATGCTAAGTGGAAACTTCTTGACCGTATACAAGAGAATGCTGAAGGATGGGAAAACAACAAAAGTAGGAAGTCAGGTATAAACTATGATTATGAATGCATTAAAGCTTTTATGGGAACCAATGACTTTCATAGTGTTAGCACTGCTTATGGTCTTGATTCTCAAATAATTGCTAATTGTCTTAAGGCCTTTGCCTCTTATCTTGATGTTCCAAAGAAAGATTGGAACAAATATCATGCGCCTTATAAAGATTCTATTAGTCATATTCCTACTGCAGCTACTGAAGTTTGTACTGTTGATAGCATTGTTCCTGAACCTTATTTTGAGAAGACACCTTTCCTTGCTAAGGTAAAGAAGTATTATACTTTGGTAAGTGTGTCTAATAAAAGTACTAAGAAAGCTGTAGAACCTGATGAGCAAATTACTATTAAGTCTCCTATGGCTATATTGAAGGATCTTGTTACTAAAGATGTAGGGGATGAATATATTCTCTTTTGTGAAGATGCTTCTAACATTCTCTCACATCCTAAAAGGCATAGGAAAACAAGTGTTCCTATTATTTCTGTCAGGATTGGAGATCATTGCTATTATGGTTTATGTGATATTGGTGCTAGTGCAAGTGCCATTCCTTTAGACCTTTACAAAGAAATTATGCATGAGATTGGCGCTTGTGAACTTGAAGATATTGATGTGGTAGTTCAGCTTGCTAACAGAGAGACTGTTTGGCCTCTTGGTATTGTTCGAGATGTGGAAGTTCTTTGCGGTAAGACTAAATACCCCACTGATTTTCTAGTACTTGGTAAAGAGGCTAGTAAAACTTGTCCCATTATTTTTGGTAGACCCTTTTTGAATACTTGTGGCGCTGTGATAGACTGTAAGAAGGAGAATATTTTCACTAAGTTTAATGGAGAGTCTTATGAGTTTAATTTTTCTAAGTTTGCTAAGACTTCTTATGTAAATGAAACGCCTAATGAAAATTTTCGAGTTGAACAGCTTGCTTCTATTGCTCTTGCTCCTAATAATGCTTTGCAGCAATTCATGGAAGATCACGAAAGTGATGTTTTCAGTAAGGAAAGAGAAGAGATTGATGACAAATTCCTTCATCAACAACCGCTGATTAAGCATAATTTACCTGTGGAGGATCTTGGTACCACTTTGCCACCTAAGGAAGATCCTGTTTTTGAATTAAAACCTTTGCCTGATAATCTTAAATATGCTTATATAGATGATAAGAAAATATATCCTATTATTATTAGTTCTAAACTTTCAGGAAAGGAAGAAGAAAGATTATTGGAGATATTGAGGAAACACCGAGGAGCTATGGGATATACTCTTGATGATTTAAAAGGAATTTGCCCCACTTTATGTCAGCATGCTATTAATATGGAGAAAGACGCGAAGCCAGTTGTGGAGCATCAACGCCGCTTAATCCCAAAGATGAAGGATGTGGTAAGAAATGAGGTATTAAAGCTCCTTGATGCTGGTATTATTTATCCTATTGCTGATAGTAGATGGGTTAGTCCTGTTCATTGTGTTCCTAAGAAAGGAGGTATGACTGTTGTGCATAATGAGAATAACGAGCTTATTCCTCAAAGGGTAGTAGTTGGTTATAGGATGTGCATTGATTATAGGAAGGTAAACAAAGTTACTAAGAAAGATCATTATCCTTTACCGTTTATAGATCAGATGTTAGAAAGGTTATCCAAGAAAACTCATTTTTGTTTCCTGGATGGTTATTCTGGTTTTTCTCAAATTGCTGTTAGAAAGGAAGATCAAGAGAAAACCACTTTTACTTGTCCTTATGGAACTTATGCTTATAGACGTATGCCATTTGGTTTATGCAATGCTCCTGCTACTTTTCAAAGATGCATGTCTGCTATTTTTCATGGTTTTTGTGAGGAAATTGTGGAGGTTTTCATGGACGATTTTTCCGTCTATGGAACTTCCTTTGATAACTGTTTGCACAACCTTGATAAAGTTTTGCAGAGGTGCGAAGAAACTAACCTTGTTCTTAATTGGGAGAAATGCCACTTTATGGTGAATGAAGGAATTGTCCTTGGACATAAAATTTCTGAAAGCGGTATTGAAGTTGACAGAGCAAAAGTGGAAGCAATTGAGAAAATGCCCTGTCCCAGAGATGTTAGAGGTATTCGTAGTGTTCTTGGTCATGCTAGTTTCTATAGGAGGTTTATTAAAGATTTCTCTAAGATTTCAAAGCCTCTTACCAATCTTCTTCAAAAAGATGTACCATTTGTCTTTGATGATGATTGTAAGGAAGCTTTTGAAACTCTTAAGAAGGCTTTAACTACTGCTCCTATTGTTCAACCACCTGATTGGAATTTACCTTTTGAAATTATGTGTGATGCTAGTGATTTTGATGTTGGTGTTGTTCTTGGACAACGCGTAGATAATAAGTTGAATGTTATTCATTATGCTAGTAAGACTCTTGATGCTGCTCAGAAGAATTATGCTACTACTGAGAAAGAGTTTCTTGTTGTTGTTTTTGCATGTGATAAGTTTAGATCTTACATTGTTGATTCTAAAGTTACTATTCATACTGATCACGCTGCTATTAGATATCTTATGACTAAGAAGGATGCTAAGCCTAGGCTTATTAGATGGGTGTTGCTTTTACAAGAATTTGATTTGCATATCGTAGATAGGAAAGGTGCTGAAAATCCTATGGCTGACAACTTGTCTAGATTGGAAAACATTTCTTTTGATCCTATTCCTATTAATGATAGTTTTTCAAATGAACAGTTAGCTGCTGTAAATGTGACTTCACGAGACCTTCCTTGGTATGCTAATTATGCTAACTTTATTGTTTCCAAGTATTTGCCTCCAACTTTTACAGCTCAGCAAAGAAGAAAATTCTTTTATGATTTGAGGCATTACTTTTGGGATGACCCACACTTATATAAAGAAGGAGTTGTTGGTATTATGCGAAGATGCGTACCAGAATATGAGCAACAAGAGATATTAAGAAAATGCCATGGCAGTGCTTATGGAGGGCATCATGCTAGAGATTGAACCGCACAGAAGGTTCTACAATCAGGTTTTTATTGGCCAACCCTCTTTAAAGATGCTAGAAGGTATGTTTTATCTTGTGATGAATGTCAAAGAGTTGGTAATATTTCTAGACGCAATGAAATGCCTATGAATTACACCCTTGTTATTGAACCATATGATTGTTGGGGATTTGACTTTATGGGTCCTTTTCCTCCTTCAAAAGGCTATACCCACATACTTGTTGCTGTTGATTATGTTACTAAATGGGTAGAAGCCATACCTACAATGAGTGCCGATGGTGAGACCTCGTTAAAAATGCTTAAAGATGTTGTTTTTCCTAGATTTGGTGTGCCTAGATATCTTATGACTGATGGAGGTTCTCATTTTATTCATTGCAATTTTAGAAAAACTCTTGCTAAATATGATGTTAATCATAGAATTGCTTCTGCTTATCATCCCCAAACTAGTGGGCAGGTAGAGCTTTCTAATAGTGTCGTGGGGATGACTAATGGGGCATGCCACGGACCGAGCTAAATGCCGGCTGACGTCCCAGGAGTCCTCACGACTCTAGGATGAGAAGACCGGCTCCACCCGAAGGGCCGGCTGCGTCAGCAGCCGGCTGGCGCCTCCACTGAGGAGAGCCGGAGCCGGACGATGAAGACAAAAGCCTCCCAACGGCTGTTTCGCTGAAAGTGGGCTTGCCCCGACAAGAACGACAGAGGCTAAGGACGGGAGTGACGAGCGCCACGACCGGCCTCAGCCAATCAGCAATCGAGGCCCCTTCCCCACGACGGGATCCGAGGCAAGAGGGAGGGGATATGCCTCCCAGATGCCGGTCCAGGGGAAAGGCGCTTTATAAAGCGCCTTTGTCAGAGCAGGGCCAGAGGATCACGTCAAGGACGCCGCCGCCGAGGAGCCGGCAGCCGGCCGAAACGCTACCTAACCTGTAACCAGGCCCCCGCCTATATAAGGGGGCCTGGACCCTTAGTCAGGGGAGATCCGATCTTCTTCTTCCTCCTCTAGCCCGAACAGCTCGAGGAGCACTGTAATCGCTACTGTCCAATCAATACGAAGTAGGCAGGAAGTAGGGACTTTACCTCCACCCGGGAGGGCCCTGAACCTGGGTAAACCGAGGTGTCTCCGTTGGCACAATCCCGAGCCGGACCCATCGTCACCACCGTCGAGCCCCCTCGATAAGCCACCCCATGGCTACTGTCTCTAAATTCCCACGACAGTTGGCGCCCACCGTGGGGCAAAGCGCGGCGGCGAGCGGAGTCAAGTTCTGGCCGGGATCCCCATCGATCCCCGGCGAGAGGGTCGCCTCCGGCCTCGTCTGGAGGTTCGGCACCCTCGACTGCGTCAGCGACAACTTGGACTGCTTCGGAGACGGCTTCGGCAGCGGCTCCTTCCTCGACATCGGCAGCCACTATTTCTATGTCGCCAAGGCCTTCCCGGAGGAGGTAACCGATGTGCTTGACCCTCTTTGTGACGCAGACTTCAACGACGGCGAAAGCAGCAACTTTTGCAACATGGTTGAAGTGCTAGCCCTGGAGGAGGATGGTGGCGGCGACCTACCGCGCTCCGCGCGCCCGCCGCTTGAACGCCCACTTCCACCGGAACAAGATCTTCCACCTCCAGAGCGGGACGTGTTGGACGCAGCCATCACGGACCTGCGCGCTCCACTCAACCTCACCGCAGATCCAGTCAAGATCTCCGAAGACCTGGAGCGGACACGCCGTAACCTCCTCAAGGAAGCGGTCGATGTCGATGACACTCGTCGGCGCGTCCTCTCCACGATCAATGAGTACAACGTCGCCCACGGTTTCACCCCGGCCGGAGACGGTCCTAGCCGGGCGGGACAAGTTCGTCAACGAGGCCGCGAGTTGGGCGCGGAGCTGAACCAGGCAGCGCCCTCGGTGAAGCTACCTCCGATCATCAACAAGCCCACCTACAACACGCCCACGAAGAACCTCTGTGCCGCGCGCTACATCACCTCTTAACTGGAGGGACTGCAAGGCGAGGACTTGCGGGAGAAGCAAGCCCGGATCCAAGAACTCCTGGACGCGGCCGATCTACAGCAGCAGGCGATGGAGCCGCGCGGAGAGGCGAGCGGAACACGATACGAGAACCGCATCGTCGTGGCTGGCCAGAACAAGTCGCAGGGCCAAGCTTCGTCGCCCAACCACGGCCCGGTGGAGCACAGCCGGAGCAACCGAGCTCCTGGCAAAAGCGGTGGAAACCATCGCACCCAGCACTCTGGCCACCACAACCGGCAGCCTCGAGATCCCGCCGCGGTTACCAGCAAGCCGCGTCACCCTCCTCGGGCAGATGCGGTGGAGCCGGCGCGCGGCAAGTCCGCGGCGCAAGCCCAGCCGGCTCGGGGAGCCGGCCAAGGCGCTCAAGGTCATCAGCCAGCTCGCTTGCACGTGAGCCAGAGGATCGGGGAGCGCGTCGACCCGCCGAAGGATGATGCCCGCCATCGGCTCAACCAGCTGGCGGATTCCAAGTTCGACGAGGAGGAATCTTCAGCGGGGCCGGTCTGCTTCGGCCCTCGCATCCGCAACGAGCCCTTTCCGGCCAAGTTCGCGCTCCCGCGCGACATGCCCAAATATACTGGGGCGGTGAAGCCGGAAGACTGGCTGTCAGACTACGTCACCGCTGTCGACATCGCGGGCGGCAACAAGAGGACAGCGGTGCGCTACGCACCGCTCATGCTGACAGGATCTGCTCGGACATGGCTCAACAGCCTGCGGGCTTTGTAGATCAACTCCTGGTATGATTTTCAAGAAGCATTCATCAAGAACTTCACGGGATCCTACAAGCGACCGCCCCGCCCATGACAGCTGGCCCTCTGCAAGCAAGGCCCAGATGAGCCAGACTGTGACTACCTCACGAGATGGTCCGAGCTGCGCAACTCATGCGAAGGAGTGGGCGAGGAGCAAGCCATTGGCTACTTCACGGACGGATGCAGAGAAGGAACCCTATTGAAGCATAAGCTCCACCGGGCTGAGCCGAAGTCAATGGCGGACTTCATGGCGATAGCGGACAAGTACGCTTCCGCCGACTCCGCTGCAAGAGTGCAATACATTGAGCCAGCGCCGGTTGGGGGCCAATCTCAGCCGGCAGCCGGCCAAGGAGGACATCACAACCGTGATCGACACGGCAAGAGGAAAGACGAGCGCCGTGACAACAAGTACGGCTCCCAGCAAGTGGCAGCTGTCCAAGGAAGCTCGGGGGCTACGGGTGGAAGCCAGAAGCGCAAAGGAGACAAGTTCAGCAAGGACAAGTACACCATCGAGGTGATGCTAGATCAACCTTGCAAATTCCACAGTGTCTCAGGCAAGCCGGCAGCGCATACCACTCGCCAGTGCAGTTTCACCAGGGATCTGGAGCAGGGCGGCCACCAATTGCCAGGTCCCCCGCCAGGTCTGCTAGCTGAAGCGCAAGGAAACAAGAATAGGCAACCGGCTAAAGCAGCTGGGGACTACCCCGAGGAAGCAAATGTGGAACAGTATCACGTGTTCACTTCCCAGATGGAGGATCCAAAGGATGAGCCGTGGTTTGGTGTCGAGGTGAACGCAGTCATACAAGTTGGACCGCAGTACATGCACTGGTCTGATGCATCTATCACTTGGGGGCGCGAAGACCATCCACCACTCATGCCAAGACCCGGGGGCTACACACTGGTCTTGGACCCGATTGTGTTCTCAGAGACGCACACCTGCCGATTTTCGCGCGTGCTCATCGATGGAGGCAACAACATCAACCTACTCTATCGCACTTCGATGGAGAAGCTCGGGATCCCAGAGATCCAGCTGAAGCCAACCAAGCTAACCTTCCATGGGATCGTGCCGGGACACTCTTGCACGCCGATGGGGAGGATCGAATTGGAAGTGCTGTTCGGCGGGAAGGACAATCATCGTCGCGAGCCAATCTGGTTCGAGGTGGTAGACCTCAACAGCCCCTACCATGCGCTGCTTGGTCGACCTGCCCTGGCCAAGTTCATGGCAGTTCCGCACTATGCCTACTTAAAGATGAAGCTCCCAGGCCCTCGTGGGGTGATCACTGTCACCGGGTGCTACAAGAAGTCAATAGAGTGCGCAAGAGCCAGTTCTAAGCTGGCGGAGGCCTTGGTCATTGCTGAGGAGAAGCGTCAGCTGCTGCAGCGGGTGGCGGCGGTCCAGCCGGGCCGCCCGGCGTCGAGCCTGCCAACTTCCCACCTCAAGCCGGCAAACGACATCAAGGAAGTCCCGCCCGAAGCGGGCAAGGAGGCAGAAGCTCTTGTCTCGGGGGCTGGCCCTTCCTCGAGGTAGGAGGGAGCACCTCACAGCTTCGCCCGAGACAAGTCGAAACGTCGATCACTTAAGACCTTTGGCTAAGCCAAGGCAAAAACCTTGTATCTCGAACAAGTACCGATGAATAAAAGAAAGTTGGGCGGCATACGGCTGATCCCGGGAAAAAGTGCTTTAAAAGTACCTTTTTTCTTTCTTTCTAAGCGTTATTCACGGGGGCTGGAAACCGGCTTCAGACGGGAGCCGGTAGCCCCAACCCGACAAACCGACCCTCTTGTCAGACGAACGAGTACTGTGTGCGGACCGGACCCCGAGCCCAACCTCCATCCCCCGTCGCGTGGGATGGAGCCGGCAGGTCACCCACCTAGGAAAGTCGCTAAGAGGAAATGCCCGCAACCTGGCAAACCGAGTCTCTTGTTAGACGAACGAGTACTGTGTGTGGATCGGACCCCGTGCCCAACTCCCACCCCGAACCGCGGGCGATGGAGCTGGCAGGTCGCCCATGCAGGAAAATCGCTAAGATGACAGAGCGCGAAAACGTTAACGAGCGTTCACCCAAAGGCCGCGCGCATTGGTTTAACAGTTGTGCGTGGACTGGACCAAGCCAGATCTCTTACACACTGAAGTACTACTCCTCATCCCGCGGTGCGCTCCCACCCTAGACCGGCATTCGGCTGCCGGTCCAAGGGAGACCAGTCGGCACTAGGCTGCCGGCTGGGGGTAGAAGGGCCGAAGGATGGGGAGATAAAGGAAAAAGTTGAAAGGGGTCAGGCTAAATCTGATTCACAAACAACTGGAAACCAATACGTAAGGAACTTAGGGTGAAATGTCATCGGGATACACGAACGAAATGTCATCGGGTACGGCATAAGTTCAACGTACATACGAACGAGTAAGAAAGTCTTGACACAGTCAGGGGGCACTTGGTGAGCCAGCCGGCTCTAGCGGAGCAGCGTCGCCAGTTCGAGCCACCAAGACGAAGTCGTCGCCGCTGGGGGACGGAGGAATGGGGTCGTCAGCGAGATCCTCGGGGGCCTTCTGAGGTCTTTCCGCGGAGCTGGGCTCTTCGAAATCCATGCCGTCCAAGGACTCGTCGCTATCCCAGCTTCGAAAAGCACGTCGGTCTCGGCACACTCTGCGATGGCGCAAGCCCGCTGGCGGAGCTTGGCTTTGTCAAGATCTGCCAACCCGCCCTCGCGAAGGTTCTCCAGTTGGTCCAGGTTAACGCCCGGGTACCAGGAGAGAACGAACTCCAGAGCCTGTTCAGCGCCGGCTCGAGCCGCGAACTCTTTCCAGACGTCGATTCGATTGGATGCGAGAGGGATCCATTTGAGGAGCGCCTGAATCTCGTCAGGCACCGCTCGTCCCGGCCACAAGGTTTTGAAGACAGAAACAACAGCTTGACGGAGATCCCCGCCCAGTTCAGCGACTGGATGAAGCCGGCCTTTAACCAACGCCATCAATTCCCCTGAGGAAAGCTTGACCTTGGGGTCACTGCTGGGGACGATCTTCTCCTCCGTCCTATATTCCTTCAGCGCGGCCGCAGCGGCCCTGTTGGAATCGGGGAAAGCTTCTGCAAGGGCAATCAAAGAATGAGCAGGCGACGTGAAAGAGCAAGAGCTGAGGAGCAAGAAGGGAAGTATACCACGAAGAGCCTCTTCCAGCCCCAGCAGGCCGGACTGGACCTTGCGGTCACGGGCATGCCAAACGCCGATCTCCTTGTCATGACGCTCATTGTCAAGCTTCCGAAGAGTCCCCAGCTCGTTGATCTGGGCGTTGCGGCTTTCAATTTTGCTCTCCAGGGTCGTGCGAAGCTCGTTCACCTCGCTGTTGTACTTTGCAGAGAGGATTACTTTCTCCTCGGCCAGCTGGCGGCCAAACTCCAGCCGCAGCGACGACTCCGCACCTCGAACCTTCGCCAGCTCAGTTTCCAACTCTTGAGCCCGGGCAGCTTGAGCTCGCAGGCCTTGAAGCTCCTCCGTGTGATTTTGTTTGAGCGACTCAACTGCGTCGGCCGACACCGTGTTGGCCAGCTAGGACTCAAGCGAAGCGATGAGTGAAGCAGCATCTGAGAATGGAAGTATGAGAGTAGAAAGGGCAGTAGAGCATTTCGAAACGAAGGGTCCCGAGCCTACCTGACAGCTTCTCCAGCTCCCCTTTCAGATCCTGATACTGAACCTTGCCGGTACGGTACTTCGCCAGTAGCTTCTGGAAGACATTGGCTCGAAGCGCGTTCAGATCCTGTGGAAGACGGAAAGACAATGATTCTTAGCGAAATTCATTTTCAGGCCAGCTGCCTCCACAGCTACCTTGAAACTCGGGGGCTAGGGTGCATGGTAAAATGGGCCACAGAGCTGCGAGCCTCGCCCCTAAACCAGTAGAAGAAATCAGAGGCTAAGGGCGCGATACTTACATTGGTCGTCCGCATAGCATCAAGGAACTGGAGGCCGACGTTCTGCAGCGACTCCTTGATGGTAGAGAACTATTTGTTCAGCTCTGCCAGGGTCGGCTTGCTACCCTGGACCTTGAGTTTTCCTCCAGCATCGACGCTCAAGGCAGTGTCCGCCCACTCTTGCTGAAGCTGGCTAGCAGAGCTCAAACTCCCAACGCCGGACCCAGCTGCGGTAGCAGGAGCCTTTCCCCCTGAGGCATCCTTGGTCGCAACCTCAGGAGCTGGAGAAGTTTCACCGTGCTCACTCCTTGCCACCCGAGTGGTGAGGGGTCCCTAAAAAGTTTCGCCAGAGTTGGAGGCCAGCCTGAAGAGAAGGGGACCAGTGCCCACGCCAGCCCCTGTCCCAAGTGCAGGCACTGCAGCCCACGCGCTCGGCGCGAGCCGGGGGCTGGAAGGGGTCCGGGCAGCCGGCTCTGAGGGCTCCAATGACCCCGCGCGCACCGAGGTCTCTTCCGTTGTCTCCGCCGCGGCCTCGCGCATGCCTTCTTGGCTGGGCAGGTCAGAGGACGCGTGGCCAGCGGCGTCATCCCCCGCCGCGGCATCTCCGGCAGCAGGAGGAGGAGGCGTAGCAGCCCCCGCCGGGGTGATTTCCTCGGCTGACATAGGGTCGGTTTCCGTTGCGGCAGCCGGGCTGGAAACAGCATCCGCGGGCGCCTCTGGGCCGGCAGATTCCTCTGCCCCAGCTTCGCTCGCCGCAGGCTCCACCCGCGGGGAGTGGTGGTCTTCTTCGACGCGACCCGAGTCGCTGCCAGTGTCTTCCTTACGCGCCCTCTTGTTGCATGAGAGGTCGGGAGCCGAGATCACGGCCTCCCCGGAAGCGGGAGCGGGGGGGGGGGCTGTGTAACCAGATCAATGGAAAGGGGAGACCTATAAAGAAGGCGCCCCACGATCGAGTCAATCAGAACCGCGGCGGCCAGCAATGATAAGAGGCACTGAGGAAGGAAGCTTACCCGGCCACGGCGGTAGCTCGCTGTTTGGTCACTTTCTTCATCTTCGGGCGGGGCGGGTCCTTCGTAGCCGGCTCCGGTTTCCTACGCTTCTCGGCCGGCTCGTTCAGAGCCGGCTGAGCCCTTCGCTTGGCGCCAGCCGGCCTGCCCCCAGCCTCTTCATGGACTGCCAGCTCGGAAGCAACAGGATGTTGCTCTGGAGAATCCGGAAAATCCACCGTCGGGGGAACTTGAGCTCCGGCGGCGGCAGCGGCGGCTACATGAAGGGCTACGCCCCCGAGGGTGGCAACCGATCCTGTGTCATCATCATCATCTTCGGACCAGTCTCTTAAGAAGGAGGGACATGGAAACTTACTGGAGTGGCTGAGGGGCTCGCCCGAGTCCGCGAGTGCTGACTGGTGAAAGCAGGCGTCCTTGTGCGTGGTGAATGACCAGCCCGTTGGGAACCCCAAGAGGAAAGTATGATGAGTGCAGCGGCAAGTTTTCCCTCAGTTATGAAACCAAGGTTTATCGATCAGGAGAAGGGAGACGGTGACGACTGAAGGTGTTTGTGGAACCTGCACACACACAGACAAATACTTTGTTCCCAACTTGCGATGAGGCTGCCAATCTCACCGGTTTGCTTGAAACAAAGGTTATGAGTGTATCGAGTGGAAAACAGTAGTAATATGCTAGTAAAGTAAACAGTGCGGGAATAGTAAACAGGTGATTGCAATATGATTAAAATAGGACCGGGGTCCACAGTTCACTAGTGGTGTCTCTCCATAGATAAATAACATGCTGGGTAAACGAATTACAGTTGGGCAATTGATAGAATAAAGATAACGTGATATGTCAAGAAGATCACTATGAGATTCACTCTGGGCATTACAACAAAATACATAGACCGCCATCCAACTGCATCTATGACTAATAATCCACCCCCGGGGATATCATCCGAACACCCTAGAAGTATTAAGTTGCGAACAACAGATAATTGCATTAAGCAAAGTGTGTAATGTAAACAAAGCATATGCCCTCGAGCATATGAATGTTGTTTTCTCCCTAGTAGCAACAGCACATCTACCACCTTAGAGGTTTCTGTCACTCCCCCAGGTGAAATAGAGGCATGAACCCACTATCGAGCATAAATACCCCCTCTTGGAGTCACTAGCAACTACTCGGCCAAGATAGCCACTAACAACGGAGAGCATGCAAGATCATAAACATCATAGAGATAATATAAGATAAAATTCAGTGCAGCAACTTAATCATAAACACCAATATTCATCGGATCCCAACAAACCAACATCATAGTATTACATAACGGTGATCTCAGTCATGTAGGGCAGCTCATGAGATCTAAACATGAAGCACATGGTGGAGAAGACAACCATCTAGCTACTGCTATGGACCCATAGTCCAAGGTAGACTACTCACTCATCGCTCCGGAGGCAATCATGGCGATGAAGGAGACCTCCGGTGGCGATTCCCCTCTCCGGCAGGGTGCCGGGAAGAGCTTCTGGACCCTCCCGATCTTCGGGTCGACGGCGGCGGCGGATCGCGATGTATTCTGGAAAACTGATCTGGCCCTTAGGTTTTTCTCGTCAGGGGGTATATGTAGGCGAAAGGGGGCTGTCAGAGGTGGAGCCACGGGCCCTCACACGGGGGTGGCGCGGCCAGGGGCCAGGCCGCGCCGCCCCTGTGTGTGGGGGCCTCGTGGCCCCCCCTCCGTCAGGTCTTCGGATGTTTGGGAGCTCCCCGATGAAATATGACTTCAGGTACTTGTTTTGTCCAATTCGGAGAATATTTCCTGTGTATCACTTCTGAAACCAAAAACAGCAGAAAACAGGGAACTGGCACTGTGGCACTTCGTTAATAGGTTAGTTCCGGAAAGCGTATAAAAATGCCACTAAGTGTAACGAAACAATAGGCAAATGGTGTAAAACAAAGCATGGAGCATCAAAAATTATAGATACGTTTGAGACGTATCAAGCATCCCCAAGCTTAACTCCTGCTCGTCCTCGAGTAGGTAAGTGATAACAAAAGAATAATTTTTGAGGTGACATGCACCTACACAATCTTGATCATATATGTAAGCATTGATGAGCTGGGATCAATAGAACTTAAAACATGGGCATGAAAGATATAATCATGACAATAAGAACTTAGCAACCATATTGTAAACATGCAAATGAACACAAACAAAAGATCATGATAATGAAACAATGAAAGTCAAACATGTGTTCAAATCATAAGGAAAAACATACAAGTGGTTTTCAGCTTGTCCCTCAAAGAGAGCAAAACATAAATGCATAGGACACCTCAAAGTTTAAGAGGGCGACTAGATACAAATAATTTAAGAACAACTGAAACCAACAATATGAGTCAATCAATGAACCTTGGGACAATGCATATCACACTAAGAATGACAACTATGCTCTCTTAATGGTGCATAAAGAAAGAAGGTGGTGACTCAACATAAAAGTAAAAGAAAGGCCCTTCGCAGAGGGAAGCAGTGATTGCAAGTTTTATAACCTTCAAAAATTATGGTACTTACCGGCTTTGAGCTCTCATTGCCCCCATCATAAGCATCTTGAATGGTTAAAGTTAATGCGAGAACAATTATGATGCATATGCTTGACAAATCATAAGTTGAAAACCTCGTGTCCCGTGAATACGAGTACCCAAACTATGCTAGTTTACTTAGAGTCCCAAGCAAGGCTCTTGTCATTGTAAGTATATGTGTATCATTGGGAACCGCCAATGGGGTACCTCCGTGCCCGATGACATGGAACAAGCCCACACCAAAATGACAGGACAAGCAGACAATGAACACCTCGACATCTCTTTTATTTGCTATATTGTTTAGCTTTTTATTGTGAGATGCGTCATCGAATGTTCACCATGGGTATGCTGCAAATTTCCACCATGAATTATGCATGGCTTAGATTGGCGGCCCGGCGTTTCCCTAACACATATAAAAACTCCATGATCCTCACAAGATTCCCAATTCATTTCACACAGCGGGCATCCATAAACAAAAGATCACAATATCAACTCAAATAGGAAGTGCAATGTTGAAAGCTTGCCCCATGACGGCATGGTTGGGCTAGAATCCAACTTACAACTTGCAAGCATAACAACTCAGCATAAAAGACCACAATGTCAAATTTTTAGAACAGGAAAAAGTAAAGTGTGCCTTCCGGTTCGTGAGAGCTTTACTGACCGAATTTCGCATAACACTGGTAAGAGTTTAATTTGAAGAGAATATAAAAGCAAGTCAAATTTACTTGGAATAGCAAATTGCTAGTAGGTATGTATGGTGGACACAATGGAAAACTTTGGCTTTTAGGAGTTGGATGCACGAGTAGAGCTCATACTCAGTACAAGGCGAGGGCTAGCAAAAGACTGGGAGCGACCGACTAAGAGAGCAATAATGGCCATAATCATGCAAAGCGACAAAGCGACATTAAAAGAAGCATACGATGGCATCAAAAGTCAAAAACTAAATGATCATGAAGGCTAATGGCGACTTTGGAAGAGTCTAACATGTGTGAGCATGCGCCAAGTCAACCCAAATAAAGCATCAAGGAGAAAACCAAAATAATGCTTCCATATAATAAAAACAACGCATGATTTTTTCAAAGGCTCATTAAGCAATCTCAGTTATTTGAGACAAGTCATGCTACAGCAAAACCACTAAGCATACTATCAAAAAGACATCTAGCATGACATGAAAAAGCCTAAGCCGCAGTCTACACAAGCTCCTTCTTGTACCACTATTTTGCACAAAGCTTTTTCTCTTTTCCAACACCATTTGAAATTTTTAAAACAACCTCTTTTGATGAAAACCAATAAAGTTCAGAGGCAAAAATGCACCTTGATGAAAAGATATGACAAGATCTGAACGCAAATCAAGGCGAAAACGAAAACCAAAAGCAGTAGCAGAAAAACTAGAATGCTCGATTAATAAGAGTGAAAACTAGAGCATTCTTTGCAAATGAAAACGAGTACATCTCCTCCAAAGGAAATTTGTTGGGGTCCAACCATTTATTGCAGCAAACAAAAAAACTAAACAAACTAAGAAAACTAAAACAACTGACGCTCCAAGAAAAACACATAGTGCATGAAGCAATAAAAATATAGTGTTTTGAAAGGTGACCTGATTTTTGCCGATGAAGAAGGGGTGCCTCGGGGGCATCCCCAAGCTTTGACGCTTGTACTTCTTGGATATTTCTTGGGGTGCTGGGCATCCCCAAGCTTGAGCTTTTGTCCATTCTTCAACTCATCTCATCATTCTCCAATCCCTACACTTGAAAACTTCCTTCATACAAAACTAAACACAATTCTATTAGCAACATTAGTGTAAGCATAAAATATATTCATCCTCTTTTAGCTTCAGGTTTCAACCCAAAACCACCACATACAAAGTATATACTACTGTAGCAACTTCCACAAGAGTTCCATGATCAAAAAGAACTCAAAAGAAAGCGATAAAGTGGCAAAAACAAATATTGGCAGAAATCTGTCAAAACTGGACAGCTGATAATGGACGAATTTTTGAGGGATTTTCCGTTGCTCAAATCAAAAAGTGTTCAACTAAGAAAAGTTTGGATATAACCTGGGGCATAAGCACAAGAAATTGCAGGTCCAAAAGATAAACAGAGAATTTTCACGAATTTTTATGGTGCAGCACCGAAAACAGTTTCAGGACAGCAATAACCCCAAATCTTTACCTCACTCAAATTAGAGGCTTCTCTTGGCACAAAAACGAAATAAACAAGATAAAGAGCGGTCATTACAGTAGTAATGACTTCCAAGACTCAAATAAAAGAAAAAGTACTGAAAGTAAACATTGGGTTATCTCCCAAGAGTGCTTTTCTTTAACGCCTTTGAGCTAGGCGCAGAAAATTGCGAATCAAGTACCTTCAGAAGAAGCATTAAGATCAACAGAAGAGGTCTTGTCAATAAGGCATTGTATTTCATCCACATAAGTTTTTGAAGTCCCTTGGTGATCATGCTTTGGTACACTATTCTCATCAAAAAGATTTTCAGGACAAATCCAGGCAAAATTATTTTCGAAAGCGTCATTCAATCCCAAAAGCTTGCAAGGTATAGGTATCTCGGCCTCCCCATCATGTGTATCAATAACCGTTATAGGTGAACCGAGTTTATTAAAACGCTTAAGAACCTTCCTAGCTTCAATAACGACATCTTTAAATTCTAAACGCAAAGTTTCCAAGATAAAAGCTTTCTTTTCAGGGTCCTCAATTTCATGAAGCTTAAGGAACATATATTGCATAAAAGGATTAAGACTAGCAAACCTAGTTTCTAACATGTCAATTAATATAACAGAAGCAACTTCAATACTAGGAGCTAACTCAATCAAAGACTTTTCCTCAACTTCATCATGCATACTAATGTGATTAAAGAACTCCTCAATGTTACTTTTGCCAATAATTGAACCACTCCCTACAGAGAGGTCCTCCAGAACGAACTTAGGAAACGACATGATAAACTAAAGTAAAGAAATAACAACTACCAAGGATTCTAATTTTTTTGGGTTTTTGATATAAAAGCAATGCAGGTAAAATAAAGTAAAGTAAAGCAAAACAAATAACAAAGTAAAGAATGTGTGTGCGAAGAACTCCCCTCGCACAAGTCTTCTCTTCCTTCCCCGGCAACGGCGCCAGAAAAAGTGCTGCTGACTGGTGAAAGCAGGCGTCCTTGTGCGTGGTGAATGACCAGCCCGTTGGGAACCCCAAGAGGAAAGTATGATGAGTGCAGCGGCAAGTTTTCCCTCAGTTATGAAACCAAGGTTTATCGATCAGGAGAAGGGAGACGGTGACGACTGAAGGTGTTTGTGGAACCTGCACACACACAGACAAATACTTTGTTCCCAACTTGCGATGAGGTTGTCAATCTCACCGGTTTGCTTGAAACAAAGGTTATGAGTGTATCGAGTGGAAAACAGTAGTAATATGCTAGTAAAGTAAACAGTGCGGGAATAGTAAACAGGTGATTGCAATATGATTAAAATAGGACCGGGGTCCACAGTTCACTAGTGGTGTCTCTCCATAGATAAATAACATGCTGGGTAAACGAATTACAGTTGGGCAATTGATAGAATAAAGATAACGTGATATGTCAAGAAGATCACTATGAGATTCACTCTGGGCATTACAACAAAATACATAGACCGCCATCCAACTGCATCTATGACTAATAATCCACCCCCGGGGATATCATCCGAACACCCTAGAAGTATTAAGTTGCGAACAACAGATAATTGCATTAAGCAAAGTGTGTAATGTAAACAAAGCATATGCCCTCGAGCATATGAATGTTGTTTTCTCCCTAGTAGCAACAGCACATCTACCACCTTAGAGGTTTCTGTCACTCCCCCAGGTGAAATAGAGGCATGAACCCACTATCGAGCATAAATACCCCCTCTTGGAGTCACTAGCAACTACTCGGCCAAGATAGCCACTAACAACGGAGAGCATGCAAGATCATAAACATCATAGAGATAATATAAGATAAAATTCAGTGCAGCAACTTAATCATAAACACCAATATTCATCGGATCCCAACAAACCAACATCATAGTATTACATAACGGTGATCTCAATCATGTAGGGCAGCTCATGAGATCTAAACATGAAGCACATGGTGGAGAAGACAACCATCTAGCTACTGCTATGGACCCATAGTCCAAGGTAGACTACTCACTCATCGCTCCGGAGGCAATCATGGCGATGAAGGAGACCTCCGGTGGCGATTCCCCTCTCCGGCAGGGTGCCGGGAAGAGCTTCTGGACCCTCCCGATCTTCGGGTCGATGGCGGCGGCGGATCGCGATGTATTCTGGAAAACTGATCTGGCCCTTAGGTTTTTCTCGTCAGGGGGTATATGTAGGCGAAAGGGGGCTGTCAGAGGTGGAGCCACGGGCCCTCACACGGGGGTGGCGCGGCCAGGGGCCAGGCCGCGCCGCCCCTGTGTGTGGGGGCCTCGTGGCCCCCCTCCGTCAGGTCTTCGGATGTTTGGGAGCTCCCCGATGAAATATGACTTCAGGTACTTGTTTCGTCCAATTCGGAGAATATTTCCTGTGTATCACTTCTGAAACCAAAAACAGCAGAAAACAGGGAACTGGCACTGTGGCACTTCGTTAATAGGTTAGTTCCGGAAAGCGTATAAAAATGCCACTAAGTGTAACGAAACAATAGGCAAATGGTGTAAAACAAAGCATGGAGCATCAAAAATTATAGATACGTTTGAGACGTATCAGCGAGCTCTTCACTTCCTTTGTCGCCATGAGTGGCGCTTGAGCTCTTGACGGCGGCCTAGGAGCCGGCGTCCTCCTCCTCCTCAGCCTCGTCCCAAGCGACCTCGCCGTCTGACTCCGTTCTGTCAGTGGCAAAGCTGGCCCGGTGCTGGGCCGAATTCTCCGCGGTCTGCAAAGCAAACAAGCTCTGCCCGGGCCAAATAAACCAAGGTCAGATGATCGGAATCGCAAGGGGGAGAGACAGAGGCCAAACCCGGCAAGCTCACCTCAGCAATTGGGTTGTCTTGGTCGTGAGGTTCCAGACCCCATGTCCACGAGGCTGCTACCGGTTGATGGCGCCAGAAAATAAGCTGATGGCGTGTGGTTGACGTGGGAGCAGATGGTCCTTGTGCGTGGTGAATAACCAGCCCGTTGGGAACCCCAAGAGGAAGGTATGATGAGTATAGCAGCTAGTTTTCCCTCAGTTAAGAAACCAAGGTTTAATATCGATCAGGAGAGGAGAGACAATGACGACTGAAGGTGATGCGGACTGGCTTAGTAACACTCCAACAAGGGCGCCGTTTAATGATACTTGTTGACTCGTCTTCAGCCAGTAGCAACGCGAAACCTGCACACAACACAACCAAGTACTTTGTTCCCAACTTGCGATGAGGTTGTTAATCTCACCGGTTTGCTTGAACAAAGGTTATGAGCGTATCGAGTGGAAAACAATATAGTATGCGAGTAAAGTAAACAGTGCGAGTAAAGTAAACAGTGCGAGTAAAGTAAACAAGTGATAGCAATATGATGGAAATAGGACCGGGGCCATAGTTCACTAGTGGTGTCTCGCCATAGATAAAATAACACATGCTGGGTAAACAAATTACAGTTGGGCAATTGATAGAATAAAGATAAACGTGATATGTCAAGAAGATCACTATGAGATTTACTCTGGGCATTACAACAAAATACATAGACCGCCATCCAACTGCATCTATGACTAATAATCCACTCTCGGGGATATCAATCCGAACACCCTAGAAGTATTAAGTTGCGAACAACAGATAATTGCATTAAGCAAAGTGTGTAATGTAAACAAAGCATATGCCCTTGAGCATATGAATGTTGTTTTCTCCCTAGTAGCAACAGCACATCTACCACCTTAGAGGTTTCTGTCACTCCCCCAGGTGAAATAGAGGCATGAACCCATTATCAAGCATAAATACCCCCTCTTGGAGTCACTAGCAACTACTCGGCCAAGATAGCTACTAACAACGGAGAGCATGCAAGATCATAAACAACATAGAGATAACAAAAGATAATATTCAGTACAGCAACTTAATCATAAACACCAATATTCATCGGATCCCAACAAACCAAACATGTAGAATTACATAACGGTGATCTCAATCATGTAGGGCAGCTCATGAGATCTAAACATGAAGCACATGGTGGAGAAGACAACCATCTAGCTACTGCTATGGACCCATGGTCCAAGGTAGACTACTCACTCATCGCTCCGGAGGCAAGCATGGCGATGAAGAAGACTTCCGGTGGCGATTCCCCTCTCCGGCAGGGTGCCGGGAAGAGCTTCTGGACCCTCCCGATCTTCGGGTCGACGGTAGCGGCGGATCGCGATGTGTTCTGGAAATATGATCGGGTACTTAGGTTTTTTCCGTCGGGGGGTCTTTATAGGCGAAGGGGCGATGTCAGAGGGGGAGCCAGGCGCCCTCACGCGGGGCCCGCGCGGCCAGGGGGCTGGCCGCGCTTTCCCTGCATGTGGGGCCCTGGTGGCCCCCCTCCGACTCTCCTTCGGATCTCTGGAAGCTTCCGGGAAAAATAAGACTTCAGGAACTTGTTTCGTCCAATTCCGAGATATTTCCTGTGTATCACTCTGAAACACAAAAACAGCAGAAAACAGGGAACTGGCACTGTGGCAACTCGTTAATAGGTTAGTTCCGGAAAATGCATAAAAGTGCCACTAAGTGTAACGAAACAATAGGCAAATGGTGTAAAAACAAGCATGGAGCTTCAAAAATTATAGATACGTTTGAGACATATCAAGCATCCCCAAGCTTAACTCCTGCTCGTCCTCGAGTAGGTAAGTGATAACAAAAGAATAATTTTTGAGGTGACATGCACCTACACAATCTTGATCATATATGTAAGCATTGGTGAGCTGGGATCATAAGAACTTAAAACATGGGCATGAAGATATAATCATGACAATAAGAACTTAGCAACCATGTTGTAAACATGCAAATGAACACAAACAAAAGATCATGAAAATGAAACAATGAAAGTCAAACGTGTGTTCAAATCATAAGGAAAAACATACAAATGGTTTTCAGCTTGTCCTTCAAAGAGAGCAAAACATAAATGCATAGGACACCTTCAAGTTTAAGAGGGCGACTAGATACAAATAATTTAAGAACAAGTGAAACCAACAATATGAGTCAATCAATGAACTTTGGGACAATGCATATCACACTAAGAATGACAACTATGCTCTCTTAATGGTGCATAAAGAAAGAAGGTGGTGACTCAACATAAAAGTAAAAGAAAGGCCCTTCGCAGAGGGAAGCAGTGATTGCAAGTTTTATAACCTTCAAAAATTATGGTACTTACCGGCTTTGAGCTCTCATTGCCCCCATCATAAGCATCTTGAATGGTTAAAGTTAATGCGAGAACAATTATGAAGCATATGCTTGACAAATCATAAGTTGAAAACCTCGTGCCCCGTGAATATGAGTACCCAAACCTCATGCTACTTTACTTAGAGTCCCAAGCAAGGCTCTTGTCATTGTAAGTATATGCATATCATTGAGAACCGCCAATGGGGTACCTCCGTGCCCGATGACATGGAACAAGCCCACACCAAAATGACAGGACAAGCAGACAATGAACACCTCGACATCTCTTTTATTTGCCTTTTGTTTAGCTTTTTATTGTGAGATGCGTCGTCGAATGTTCACCATGGGTATGCTGCAAATTTCCACCATGAATTATGCATGGCTTAGATTGGCGGCCCGGCGTTTCCCTAACACATATACAAACTCCATGATCCCCACAAGATTCTCAATTCATTTCACACCGCGGGCATCCATAAACAAAAGATCACGATATCAACTCAAATAAGAAGTGCAATGTTGAAAGCTTGCCCCATGACAGCATGGATGGGCTAGAATCCAACTTACAACTTGCAAGCATAACAACTCAACATAAGAGACCACAATGTCAAATTTTTAAGAACAGGAAAAAGTAAAGTGTGCCTTCCGGTTCGTGAGAGCTTTACTGACCGAATTTTGCATAACACTGGTAAGAATTTAATTTGAAGAGAAAATAAAAGCAAGTCAAATTTACTTGGAATAGCAAATTGCTAGTAGGTATGTATGGTGGACACTTTGGAAAACTTTGGCTTTTAGGAGTTGGATGCACGAGTAGAGCTCATACTCAGTACAAGGCGAGGGCTAGCAAAAGACTGGGAGCGACCAACTAAGAGAGCAATAATGGCCATAATCATGCAAAGCGACAAAGCGACATTAAAAGAAGCATAAGATGGCATCAAAAGTCAAAAACTAAATGATCATGAAGGCTATTGGTGATTTTGTAAGAGTCTAACATGTGTGAGCATGTGCCAAGTCAACCCAAATAAAGCATCAAGGAGAAAACCAAAATAATGCTTCCATACAATAAAAACAACGCATGATTTTTTCAAAGGCTCATTAAGCAATCTCAGTTATTTGAGACAAGTCATGCTACAGCAAAACCACTAAGCATACTATCAAAAAGACATCAAGCATGACATGAAAAAGCCTAAGCCGCAGTCTACACAAGCTCCTTCTTGTACCACTATTTTGCACAAAGCTTTTTCTCTTTTCCAACACCATTTGAAATTTTTATAAACACCTCTTTTGATGAAAACCAATAAAGATCAGAGGCAAAAATACACCTTGATGAAAATATAAGGCAAGGTCTGAACGCAAATCAAGGCAAAAACGAAAACCAAAAGCAGTAGCAGAAAAAAAAGAACACTCGATTTTTAATAAGAGTGAAAACTAGAGCGTTCTTGGCAAATGAAAACGAGTACAACTTCTCCAAAAGAAAATTTGTTGGGGTCCAACCATTTATTTCAGCAAACAAACAAACTAAACCAACTAAGAAAACTAAAACAACCGACGCTCCAAGAAAAACACATAGTGCATGAAGCAATAAAAATATAGTGTTTTGAAAGGTGACCTGATTTTTGCCGATGAAGAAGGGGTGCCTCGGGGGCATCCCCAAGCTTTGACGCTTGTACTTCTTGGATATTTCTTGGGGTGATGCATGGGCATCCCCAAGCTTGAGCTTTTGTCCATTCTTCAACTCATCTCATCATTCTCCAATCCCTACACTTGAAAACTTCCTTCATACAAAACTAAACACAATTCTATTAGCAACATTAGTGCAAGCATAACATATAATCAATCCTCTATTTGCTTCAGGTTTCAACTCAAAACCACCACATATATAGTAGATACTACTGTAGCAACCTCCCCAAAAGTTCCGTGATCAAAAGAACTCAAAAGAAAGCGATAAAGTGGCAAACACAAATATTGGCAGAAATCTGTCAAAACTGAACAGCTGACAAAGGTCGAATTTTTGAGGGATTTTCTGTTGCTCAAATCAAAAAGTGTTCAACTAACAAAAGTTTGGATATAACCTGGGGCATATGCACAAGAAATCGAAGGTCCAAAAGATAAACAGAGAATTTTCACGAATTTTTACGGTGCAGCACCGAAAACAGTTTCAGGACAGCAACATCCCCAAATCTTTACATCACTCAAATTAGAGGCTTCTCTTGGCACAAAAACGAAATAAACAAGATAAGGAGCGGTCATTACAGTAGTAATGACTTCCAAGACTCAAATAAAAGAAAAATTACTGAAAAGAAAACATTGGGTTATCTCCCAAGAGTGCTTTTCTTTAACGCCTTTGAGCTAGGCGCAGAAAATTGCGAATCAAGTAACATCAGAAGAAGCATTAAGATCAACTGCAGAGGTCTTGTCAATAAGGCATTGTATTTCATCCACATAAGTTTTTGAAGACCCTTTGTGATCATGCTTTGGTACACTATTTTCATCAAAAAGATTTTCAGGACAGATCCAGGCAAAATTATTTTCGAAGGCTTCACACAATCCCAAAAGCTTGCAAGGTGTAGGTATTTCGGTTCCCTCATCATTAGTATCAATAACCTTTATAGGCAAACCGAGTTTATTAAAACGTTTAAGAGCCTTTCTAGCTTCAATAACAACATCCTTAAATGCTAGGCGCAAAGTTTCCAAGATAAAAGCTTTCTTTTTGGGATCCTCAATTTCATGAAGCTTAAGGAACATATATTGCATAAAAGGATTAAGACTAGCAAACCTAGTTTCCAACATGTCAATTAAATAAACAGAAGCAACTTCAATACTAGGAGCAAGCTCAACCCAAGACTTTTCCTCAACTTCCTCATGCATACTAATGTGACTAAAGAACTCCTCAATGTTGCTTTTGCCAATAATCGAACCACTACCTACTAAGAGGTCCTCCAAAACGTACTTAGGGATCAACATGATAAACTAAAGTAAAGAAATAACAACTACCAAGGATTCTAATTTTTTTTGGGTTTTTGATAAAAAGCAATGCAGGTAAAATAAATAAAGTAAAGCAAAACAATAAAACAAAGTAAAGGATGTGTGTGCGAAAAACTCCCCTCGCAGAAGTCTTCTCTTCCTCCCCGACAACGGCGCCAGAAAAGAAGCTGCTACCGGTTGATGGAGCCAGAAAATAAGCTGATGGCGTGTGGTTGACGTGGGAGCAGACGGTCCTTGTACGTGGTGAATAACCAGCCTGTTGGGAACCCCAAGAGGAAGGTATGATGAGTATAGCAGCTAGTTTTCCCCCAGTTAAGAAACCAAGGTTTAATATCGATCAGGAGAGGAGAGACAATGGCGACTGAAGGTGATGCGGACTGGCTTAGTAACACTCCAACAAGGGCGCCGTTTAACGATACTTGTTGACTCGTCTTCAGCCAGTAGCAACGCGGAACCTGCACACAACACAACCAAGTACTTTGTTCCCAACTTGCGATGAGGTTGTCAATCTCACCGGTTTGCTTGAAACAAAGGTTATGAGCGTATCGAGTGGAAAACAATATAGTATGCGAGTAAAGTAAACAGTGCAAGTAAAGTAAACAGTGCGAGTAAAGTAAACAAGTGATAGCAATATGATGGAAATAGGACCGGGGTCCACAGTTCACTAGTGGTGTCTCTCCATAGATAAAATAACACATGCTGGGTAAACAAATTACAGTTGGGCAATTGATAGAATAAAGATAAACGTGATATGTCAAGAAGATCACTATGAGATTTACTCTGGGCATTACAACAAAATACATAGACCGCCATCCAACTGCATCTATGACTAATAATCCACTCCCGGGGATATCAATCCGAACACCCTAGAAGTATTAAGTTGCGAACAACAGATAATTGCATTAAGCAAAGTGTGTAATGTAAACAAAGCATATGCCCTTGAGCATATGAATGTTGTTTTCTCCCTAGTAGCAACAGCACATCTACCACCTTAGAGGTTTCTGTCACTCCCCCAGGTGAAATAGAGGCATGAACCCACTATCGAGCATAAATACCCCCTCTTGGAGTCACTAGCAACTACTCGGCCAAGATAGCTACTAACAACGGAGAGCATCCAAGATCATAAACAACATAGAGATAACAAAAGATAATATTCAGTACAGCAACTTAATCATAAACACCAATATTCATCGGATCCCAACAAACCAAACATGTAGAATTACATAACGGTGATCTCAATCATGTAGGGCAGCTCATGATATCTAAACATGAAGCACATGGTGGAGAAGACAACCATCTAGCTACTGCTATGGACCCATGGTCCAAGGTAGACTACTCACTCATCGCTCCGGAGGCAAGCATGGCGATGAAGAAGACCTCTGGTGGCGATTCCCCTCTCCGGCAGGGTGCCGGGAAGAGCTTCTGGACCCTCCCGATCTTCGGGTCGACGGTGGCGGCGGATCGCGATGTGTTCTGGAAATCTGATTGGGTACTTAGGTTTTTTCCGTCGGGGGGTCTTTATAGGCGAAGGGGCGATGTCAGAGGGGGAGCCAGGCGCCCTCACGCGGGGCCCGCGCGGCCAGGGGGCTAGCCGCGCCGCCCCTGCGTGTGGGGCCCTGGTGGCCCCCCTCCGACTCTCCTTCGGATCTCTGGAAGCTTCCAGGAAAAATAAGACTTCAGGAACTTGTTTCGTCCAATTCCGAGAAATATTTCCTGTGTATCACTCTGAAACACAAAAACAGCAGAAAACAGGGAACTGGCACTGTGGCAACTCGTTAATAGGTTAGTTCCGGAAAATGCATAAAAGTGCCACTAAGTGTAACGAAACAATTGGCAAATGGTGTAAAAACAAGCATGGAGCATAAAAAATTATAGATACGTTTGAGATGTATCAGAGGCCTGAAGCTTGACATCGGCAATGCGGTTCGCCTTCCGTGCCACCTCCAACGCTGACAGTGTCTTGGAGGAATGACGGGTAGGATGCCTGGCTGACCCCAGGAAGCACGTCTTGTGCGAGCGGCGCTGGAGGGGCGACACGCGGGCAACCAGAAAGGCAAGCAGGAGGTCGGGTGGCTGTAAGCCGCCCTCCGTCTGCAGAGTGGAGATCCGCTAGAGAATCTTCTCCATCTCCGGCGAGGGACGAGCTAGAGAAGCACTCCAGCTGTCCCGCTCAGGCCCGTTCGCGTCAAAGGGCGGCAGATTGATGTGGTCCGCGCCCTCCTTCAGATTCTTCACATAGAAGAAGGAGCGCTGCCATTTCTTGCAAGACTCTTTCCCCTTTATGCCCAGGAAGTCCGCGGTCTTGCACGCATAGAAGGAGGCTGTACCACATATCACCGGGACCGTCTCCACCATTTGGGTCTTGAAGTAAATCAGCCGGCGGAACAGCTCAACGTTGGGCCAGATGCCTAGGTACGCCTTGCAAAGGGTCGCAAACGCTGCCAGCGTCATCATCGCGTTCGCCCCGAGGTGATGTGGCTGCAGGCGAAAGTGATCCAGGAATCGACGCAGGAAGCTGCTGACGGGAAGCGCGAAGCCCCGAGGGAAATGGTCATAGAAGACCACTGTCTCCCCTGGCCCAGGAGCAGGGATTCGCTCGTCGCCGGCGGGACGGCAGCCCACGAGATCCGCAGGCGGGAGCACTCGACCTCGGCGTAGCAGCTCGATCTATTTCTCCCTCACCCAAGAGCCTTCCCAGGATCCCTTTGGCAAGGCGGGTGGAGCGGCATCCTTGTTCGAGGTCGCGCCCTTCCCCTTGGGCCGTGAGGCTTTGGGAGCCATCCGGGTGCGGATCTGGATGAACGGAATGGCGGCGGAGCGAGCAGAAAACCCTAATCCCTTGGGGACGAAGCTTGGGAACAGAGGATTTCAGGTGGAGCGAATGCCGAAGGAAGAAGAGAAGCGGGCGACCGATGCTCTATTTCAGGAGCGGCCCCCGGTTTAAAAGTGAGGAGGCGGGTCAGTTGCATATTTTGCCCACGATGGGCCGACAACTGACCCCTTTCGTCACGAGCCACGACCGCATAAAGATCGGGCAACCGCCGTGGTTGCCGCAAAAGATCATGGGGCCGGGGCCAATCCGACGTGACGCGATGGCGCGCGGACAAGTGGTGCCCCGGTCCAGTCCCCGAGGGAGCAAGTCCCAAGGAGCCGGACAACGGCGGACGGTCGCGTGGCGGTCGCCAGCCGGATCGGTCTGGGAGCCGGCTCGTCCCGAGACAGCTGGCAACGCTCCACAGGACTTGACCTCGAGGCCAATGGCTTTCGAGCCAGACCAAGAATCCTGGGACTTCGACGAAGACGAGCAAGACTTCGGCGAGAAGGAGAACCCATCGAAGCCCCATGCTAACCCATGAGACTTCGCCAGTTTCGGGGGCTAGTGTCGTGGGGATGACTAATGGGGCATGCCACGGACCGAGCTAAATGTCGGCTGGCGTCCCAGGAGTCCTCACGACTCTAGGATGAGAAGATCGGCTCCACCCGAAGGGCCGGCTGCGTCAGCAGCCGGCTGGCGCCTCCACCGAGGAGAGCCGGAGCCGGACGATGAAGACAAAAGCCTCCCAATGGCTGTTTCGCTGAAAGTGGGCTTGCCCCGACAAGAACGATAGAGGCTAAGAACGGGAGTGACGAGTTCCACGACTGGCCTCAGCCAATCAGCGATCGAGGCCCCTTCCCCACAACGGGATCCGAGGCAAAAGGGAGGGGATATGCCTCCCAGATGCCGGTCTAGGGGAAAGGCGCTTTATAAAGCGCCTTTGTCAGAGCAGGGCCAGAGGATCACGTCAAGGACGCCGCCGCCGAGGAGCCGGCAGCTGACCGAAACGCTACCTAACCTGTAACCAGGCCCCCGCCTATATAAGGGGGCCTGGACCCTTAGTCAGGGGAGATCCGATCTTCTTCTTCCTCCTCTAGCCCGAACAGCTCGAGGAGCACTATAATCGCTACTGTCCAATCAATACGAAGCAGGCAGGAAGTAGGGGCTTTACCTCCACCCGGGAGGGCCCTAAACCTGGGTAAACCGAGGTGTCTCCATTGGCACAATCCCGAGCCAGACCCATCGTCACCATCGTCGAGCCCCCTCGATAAGCCACCCCATGGCTACTGTCTCTAAATTCCCATGACAAATAGAGAAATCAAGTCTATCTTGCAGAAGACTGTCAATAGATCTAGAAAAAATTGGGCTAGTAAGTTAAACGATGCTTTATGGGCTTATAGAACTGCTTATAAGAACCCCATGGGAATGTCTCCTTATAAGATGGTTTACAAAAAAGCGTGTCACTTGCCTTTAGAATTAGAACACAAAGCTTTTTGGGCAGTGAGAGAGCTTAATAGAGATTTTAAATTAGCCGGTAAGAAAAGGTTGTTAGATTTGAGTTCTCTAGATGAGTGGAGAAACGAAGCGTATGAGAATGCTAGACTTTTCAAAGAAAAAGTCAAGCAATGGCGTGACAAGAGAATTCTTAAAAGAGAGTTTCATGTTGGTGAGAAAGTTCTATTGTATAGGTCTCGTCTCAGATTTTTTGCAGGAAAATTACTCTCTAAATGGGAAGGACCATATGTTATTGTAGAAGTATACCGCTCAGGTGCTATTAATATTGCTTCTTTGAAAGATGACACTACACAAGTGGTGAATGGGCAAAGACTCAAACATTATATTACTGGAGATTCTTATAATGAAGATGTTGATGTAATTGAAATAGTTTCTCCAGAAGAATTCATCCAAGACAAATTGCAGGTACCTACAGAGTTCGTTTTTGAATAGGTAACAGTTCTAGTCAGAGAAGTTTCACGAAAAACTCTTCCTTTATTATTTTTGCTGTTTTTACTAAATATGAAAAATCACGAGACGAAAACGGGCAGGAAAAGGAGTCCGTGTGCTCCTCACACACAGGGGGCACGGGCCCACCTCTGGCCGCGCCGCCCTGGTGTGAGAGCACCCCGGAGATTGTTTCCGTCCCGGTTTCCTCCTGTGATTTCCCCTCGATGTATAATTTCCGCTTATATAAACCCCCGGAGTACCCAAGGTCTATATATCGTTTTCTCGTCGTGTTTTGTTTCGAACTATTTCTGTCAGGAGTTGATCTTAGTTTTGAGGGCACCATGGCCTCTTCAAACGATGACAAGGGCAAAAGGCCCAGGGAGGATGATCACCAAGACCCCAAGTGGAAGAAAGAGCAGGAGGCTAGAAGACCGAGGCCAAGAAACCCTGCTTTTGAAGGACCAACGAAAGCTATACGTATCTTTTCTCATGATATGCAGGGACCAACACTACACGCCTTGGATCTGAACTCCATGCCTGTGATAAAAGAGGGTATGCTGGTCACTGACGAGTTTTGCGCTCAATATCGAGTTCTGGAAAAGGAGGTGGAGATGCTTCAAGAAGAGAATATCAGGCTTCGCAGGATGCTGGAATATTTCGTTAATCCAAGGCTGCTTCCACTACCACCAAAGGAGTAACTCGTCATCGGTATAGGCATCCCCTTGGCTTGTTCCAAGCTTGGGGGAGTGCCGCGGTATCATATCATCACCCTTTTACTCATTTACTTTTTAAGTAGAGTCATATCATGAATATAGAAATTATCCTATAGAATAGTTTGCAGTTTGGAAGTATCCTCCTTTTTTTTTGGAGAATGGAAGTATCCTCCTTAGTTGGTTACCTTTGTATCCCTTGGTGTGAGTTGCGGTAATGAAATATTAATGAGAAGTTCTATCATTTACTTTCCGCACACTTTATTTTAGGTTGCAATCTCTCTTATACGACTAGTCTTGTTGATTAGTACTGGTATCACTTTGGGAGCATGAGTAAATTTAGTTGGTTTTGGCAAACTTAGCTTGGTCAGTAGTAACATTACCTTGAGGTTTGAGTAGAAAAGAATAAAGAAGTGTTTGTAGTTACATCACTTCAGTTTTCCTTGTGATTGGCTTATAAGCATTATTATTCTCAAAGTCAAAAACATTGTACCTTCAAGGGAGTTTGCATGATTGTTCTTATTATATGTATGTATGTTTGTTTCATGCAACTCTTGTGCTTGCTACCCAGCCTTGCTAGCCAAATACTTGTACTGAGAGGGAATACTTCTCGTGCATCCAAATCCCAAAAGCCAAGTCACTTCCAAAGAGTCCACTATAAATTCCTATGCATGGTATTTCAAGCCATTCCAAGTAAATTTTCATGTGCTACCTTTCAAAAACCTTCAAACACTTCTCATTTTGTGCCACTGTTTTTAGCTCATGAGGACATAGTGGATGGGTTTGTTATCTTCCATACTAAATTAAGTACCCCTCGACTAGGCAGCTTCATCTGCTCGTCACTAATTTTGCAAGGGAGCTGGTCAGACCATTATAATCTCAAAAAGAAAAAGAAAAAGAAGCACTCCTCCACGGTATGTGAAAGTTGGTCGGCACCCGATGGAATCGGTTAGCCATGGTTTGAGAAAGGAAAAAGGTGGGGAGGAGTGCAAAGCTATAAAAGAGCACCAGTGTGCCAATTAATCAAACATCTCGGAACCGCTCTCACTTGTTTAGTATGGAAGATATCAAGAACTCCGTTGCTAGTCGTTGACAAAAGCAACCACCTCTCAAAATAACTTTTTACCTCTGTTTTGCAAATGAAAAGCTCTAGCACATGTTTAATCCCTGCTTCCCTCTGCGAAGGGCCTGTCTTTTACTTTTATGTTGAGTCAACCTATTCCCCTCTATCTCAAGCAAGCATTTGAGTTGTTATGTTTCACTCATTCATATGTTGATCCGTTTAATCATGTTTACTATCTTCTTTGTTTTGTACAATGCTTTTGTCTGAAGGAATATATCTTTGAAGCTTTCTATGAATGCAAAAAGTTTGTTTTGTTGAGCATATGGTCTTTGCTATATTAGCTCTGTTTTAAAAGGCTCCATTCAAAAGAAAGAATAGTTTGTTCATTATTCTTTGACCAAGAACTAAGGTTTGCCATCACCAATTATAGTTTACTTTGTGCATCTTTATATGTGATTCCCTTTTACTTATTGCAAGTCTATATTATATAAAGGGAATTTGCTGTCTATTATAACTTGTGCCTTTGGTGAACGTGATGCTTCTTTTCCGTATTTTGATTATCGACACTTCACTCCATAAACCTGTGGTCATGTTTACCGAGTTCAGTTTTCGCTTGGGGACAAGCGAGGTCTAAGCTTGGGAGGGGGGTGATACATCCATTTTGCATCACTATTGTGTATCATAATTTGCTGTTATTCATTGATATATTTCATATTTAGAGATGATACTTATGTTGTTTCCTCTATTTTTACATGTCTGATGATCATTGGAGGATTTGCGGCCGGAGTGAGGATTCTGCTGGAAAAGGACCGTCAAGACACCATATTTCGGAAGATCAGGAAAATTCCAGAAAAATACCAGAAAATTATATTTTACCAAAAGACTCCGGAAGCCAGAAGGAGGAGTCGAGAGGGGCTAGAGGGCAGCCTCACACATAGGGGGCGCGGCCTGGCCCCTGGCCGCGCCGTCCCAGTGTGAGGGCGCCCTGGCCCACTCGAGGTCTCGCCCCTTCGCATACTTCATCGTCCCTGAAAACCTAAGTCAAGGGGGGGCTCAGAGATACACACAGCCGCCTCTGCGGGGCGGAAAACACCAGAGAGAGAAAAGCTCTCCGGCAGGCAGAAATCTACCGGGGAAATTCCTTCCCGGAGAGGGGAGATCGTCGCCATCGTCATCGCCATCGCACCGGACTTCATCGGGATCATCATCATCTCCATCACCAACACCTTCATCTCCATCATCACCACGCCATACCGCTGTAACATCTTGAGTTGGATCTTGTTATATTCTTAGGGGAAACTTTCCCGGTGTTGATTACTCTTGTAGTTGATGCTATTGAGTGGAATCGTTGAATTAAGGTTTATGTTCAGATTGTTATTTACCATTATTTCACCTCTGATCATGATCCATATGATGTCTTGTGAGTAGTTCGTTTAGTTCTTGAGGACATGGGAGAAGTCAAGATGTTAGTAGTGAATTATTGTTGAAAAATATTTAATGGTTTGATATTGTTGTGGTGCTATTTCACTAGTGGTGTCATGGGAACGTCGACTACATGATACTTCACCATTTATGGGTCTAGTGAGATGCATTGTGTATTTGGCTACCAATTGTGGGGTTGCTGGAGTGACAGAAACCTAAACCTCCGTTGGGAAACCATTGCACCAGGGAGCATAGGATCTTAGAGTTTAAGGCTGTGGTTAGATTTATCTTAATTACTTTCTTGTATTTGCGGATGCTTGCAAGGGGTATAATCACAAGTGTGTATTTATCCTAGTTAGGGTAGTGCGCTAGCACAGGTTCACCCCCATAACACCTATCAAACCAATAAAGACTATTTAGCGATATGAAGCGAAAGCTCTTGACAGAAACTCCCGTGTGTCCTCGAGAATGTTTGGTTATTATAAGTTACACAACCAGCTTGTCCTTTGCTAAAGAAAGGATTGGGCCACTTGCTGCAATTGTTACTACTGTCTTTTATTTACTCGCACTTTATTTATTTGCATTATCAAATACCCCTGAAAACCTGTTTGCTAGTATTTACAGTGAATCCTTGATCAAAACCACTTGTAAACACCTTCTGCTCCTCGTTGGGTTCGACACTCTTATTTATCAAAAGTACTACGATACACCCCCTATACTTGTGGGTCATCAGTGACATGCACCAACACAACCTTGATCATCTATGTAAGCATTGAGTGCTGGGATCAAAAAAACTTAAAACATGGGCATCAAAGATATAATCTTGATAGAAGAAACTTAGCAACCATGTTATAACATGAAAAAGAACACAAACGAAAGATCATGAAGAATGAAACAATGAAAGTCAACGTGTGTTCAAATCATATGGAAAAACATAGCAAATGGTTTTCAGCTTGTCCTTCATGGAATAGCAAAACATAAATGCATAGGACACCTTCAAGTTTAAGAGGGCGACTAGATACAAATAATTTAAGAACAAGTGAAACCAAAATCATGAATCAATCAATGAAAACTTTGGGACAATGCACATTATACTCAGAATGACAACTATGCTCTCTTAGATGGTGTATATAGATAGAAGGTGGTGACTCAACATAAAAGTAAAAGAAAGGCCCTTCGCAGAGGGAAGCAGTGATTGCAAGTTTTATAAACCTTCAAAAATTATGGTACTTACTAGCTTTGAGCTCTCATTGCCCCCATCATAGGCATCTTGAATGGTTAAAGTTAATGCGAGTACAATTATGAAGCATATGTTTGACAAATCATAAGTTGAAAACCTCGTGTCCCATGAAGTACGAATACCCAAACCTCATGCTACTCAACTTAGAGTCCCAAGCAAGCTCTTGTCATTGTAAGTAGACACGTATCATCGAGAACCGCCAATGGGGTACCTCTGTGCCCGATGATATGGAACAAGCCCACATCAAAATGACAGGACAAAAAGACAATGAAGACCTCGGCATCTCTTTTATTTACCATTGACATAGCTTTTATTTTGAGATGCGTCGTCGAATGTTCACTATGGGCATGCTGTAAATTTCCACCATGAATTATGCATGGCTTAGATTGGCGGCCCAGGCATTTCTCTAACACGTATACAAACTCCATGATCCCGCAAGATTCCCAATTTATTTCACACCACGAGTATCCATAAACAAAAGATCATGATATCAACTCAAATAAGAAGTGCAATATTGAAAGCTTGCCCCATGACGGCATGGCTGGGCTAATTTCCTACTTACAACTTGCAAGCATAACAACTCAACATAAGAGAGCCACAATGTCAAATTTTTAAGAACGATAAAAGTAAGGGATTTCTATTTTCGTGCCCCTGGGTCGTTAGTTGTACTCAGTTTTCCCCAGCCGCTTAACTTTTCCTCAGTTTTCCCCTCGCTCCAGTTTGAAACCCCTCGCAGACGCTCGGACGGGAGGGTTGCCATCTGGTCAGAGGCCTTAGACCGTTACCGATGATGGCTAGGGAGCCGCGGTGGTTGTGAATGGACCGTTGCTTTTGAATGGTGCTGACTGTTGACCCAATGTGACACGTCGGACTGGCGGTCACTCACCCAAAGCTTTCCCCTTCGCCCGAGACTGGAAGAGCTCACTGCCCCTCCGCCGCCACGGCGTCCTGCCCTCCTACCTTATGGCGTCGTCCGCCCCCGCCCCCACCACCACCCCCGGGAGGCGGAGAGGGCTCTGCCTCCACTAGATCTACCCCTATCGCGGTAGAGTTTGTACATCCGTCTGGTGTGCCGATTATGCCCCTCAACGGCGGAGAAGATTGGGAATCGGAGGGATCTAACGCATGGATTCCATCTGGGTAAGCATCGTCTTCCTATGTGAATTAACAGTAGGCAGTTTTTGAGCGCGAATCGTTGTTGCTCAACTAATTGCGTTGCTTTTCGAATAGGATTGATCCAGCGCTGGCTTTTCGGCTGGTGATTAGGCTGGATACTAGCTTTTTGCGTGATTCTGAACGCAATGTGAGCGGATTTTACATCCCAGCGGTGGTTGCAACTACCATCTCGTTGAGGGATTTAAAAGATAACATCTGCGCTCAGTACCCCTGGGGCGCTGGCGATTCAGTTGATTTCCAATATTTCAACATCACGGAGGGAAGATATGTTCCACTAATTTCCGACGACGATCTGGGAATTCTTTTTTGCTTTAAATGATTCTTGCCGTGTCGGCAAAATTCGAATCCATGTGGACAGGGTCCAGGCATCATCTGGTGTTGGGGCATCATCAGGTGGTCGGGCATCATGTCTCTCTAGTGTTGCTACCTCTGCTAATCGTGTGCGCCGCCCCGCTCCTTGTAGGTCCACAGCAGCACCATCTGTCCCCAGTGCTAGTGGTAGTGGTAGCCAGATCGTTCCTGCGGTCGATGTGGAGGACGATGCAGAGATTGAGGATCCGTCTCCTCAAGATGATGAGGATGAGTTGATGTTTCCTGAATTGGTAGATCGATGCAGTAAGCAGGCAATGGAGGATCAATACATGGAAGATATTGCACAAGGTGCCAGATTTGATGACACTGATGATGAAGAGAAGGATGAGAACAATGACAGCCTCGTTTTAGCCGATTACGAAGGTGATGAGTTGCCAACAATTGAGTGGAACAGGGAGGATCCTCAGCTTGCAGAAGGCACCATATTTCAAACGATGATGGACTGTCGTAATGCAATTACTACATATTGCATTCTCACCAAGAATGATTTTGAGGTTATTAAAAGTGAGCCAGGTAGGTTCACAGTTAAGTGCCCATACAAGAGGTGTAAGTGGAGGCTGCATGCATCCACAATGCTCAGAAGCACCGTGGTTCAGGTACTACGCCAACCAATTGTGTATTTTAGATCACGGTGTAAAATTTGTTAATTGTTACTGACATCCCTTATAATTATGTTTCAGATAAAGAAGAACTCGATCGACCATACTTGTCCACCACGAGCGGGAGCGCCAGAGGAGAAATCAAAGCTAGCGAAGACTAGGTGGTTGGCAGATGCAATCATAGATTGGCTGAGAGAAACTCCATCACTTGGTTCAACAGCACTCATAAAATTGATATCTGATAAGTTTAATATAAAAATACCTTACATGAGGATGTTCTATGCAAAGGAAATGGCTCTTGACAGGATCAATGGTCCATGGAATGAAAGCTTTCAGTTGCTTTACACTTTCAAAGCTGAAGTGGAGATGGCTAGTCCAGGCAGTGTTGTAGCGATAGACAAGCATACAGTTCCCTACAAATTGAAAAGCGGGAGGATAATGCAGAAGGAATGTTTTAGAAGGGCTTTTGTTTGTTTCAAAGCTTGCTGGAAAGGCTTTCTGGATGGTTGCAGGCCTTATTTGGCCGTGGATGCAACAGCTCTTCATGGCAGGTTTAAAGGACAGCTAGTTGCTGCTACTGCAGTTGATGGACACAATTGGATGTTCCCTGTTGCTTATGGAGTTTTGGAGGTTGGGTGAGAGGAAAGTTGGACTTGGTTTTTGCAGAATTTGCGCGACCTTATATGTCATCCACCAGGACTTGCTATCCACACAGACGCTTACAAAGGTTTGGAGAGTGTAGTAGAAGCAGTATTCCCTGGAGTGGAGCATAGGGAATGTATGCGACACTTGGTACAGAATTTTACAAAGAAATTCAAGGGTAAAGTTTATACTGACAACCTATGGCCAGCTGCATATACATGCAGCATTAGGAAGCATCTATTTCATTTGGAAGTGTTGTATAAACAAAAACCTAGGGTGAAGGAGTACTTGAATGAACATCATGGTAGGGTGTGGTCAAGAAGCCAATTCAATGAAATTTGCAAGGTAGACTATGTAACAAGTAACCTTGCGGAGAGTTTCAATGCAAAGGTCAAGTCATTGAAAGGGCTTATGCTATGGCAAATATTTGATAAGATTAGGCAGATGATCATGATAAAGATCGATCTGCGTCAAAGAATTGCAGCCACAAAATATGTTGGCCATCTCATGCTCCCATCTTTGATTAAGTCTTTGCATTCCAGGGCAAAACAATTGAAGATGAAATGCATCAGAAAAGGAATGGAGGCTGAGGTAACCTACACTGACAGTAAAAACAGGCAGTGGAGGTATCCAGTGAGTTTGGTTGATAGGACATGCCATTGTAGGTGATGGCAGATCCGTGGGATACCCTGCATATACGCATTGTTTTTCATGAGTGTTATAGCGGATGCAGAAGGTGAAGTTGATCAGTATATGTCAGAGTATTTCTCTGTTGCCAAATTTAGGGTTGCATATGCTATGAATGTTCCTACCTTGTTGGGAAAAGACCAATGGATGAAAGTTGATCCAGGCTTCAAACTGTACTCTCCAGTTTTGACTAGACCGGCAGGTAGGCCGAGGAAGAATAGGATCAGAGCTAGTGCAGAGGGTGGTGCACCGATTCAACGACGTAAGTGCAAACATTGTGGAACCCCTGGACACATTGCTAGGCTTTGTAAAAATCTAGTTGACCCAGCTTTTGGAATGGAAGATCAGGCGGGAGCAGCAAATGCAGAGGAGAATGAAGCAGCAATTCAACATGAGGAGATTGAAGCAATGAATCGAGAGCTGCTTGAACCGATGGATCGAGAGCTGCTTGAACCGATGGATCGAGAGCTGCTTGAACCGATGGATTGAGAGCTGCTTGAACAGATGAATTGAGAGCTGCTTGAACCGATGGATCGAGAGCAGAGGGAACAGATGGATCTAGAGGCCGTTGAAGCAATACATAGACAGCTGAGTGAAGGAATTGATCGAGAGCTGGGTAAGCCGATGGATCAAGAGCAGATTGTAGAAGCAAGGGAAGAAAATGCATTAGAAGAAAGAGCACAAGCTTCGTATGATATGGTTGTCTCGGTCTTGGCACAACTCGAAGAGAAGAAGAAGAAGAACAAGAAAGAGGGCAAAAGGAAGGTAGACAACAGTAATATCCCTGGTAGGGTTACCCGGAGTAAGGTGGTGGACCCAGCGAGTCACACCAGGAGCAAGAGAAAGATTTTATTTTGAACAATTAATTTGAATGTATGTGTTATTGCAAGTTTTCTATGGTCATGCACCTCGAATAAGTTCATCGCTTAAGCCACATTTATCATTTTCTAAGTGACTAAACTATAAAAATATAGTTTTGGGTTTAGTTTAATTCAAAAAAAATCAAAATAATTCAAAACATGGTGGAATCTTCCCATGGAGTCTTGTTATGTTACCTACAACCTAGAGAAATAATAATGGAAAAGGAAATTTATCATTTTCTAAGCGACTAAACTCAAAAAATATAGTTTTGGGTTTAGTTTAATTCAAAATAATTCAAAACATGGTGGAACCTTCCCATGGAGTCTTGTTATGTTACCTACAACCTAGAGAAATAATAATGGAAAAGGAAATATAGAGATATGAAGTTTTTCCCAAAACCACTTCCTAGTCCATGAGCTACTAGCTATGAAGATGCAGGGCTTTCTACTCAACACACCTCCCAAATACCCACTATGCTTACAAACTTTGTCCAAATGAGTCCAAATTTGTCACACTTGTGTATCTTTGAATTGCAAACAATATCACGTCGGCCAAAATGTACTATATTGTTCAAATAACACAATCTAACAATTTTTATGCCAAAAGCTACAATTTCCCTTACTCCCTTTATTATTTGGGTGCCCCTGTTTTACTTAGTTTTACTCAGTTTTCCCCCTCCGGGTCCACTTGTTTTACTCAGTCCTACTCAGTTTTGCCCTTCCGATAAACATTTCCTCACTTTTCCCCCTCTTAGTTCTACTCAGTTTTCCTCACTTGTACTCACTGGCTGATCTCTGATTGGTCGAGATGTATGTCACACGGATCTTGGTTGGTTGATAGCTCAACGTACGCTTGCACCGTGGGATCATTTATGATCGGACGGCCTGTATATCTCTCTCTACCTCGATGGACGCATACGGAGAGAAGAGCAGAGCACATACCTACCAACCCTAGCAGTCGCATCTTCCTCTCTTACTCTGGCGGTCGCGGCGGCGCGGATCTGCAGCGTGCGTGCGTGCGTGCGTGCGGCGGCGCGGATCTAACCGTGCGTGCGGCGACACGGATCTAACTGTGCGTGCGGCCGCGCGGAACTGCAGCGTGCGGCGGCGCGGATCTAACCGTGCGGCGGCGTGGATCTAAGAGTGCCGGTGAGGATCTAAGAGTGCCGGTGAGGATCTAACCCTCAGAAATAGTTGAAATGTCTCTCTCTGTCTCATTTTCGTTTATCTTCTCAGATCTGTTGATGATGAAGAACACCAAGACGGTGGCCATGCTGACAGTGCTCACCGATGCCAAGACGATTGAAGCCATCACCTACAACATCGCTACGACGGTGCAGATCCAGCCTTCAATGTCGGTGCCTGCCGATGTCTCACTTCCGTTACCCTCCTCAGATCTGTTGCTGATGGACACCAAGACGGCGGCCGTGTCGACAGTGCTCATCGATCGTCTTGAAGCCATCGCCTACAATATCGCTGCGACCTACAACATCGCTGCGATGGCGCAGATCCAGCCTTCAATGTCGGAGCCTGCCGATGTCTCACTTCCGTTGCCCTCCTCAGATCTGTTGCTGATGGACACCAAGACGGCGGCCGTGTCGACAGTGGTCATCGATGCCAAGACGATTGAAGCCATCGCCTACAACATCGCTGCGACCTACAACATCGTTGTGACGGCGCAAATCCAGCCTTCAATGTCGGAGCCTGCCGATGTCTCACTTCCGTTGCCCTTCTCAGATCTGTTGCTGATGGACACCAAGACGGCGCCCGTGTCGACAGTGGTCATCGATGCCAAGACGATTGAAGCCATCGCCTACAACATCGCTGCAATGGCGCAGATCCAGCCCTCCTCCATGTCCAAGTTTGTGGATGGCGCAGATCCAACCACCAAGACGGCGGCGGTGCCAAGAGTGGTTGCGAAGCCGCAGATCCATCCCTCCTCCATGTCCGAGTTTTTGGATGGCGCAGATGACCACCCCTCAGCCGCCCGTCGTCCAGGCCCTTCTAGCCCATCGGTGCGCGGCCGTGTTCAACGCTGCAAATTGGGATAAATTATGATAAATTTGTATTTTTCAATTTCAATTTGGGATAAAATTGTTTGAACTACTACCTCCGTCTCAAAAAAAGCTTCTCCACTTTCTCGATGTGTCCCTGTACATCCGAATGTATGATTTGAATTCTATCCCAACTTGATTGGGAAGATTGATATGTATTTGATCCGAGAGGCTGGTACATGCTTTCACTTTTAGGATCCCTTCACTTTTGGAACTCATCCAAATTCACTTTTGGGATCCCTTCACTTTTATAAGATGTTCATGTATGCTAAAATTATCGCATGCATTACTTAGCACAACTAGGAAATTGTACACCAAAATACAGTGGTTAGAGCCACACCAAAATACAGTGGTTAGAGCCATCTACTGAATAACAATTCTATACTATCTAAATCATCTACCACAACCACATAACTGCTAGGACAGGGATGACACCTAATAAAACTGCCCATATGAATCTACTTTTCGCCTCTCCCATCACTTGAAGTTCATGTTCTAGATTTTCTACCACTTGATCAGATACGGCAAGATCTATCTCAAGTATCAACTTCTCCTTGCGAATAAACTCTGAATTCTTCTTTTCTTCCTCCACAGTACGCTTCAGCTTGAATATCATCAGGTTTTTATGGGCCAATTCATCACCTAAATTGGCCACCTTCTCCTCCAAATCCATCCTCTGGCTATACCACTGGGTTGATTCATCTTGGTATGCAATGTACCATGGATCATCTGCTTGCCTGGCGAACTGTAACAATAATGGAAAAAAGAACAACTGAAATCACTCCAACAGGCCATGGCGGCACTTAAATTCAACGGTAGTACAAAGAGCAGAAGCTAGATACCTGCACTTCCGACGAGGTAGGAGAAGTAGAACGTGGCCACGACATGATCGAATCCCCACCCTCGCCGGTGTACCCGCTACGACCAGACATTGAGGACTATTTCGCACCTGCAAACTCTAATAAATTACGGGAACCGAATCGATTAGGGGGCGGGGAAGGCGGAAGCGGAGGTCTTACCAAGCTATACTACCAATTGGTGCGCGGAACAAATCCCGGTCGTCGTGGGCGGCGGATCTGCTTGCGGCGGACTTTCCTGCGGTGGGTACAATGCGTGCAGACGAAACAAGTGCTGGAGCCGTGGTTGACGTGCAGCGCCGCAGTCCGTCCGACGCCGCCGGGGGACAGAGCCGGCGGCGCGACGAGGCACAGACGATGGCTGCTCCGTCCGAGGGTGGGGAACGAGCTGCCAGCGGTTCTTCGATGACTAATGAGATACATAACACTAGGTTCCAGCCATGTTTAGCATAAGATTCACTTTAGATTAAGCTGCGAAAATAGTCACCTGCTGGGTCTAGCTTAAGAAAAAGGGCGACCCCAGCGGTCATTGGCTGAGGCGGCCCCATAGAGCGGCCTATATGATTTTCTCTAAATAAATAGACAACCCCAGCGGTCATTGGCTGCGGAGGCCCCACAGAGTGGCAATATATGATTTTCTCTAAATAAATAGACGACCCCACTGGTCATTGGCTGCGGCAGCCCCACAGAGCGGCCCCATTGGTCATTGGCTGCGGAGGCCCCACAAAGTGGCAATATATGTCTTTTCCTGAAAAATACATGACCCCACTGGTCATTGGTTGCGGCAGCCCTATAGAGCGGCCCCATTTGTCATTGGCAGCACCGCGTATACAATCAGGAAATAAAACGGCCCACACGTCAGCGATAGATGGATGGCTGCTCCGACGTGTTTCCTGACCCTACCCGTCAGCACCATTCAAAAGCATCGGTCAATTCACAACCACCGTGGCTCCCTAGCCGTCATCGGTAACGGTCAAGGCCTCTGACCAGACGGCAACCCTCCCGTCCGAGCATCTGCGAGGGGTTTCAAACTAGAGCGAGGGGAAAACTGAGGAAAAGTTAAGCGGTTGGGGAAAACTGAGTACAACTAACGACCCAGGGGCACGAAAATAGAAATCCCTAAAAGTAAAGTGTGCCATCAGGTTCGTGAAAGCTTTACTGACCAATTTTCGCATAACACCAAAAAGAGTTTAATTTGAAGGATTGATAAAAGCAAGTCAAATGTACTTTGGAATAGCAAATTGCTAATAGGTATGTATGGTGGACACATTGGAATAACTTAGTTTTTGGGAGTTGGATGCACGAGTAGAGCTCATACTCAGTACAAAATGAGGGCTAGCAAATGACTGGGAGCGACCAACTAAGAGAGCAATAACGACCATAATCATGCATAGCGACAAAACATCATTAAGAGAAGCATAAGATGGCATCAAAAGTCAAAAACTAAATGATCATAGAGGCTTATGGCGACTTTGTATGAGTCAAACATGTGTGAGCATGCGCCAAGTCAACCCAAATAAAGCATCAAGGAGAAAACCAAAATAATGCTTCTAAATAATAAAAACAACGCATGATTTTTTCAAAGGCTCATTAAGCAATCTCAGTCATTTGAGACAAGTCATGCTACAACAAAACAACTAATCATACTATCAAAACGATATCAAGCAAGCCAGGAAAAAGTCTAAGCCGCAGTCTAAACAAGCTCCTTTTTGTACCACTTTTTTGCGTGAAACTTTTTCTCTTTTCCAACACCATTCAAACCTTTTTGAAACAACTCTTTTGATGAAAAACAACATAGACCAGTGGTCAAAATACACCTTGATGCAAAGATAAAAGAAGATCTGAACAAAAATCAAGGTGAAAAACAAAAGCAAAATGCAGTAGCAGAAAAAGAGAACACTCGTTGAACAATAAGAGTGAAAACTAGAGTGTTCTTGGCAATGAAAAATGAAGTATGTCTCCCTCCAAACAAACATGATGTGATCCAATCATTTATTATAGAAAAAAAACAAAAGAACACTGAAAGCAAAAACAACTGATGCTCCAAGAAAACGTATAGTGCATGAAGCAATAAAAATATAGTGTGTTGAAAGGTGACCTGATTTTTGCCGATGAAGAAGGGGTGCCTCGGGGGCATCCCAAGCTTTGACGCTTGTACCTCTTGGGTATTTCTTGGGGTACGTGGGCATCCCCAAGCTTGAGCTTTTGTCCATTCTTCATCTCATCTTATCATTCTCCAATCCCTACACTTGAAAACTTCCTTCGTACAAAACTCAACACAATTCTATTAGCAACATTAGTGTAAGCATAATAATGAATCAACCCTTTTTGGTTCAGATTTCAACTCAAAACCACCACATATAAAGCATATACTACTGTAGCAACTTCCCCAAAAGTTCCATGATAAAAAAAACTCAAAAAGAAAGCAATCGAGAGGCAAACACAAATAG